>CM061036.1:46903381-47546410 GCA_030763125.1 Hippophae gyantsensis
GCTTAAAAAAAGAACACATTTTTGCCTTTAAAGTTTTCTGAAAGAGGAGTAAAATTCTTGTCGTCTCAAGTCACAAAACATCAAGGCGTACACGTCATTGTCAAAAAGCGTAAGCTCCAAATTAAGCAGAGGGGGTGCTAGCCCCGAGACCCCATTAGCTGCCTCACCTTAAGGCACTGTCTGAGTGCGTTTTTTGAAACCTTACATTCTAGGTATGATATTGACAGGTTCAAAGTGAAGAAACTATCAATCTGCTAATTTATTAACATTGCGTACATAGACGTTAATGTTTTTTGGATCAATTAAATATATATCCCTTTTAATTTTGATATGTCATAACTAGTAAGATCATTCTCTGGGGTCGTAGCAGCCCAGAAAATAAATGAATAAATAAATCCTTGGGGTATTTTATAAGTAGATAATTAGGTTTCTATGCTCTTGTATTCGTGGCTCTATAGGTTTGAATCGGTTTATCTAGATGATGATATTAGAGTTGCAAAGGATATACGTGGAGACTATTTGGTTGTTGATCGTGCTCCTTACAACTGGAAAGAGTGAAAAAGCAAAAAATCCGGTAACTTTTCCATTTTTGTAAAGATTTTAAATGTCATGCATTTTCAATCTTAGTTCTATAATTTGTAATGTCATTTTGTAGTCTCTCCTTTTTATTTTGCCTTCAATTTTGTTATTGAATTCTTTTCATGATGTTTCTACTTTCTTAGGGTAAATTTATCTGTTGGAAAATCGATTGTGGAATACTTAGAGGGAATTATTAGTCCATAATCTCATAACTGGCTTGCAATGGATTCATGTGTCTTTAAACGTATTACAAATTAACAACACATGATGTCAAGCTAATTTAGTTAATGCATAATTGATGACTCTCTTTGTATATATGGAAGTAAGACACTGTTAATTCTTCAAAGAATGAAGATCTAAGTCATGCTCTCTGTGTTTTGTAAACCAGAGGCCCGTCCGTCACTTGTTTTCCATGCCCATGAGTGGCCATTATTGCTCCTTTCGATTTGAAACTGGTTTTAACATTGAGAATATTTTTTGAATACTATTGTTTTTTTTTAATAACTAGATTATTCACGCACTCTCGGAACTGAGCACAAACTCAAACATTTTCCGTATTTGATGGACTTCAACGACTACATCTATTGGCATGAATATTATTGTTGAAATAATACGGAACTCTTAATTGGAAAATGTGTCCATTGATTACTTGTTTCGCGATGAGTATCACCGATTTTAGCCCTCTGGGCTTAGGGCCCTTTATTTTTGTGCTTTGAATTTTGATGTACAATGGTTAAATCTTCACTTATTCTTGCATTTTACTTACTATTCTTCCTACTGTTAATGATCACAAAAGCGGTGTTAGGAAAATACTTAGAAGCACATATTTAGTTACAAAATATGATTTCTAAGCTTTTAAAAACATTACATAAAAATAAAAGCCTTTATTTTTTTCTTTTAAGTGATAAGTGAAAAGTGTTATTTATATAATTGCATAAGAAAATACACTTACCGTGATCAACATAGTTTTGACTTTGACTTTGATTGTGCCTGCATTGCAATTTAAGTTGTTTGTTCAATAATATCAGAAATAACATAACTAATATATCATAATTATAGTTAATATAGTAGTTTTTTTTTATATAATACTTATCAATAAAACTATATTATGTCATTTGAGATTTATTTTGAATTTGGGATAAATATGTTTTTTTTTATTAGAAAATTTGTGATGAGTTGGTGACTAGTAGGGGTGGAATATGCATTTGTTTTTATCTTGAAAAACAAGATAAGGTTTTTTGGGCTATTGAATACTGGGAAGTGGGCTTTTTGGGCCACTTCGAATTCACAGCTTAATATCAATTAAAAGAATTATTTTCCTGAAAAATATTGACAGGAATGAAGTACTTTTGCCACTTGTAAATATATATATATATATATATATATATATATATATATATATATATATTCTTTTTCGTTTCTGTCTTTGGTGGACTTTAGAGGGTTGTGAACATGTATTTCGTACGATCTTGCTGGCTTCATTTTTTCTGTGGGAGGGAACTTGCCCTCTAAATTGTACGTAAAATCTGGATCAGATCGTGGCTATACCTAATCAAAATTTAGTGGGCCCTTTGTTTGGTATGAATCACATGTAATGCAGGTGATGGGTCCCTTAATGAATTGCATGTAAATCCTTCGTCGGTTATAATTATCATTTTTGAATATATTCTATTATATAATAGTTAGTATTTAATCATACTTTTTATTTTTTAATATTTAATTAAAAAATAAATATTAAAATATTATTTATTTATTTTACATTATTTAAAATATTTGATATTATTTTTATTTTTTAATTATTTAATACATATTTATAATCAATAAATATATAAGTATGAATAAATAAAATTTAATATAATTATTTTAAATATTATGCATTTTATTGTTAAATGTGTATTTTTATTTAAGTATATATATATTTGATGATTTAAATTTAATAAATGTATGATGATATTAATTATTGAGTAATAGTTGTTATGTTTCAAATTCTTTATTTTATAAAATAATATAAAAAAATTTATTAATAAATAAGTCAAATATAACATGAAAATATATTAAATTTTTGATAAATATTTTTATTATTTAAGAACTTAATCATACATAAATTATAGACATGATTTAATTGAACTTAATAAGTATTTTTCTTAAAAATAATTTATATTAATTGATTATTCTTTTTTTAATTGACATGAGATATGATATGATCTTGATATAAAAATTATTAATATGTTTTTTAAGTGAATTGAACAAGTATTCAAAATATAGGTAATCATGAATTGTATTAATTTTCACATCTAATGTAATAAAAACAATTGTATTATATAAAATACATATTTATAAAAATATTTATTAAATAGATATTTTAATATTTATTAGTGTAAAAAATTAAAAAAATATATTTATTGTATAAACATTTTGATATTTATTGATGTAAAAAAATTAAAAAAAAAACAAAATTTGATATATGAGTAAATTGATCAAATATTTATAAAATATATAATTATGAATTATATGATTTGCATAATAAAAAATTATATTAAATTAAATAATTATTATATATATATTTTTTATTATTTATGAATAAAAAGTAAATAAAAAAAATCTTCAACCAAAGATTATATATATATATATATATATATATATATATATATATTTGGGACTAATCTCCCTTCTTCGGGGCCCAGGCAACACCATTTTTAGGGCAAAACTTGGATTCGTCTGATGTCTGTACGAATCAATAATTTGAAAACGCTTATGGAATAAAAGGTTAGCTTTTGGGCCTATATGCGGAAGATGATACAAAGTCCAGTAGAATTTAAGCTAAGCTCGAAAAATAAAAATGTATAGACGTGGGTCTTCTTCTGAAGCAATTCAGTTTTCAGAGATTTTCTTCTGGTGGGGCTATCTTGTTTATAGACCTTTCATAGTCGGGCCCATCTTCCCCCTCCCCTTCCCCAAGAGAAAGACTGCTCTTTTATTTGAAAAATGTATTATATATTAAATTTGATATAAATTTTAAATAAAATGATATTATTATTATTATATTTTAGGCCTCAAATGATTTAATTATTTAAATAATTTATTTTTAATTATTTAATAAAAAAAATATGTATATTTTTTTATAATCCTAAAAAACATGTTTATTTATGTTTAAAAAAAATGATGAAATTTTATGTATGAAAAATAAGTTATGTTATACAATTAAATATTTTTATTATTGATTACCGATAAATATAAAATTGTATTCAACGAGGAGCTGTTGCATTGGCACTTCATAGATCTATTTATTTACATTGACTTATTTTTAATCTCTTTTTAAAAAATAATTTTTTATGTTATAAATATATATATATATATATATATATATTATGTTATATGAAAAATAACATAAAGTGATAAAAATAAATCTATTTGTGAAAAAACAAAGTTAATTAAACTTAATAAATAATTTGTATTGTAATAACTTTATGATATACAGTAGTTTCCCATTCATTTTATTAAGCTGAAAGGGACACCATAGCTTTTATTGTTTTAGCTCTGACGCTACGTTTATTTTACATCCTGGCAATGTTTAGTGTTCTTTTCTTATTTTTGATGGGTTAGCCACAATAATTTAAACTTGATTGATCTATACTATCCTTCAATTGTTTTTTTGAAAACGACTTGTATCCCATGTATACGAAAATTGTGGCAGCCATCTTTGGCTATTATATTTATTTGCCTTTTCGTCGTGTTGATTACCTTTTTTTTTCTTTCTATAATAATATTTCCTCTTATTATAATTTATAAACACATAAATTATGCTTTAATTGATTTCATGATGCCGGGTGGGTGGATGAACAAATGACAAAGACATGCATGCCCGCACCATGGTCCATATCTATGACTATGAGTTAACATTAATGTCACATGTCAATTTCCTTACTATTATTTCAATGCTTTTAATCTTCAATAATTCAAAATAAAAATTAAATCTATAATTTTTTCTTCTAAACTGTTTTTCTTTGATCATAAGTGAGCCTACTTTTTATGCACAATTTTGACAAACATAAGTATGGAGAAGAAAAATCATACGGTGTCGGTGTGTAGATGCATGTTAAGACTCTTAACTCTCAAATCATTATAAAATTATCGTAGATGTATGATCAATGATTTGAGTTTTACCCATAATAATTTCATCGTGATTTTGTGAAACTATCTTTATTTAAGTGGAGAGAGTTGTTAAATTTTTTTTCGGTCATACATCGGACAGGAACAAAGCATCAAAATTACTTATAAACTTGAAGAATCCTTAACTTAATGCAATTTTATTGGGTTGAATTAGAACTAAATTTTTAACAATAAAAATTAATTCGTTATTATTATATTTTGTTTCCGGGATATGTATATATTTGAGCAATATTACATGGAGCCATAGATATATGAAGTTTAGACATTATCATTTTATTAATCATTGTGCAAGGGATACAAAATGGTCTACATGCTTGTTTAATTGTTATTTGCATTAAATTGACTTAAGCTTTTCTTACACTAGCTTGGGGTACGTGTTTAGTTCATTTGGTTCTCCCTACTTTTTGTTTGTTTGTTGAAATAATGTTATATACATTAAATTGATATATATTGAAGTGATAAGTCAATATTAAATTGAATATTAAGTCTGAAAGGTGCGATATTGAAGTAATTATAAAATTATTGCTTAACAGTAGATCAATTATATTATGATATATAGATTAATTGAAAAAATCTATCCTTTATTTTTAAACTTGAATATGCTTTTTTTCATTTTTATTTTTAAATTTAGAATTTTTGTGCTTTTAAAAATAAAGAGAGAGAATGTCAAATCTTTTGCCAAATAACAGTGATTTATTGGTTCCTTTGATGATATAAGAATGCATTAAGTAATCTGTCATTTTTGAATTGGTTGTTAAATCATAAAGGTACGAGATTTGAGTAATTATGAAACTATTTTCTAATGTTTGGTTAATTATATTGTTGACTAAGTATGCATCAAGATATGATAAGAAAAAAAATTGTATTAAAAAATAAATAACTGTTAAAATATTAGAAGTGTCGAAGAAAATTCTAATCTATATGTGTATTTCTGTAGTGTCTATGAATACTTTTGCTCATATATGAGAAAAAAACTAGGAAATGATTTTTAAAAACTAAAAAAAAATCAAATAAAATATTTATTAAATAAATAAGAAAGACTCAATTCTCTCTTTCAATATTTAACATAAATTTACGTATAACATATTTTTTATTGTTTTATTATGAAAACTATTTAATTATTTCACTGTGTTAAGTCCCACGTTGGTAAGAGTAAGACAACAGTACTGTTTATAAGTCTAGATAACCTTCTAACTCATAAGCTGATTTTTGGGTTTAAAGTTAGGTTTGAGTTTCTAAGTTGGTATCAGAGTTAAGCTCTTGACTTCTTCACCTCCTTCGGTCCTCATACCATAAATTCGAACCGTGCCGTAAATTCGGACTCTAACCGGTGTAGAGGGGGATGTTAAGTCCCACATTAACTAAGAGTAAGACAACAGTGCTGCTTATAAGTTTGGACAACACTTTAACTCACAAACTGGTTTTTGGGTTCAGAGTTATCCCTGAGTTTCTAAGTCACTGAAAATATACTATCCTATAGTGATGATTATTAAAAATTTATGATATGATATTTTAGTAATGGAAATAAAAACAACGATATTATCGACCCATAAAATTAAGCTTTTATTGAAAGTATTATTATATATTAGGATTATAATTGATTTATGAATTTTTATTTTATTTAATTATATAAATTTATATATATTTATCAATAATATTATAACATATTATATAAAATTCATTTCAAATTTAATATATATGTATATATTGTTGAAATGAGTAGTGTTATACTTAATAACAACCAATATATTATATACTTATTAAGAATATTATGTCATATTATTTGAGATTAATCTCAAATTTAAAATATATAGAATTTTTTTTATTAATAAATAATGTTATATGCATGAAATTGTTACATACGTTAAGCGATGTGTTAAGTACCGAATAAATGTAAGGAGTATGATATGAGATGATAAGATAATCGTGGAACCATTAAATAATATATGGGTAATTAAATTACATTACTGTACATAAATGATCCACTAATTAAATTTATTTTATTTTTAATCTTTCTTAATAAAAAAATATTTATTTATTTTTTAAAACGTTAAAAAATATAAATTTATTTAAGTTATGAGAAAAATAAATATATTTTTTTAATAAGATTAAAAATAAAATTCTATATATTAAAGGGTTATGCTATACAATTAAATAATGAAATTATAATAAGTGAATTATTGCATCTAATAAATTGCAATAAAAACTTTATTTTATTAAAATAGTACAACTTTAATAATTTAAAAATTATTAATTTGTTGATTTTTTTTAACTCGGTCATTAGAATACATTACATCAAAGACCATATACATAATACAACATAAATAAAGACAAAGTAGTCACATTATTAACATAGCTTACTAGTAGCTAGGGATCTAGCAAGTATTAGCCATAACTAAGACATATTTATCACATTCCAGTTTAGAATGAAAAAAAACGTGTCTAAAGATCACTTCATTACAAACTTTTTAGATCCTCCGTAGCCTATTAACCACAACATCAATTAGGCTATGACCATCCCTTCACCTTTCCACCCAAATAAGAAGAGAATGAAAACTCATAGCGAAGGGACTTGTAATAAAATCAATGATGCTAACGGCATGAGAAAGATTATTCCACGTGCGTTTGACATTGTCGCATCCCAGCAGCAGATGGCTAACAATCTCGAGCTCTAGATCACAAAATGGATAAAGGGCAGGTGCCAAGCAATGTCTTCAATTTAGGGCATCCCAAAGAAAATATTTAGTATTCAACTAACGTTAATTATAACTGTATTGAATTGGCTTGAAATATATTAAATTTTACTATAATTGTTTTATATAATGTTTAATAACAACTTATTTAATATAGTCAGATAAAAATAATGATAAATATTTTATATTTAAAATAATATATTTTTGTTTTATGTAATTTTGTTACATATCAAAATAATTTTTTCATAAAAAATATTTTAATTAATATTTAATTTATTTTATATTTTTCTTATATTTTTAATTTAAGGTAGAAGAAAAATTCAAAACACATAATTTAGAATTAGAATTTCTAATAAGCGAATTAAAATATCCAATAAGGTTTAAATCGAGACTCACTATTGATACTACAATTTTACATAATCATATCATTTTTATTTTTTATAATACGGTGTGATTTTATAATCAAACACATGAATATATAAAAAATATATAAATAAAATCTTTAATATTGTATAACAAATATACCTAAGTTTTCACAATTATTTCTAAATACGCCAAAAAGGACAAGGTTTTCACAATTGTTATTATATATAATAAATGATTAAAAGTTGATCAAGTTTATTTTTAACAAAAATAAATTTTTATTGAATATTGGCTATAAAAGTAATAAATTAGTGGTATAATTTAAAGAAATTATTAACCTAATTTAAGGCTTAAATTATGACACAATTTACGAAAAAGAGAGTATTGTTTCATCTATAAATAGGGAAGAGTTCATGCATTGAAGAACAAGGTAAAAATAAAAAAAATCAGAGAGAGCATAAGCAAACTCAAAAAGAAAAAATACTTGCTGAGTTTGAGAGTTTTCTCTGAGTTTGAGGAAACACTTGAGATATACTATTAGTTAGAAAATATGTATCTATATTCTATATATTTTCTACTCAGTTCAATAATATATACTACCTCTCATTGACCTAGGCGAATTACCGAACTATGTAAATTCTGTGTGTCATTTTATCACTTTGATATATTCATATACCGTCATTTATCGCTTCTGCCCACAACAAATTTGTATCAAAGCCAAATATAACAATATTATATATCAAATCGAATCTCTCGATGAGACGAACGCAACGGTGAAAGAATCACTCAAATCGAAAGTCAGAATCACTGCCAGAAGCCACCGAAGTGTTGTTGCCAGCAACTGAATCAACTCACTAAGTTGGACCGAGTTGGTCCGGTTTTCATCCATTTTCAGATGATTCTAACCTATTCCTAGCTAATTGGACCATTCTGGATTCAACCACGACAATGGTACAAGCGCTTTGATAACTTCATCAAAGAGTAGAAGTACACACGCAGTCAGTTTGATCAGTGTGTATACTTTTGGAAACTCCAAGACGATACCTTCATTTATTTTCTCTTATATGTTGATGATATGTTGATTGCATCTAAGAGCAAGGTGGAGATCGACAAATTGAAGGCTCTATTGAGTTCAGAATTTGAAATGAAAGATCTTGGAGAAGCTAAGAAAATTCTTGGGATGGAAAAAACCAAACCAGTAAATACACTGCGTGCTCCTCACTTTCAATTGAGTGCATTGATGTCACCTAGCACCACCGATGAGAAGAAGCAAATGGAACATGTTCCATATGCAAATGTCGTTGGTGCCTTAATGTATGCAATGGTTTGCACCAGACTTGATATTTCTCACACTGTTAGTAAAGTGAGTCGGTACATGCATAATTCGGGCAAAGGACACTGGCAAGCAATGAAGTGGATTCTACGGTACATCTATGGTATTGTAGATATTGGTTTGAAGTTTGAGAGAGACAAGACTGAAGGCAAACACTTAGTCAGATATGTGGATTCTGACTATATTGGAGATTTGGATAAACGTCGATCTACAACTGGCTTCTTGGGTGGACCAAGGATTTGGATATTGTTCAGAAGAACGTGGAGGTTTTCTATGATAGCTAGAGTACCATTTGTTTGGTAAAGAACCAAGTTCATCATGGTCGCACCAAGCACATTGATGTTCGATTTCATTTTGTTCAAGAAATCGTCAATGAAGGGAATGTTATACTCCAGAAAGTCAGAACTGAAGATAACCCTACAGATATGCTTACAAAGGTGGTTATAGGGATCAAGTTTCAACATTGCTTGAACTTGATCAACATCTCTCGAGCTTAGAGCACCTATGACGCATTTGGAGACATTGTTATGAACTTTTTCGCTAAGGTGGAGATTGTTGAATATTGGTTCTAAAAGTAACAAATTAGTGGCATAATTTAGGAAAATTAGTGGCATAATTTAAGGAAATTAGTGGCATAATTTAAGGAAATTAGTGGCATAATTTAAAGAAATTAATGGCCTAATTTAAGGCTTAAATTATGGCACAATTTAGGAAAAATGAGTTTTACTTCATCTATAAATAGGGAAGAGTTCATGCATTAAAGAATAAGGCAAAAAAAAAAAATCAAAGAGAGCATAAGCAAACTCAAAGAGAAAAAATACTTGGTGAGTTTGAGAATTTTCTGTGAGTTTGGGGAAACACTTGAGAGATATTATTAGTGAGGGAGTCTGTATCTGTATTTTGTATATTTCGTATTCAGTTCAATAATATCTACTGTCTCCCGTAAAATTAAACGAATTATCAAACCACTATGTTATTTTATCATTTTGATATATTCATATATCGTTATTTATTCCAATTTATTCCACCGCAATTTTAAACTCATATATTTTAAATAGAACACCACAAGTTTTTATATATTTATAAAAAAGGATCGCAAATCCATGATTTTATAATTGTGATTCTTTTTGTATGGTTGGAACTCACGTAATAGATAAGTAACTAAATTATAGGTTAATTAGAAATAAAAAAAACTTAAATTATAATTTTTCTTATAATAAATTGTTTGGTGTTATTTATTCATACAACAATTAGGTAAAAGGTTTTACGTGTAGCCAACTGCAAAAGTGCAAAAAAAAAAACTGCAGGGGTGTTTAACTTCAACAAAATATGGTATGCTGTCCTTTCGGGAGACACTAACGGGTGGTTGACGTATTGAATTGAAAATCTTTTTTATAAATAAACTTATTTATTTTTCTGATAATATAAATTAATATATATTTTTAAATTTTATAAGAAAAATAATATTTTTTATTAAAATAATTAAATAATTGAATAATTTATATTCTAAGTAAAAAAGAAAAAATGCTCATAGTTTAAAGGCATTTTTAATATACTTTTCGATGTCCCATATTAAAATGTGTTTTTTTAAAGCAAATATGTACACCTTTCAACAGGTGTCCTGTTTTACAAAAGAATATTGAAAGTTTGAACAATTTTACTAAAATTGCTTTCTACTAGCAGTGCATTATTATTTTTGGTAAGTAGTCCTTTGAAACATTATACCAACCAAGTACTATATATATATACTCAATATTTCATCATTCATCAGCTTAAGTGTTGATTTTATCTAACAAAACAAATTAAAGAGGATGAATTTTTGTACTAGCTAGCTAGAGCTTCATAATTTAAACTTTGAAATTCCTCCTTCGTTCAGACAATTAATGGTGCAAATCAAATAGTGGATCGACTTCAGTAGCTAAAAACTCATAAAATTAATCGTGGTGGACTCATAATCTCTTTTTCTTAAAGAAAAAATATAAATATATATATAGAATTACTCTTCCAATATTTATCTGATTTTTGATCGATAATTATTATACTAAGGTGTAGATGGAGTTGTAATAATTTTTTTTTTTGGTAAAAAAAAATATAATTAATATATTTAATTTATACCATTAAAGTGAGTAAATTATCTTATGACTTTATCGTTTAAATTAGAAGCCTCTAGCTCTGCAACTAGTTGACCAAAACATGGCGAAAAGATTGCCATTATAATACCATGCTATTGGTGTTGGGAGATTCTAAGTTGGATTATATTCCAATATATATATATATATATATATATATTGGCTTGGCGTGCTTTCCCGATCTTCCACCCCACTTTTTTTTTATTTTTCTTTTTCTTTTTCCAATTTTAATTATTGCAAATATTTATTTAAGAGAATATAAGCGGATATTGCTCATTATAACTTTGTTTTTAAGTTTGAAAGAGGAAGTAGAATTATATATATCAATAATGATTATAATTTTACGACTCGTATTATTTTCAAATAAAATACGCTCTTATATATGTCTTAATTATTGTAGGCATTAATTATTAAATAACCAAAAAGGCCTCTACCACATCACACCTTTTTTTCTTCTTCTTATGCTCACGAGATCTATTCATTAAAGAAAAAAAAAATTCATGAATTTAACAACTCAAAAATAAATGGTAAGTGGCAAAAATTAATATAATTATTATCTAATTAATAACATATAATCGTGAACATTGAAAATTTTAGTAATCAAATATAATTTTTTTTCTTTTAATTGATAAATGAAATAAGATAAGATTTAATTTAAATATTTATTTTATCGTGTTAAATCACAAATTTAAATATATAATAAATATTATTTGATATAAAAAAAATTAATTCAACTTTATTCATTTTTTTTTATCTATCCATATAATCCACTTTTAGTTTATTTTTCTAAATTACTTAAATAAATAAATAAAAGTTTAAACATGCATGCAAGAAAATATAAATTATCACTAATAAGTTTCTTTTCATCAAAATCAAAGTAAAATTTTATGCACGTACACTTATTTAATTGAGTTTAATCTTATAATCTAAAACATATATTTTAATGAATTATAATAACAAAACTAACATAGTTATCACTGCTAAGTTGATGCACACGAGAAATGGAAAAGATATGGTCCCCCCTCATGCTTGTAAGTTATGTCGTGTATCGTAGCTTATATCAATATCATGGCCCAACTCACAAATCCTACTTTATCTTTCTTTATAACAAAATCTTATTTGATCATGACCGTCCATCTTACGACTTTTTTTTTTTTTAGAAAGAAACGAAATTACTGCCGCTTGAGACAATCTTGAACGTTAGATTAATTATTCATTCCAAGTCAACGGTCCAGAAACATAACTTCGAATAATGTTAAGTTTTTTATACTTTTTTTTTTCATTTCATTTAATTTACTTTGAACATACAACACATTTATTATTTAATAATTTTAAATTATAAAGAAATAAATTTGAAGTCACATTTAACAAAATTTAAAAAACCACCTTTATTATCCAACCAAGTGGATGATTTCGTTTGGCGTAAAGGTAAGTAGGTAAGAACTTATAAATTGTTGCAAGATAAGTTGGTAATAAAACAACAAATTAGTACTGTACTTTGGTGTCCTTCACGTTCAAAAAGTATTTATTTACCTAGAAGAAGATGAGATTTTAAGATATAAATGTATTTTATTTTATAAATTAATTTGTATAATTTTTTTCTTTATATTATTATATGAGTGTGATGATACTAATATTATTAAATATATGTATTATTAAGATATAAATTAAAAAAATAAAATTAAAATAACAATCTATGTATTGGATGATGGGTAACAGATTAATAACTCTATCTTTTTAGTTCTCAGAGGACAACAATTATGACAAAATTAAAGTTAAAGTGTTGAATTGAAAGGGAAGCAATATTAAGTTTTATGAAATATATACATAAGAGTACATACCCTTTGAAACCAGCCTAATACCAGGTGTTAGGTATTCTACGTATTAAGGGACACGTAACCCCTAACAAATTTTAATTACCTCGTTTATATAAAATACATCATATTGAACAGTTCATGTGTTGTAGAAGAGCTTGGTTATACTTAAACATTAGGGTTATTCAACGATCTAATTACGTCTCACGTTTCTACTCCATGTTCACGTATATTTAATTTTTTTTTAACTACTTGTTATATAATATTTAGCAAAAAAGAATATATATTTTAATTAATCAATCAACTTATTAATTAATATAAATATTTTATGTGTTTAAAAATTAATATATTAGATAAAAAAATTGATTTAAAATATAAATAATTAATTTTTTTGATATTTTATAAAGTGTTATAAAATATTTTTCATGACTTTTTTAAGTTTCAATCGACAACGATAACATCTTCAATATTTTTGTAAAAGTTATATCTCAACATATTCTTCAATATCGATATTTCAAACCCAATTTTATAGGCCAACAATTTACATCTTATATGTTATTATTATGGTTTTTATGTTATTATTATGGTTTTTAAGAAGATCAATTTATCTTAAAAAATATGTATGTGTATTACTTTTTAAGTAAATAAAATAATATATGAATATGGGGTAGTCAATAAAATTTATGATTCTCTTTATTTATTGGTTGACTTTTGAGGTTCGTTGGCCTATATTTTGAAAGGATTATAGAATTAAGAAAATAAAATAAAAAATTAACCAAATATTTTAAATATATTCTAACTTACCATCTTGTTTAGCAACAAAAAAAATATAAGGTAACATCTTTTTAGTAATCTAAATTTAATATAATATCTTATTTTTTAATCCAAAACATTCACACCCGACGGAAATGAGAAATGATTTATATTACAAATATAAGAATTAATCAAATCTTAATCGTAATAAATTTATGATATATAATAATATTAAAAAATAAAGAAAATATTATATTAATATCTTATTTAATAAAAAAATATGCATATGAATTTATATTGTTATAATAATAAATTAATAATCATTACATGTAACTTTAGATACTTCAATGATCAAAACTTAAAATTTAATTAGATATTTAAATATGTACCACACGTTTAGGTGAAAAATTAAAAATAAATTGATCTTTAAAATTTATGTTTTACTAGTAAATAATATCTTATTTTCTTATCTTTAAGAGTATTAAAATTATTATAATTTTTGTTATATATTGATTGGAGATAAAAACTCACCTTTTCTCAAAAATTTATCTACTCTATTAAAAAATTTATCGTAAAATCATTATCTTTAAAAAAATTGAATCTTTAATGATTTTTTTAAACTTTCTTTCATTTTTTCTTGATTTCATTTCATTTGTGGTTAAATTGGGTTTTATTGGATAAATAAGGATTAAATAATTTGTTATTATTTAATTATTTTAAAGATAAATTTATTGTTTATTTTTAATGACATATATTAAAATTTTAATTAAATATAAATTTTAAAATTAAATATATCAATTAATAGTTATATATATATTGGGAATAAAGATATTATTGAATACCGAAACACATGATATAATTTAATTTTGTATGAAAAATCGAGCGTTGTCGAAAACAGAAAAGGACAACGAAATTAAAACCAGGGGGAAAAAAAAAAGATAGAAAGAAAGAAAGAAAGGTAAGTTGAGAAAACAAAGAGTGAATTAGGATCAGGACAAAAGTATCATTTTCAAAGAAATTTTAAGGTTCAAACTTTTTATTTATTAATTTTCTCTCACTTTCTTTCCCTCTGTGCAGTCTGTTTGCCTGCCTTAACAGAAAACGACTGCAAGCAACCTGTGGTCTACTTGTGCGTACTCCGTAAGTGCGTATATATCTTTGTTTATTTTAAATTTTTATTTATTTATTTTTAATTTCAGAATATAAATATGGAAATTTTGTACACCGACTCAACACCATTATTTATTTACTCTTCTTTTTCTCTCTTCCTTCCTTCCTTCCTTCCTTCCTCCCTCCCTCTATGATCTTTGGTGTGTTTATCTATTTGTTTCTCTTTCCCCTTTTCATAAATATCAACTAAATTAAATTTGGTGTTTGGGTTTATCAGCCACAGACACACAAGTATAATTTATCGATTAATTAAGAGAGAATAAGGTTATTTGGTTGGATTAAAAATGGTAGATCATCATCATCATCATCAGAATCAGACAGTCGTCTGCTGCATGTGTGGTGATGTGGGTTTTCCGGACAAGATCTTCCGTTGCAACAAATGCCTATATCGTTTCCAGCACTCGTAAGTTCATTTCTAACTAATTTTGTCTCTAATATTCATTAATTACTCACTCATCATCATCATCCATTCATCATATATATATATATATATATACATATAATAGAGAAAGTTTCACATGAAACAGGTGAATGACATGAAGAACAATTCCATTAAAAATAATAAATTATTTTAATTAACTCAAAAATAATATATAATGTTTTGAAGGGCTAGGATTTGATTGACCGATATTGAGATATGTATATAAGTCATACTGGTTTTTGTATTGTATAATGAAATTTGCTATATTTAGCAGTTTAGAAATTAGTAAGTTGGTTTATAATATAAAGCTATTGGTATGTATGTATTTATATAAATAAATAAGTAGATACTGCAGTAACTACTATGGTGAAGATACGGAGCCAATACAAGTGTGCGACTGGTGTCAAAGCGAAGAAAGAAGACATGGGATAGGCTCCTCCTCCTCTTCTTCTTCTTATTCTTCAAAAAAATCAGCGGCCGCCAGAAGTAGTGAACCGGCGGCTGTATCAAACCGGTCAGAGTATGCTGGGGACAAAATTAAACTACACCAACGAGATCAAGAGACCAGTTGTGATCAATCAAATAAAACTAATAATAATAATAATAATAATAATAATAATAATAATAATAATAATAATAAAAACCAAATAGGTACTAGTCCTAGTGGTGTTCCATCACCAAGGACCACCACTCGTAGGTACAAGCTTCTCAAAGATGTCATGTGTTAACTGAACACATACTTTACCCATTTACCATCATATATATCCAACGTGGCTTGCCTTTTTTTTATTTTCTCTAATTAATATCCAATTACTATATATAATTATTATTTTTCAGTTTTTATATTTATATATATATAAATGTGTGTGTGGAACTACCTACTGAGTGCTTTTGGGTAGTAGTTATATCTTATGCTTTTTACTTCAACTTTCGAGTAACTTGTAATCAATAATAAATATGCTTATATATTTTTTATGTAACACAAGTTATAGTTAATATATATTTCAGTTTGCTAGTTTATTTACATTGATGTTCGAGATTGTTAACGGAATTTGCTTCTGTTTAAAGTAGTACGTTTATCAGGATATAATTAGTAGGAAGAATGAATATGAGTATATGAAAAAATATATAGAATTTTAAATAAATAAAAAATATTGGTTATTTTAATATCATACATTATAATAACATAGCAATAAATTAATGAAATAAATAATGGTTAATCTAACAAAAAATAAAATTATAATTCAATTTTTAGTTTTTTTTTGTTATTAAAAGATTTACTCATTTCTATAATATTTTTATTATTTAATAAAAAAATGAAACTCAAGTATCTCCTTTGAAAAAAATTCTGAGGCTGTTAATTTGTTGGGAGCATACAAAAGTAGAGAAATGAGGGCCGGTTTTTTGGGTTGTTGGAAAATGGATTAGTAAAAGGAATGAGCATAAATTTAAATGTAATTAGCATTTTTATTGGTCCAGTAGCACAATGATACTCATAGTATTATTTTGTTATTTATTCTAACGCATGTTATCGTTTTAATATCAAAATTAATTTTTTTCTCATAAACACTAACTTAAAAATTTTAATTAAATAAAAAGGGATGTTTTTAATCTTTAAGGTTATTTCCTTAAAAAAAATGAATAAACACTTTTCTTAATTGTACTTTTTATTTTGAAATATCACTCACACATGCATTTAAGAGTTCAAAACCCATGCAATATTCTTAATGTTGAGATGTAATATATAATATTGCACTAGAAGGTGATTAAAAATTATATCTTTACTAAAAACAGATTGGGTGATAAATTGTTTAATTGTCAAGTGCAACAACAACAACTACAAGGGTGGCATGCATAACTCTAAAAAATAATGTTCTCTAGTGTTTTGAGGATCATTTTCTATCTCTATTAAAATATATATATTCTTATTCACAAAAAAAAAAAAAATTCTTACTCCTTAAAATTATACAGTGATTTTAAAAAATTTGTGTTTCTTTGCAAACCTACACTACCTCTTATAGTTCCTCAGGTCTATTTTATGTTGCTAATAATTAGAAATTATTCCCAGTTAATTTTTTTAAAGAAAATAATCTTAAATATTATCTTTTTATTTGATTAAAATTTTTAATTATTATAATTTTTTTAACGTACTAATAAATAAATATGAGTTGGATAAAAACGCGTGTACAAAAGTAACGATATAGGTATAATGAATAACAAATCCATTAAATTAAATGGATGTAGTTACCAGTACATTATAACATCATCTTCAATCCAACTCTATAACATCAAATTTGGTGTAAAATTTAGTATGATAAACAATATCATATTAATTTAATACGACGCTGTTTATCGAACCAAATAGTATTCATTTTTGCAAAAATTGTTCATACTGTTTCATATTTTTTTAATTCTAAAACATATTATTAAATTTTTTATTACATATAAAAATTAAAATTATGTATATTATACAAAAATGAGTAAAAACAATTACTAATACAACATAGAGTTAAAAACTTAATGTAAACTAAAACAACAATTTACTAGAATTCTAAAAATATTGTTAAATTTTTATTACATATAATAAGTTAAGGATAAAAAATCTCACATTATACTTCAAAATGTATTAATTGAATATTTGTGAGATAAATATAATAATTCATCGAATTAAATTTATACATGTGTCTTTTAATTGTATTTTTTAAATAAATATAATTTTAATTCATATAATCCTTGCACAAAATTAGATATTTACTTTAGTTTTTTACACTAAAACCGACACAAATAATGGTGTAACAAATTTTGCGTTGGTTCATAAAAATTGATGTAAACTTTGCATCAATTTGAGTAAAAACCAACACAAATTTGAGTCTATTTCTTAAAAAAAAAAATCGAAGCACATTTTTCACCGATTTCTATTCAGAACTTACTTAAAAATTCATTTCTTATTTCTTAAAATACTATTTGAATTATATATTTTATTTTCATTTATACAATAATTCAACATCCCGTACAAATTTATATATTACATAAAAATTTTAAAAACTATATCACATTTTATTAAGAAATTTGAAAATAAGTTACAAATTTTTTTAAATATACAAATAATTTACAATATATATATATACACACATGACTAAAAAATACCAGAAAATACATATACACTTAATTTTTATCATTATCTTTATTTTTATTGTCAACCATGAATGATAACATATACTTTGATCATGTTTCTCTTAGTTTATTCAAAGATGTTGTCTTATATAGAGCATCTAATTTATTCTATTGTAAATGAAAAAGAATCAATAATCAATATATAGTTGACGTTGTTTGCAAAATATTGTTAAAATGAAGATAGGTAAATTAAAAACTTAAATATAAACTCTAATAGATGTATTGATAAATTGTATATGATTTTATTTATGAACTTCGTGGTATAAAACCCACAAAAATTGATACCAATTTACTCTATACATTATTAAAATAAAATTACTAATAGTTGTTTTTTGACTGTTCAAATTTTAACAAACTAAAATATACGAGACCTACATAATTCACATGTGATGTTAATAAATATGTTAAGGTTTTTATATTGTATTGACATTGTTAAGTTATATTTATTTCACTTGTACTACACTTTCACTATTTCACTTGTACTACACTTCCACTATTTCACTTATACTACACTTGTAATATTTCACTTGTACTACACTTACTATTTCACTTGTACTACACTTGTACTACATTTGTACTACACTTGTACTCATTTGTACTACACTTGTTACAACTCTATAAATAGAGTTCTCCATGTACATTCTAAGACACACCAATACAACATTAAATCATTCTTTCTTCTTATCTCTCTATACTATTCACATGATATCAGAGCCTCTCATATATCTCTAAAATTTCTATCAAAATTTTGCCTCTCTTCATCACAGCCAACCCGGCTCACCCTAACTCGGTTCATTCTCAACCCGGCTCACCTCAACTCGGCTCACTCCAACCCGACTCATTCCAACCCAGCTCATCTCAACTCGGCTCATTCCAACCCGGCTCACCTCAACCCGGTTCCAGGCTTGTTTTCAACTCCTGTTTTTATTTTTAAGGATATCTCCTTTATACTGTTTCTATATATTTGCTTTACATTTCCTCCATTATTTCGTTAAAATGGACCGAAATGATGTCCCAAAACCAATCTCTACCACCCTTGATGATACTAACTACCTAGCCTGGGCACAAGCAATGAAAAGTTTCTTGAAAGGACGCAAGCTATGACGTTTCATAACTGGTGATATCTCTATACCCATCCAAGAAACCACTGAAAACAACTCCTTATTTGCTGACCGCCTTGAAGACTGGGAGAGTAAACACCATCAAATTATTACATGGTTCCGTAACACCACCTTACCCTCCATCCATGGTCAATTTGGGCGTTTTGACACTGCCAAAGAAGTTTGAGAATTTCTTGAGGCTCGCTTCACTACAACAGATTTGGCCAACCAATATCAACTTCTAACAACTCTTCATACCAAACGCCAAAGGGCTAATCAAACCATTAACCAATTTCTCTCTGAAATGCATACTATTTGGGATCAACTCGCTCTCTCTGAACCAACTTGGACGAACAAGATTGATGCTGAGATGTTTGCAACTTACCGTAATCACCAGCGTCTTGTTATTTTTCTCATGGCTCTTCATGATCGATTTGAACCTGTTTGGGCTTCCTTACTCCATCGGAGTCCTTTTCCATCCTTAGATACTGCTGTAACCGAGCTTCGCTCTGAAGAAACTCGAATGGGGGTTTTCAAAGTTCATCATACAGATTCTGTTCTTGCCACCCCCTTTTATCGCCCTAAAAGAGGTTCAAAAGAGGACTTCAAACATCAAGGTTGCACCTACTGTCACAACCCCAATCATGAGCTTCTTACATGTCCCATTCGGGTATGTATATATTGTCACAAGAAGGGTCCAGGACACTTTAACAAAGATTGCTTTCGGAATCCCTCTCAGCATTCCTCACAGAATCCCTCTCAACATTCCTCACGGAATCCCTCTCGGAATCCCTCTCGGAATCCCTCTCAACATGCTTCAGGTAACAATAGTAACTCATCTATCACTGCTACTGTTTCTGAGGATAATCATGACAAATTTACCTTCTCTACTCAAGAACTTGAAGGTCTTCTTAAACATGTTCTCTCATAATCTAGTAATCCTCCTTCTACTGCCTTGTCTCTCACATCAGGTAAATCTTTATGGTATTTTGATTCTGCTTGTTGTAACCATATGACTCATGATACTCACATCTTCTCTCCCACACAATCTTCCATCTCCAAACCTTTAATTCAAACTGCCAATGGTTCACATATGCATGTTAATGTTGTAGGACAAGTTTCCACATCTTCTATATCACTTTATGACACCTTTCATATTCCCAACCTTACTTTAAATCTTATCTCTGTTGGTCAATTATGTGAACCTGGTCTTACTATTACTTTTTCCTCTTCTGGTTGTCATGTGCAGGATCCACAGACAGGACAGATCCTTGGGATAGGCCGTAAGGTTGGACGATTATTTGAACTTATCGACCTTCATCTACCCAATTCTCCTCATACTTTCGTTGCTGCTCCTAATACTCCTATTAACCTATGGCATGCTCGTCTAGGTCATACGTCTATAGGACATCTTCGTCCCTTAGCATCTTCTGGTAAATTAGGATCTGTTTCTATTTCTGATAATGTAAATTGTTTGCCTTGTTAATTGGGAAAATAACCTGCTTTATGTTTTAATAAAAGTGATTCTACTTCTGTCTCCCCTTTTGACTTAATTCATTCTGATGTTTGGGGTTCATCCCCACATCCTACTATGGGGGGATGTGTTTACTTTGTCATTTTTATTGATGATTATTCAAGATTCACATGGATTTTTCTCATGAAACATAGATCTAAATTACCCAAAATTTATTATGATTTTGCCCAAATGGTTAAAACCCAATTTTCTCAAAATATCAAAGTACTTAGAGCTCATAATGCTATGGAATATAAAGAAACAAAGTTTTTAAATTTTCTTCGACAAAATGTGATTGTTTCTTAATATTCTTGTCCTCACACATCTCAACAAAATGGAAGAGCTGAGCGAAAACACAGACATATTCTTAATACTGTTCGCACTCTCCTCATTTCTAGCTCTTGTCCTGAACACTTTTGGGGTGAAGCAGCTCTTACAGCTGTTTATACCATCAATCGTGTTCCTATGCCTATTATTCACAATCAATCCCCTTATGAGCGTCTCTATAGTACTTCTCCATCTTATGAACTACTCAAAGTATTTGGTTGTGCCTGTTTTGTTCTTCTTCACCCTCATGAACGCAATAAATTAGAACCTCGTGCTCGCCTTTGTTGTTTCTTAGGGTATGGAATAGAACACAAAGGCTATCGTTGTTGGGACCCTATCTCTAAACGATTGCGCATCTCTCGTCATGTCATCTTTTGGGAACATAAAATGTTTTCCTCTATTTCCTCATTTCATGTCTCATCTCCTACCTCACTCTCATTTTTTGATGACCCAACTATTGATTTATTTCCTCCTGACATTGCTCCATTACCCTCACCATCGTCTACTACGGCTTCTCCTGATGTGTCTGCTCCTTCTGCTGATCCTACCATAACAACATCTTCTAAAGACCAACTACCTGATTGTCCAGAGTCATCACTTCGTCGTTCTACTCGTGTAAGTAGTCTTCCTTTTCATCTTCGTGATTACCAATGTTTCTCTACTATTTTGTCTCATCATGAACCCCAAAACTATAGAGAAACTATTTCTAATCCTCATTAGCGGCAAGCTATGACGGATGAATTACGAGGCATTAACAAAAGCACATACGTGGGATCTTGTTGATCTTCCATCTAATAAATCTTTGATTGGTTGTAAGTGGATTTTCAAAATCAAAACTCATTCGGATGGGTGCGTGGAACGATATAAAGCTCGTCTGCAGTTGCAAAGGGTTTTACACGGGAATATGGAATCGACTATGAAGAAACTTTTGCACTGTAGCTCGCCTTACCTGCATTCGAAGTATCATTCTTTGTTCTTCTTGCCCGAAATTGGAACATGTTTCAAATGGATGTCAAAAATGCTTTTCTCAATGGAGAAATAACTGAGGAAGTTTATATGAAACCTCCTCACGGATACGCTCATTCACCTCATCAAGTATGCGAGACTTCGCCGTGCTCTACATGGCCTCAAACAAGCTCCTCGGGCTTGGTTTGCCAAATTCACTCTACACTTACCGACTTTGGTTTCACTTCCGATTCTTATGACTCCGGTCTCTTTATTCGGAAGACTCCCATTTGGTGTAACACTTCTACTCCTTTATGTAGATGATATGATCATAACAGGAAATGACTTTAATGGAATTATTGATCTCAGCGGTTTACGAGCCATCAATTTGAAATGAAAGACCTTGGTCGTCTCCACTACTTCTTGGGCCTAGAAATCTCATCTGATTCTCAAGGATATTATCTCTCTCAAGCAAAGTACCCTTCTGATATTCTTAATCGGGCTGGCCTTACTGATTGTAGAACTACATCAACACCTCTAGAAACCAATGTCAAACTTACTCCATTAGATGGTACTATTCTCTCAGATGCCACATTATACAGACAACTAGTAGGCAGTCTTATTTATCTCACAGTCACTCGTCCTAACATTGCCTATGTTGTTCATCTGGTTAGTCAATTCATGTCTGCTCCACGATCTACCCATTATGCTGTGGTTCTTCGCATTCTCCGCTATATCGTAGGCACCATGTTTCACGGTCTCCACTTCTCCAACAAGTCTAATCTTCTTCTTTCCGCCTACTTACGATCTTTGATTGGGCGGGTGGCCCAATTGATCGTCGTTCTACTACCGGATATTGTTTCTTTCTTGGAAACTCTCTCGTATCTTGGCGAAGTAAGAAACAATCCCTCACTTCTCGATCCAAAGTGAATATCGTGTTCTTTGACACCACTCAAGAACTTCTTTGGCTCAGTTGGTTACTTGGCGATATGGGTGTTCTCGATCAAATGCAACTATCCTATATTGTGACAATCAGTGCTATTCAGATTGCTCACAATAATGTATTTCATGAACGAACAAAACATATCGAGATTGATTGTCATTTTGTTCGTCAACATGTATTCTTGAATCTTGTTTGTCTCAAATCAATATCCTCCACAGATCAAACAGCTGATATCTTCACCAAATCTCATCTACGAGGCAGATTTCAAGAATTAGTTTCCAAACTCAAGTTGATTGTTTCTCTTCCTCCTTGAGTTTGAGGGGGGATGTTAAGTTATATTTATTTCACTTGTACTACACTTCCACTATTTCACTTGTACTACACTTCCATTATTTCACTTATATTACACTTGTAATATTTCACTTGTACTACACTTACTATTTCACTTGTATTACACTTGTACTACATTTGTACTACACTTGTTACAACTCTATAAATAGAGTTCTCCATGTACATTCTAAGACACACCAATACAACATTAAATCATTCTTTCTTCTTATCTCTTTATACTCTTCACAGACATCATGAATATTCAAAACAATTAATGCAATATTTTTTTCATGTTATTTTTCTTTTTTTATTAATTTATGGTTTTAAATATATAAATATATACATAAAAATAAAAAAAAATCAATCAGAAAAATTAAATAAATATATAATCTAAACAAAAAAGTATATTAAGAGGTTTATACTTTATAATTGAATAATGAATATGAAACAATCAAAAAAAATTAAAAAATAATTATCGACTTCAAGAACTTGACGATAATATTTAAAGTTAATTATTTTATCGATCTACCATAATAAGTGGATGGATGTAATATAAGGAAAAAAATTCACTAACACTTCAATTAATTATGGGAAAAGGATACATACGAGCAAAGTATTTAGATAAAAAAGCAAAAATACATTAAAGATATTCAGAAGACGCAAATTTTCAAAAGATTAATATAAAAAGTGTACTTATATCATCAATTTTCTCTGTCTTACGAAATAATAGCATATATAATGACAAAAGAAAAGCAGAAATTTGAAACTTCTTGTGCATCGAGATATATTTTAAATGCATACATATAAAAAAAAATTATTTAAAATATTATAATAATAATAATATTTAACTATAACTAAGTGATTTATAACATTATTTGTACATAAAAAATAATTTTTGACAGGTAAGAAAGTGATAGAAAATAAGAAAAAATACATACAGATTTTAAGGAAATGTGCGCACAATAGAGGCAACTTTGCAGGCAAAGTCAAAGACTAGGGAGGCTGGCGTCAGGCTGAAGTGGAGACAACGGGGCTAGAGCGACTACGACGGTAGTTGGGTTGTAAGCAATCGGGCGTCGCAAATGGAGAGAAAACGTGGGAGCTTGGGAGAGAAAGTAGAGGTAAAAAAGTGGCTAGGAAATAAGTTAGAATTTTGTATATAAATCTATTTGCGTCGATTTTTGAAAACAACCGACGCAATTTTTTTACATTTTGAATTGATTTTTTCATAAAATCGATACAATTTTATTTTTTTTTACTCAAAAATAAGTTGGTTTTATAGAATAACCGACGCAAATAATAATCACTTTTGTATTTTTTAATATAATTTGTATTGTTTATTTGATAAAATCGACACAAATATTGTCAATTCATACCAAAAAAAATGCAAAAATGAATTTTACTAACTTTGTGTTGTTTTTTTCTTTAAATCTAAGAAAAAATGACGCAATTAGCTAGTTTTATGTTAGTGAATAAATAAAATATTTTATTTAGTAGATTTTTAATTTTTAATAATATAATTTTTTAATTAATTAATATTAATATATAATTGTTTAATTAGTTTAATATAATAATTGGTAATTTTAGTATAATATTTGGGACTGGAACTTAAAAATCAGTAAAAGTTTAATATAAAATGAAATAAAATTTGATGTAAATTAAAATAGAATAATGAATTGGGGTTTGTATAGTAAACGACGTGGGTTGCTCGAGTAGGATGTTACAATTTGAAGCCACCATGATCAGGAAAGAGAATTAATAAAGTTATTATATTTTGCATTATTTTGAATGTTTATATTATATTGAGTCTCTTAAGGAGACTAGACTAGACTAGACTTGTATTAATTAATGCATATGACAATACCTTTTGCGAAAAGAATTCATAGCACCTAAAGTCACCTTATTTACTTTTACAGATTCATTGAAACACACCCTTTATTATTCATTATCGCTAGTTGCTTTTTCTCCAATATCAAAAGATTTTTCTTTTATTTGAACATTTTGTATAAATATATATAAATGACTAATCCACCCTTTAAGTATAAATGATAAATAATATTACCAGCTAGCTAACACATTTTGTGTAGCAGTGTGTGTAACAAATAACAATGCTTTTAAGTTATAGATTTCATATAAAACACTCGAATAATTGTGATGGAGGTTCTGTAGTAATAGTAATAATATTAAAAGAAAGCTATTTTTTTTTCTAAAAAATAAAATAAAAAAGACTTGGCCTTAAAATAATTAAATCACAATTTGACCTCTTTTGAGTATAAGAGAAATTTATACACAAAATTACTCCAAGGGGCAGCACACCAGTGCATTTTCCCTATAAGTACATAGTAACTATTAAGGGTTCTGGTTGGAACTTGGAACCTCATGTGTGAGAACTTCTACCACTCTTTAAAATGAATTGGCCGGCTTAGAATATGAGTAATATATATATATATATATATATAAAGTTTTTGCATGCATTATTTAATTAGATTTATTAAATTTAAAATATTTTATGTTAAAATAATTGTGATATTAATTACTAGCATTAATCAAGCAATTATTGTGACGTATGTAAATTGTTAACTGAATTTCATAAAAATAAAAAAAAAAGTATTTTGCTAGAATATTAATCTTTGATAAACTAATTAAGGTTGATTTTAACGAAGAAAAGAAAAACTGACAGGTAGTGCTTTAAGTAAGACTGGTTTGGAGAAAAATATATGTTTCACTTCCTTTTGACTATTACTCTGTTCAAAGTTTCATGCACAAACCAATAATAACATTTTATATTGTGCCCCTATCTCCACCCATCGCCGTTAATTTGTGCTTAAAAGTAGGCAAATTTGATGGGGTCTTCGCTCTACGTACGTACTCTGAATATTTATAAATAAAATACGTAATATAAATAATATGGATGTATATTTTGTAGATATTAATTTAATCTTTCTGGAAATCAACAGCAGCCCTTCTTAATGCGGGGTACGCAATATAGTTAAGATCTATATAATTTTTACAGCTGGTAAAAATATTATATCTAATGATATGTGTGGATTGCCTTTATAACCGGTTATGTGAGGCTTCATGTGATGCCTAATTTGAAGCTGAAGGGAACTCGCTATTAATATAATAACAAATGATGAACCCCAAATTGAGTTTCTTATCATCAAGATAATTAATTAGATGACTCACATGTGTGGATTAATTAATTGCCTTTATTAATTTGGCTTCAAATTCTAGATCTTCAAAACCATTTTTATTAATCCCCAAACTTAATGCATTACTACTAATACTAACACGTGCATTATCATTTTAAAAATTAAAAATTAAAAATATTTTTTCTTTTAAAAAAATTAAAGTATTATTTAGAATAATTTACTATGCTATTTATACTTTTGGCATGAAATACTATGTTGATGCTTTTACAATAATAACCATTAGATAACAACTTAAATCAAAGCTTATCCTATTGCATCTCTTGATTTAAAATTATTAATAATAAAATAATATTTTAATTTTTAAATTAAAAATATATAAATTTAATTTAACAATTAAAAAATTGAATTCCATTAATACACATGTGGTAATGACAGTTTTAAAATCTTCGCTAAAAAGCCATACATATTTCATAACCACTCAAATTAAATACTTCATTAAATTAGTCCATATAATTTGGTAGCAGGAATTATGTATAATAAATAACTATAACAAAAATTGAACACGTAGGAATGTCATCTGAGTGAGAATAAATAAAAATAGTACGCTCATTAATTATTATTATTATTTTTTAAAAGGGTTGGGATTATTACTATTGTTTCTACAGTATATTTATCTTAATTTTAAAAATTATAAAAAAATATCTTTACTAAATTTTAACTGATAGAAAATAAATATAACAAAGAAAAAAATATATTTTTTAATAATTTTTAAATTTAATAATAAATATATTATGGAAACAATAAAATAGTGTGTAGTAATAATCTCATCCAAAATACACACAAAAATCTCTTCTTTTATTTAAATAAATGAAATATTATAAAAAAAATTATACTTAAATTTATGATAATAATTTATCATGTATAATTATAACACCTTGATTATTAAATATTAAAATATTTACATAATAATTCTATTTTCTATTAATATTTATTTTATATATGATTGAATGAGTACAACAACATTATCTTCGACGTTATCTGCTTGCTTTTTTTTTTAATCTTGTTAGTTTTTTAAACTAATAAATACTAAAATATCAATATAATAAATATATATATTTTTTATAATTATTTTATATAATGTAATTATTTTTATTACATTAAGAATGATAATTTATACACTTCATAATTACTTATTTAATAAGTATTTAATTAATTAATTTATAAATATATCATATTTTTATTATTTTTTATACCAATAAATATCAAAATATTCATATAATAAATACATTTTCATGAATAGTTATTTTGTATAGTATAATTATTTTTATTATATTAATGGTAACAATTCATACTATTAATGATTACTAATTTAACGAATATTCGATTAATTGACTGATAAATATATTATATTTTTATTGAAATAATAATTTTAATATTAAAATTTCACGTTGAAATCATATTATATCCCAACTAATATAAATTATGTTAGGTAAAGCAATTATCATTCATGCAGCTATTAGATAGTGAAAATACTAATAAAATAATTCATATATTTTATGTTATATTTAATTTATTTATTCAAATAAAGTTACTTAAATATCGTTAATATTGTCATAAATCACTCGCGTTAATAATATAATTATATTGCTCATAAAATAATTATCATTATATATTTATTCAACATTAAATTAAGAAACTAATTAACTATTTTGTTTTAAGAATATTTACGTAAACTATTTTATAAAACACTTTAACATCATTTTTTCAATAATAATAAATGTAACTTAAAATTTTATATTTAAAGACTTATTTTTTTATTTTATAAAATAAAAAATTTTAAATAATAACAATTATTATTTTATTATTCAATAAAATAATATTTTTAATATTTACAACAATTTACAACAACAATACTTAATTTATAGAAACAATGTATCGGTCAATTTTGCTTAGAAAAAGTAACTATTATGTTATGGATACAATAAACTGGGGTGATTCTAAAATACTCTATAAAATGTATGTAAATTTAAAAAAAATTAAATTCTAATTAAATTAATCTTAACCATTAATATTTTTAAAAATAAAATAGATATTTAAATAATCATCTAATAAACATAAGTGGTAGTTAATATAATTTCGGACCTTTGAATGTGAGTTTTTCTCTTTTATCTTAATAATTTTATTAATATATTAATTCTACGTTATTATTAATAAATTCTCTATTATTTTTTTAACAACAATCCCAATCATCTATGTACATATTATCATGTATTAAAGGAATTTATTCAAGTAAATTTAACATTTATTACTTAATAACATCATAAAAAATATGATAAATTTATTAAATTATCTAGAATTTAATTTATGAAACACAAACTTAGTGTTATATGGTATATATTTTAAGAACTTAAATATATTATATTTTAGAAAAATACATTGGTTGAAAAAATAAATATACTTAACTAAGATTGTAATAATTAATTATTTTTCAAAGTGAATAATTTCAAATCTTGACCCTATTTTTTTTTTTCAAAAAATATCATTCAAGTATTTTTTTAATATACTTTAGCTATGTGGATTGTTAGTAAAGTTTTTAGTCATAGTTAATAGAAATTAAAAAAGTATTTACTCTTAAAATTATATTATTTATATTAAAAATAAAATAATAGTTAAAATAAATTAAATAAAAATTAGTACACATTTTTACATGAAATTATTAAATAAATATTTTTTGATAGCTATTAAAAAAACATATTAAAAAATTTAGATTTTAATAAAAATATCATATACAATATATAAAGAAGTTCCAGTCTTGAGCCTCTCGATTCTTTGGAGTTTGGGCTAGCCCTGTGCGGAGCCTATGGGTACGAAATCAAAGGAAAAATATGGAGTGGGTCCATAATTGTATAGTGATATTCCCAAGTATTTTCGGGACTGATATTTTAAGAAAACTCTTCTTAATATTACCATAGCACTGATGCTATAGTTATTATGGCCTTATGGGCGTGTTTGGTATGTCTTATAATATTAACATAATTATACAATTTTCAGTCGTGTGTTTAGTTTAAAATGACAAATTTTTATCATAATTATGTTACAATATTTTAATTAAGTACATTTAATTTACAATTATTTAATAATTTATTTAAATTTTCCAATTTTTTTAAATAAATATTGCAACAAACAATGTATTATTTTAATTCAATATCATCGATGCTGAAAACCTAATATGTAAATCATATTAATTAGTTTTAATAGCGGGATTATAAAGGTAATTTATTTTATGTTATTGGTATTATTTATAGATTAAAAATAATGTTATTTAGTCTATTAATTAAAAAAAATGATTAATTAATAATAAAATATATTATTTTAATATTTTTAAAAATATTATTTTTTTAAATGTAATATTTTAATATAAAAAATGTTCAAATAATATAATAAAATAATTTATTTTTAATTAATTATTTTTTAAAAATTTAAAAGATTAATCATATCACTTATAATTTAAAAAATAAATGATATAAATAATATAATTTAAGTATATATATACAATGATGTTACCAATTCGGATGAACTATATCTAAGGCCCACCTTATTGGAGCAATACCATTGACAAATTGGGCTTTTGTTATATATGGGTTACGTAACACTTAAAAAATCAATTCTTAAAATAACTGAATTATAAATATATATTTTTTTTTTGCTGCGATAACTGAATTAGTATTTTTTTTTTTTTAAATATCAGAGGTAAAGAAATATCAAACCTTTTTCTAACCTTAATCCATATATTTAATGATTTACAAATAAATGTTTATACCATCTATATTAATATTACAACTATTTATTGTTTGTTTTTTGCTATAGTAATTGTCAAATTTAGGTTTAGATAACTAATTATATTTTCAAAATAATTTTGAATTTAACAAGAAGAATGTTAGGACGTATTAGTAGGTAGTAATATTTACCACTATAAACAGTTAAAAGTAAAAATAAAAAAAATGTAATTGTGGTGGATATATCATATAATATAATCATTTAAAGTTGGGTGGCTTGAGAGCGATGGGTGGATAGATGGTGGGGTCTACGCATATAATGTGTTTGATTGATGGCAACCAATGAACTCAGAGATATGGACCCTCCATCTTCAATCGTTGCAGGTTTCTTTTATTAAAGTTTTATGAGTTTGCAGAGAGAAGGCCCCATTCATCGTCTAAGCTTTTTGATGGAACATATGCGGAGTCTATTATTTACTTATCATCGTCTTATAGCCATCCAAATTAACTTTTTATTTAAAAAAAAAAAAAAAAACTTCTCCAAACTCCAAATTAAAATGATAATGTCTTTTTTAAACCCCTAATCATCATCATCATCGTCGTCATCATCATCATCGTCGTCGTCGTCATCATCGTCATCGTGATTCTCATCGTGATTCATGTAACAATAATCTAATAATAGTATTGTGTTAATAGATTTTTATATAATTACCAAAATACCTAGCATTACGACTTCATAATCTAACAACATTTCTCACTCCATTTTTCATCGATCCTTCATCTGATTGATAAGAAAATTTTATATGGATAAGGTTTATTAGTGACATGAATAACCCTTCAATTCACATTTTGATTAGTTTATATAGAAAGGATTCATTTTTATTTAAAAACAACTAACTAATATATTATCTATCAATTAATTAATACACATATTTTATATAAAAAAAAAAATTCTCGAGTGATGTATATATATATATGATTAAGTTAATTTTAAAAATTTGATAATACCAACTTCAGTGCAGGGTCATAGTGTGTAGACATGTGGATTGGAATTTTAAGATGAATAGAATTATAGTATGTATTGATGGTCTCTGTATATCTTTCTTTTATTATTTTTTTTAAAGGAAGGAAGGAAGGAAGGTAATTATAGGAATTAAATACATAAGAAAATATTTTTCTATAAATAAAATTGGGGATAATAGAATAGAAAAATTATAGATTCAATATTCGATAGAAATACGATATTTTGAAAATAAATTTGCTACGTACACTTTCAATAGTAATTGAAAGATTGAAATTAGAGTTATATTATATACCATATATATCTCACCGTGATATAAGAAACCCAGATTTTCTTTTACAATTTATAACATTAATTTGCTAGTATTATAAACTGTATGAACTTCAAAATAAATATTTAAAATAGTATTATAACAACTAGAAGATAATATTGAATGAAATGGTGTTCTCTTCTTGTGTTCAATGTAAATTGGCGGGAGACCGATACAAAAATGTGTTTTCAAAGACGTTAAAGATAAGGACTGTTTGGCAGTGATGTTCAAAAATTATTTTCTAATTTTTTAGAACAAAAGAACAAATCAAGTAGACTGTTTGGCATTGTTTTTGTTATATTTTTAAAAACAAAGTGTTCTTTAAAATTAAAATTTAGAGAATAATTTTAAGCTGTTTCCAAAGTTTTATAAAAATTTCAAAAACAAGGAAAATAAATCTACTGGCGCCTGATGAATTTAAAAAAAAATTCCTTTTTTTTTAATGATTGATGATTTTATTTATTACATTAAACACAAATATTACATATATCCAAGTTTTAACGAACATTTGCTTTTTCTCTTCCTACCTTAGGTTTACTTGTAAATTTATAATTACTACAGCATAAAAATTTCGATGAGTATTTATAGCTATGTTTTTAGAAAGAAAATTAACTATCTTTAAATGCGGTCTAACTGATGAAGTTCAAGATTAAAATAATCAACCGGCTTGAATTCAAAATCAATAATGTTGAATTTAGTAATATTCGATGGATAATATTTATGATTATATGTTTTGAAAGTGCTATAAATATTATTTTCTAAAATCATTTATAAGAATAACTAATTATTTATTAATGATTTTAAAGCATTAATATTCTTATTATAACTAATAAACAATTAGTAAGAAATCAGTTGAGTATATCATTTAAACAATATGGAACAAAAGACTATGCATTTATCTCACTTTGAAAAATTAGTAATTTTCATTATTAATTAAATTTTTAATAAATGTCTCATACATCTGCTGCTTTAGATAAAAATTCTAAAATGTTAAATTTTAAATAAAAATTTATTTATTATGAAAACAATTTTTAAAAGTAAGTTGACCAAACATGCTTTGTTGTTTGTTATTAAGAATAATTTTTAAAAATAATCATTAAATAGTTCATTTTTTGTTAAAATTATTAAAAATTATTTATTAATTATGACTTAAAAAATTATTTTAAATTAAATAATTAAAATGTTTTCTTATAACTTTAAACTTTAATTTATTGAAAGAGAATCAAACTAGAAAAGAAGCTGGTAATTAACTGTTGAGTTATAGGTATTTTAATCAAAGATAATTAAAATTATAAATATTTATATAAATTTGATAATTTTGTTTCCAAATAATTGTAATCGATAAGGTATATGTCGATGATGATTATCATTGTATCAAAACTGTTGTTAATCGAAATTAAACATATATTGATATTTATATATATATATATATATATATATATATAATTACATGAAATACATTTTTAATAATAAAATACAGAATAATTTGAATAGTTAAAATTAATTTTATTTATTATTATTTTTTATTTTTTATTTTACTTAGAAATATGTGTTACATAATTAAAATATTAAAATTGATGTAAATATTTTTAATAAGGTAATAGATTAAGAATTACTTTAACATTTATTTTTTAAAAATTAAATATATTTGTTAATAAATATTAAAAAATAATAAATATAATTAAACTTAAAAAAAATCCTATTAATTCATAACTGTCAGTTTCCATTCTTAATCGTTCCCTAAAGTATTTTTAAAAAATAAATAAATAAAATAGGATGAGTTATTGTTGCAATTAGATTACGCATTATATCTTATATAAATTTTTAAATTGATAAAAATATATTTTTATCTTTTTTAAAGTTCTTTTATATTTTTTTAAAATTTATATTAAATATAACAATCACCTCACACATATATATTAACAAATTCTAGATATTCTCTCTCCTTCAGTTGTTCTTCTTAAATTTTTTTTTTTTACTTTTCAGAAGAAGGATTCAAGAAGAGTTGGTTATGTTTTTGAATTAGTTGTCTTATTTTTTTCATTTTAATTAAATAAATTATAACAATTTGTTGTGTTTTTCGTTTAGATCTAAATTACATATTTTCACGTTGATAATGTCTGGTGCAAATGTGTATTTTTTATGCACATTTTTTCTTTGAATTTAATATTAAATATAAATATATATTTTTTATTTACTAGAGATAATGGGTTGAATTAATTCATTAATTCAAAACATTAAGTAATTTTACGTATACATTTAAAATTTTAAAAATTATAATTTAATCTTCAAATTTTTAAAATTTTATATATTAATCCTTAAACTTAAAATTTTAATTACGATAATAAATATTTAAAATTTTATATATTAATCCATAAATTTTAAGATTTAAAATTGTTACAATAAATAAATACTTTATAGAAAATTTATATATTTTTAAAATAATAATTAAGAAGATATAGAATAATAAATATAATAATAATAATAATATAATGGTATATAACTATCACATTCAAAGGGAGGAGAATATAGAAAAAATTATGAATGGTTTGCTTTGTTTAGTAAAAATATATATATATATATATATATATATATATATTATGAAGCAAGTAGGTTACGTTTGGTTCAAAGAATAAAATCAGAATGAAATGAAATAAAAATTATTTTATTTTGTTTGATAATTGAAATCAAAGAATGAATTAATAGTACAGTGTTTGATTTACAAGTGGAAAGGAAAGGAAAGAAAAATAGTGTATATTATTTTAATTTTTTTATATTCAATAAAGTTTAAATAATATCATTTAATTATTATTTTTCTAAATAATTATTACTTAAAATAAAATATATTATTAAAATTATTATTTTTTAAATAGTGTTTTGTATTTTGGGATTTAGGATTTGAGGTTTGGGTTTTAGGGTTATATTTGTGGGTTAAGATTTATGATTAAAATTATTATTTTTTAAATAGGGTTTTGAGTTTTGGGATATGAGATTCGGTATTTGGGGTTTAAGTTGTAGGGTAGGATTATATTTATGTGTTAAGGTTTAGGGTTAAAATTATTATTTTTTTAAATAGGGTTTTATTTTTCTAAAATTATTATTTAAAAGACTTAAGAATTTAATTTAATCACAAATATATGAATTGATTTGTATAAAATAAGCTATAATTAGTTTTTTTTTAGATAAAATGTTTACATAACCTTAATAGCGAATGACCTAATCAGAAACAATGGTGTAGCCTTGTGTGCAAATAATCGACAAAAGATAATAAGTGTGTATAATAGTACCATTTATTAAGTTTTTTAATCATCGATTTTTATAAAATGAGATATTTAAATATCTTTTATCACCATATGACCCGCATATCACTACATGAGACACATAGCTTCTTCTTCACTGAATGATTTATTTTAACTCAACTCATTCAATATATATTAATAAGTATTTGATCTTATATTTAATGTAAGTTGATCACCATGGTATAACTAACTACACATATAAGTAGATTTGCATATATACCAACTTTTTAATTTTTTAACTTTTTAATTTTTTTTTGGTTGGCGTAAGGTAAAAGAGAAACTAAAATCAATGACCCCAGTTACGCACTACGAATTATACAATCATGTCATTAAAATTTATGAAAAATATATAATTAATTAATTAAATTGATGGAGATTGCAACACACAATCAAGGATATGGGCCGGCATTTATGCTTTTTGATCGGTTCGGAAGAAATGGTCCCCGTTGGACTTCAAAAGAACCAACGAAAACATGTCCTTTTTTTGTTCTTCTTCTTTTCTTTTCTTTTTTTTCCAAGGGAAAACGAATAAAACATGCCCCCTTCGTACAACCATAAAGCGTCTCTCTCTCTAGAGTCCATCTTAAGCTGGCCTTTTATATATATATATAAATGGAGATAATAAATAAAAGTAGCTTTTCTCAATTAGGTATAAATCCGAGTATATGTTATTTTCATTGTATTTTTGTATGTGTTTCATTAAAAGAAACAATGCATTCTCTTGTTTCCCAATTCCCGGTTTTCGTTTCTCTTTCTATTATACAAAGTGTACGGCACTAACTGAGTTTTTATTGATAGAGGTACATTTAATTATTTTTTAAAGACCCACCACCACCACCTTAATCGTATGCGTATGTGTTTTTGCAACAAAAAGTAGTCCAAGTTTTACTTTTATTTAAAATCAAAATCACAACAACACTACTAAAAAGCAGAGTATATATATATATATATATATACATTAATTCATTCAAGCAGAAAATAAAACCAAATAGTTTCTATAAAGAAATAGTTAATTACTTGGTTTATTCGAAAGAAGTTCATCATTAATTTGACTTTCTACGTATATATATACATACAGCCAAAACTAGTAAGTAATTCTTCTTCAAGTTATCAAAAACCTTACAAGCTCTTTAATGATCAATCTCTCTTAGCCAGCTTAGGGATTTACTTAGTAGATTTCCATTAACATCATATCTGATAGCAACACAAACAACTTAATTAAAAAAAAAAAAAAAAAAAGTTCGCCAGCTAGAGCGGCACATTTAAAAGAGATTCAAGATAATTACATTACATATCCCCTCTTAACTCCTAATCTATTCAAATAAATAATTTAACTTCAAATTTGCCATGCCGTTGAAATTTAAAAAAAAAAACTTTAACTATCACATATTTATTATAAATATAAAATGATATAGCAAAGTTTGATTAAATTATACATTTGAGTTGATAAAACTATATCAAATTTTGTAATTTTTTATATATAATAAATTAATAATCCTCCAAAAATAAGTATATTTAAGAAAAGAGATTATCTGGTCATTTTTGTAGCCCAAAAAAATAAAAAAATAATAATAAATAATCTGGTCATTTACCTTGAAATACCAAACTCTATGAAATCTTTAGTAAAGTTTCTGTAGTAACCGTACACGTGATAAAGGAGTGGGTCCACATTTCTTGGATACTACCAACCCAACTCAGATAAAATTACTCCCTCAATTCATTATTATCTCTATTTGAAAAAGAAAGAGAAAAATAAAATGATTTTCATATTATTGATATAAGAATTAAGGAAAAAGAAGAAGGTAATAATGGTATAAAAATTTATTTATTTTTGAGTAGAGTGTAAAAAATTTAATAACTATTAAAAAAGTATCAAAAATTTAAATTTTTTAAAATTATCAAAAACAACTATACAGATTTGATTATAACGACTAATAGCGTTATATAATTTCGTTTAAAATTGATAAAATTTTATATATTCTTATATTTAAAATTTTATTAAGGAAAATAATTTGTTTTGAGTTTCAGAATACTTATAACATAAAAATTAATGATCATGTTTCTACTATTGCAAACTAATGGTCTAAAAGTAACGAGTGATGTGTAATTTGAAATGTGAAATATTTAAAGCTAAATTAAATAAATAATTACGTTACTCACTTCATCAATAAAAATTGGGTAAGCCGTATCATAAATGTTTTTTAAAAAATAAATAATATACTTTTCATTTTTTTCTTCATATTTTCTTAAATATTATTAATATATAACTTTTATATAATTTATTTAAAATTATATAACAATAACTATGAAATTAATAAAAAAATAAATTTAAGTCTTTTATGTTTTTATTTTTATTTTTATAATAAAATAATTAAATTATTATAAAATAAAAAAATAACTGAATTATTTTAATTTACATAACTAAGATACTTTAAATTGATTTATATCTCATAAAATTTTAATGTTAATTTTTCTTATAAATGTAATTTTATTTTTAACTCTATTTAGTCCTATGCTTATAATTTATTCAGTATAATTTAAAAAGATATATTTATTTTAAAAAATATATATATAAATAGCAAAATTTATATAAAAAATAAATAATATTTAATTAATTACATAATTATTAATAAATAATTATTAGTGATTTAAAAAAATAATTTCATGAGCTTCATAAGGTGTCAGCATTAACAGTATTTAAAAGCTGCTTAAATAATAGGGATGATACGGACAAGTGACATCAATTGAACCAACTAGGGGATGTGGTTTACTCCCATAAAAGACAGAACATATAAGAACAGCAGCACAGTATGATGGTTAAAACTTTTTTGTTTCTTCAATTTGTTGAAATTCATTCTTAAATTTACCATTACACTGCATAACCTTAACCGCAGACCAAACCAAAAACTTTTAACCATTTACGGCTATTTTTTTTCCCGATAGATATTTCATGCCTTTTTACTCGTCTAAAACAAAGTATTCGTAATTATTAACATTTATTTCCTTTATATATATATATATATTATTTTCAAAAAATAAAAAATAAAAATAATTTCTTTCTATCACGTTATTAGATATTAGTCATTAATTAAAGAATAAAACAATAACTTTAATTAAAAGAATAAAACAAAAAATTTAATTCAAAGAGTAAAATAAAGAATTTTTCATTCAAATAGTAAATCAATGAATATTTAATTTAAATAGTAATTAAATAAGTAAATTTTTTTCATAAATACTTATATAATTATAATAAAAATAAAAAAAAATAATACAAGATAATTTTTTTATGTAGAATTATTTATTGTATTTTTAACGAAAAACACCCATATCCATATTTTTATTATTGTATATAAGGTTTTTTTGTAATTACTTTCTATTTTTCTAAGTTACGATTACAATTTTATACTTATAATTAATTTTAAAAATATTAAATAAGTGATATTTGGAACTATAATTTGTTAATTATTGAAACGTATAAAATAAAGTAAACCGAGTCGCATTTTAAAATACCAATATTCCATACAGGTCCTTTTTTTTTAATTTCTAGGTTAATGGACCTTCTTATTCAATTAGAAAATGCGACTGCCATCTAAAATAAAAGTCTGAGGAGTCAGAAAGAATGCCAAGGACTCGTCACAATCATCAACCAAATCACAAATGACCAAACTTTGCAATTTTATTCTTAAGAGTTTATTCTCTACTAATGTTATTATTATTAATATTATTATTATTATTTTTGCCTTTGTCGATGGGGATTACTTTTTATTTATTTATAATAAATCTTTCATTTAATAATACACATTGATTTCGATCATATTAACAGATTAAGATTTATAGTTAATAGTTTTAGAAATTATGATAAGGGTACGACCCATATTTATTTACAATGAAACCAAGAACAAAATTTAATTAAGAAGGTTAATTAGTTAAATATAATTTAGAACAAAATTATGTTAATTATTCGCAGGGACGAAACCAAGAACAAAATTTAAGAAGGTTAATTAGTTAAATAATTCTACAATAAGAATGCAATTATTAATTATATATATTTCCTTTTATTCGTATATGAAGTGCTTTAAGAGTTAATTTCTTTTTTTTTCAAACAACCTAGCTTTTGAGTGGTGCATTAAAAATTATTTACATTTTTATAATAAATATTTTATTTATTGTATTTTTAAGTAGTGTATTAAAAATCACTAATCTTTTATAAAAAATCAATTTAATCATTTTAATTTTAAATAAACGATTGAATGCTGCTTTATATTTTACAAGTATATTGTTTATCAAAAAAATAAAAAAAAATTAAATGACTTATGAAAATCGTTTTTAAAAAGTTAAATAATTTATAATACAATGCTTAAAAAACAAGATAATTAAAGTAATTATAAAAATAATAATATAACTTTCAGTAAATCAATTAGAACAAATATACTCAAGGGTTCATTTAAAAAATAAATAAACTTATAAACCTTTTTTTTTCTCTTTTGTTCCGATAGTATTAAGGGTAGATTTTTTTTTATCTTTTTATACATAAATAATTTAATAATTTAATTAATTTAATTTTTAGTTTATTAAATAAAAAAATATTTATTTATTTTATAAAAAGTTCAAAAAAATATTTTTTAATAAAGTTAAAAATAAATAATTTAATAATTTAATTAATTTAATTTTTAGTTTATTAAATAAAAAAATATTTATTTATTTTATAAAAAGTTCAAAAAAATATTTTTTTTAATAAAGTTAAAAATAAAACATTACATTAACGTGCTTAAACTTGTAAGGTTAATTTGTACTCAAAACTATGATATCTTTTAAAAGGGAATAAACTATATAATTGTAATACATTTTTTTTATTTAGTTATTATATTTATTTTATTTACGTTATTTTGTTAATTTTATCTAATAATGTTACACCTTAGATAATTAAGTAATATATTTAAAATAAATTAATAATTAAATGATATATCTAAAACAATAATTTTTTTCAATTATATAAATTATAATATAAGTTATTTTAAATTTATTATTTTATGATGGATAAAAATTTATAAAATAATATAAATTAAATAAATATTATAATTAGATGGTATAATCTTGTTGAAAATATAATTAGATAATAATTTTATAGATTTATCACAATCTAATTATCTATAGAACAAAATCTGTTTACGTGTTATTGCTTTGATTTAGGTAGTTTTAATTTTTTGCAATAAGCATTTACAAAAATATTTAATTAAATTATTTTCTCATTTAGATTTTTTGTAAGTATAATTATAATGATATATAAAGTTTTTATTTGGGTGAAGAAAAAGTCTGTCGTGTCTTATTACATGTGATACTAATAAAGTAATTTAATAAGAGAATTAATATAAAATTATCAAAAATTAATTATAATTATTTAAATATATTTTTAATGACGTTACTTACTATTAGCTAAATATATCTGTCATGTGATACATGTGATATTGTTCCATTATCTATGAGACTATGACGCATAATTGAAAAGAATCACTGGCGTCACTGTTTACTTCTTTCATCCTCTCAAGTCTTATCACTGTTTTCTTTTGTTAAAGAAAAAAATTTCTATTAAATTATGTTATTAATATAATTGATATACTAATTAAAAAACATAATTATATATTAAAATAAATTTTATTATTTTAACTAAAAATTATACATGTTAAATAAAACGAGATAATCTTACTCGGAGAAACAAGATTGAAATAAAATCATTTTTATTATTTATTTTCTAATAATTAATGTTGATAAGAAATATACTATAAATAAAAATAAATTCAAATAAAAGTAGCAGTTAATTTTGATTAGTTATTTATATAATTTTGATTAGTTATTTATATAAAAAATAATATATTATTTTTTATTAAAAAATTTAAAATAATTAATATTAAAATAATATATATATTTTTAATAGATTTATTTTTTAAGATTAAAAAATTAAATAACATTATTTATAAATTTAAAGATGATATAAAAGTATGATGTATATTTTTAATATGTTGGATTAAGTTTACAACTAATTAGGGATGGACATTGTTACAGTGGATAACTGAAAATATATTTATCTCTAAAAATTTGATGATTTTAAACAAAATAATCGTAACTAAAAAAACATGGGATGCGAATCATTATTATAATTAGAGACAGGCACAGGTATAGACGGGAATGTTTATTGATATAATTATTATCGAACCGTATTATAAAATATGTATCAAAAATCGCATGAAAATCGTTACAATTATTAAAAAATACTCAGTGTTTAATCATTTTCTAAATTTTTATATAATTATACGAAAAATCAATAAATCTTAACTATTAATTATTATATAATTTAATAAATAAAATTAATTTTGAATACAGGTAGATATAATTATTAATATAATCGTACCTAAACCATAAACAATATTTTATGTTCAGTTTTTATCATAAATAATATTCATCTTTGAAAATTATCGGATAAATTTTCAATACGAACGAGTATAGCGAATAATCGAACCTTAGTTTTTTTACCCATTTTTAATTGTAATATTGAAACTTCAATTAATCGAAATTGAACATATATTAATATTATTATTTTATATAAATATAATTACATAAAAAAATATAATTTTAACAATAAAACATATAATGATTGGTATAATTAGATTGAATTTTATTTATTTTTACTTTACATATTTTTATTTTATCTAAACATATGTGTTAAATAGTTAAAAATGAAACTAATGTTAAATTAATAAGATAAAGTAAGAATTAAGTTAACATTTATTTTTTTTAAACTAAATGTATTTTTGAATACATGTTAATAAATAAAAAAAACGTAATTAAATCTTGAAAAAAATATTATCGATTCATAGTCGATGATTATTAATCAAATGTACCTAAAACCATTATAGAGTGGTTATAGTTATTAATATTTTCGTTCTTCACGCGCTAATTCATACAACTAATTTATTAAAATAAAAATAAAAGTTAAACAAGTAATTGAATTAATTTTGTTAAGAGGAAATTTTTGACATAATTTATGAATTTAAATCGAATTAAATTTAAAGATTTTATGTATGATTTATATTGATAGATTTTTTTAATTGTTATTATATATTATATTTTATATATATTAATAATTTATAAAGGTTCAAAATATTCCATCTACTTCATTTAATATTAATTATATTATCGGATTCAAAATTTGTAAATTTAATTGAAATCAAATTAAATACAATTAAAAAGAAAACATACTAACCAGCATCAATTTACCCCCAACAAAATACAACTAGAAAAATTTATATTATTAATATATATATTTAGCGACTCGAAATTCAGTACACTGGTACACTCACGTGTGCTCCCACCACTCAAATCCTTTCACGTGCCACCATTGTTAATCTTGCAGCCTTTAGATCCTCGTTATAGTAGTATTCTCTATTAAATCAAATCCAAACAAAGCCCTTCTTCACTTTAGACCTTCCCTTTTTTATCTATCTTTAAAAAAAAAACAAATTAATAAATAAAAATGTTCTTTCTTCTTTTATATGTAACAAGTAATTAACAACTACCATTTCATTAAATGTGCAACTTAGTCAGATTTCTATTGGTTTTCGTCGACTCTATTCTGAACCCTTGACCGGAACACCCTACCTCCAACTGGCAAAATTAAGCCAAGAACTGCAAGTTATTAGACCGAGATAAACATAGATATGGAAATTAGAGGGAAAAGACAAAATGGTCATAATAGTCATCCGGTTATGTTAGACTCGTGGGATGATATCAGCAGATTTTCCAGGTTGGAGGAGTGGACTAGCTCATCTAACCACGCGCTTTACGCTCCGGCAGAGAGCGAGGAGGAAGCAAGTGAGTCTCACGAGTTGGTGCTGAGTCATCATCAAGGTTACGGTGCGACTGTGGCTATGCAAGAGCCGCGGGAACATAAACAATCACTATACGCCGGAGATGGGTCCCACATTCACCCTGACCCACACTTGGCTTGCTTGAAGCTCGGCAAGAGACACTATTTTGAGGATACCATGTCGACGGTCACGCCCCAACGACGTCATGTTGCTGGTTTTTCTATTGGTAAGAGAGGTAAGCATTTGTGGAATTCGGCAACGATGCCACGGTGTCAGGTAGAGGGATGCTACGTGGCACTAGTAAACGCCAAAGAGTACCATCGTAGGCACAAGGTTTGCGAGATGCACTCCAAGGCACCCAAGGTGGTTGTTTTAGGGTTGGAACAGCGCTTTTGTCAACAGTGCAGCAGGTCCTAATTTTTATATTTTTTTTTTTACCATTTTCATTTTCCAACACCTTATTATTTTTTATTTTTCCTAATTATTTTTAATCTCAAAATAAAACATTCGAATATTTATTCATACGTTTTAATTTGTTTGGAAAAATTAAAAAAAGAAAGTGAAATTTTTTATGTTTCTTAATTAGGTTTCATCTGGTGTCTGAGTTTGACGAGTCAAAAAGGAGTTGTAGAAGAAGATTAGCCGGTCACAATGAGCGAAGAAGAAAGGGATCTAATGATTCTATTTTCAAGAACTCTTGCTACGGTAGATCTTTAATGATATCTTTCATTCTCATCTTTAAATTTATAACTATAAAATTAATATTTTTATATCTAATTTATATATTTTTATTATTAAAAAATTTTAATACATTATTTTACATTAAATATGATCTATAATTATTTAAATCTTTTTAATTTTTAACACTGAATTGATATTTTTATTATTATAAATTTTAATAATATTAATTTTTTATTTTTTAATTCTTTTCTTTTATATATATATATATTTTAAAAGAATAAGTGCATACATAACTCTTTTATGGATATAAATCATTTTTAACCTTTTTTTTTATATATATAACGTGATTTATAAATATGCTGAGCATATTTATCTTTTTCTTTTTTTCAAAAATGTGACTAACATAATTTTTTTAAGGTTAAAGATGAAACTAGTAAAGTGAATGAATCATAGAAAAATATGCGGATTTTTTAACAAGAATAGGTTTTTATCATTATATATCAAACCGTAATTGTATACTTGGAACTTGATTGAGAGACGGGCGAACCACAGGATGCATGTCATAACACCAGTTAAAGTTTTCACTATATTACATTTTTAATAAGATAAATATTGGTCATAATTAGATTCAGACGTTTTCAAGTCATAGTGTAAAAATTCATATTGATTTAATTATATATCATAATTTTTTAGTTTTAATTTTAATTTTTGTTGGTTTATAGATTTTTTTTAATATAACTTAATAAATATAATATTTTTTTCATGTTTAAAAATATAATAAATATATTTTTCATATAACATAAAAAAAAATATACGTTCTTTTACAAGGGATTAAACATGTGAATATCTGGATAATAAAAAAACCATAAATGAATTCAATTTTTATTTTCCATTCATGTATGCCTATATTTTAAAAGTAATTTAATCAATATATATATATATATTAAAAAAAACAACAATTACTTGTATATATTTTAGTTGAATATTGGCACACATTCTTTTCTCTTCTTAACTCGAACTTGTGTTTGTGTTTGTAGTAAAAATAGGGAACCAATAATTCTGGCAATCAAAGTGTGTATCAAATTAGATCAGAGTAAATATGCATAGAATTCAAAGCAATTAGAAATGAAATTATTGAATTGTATTTTTAATACTGATGCAGGAACCGAAAATAATAATAAAGTGGATGCTGCCGGGAGATTAGCAAAAACACCACCAATAAAAGGATCATGTGCTCTCTCTCTTTTGTCACCAAAATCGTCGGATCTCTCCTGGAGATCCGGTGCTGCACTTCGGGAGCTTATTGCTGAAAACCGGGCGGCCTTATTGGGTAGTAGGCAGCTTATTTTTGACAAAGACTGTCAGTCGCATTACTGCAACTCCTATGACTTTTCTGGCCCCGCCAATGACCGCCTCAACTCTCTGCAACCTTACCAACACCAACACCACCACGTGTATTCTGATTATCAGCAGCAGCAAACCCAACAACATCTACAAGGTTGGGATCACAAATACAGTAGTGAGATTGGAAATCATCTCACTCTAGATCTTATGCAGGGATCGGGCATGCCATTTGGATTCATGCCTACTAGCTATAGAGCAAAATAAAAAAAAAAATATTTAAAAAAAAAAAAACTAGGAATCATGTACCAACAACACTACTTTCATTTCTGGAACTTGTAGCTAGCTAGGTGGCCTGGCAGAGCATTTAGAGTGGGTTTGGTTCCTTTCTTTTGTTAGATTAGCTAGGGTGCGTACTTTGTTTTCTTTTCCCTGGAATTCATAGGGATTAGTTGATTACCGAGGGAGAGATTAATTGGAGCATATACAAAAATGTGTTTTCTTGAAACAATCATGCATTTCCTCATCTCATTTTGTAAAAATAATCTTCAACTTTACGAATTGATCCATATATCACTTCTACGTGTAAGGATCTGCAGTACTTATCATTTGATTCTTTTTTAGTGGATATCCAACTAATAAAACCTTTATATATGATCTCCTCTTTTTGTGCTATCATCTATCGATCTATATCCTTGGAAGCTCTGTCGCTCTCTCTTATTATCACGCCTACATCATATTATTGGCATCAACTACAACTTATTAACAAATAAAACTTCTTTCTTTCTTTTTACTTTTCCATAGAAGAGAAATATTGTTCTTTTACCTTGGTTTGTTAACCCTGGATTGAATAAAGTGTATGTTTGATTGACTTAAATGTAATAGAATGAAATTATAATTGATTCCTTTTAATTGTATGCGTGGTTAGATTGAAAAATAAGAATAAATTGAAATCGATTCTTAAAAGAGAAATAATCATAATTCTTTCTCCCTTAAGGAATCATTAATCTATTTTTCTTTTAATTTTTATTTTTAATTTTATCTCAATCCTAAATATAAACCTATATTCTACACTCTAAGCTCTAAATTCTAAACTCTAAATCATATTTAGAAAAAAATAATTTTAACTCTAAATCTTAACCCATAAATATAACCATAAACCATAAACCATAAACCTCAAATCTCAAAATCCAACACTCTATTTAGAAAAATAATAATTTTAACCCTAAACCTTAACCCATAAATATAATTCTAAATTATAAACCCCAAAATCTAATTTAGAAAAATAATAATTTTAACCCTAAATCATAACCCACAAATATAACTATAAACCTTAAACCCTAAATCTCAAATCTCAAATCACAAAACCCTAAACCCTATTTAGAAAATAAATAATTTTAACCCTAACCCTTAACCCATAAATATAACCCTAAATCCCAAAACCCAAAACTCTATTTAGAAAAATAATAATTTTAATTGTAAACCTTAACCCACAAATATAACCAAAAATCCCAAAACCTTAAACCTCAAATCCCAAAATCCCAAAATCCCAAACTTCAAAATCTTAAACCCTATTTAGAAAAAAAATGATTTTAATAATATATTTTGTTGACAAAAAAATAATAATAAAATGATATTATTTAAATTTTACTAAATATAAGGATACTATAAAATGTTTTTCATTCTATTACAGTTGTAAACCAAAAACTGTAATATTGATTTCTTCTTTCATTCCAATGATAAAACTAAACAAAACTATTTTATTTTTATTCTATTTCATTCCTATTATTATTCTTATTCCGATTTTATTATGTGAACTGAATGAAATCAAACAAAAAAAAATGAATTGAATTGGTATATATAGCAAATAATATTTGTTTATTATCTCGATAAGATTGAAAACATTTGATGCACAATTTGCTTAAAGCTATGCAACCAAACTTTTTATACTAGAATCCATTTCACAATGTATATTTGGATCTATCTTAATATTTTTTGGTATCAAATTTAAAAATATTCTCTAATCGTTTGAAGCTTTAACACTTTATTACCTAGATTTCAATTAAAAACCTATTCATAAAGCAATGACACTTTCCTATATAAAATTCAATTAAGAACATATTCGTCATCAAGAAGTACAAATTATTCTTTTTTTAATTTTGAAGTAATACTTTTAGTAATGAGTGAATTGCATGCGCAACTTGAGTAACGATGTTATTAGGAATTGTGATATTATGATGGATTTGTGATTTTTTTACTTAACATTTGTAATGGTTACGTAGATGTTAAAATTTGTTATGATTTATGGGTAAATATTTTTATTTTTAAAATCATTTTTAAAAGAAAAAAGAAAAAAATTATAGTAAAAAACTTTGAAAAAATTATTTTGAATAATTTTAACCATGTATTTAAATTTTTTATGGTACAAAAATTGAATATTCTCTATAACAATATTTTATATTATTTATTATTAAAATATAAAACTTGAATAAAGTAAATATATTAATTGTTTGGATGTATCCTAGGTATCTTTGTCAAAGAGCTTGATTAATACATGTATTGTTAAGGAGCAAATTGGATTGGTATATGTATTATGGAGGACAAGCTCACATATGTTTAGTAATTTATGTTTATTTAAATGTATGTTTTAAAGATGGTATGTGTAATTTTACATAAAATCCCAAAACAATTTATAATTATAAATGTACTCCTTATATATATAGACATGGAATACCAAATATCATCATTAATTGAATATTTACTTCCTCTTTCTATTTTATCTCTTTAAATTAGATACCTTTTTCAATATTTTGACACCTATTATATAGCTCAGATTTTAAGACACTAGTAGTGGAATTTGATACCTCTAATTTCGTTGGATTTATCGATAGTTTAGATTGAGCTCACTTACCTAACAAAACTCTTAAATCATGGTCAAAACAAGAGCTATTGAAAAGACTAGATTGATTGGCCCCTAAGTCGAAGTAAAAACTGCTCTCACAATTGCTAAATATGAGGAAGTTTATGGAAGAGATGCAGAATGAGATGAGGATAAAAAACTTAGAATTAAGGAGGCAAGTTGAAGAAATGGGTCAGGAGCTCCCTTTGCGACATGAGCTAGAGCTTGATTATGAGAATGCACGAACATAAGAGGATGAAGATGAAAAGATCAATAAAATATTAGTTGAGCATAAAAGGAACAAGGAGTTGAATGATTAAACAAACATAGCTTGCAAACGAGCATATCAAAGACTCGTAGCATCCCAAGTGGTCCAAACAAAAGGTACACGTTCATTGAGATACCTTGACGTGGTACTAGAAGGAAAGTTGTTATGGTAGAACAAAATACTAGCCTTGGAGGAACAAATAAAGAAATAGAATACAGAAAAAGCACAACTGACCTTGCAATAGTGTGTAGGTAACTGGTTAGTTTGCCTTTTCGAAAGTAATTCAACTGAGTAAACCTCTTAAGAATTTTGTATATTCTAAATGTCTGAGTAATAAAAAAACCAAGGACATCGTCGACCCCGTTCTCTTCTTCAAAACCATCTCGTTTGCGATTTACATGTCTCTAAATAAAAAGGATACGATGTTATGCAAGTTCAATAGAAAGTATCAAAATTCAAAATGTAATGATATGAGTTAATATGAAGATTGACATTAAATAAAATAGATATATTAAATTCGATATAAGAAGAAGAAATTTGTAGTATCTTAAGAAAAATCAAACCAATAAATACTCATCGTCCAATAATTATGAAAAGAACGAAGCAATAATGTAAATAGCAAGGCTGAGGCGATCAAACATCAAGGAAAGGAGTTAGAGAGACTTTTTCATGACAAGCTAATAGAAAATGGGATCCTTAAGACTATTCACTCATATTTTATACTTTTTCATCTCTCACCAAAAATTTGAATTCAAAAATCAAACAAATATGTGCACACCAAGGCATGAATTCCATGCATAGGAATGAGGACTATGGTTAGAATAAGTAGAACACTTTACCACCCCGATCCTAGTATCCAAATTAAAGGAATGGGAGAATCAATGTTTGAAAGTGTCCTACGTATGTTTGTGGAGAAGAAAAATGATTAGTATATGTTTTGTCTAGGTAAAAATAAAATGTGTTTAGAAATTTTTAAATGTATGTTTTAAAATTGATATCTATAAGTCAATGTGACCACCAAATGAAATTCTAAGAACTATTATTAATTGAATATTTATTACCTCTTTTTAAACTAGATATGTCTTCCATTAGTAATATATTTTTAGAAGTATATTAAAAAATTTAATGTAAATACATTTATAAATATATTAATTATATTTGAAATATACATATTTTTACGATGTTTTGGATGTAAATCACTTAATATATTATTCCTTATTTGATTATATTGAAAATTTAAATATTATAATCGTTAGAGGAACAAGCATACTACCTCTATTATGTTTTTAACATATCGATGGTGTATAGTAATTTCTTTTTGCGATTTATTTAAATGAGGACTGTGGTCAGAATAAGTAGAAATTAATCTCTTAAAATTGCCTTACGTATTTCATATGGTACTTAAAACACTGTGTACCAAGACAATATTGTTTGGATGGGAAATCACCTCAACCATCCATGATGAAAAGACTTAATTTGATAGTAATATATATATATATATATCTTACCATATAATTAAGAAAATGAATATATAATTCTGAAAATTTAAGATATGTTAATTCAAAGTCTAAAAATTAGTACGAAATCTTGATCGCAAAGTCAAAACTAATATATTTGTGATCGATAGAAAATAAAATTATTGTATAGATTAGATTAAAAGGATGGAAGTGAGTGTAGGCTAATAATTAATTAAGGTGGTGTAAATAAGAGCAGCTAGCACGTGAAGAAGTACTTGTAGGTTCATACTTTATACAAACTGGGGAAAGGACAATTAAGAGCAAGTTGCTTTTATATATATCATCAAAAAAGAGTTAGTAACGAGTCAACTTTATTTCACAAACTGAGCATAATTGGTACAATTACAAAGCATAGAAACAAAAAAGTCGTCAGAACTAATCAAAAAGTATTGTCCTTTTTCTTTTTTAAAAATAATAATATTTGTATAATTGTAAGATGCTTAATTAATTGGTTATATCAATTCAAAAAATTGGAACTAAACGTACATTTCAATCGAAAAAAAAAACAAAATTCAGATAAATTTTAAACAATTAATTCATCCTAGTTTTTATATATAATTGTTTCACGTAAATATATTTAATTAATAAAGATTTGTTACATTAAAACTCACTCACTCAACTTCAATGAAGGACGGCCAACGGAGCTTCCACAATTCATGTTATATATATATATGTCCGCCGTATCTTATATACTGCTAATGAACATGCGTTCAAATAGAAACAGTGATTACTCGTACGTTCTCATAATTAAGCTGCCTCTTAATCAATATGCAATTAACTAATCTTAATTAATTAACTTATTATCTCTCTATATATATATAATTCGTTAAAAGAGTGAAAAGTAAAAGTAATGTAATTGTGGTGCTGCAATGATATTGAAAAAGGATATAAAAATGGGACCCGTGAAACTGGGAATTGGGGAACTGAGGGAAACGTTGCGCTCTTTCCACGAAACAAACACATATATTATATATACCAACCTTCATTCCCTTTTTCTAACAAAGAGTTTAATTTTTATAACTTGGACCACTTACTTTGCTATACCGGCTATCACCCTTTAATTCAATTTAATTTACTCTCTTACACAAACATATATGAAATCCAATACCACCAACTTTTATTTGGACCACTCTTATTTATATACATATATAAATATTGTTCTTTGTATTGTTCTTACAACTTACTAGTTATTGAAAATACATTTTTTGTTTGAGATCAATCCTCAACAACTTCCATTTAATTTTTGTTCCTAGCTTTCAACTCAAAAATTTAAATAAATATATCTATTATTAATTACGTATGGACAATATTGAACCAAAATTAAGCATTAGGTAACAAAATAAAGCTGTCCATCATATCATATGTATTACATAACATAATTTAAAGAAAATATCAATTTATACTAACTGTTCTATTATCACAACTTACATAATATTTAATTATCATATTACTTTAATTAATAATTATTTATAATATTAATTATAATTATACTTTTTAAAACAAAGAATTTATCAAATTCAAAATGTCTGTGACCCAGCAATTAAGACCGAATCCCAACTACCATGCGCATACATACAGTATGTATACATATACACATATATTGATCAAACTTATTTTGGGATTACATTTTGTCCTTTAGTATTTAATATATATTAAATTATGCTTTATAAATTATAAACATATTTAGTTATTTAGTTTAGAGAAATGATGATATTACTGGTATAATACAATATTAACAGTTGATATTGAAAAAAAGTTTCTTTCTTTTACTTCTTATAAATCAAGTAACAATATTGTAATAATTTGAGATCATTCTTCATATAATATATTTCTGAAATAATCATTGTATGTATGTGTGACATTAATTGTTTAATAAATTGAAGTACTGCTGATATTTTCCAATATATATTAGAATAAATTATGTGGTTAATTTCCCAAATGCGCCAATATATTCAATAGTTACAACTTACATTATTACCAAGGAATCGATTTTGCTAAAGAGAAAGCTACTTGAATCTTCCCTTTACTAGCCAAAAAAAAACTTTGAAGCCAAATATGTCAGAAAGAGACTCCTCTCCCTCTCCTACTAGCTATTATAATGAAAGCTAAGCTAAGCTAAGCTTGTTGAAGGTGTATATTTATATTTTTATGGTAATAATTGATATAATTGAAGGCTTCATGAGTTTAAGTGAGAAATAGAGTTTCATATCAACCAAATTAAAATGTGATCGAGTATATGCAGATACGATCACAAGTAAGTACATGTAAAGTATTCAAACATATACATTAAATATTATTCGTGATTTATAGCATATATATATATAAAGAAGTAATATTTTAGTGAACTTTATTTGTCTTGGGCTGTGGCTGTGGGGAGTTCCAAAATGCAGTTGATAATAAGTACTGTGTATGTATATATGGTTTTATTATTCGATAGATAAATATGGATTCCCAAAACTATTTAATTAATAGCCCCATCTATCTAGCTAGCTTGGGTCACATATTTTTACTTTGCATTTCACACACAATTTACTTCTTTTCGAAACACATACATATTCCGGAAAATGCAGAATTGATTCCATTCCTATATCTGTTTATTCAAACCGATCGAGACCTTAATTAATGTTTTGGTTTACAAGAAAACATTTGGAAAAATATTAAATACAAAAAAAAATATTTTTAATAATCACAATTTAATGAATGTATCAGTATATTTGTTATATACGATTAATATAATTGATAACATAATTATTCACTCACTTAATTTAATATTATATCCAACACTCATATGTAGTGTATGCATAAAATAACTTCATGCTTATAATATTATTGCTGATACAAAGTCCTCTCATTAAATTTCTCCATTTCAGGTATTTATAATTATGCATGTTGAACATTTTAGAAGCTACAAAGTAATTTAAATTTCTAAATTTTGCGTTATTTCTCATTTTTAATTCATTTTATCCAAAATTTAATATGATTATTAACACCATTTATCAATATTATTTGCCATCAATCAAAATAGACTGCTTTATGTACATATTTTAACAGAAAATCTTGCCTTTTAGTTATAGGTTCATATTTCACGCACTTATGTTAATTAACTGCCAGGTACTTTTCTACTTTTTAGAGAATCAATTAAACAATTAATTTCTAAAAAAATAAAATAAGAATTTGAATATTATCTATTATATTTATTCAATATATTTTTATTATTAGAAAAAATTCTAATACATGTACATCTAAAATATGATTTAAATAGATCCAATTTAAATTAAATTAAAATTATTTAGACTCAATTAATGTTAAACGTATTTTAATTAGACCTTATTTAATATTATTATGATTTTATTTTTATTATTATAAGTTTTAAAGATATTATCTTTAATAATTTTTCAAAAAATAAACAGTTAATTGATTGTATTAAATATGGGATATAATTAGTCCTAACTTTTTATATAATATAATTTTTATACTATCAAATTTAAAATATCAGTTTTTTTCTTTTCATTTTTCTATAAATTTTAACCATTAAAATATGGTAATATAATAAATTGTTAAAATTTAAAATATCAATTTTCTCTATCATCTTTTTTATAAATCTTATGATATGAAAACATAATAATTTATATAATATATTGATATCATTAATTCTATTCCCTTACATATATAGTGATTTATCTTATACTATAAGATAATACTTGAACATATACTCATTTCAAATTACACATATCTTTAGGGACAAACAAAAAGAATACAGGTAGCAAGTATTCAAAATTAAATTCTTAGATGTCTAGTTAAATAAAAATTTATATATTTTAAATTTTAACCGAATCAAATGATATAATAAAATATTATCGGTATAATAATATAATTAAATTTATATTACATAAAAAATTATAACATCTATTATATTTATATTTGCTATATATTTTCTCATTTAGAAAATTGCAACTACACTTCCATATTAGATTGGTAAAATGAGGAATATCCATTGATTATGGTTATGTCACGTGAATAAGTAAAAATATTCACACATAAATTTTTAAAATAATGTGGATTTAGTTGATAACTACCATTTAAGTTAAAGAGTAATTTTTTTATGTTACAAATTGTTGTTGTAAATGTGATAAATAACTATTAGTTAAAATAATATGATACAATTTATAGCATAAAGACTTTTTGTTTAAATTATTATTGCTTGACAAAATAGACAGGCGTTTTGTAGTGGTAAAATAGAAGGAAAATGATAGGTAGTTGGATTTTATTGCCAAAAAAATTCATTTAAGTTCCTACTTAGTAGTGAATTCAATCATACAAGTCCATTGATAGTATATTTACCAAAAAAAAAAAATCCATTTATAATATCAAAAAATTATGATATCAGAATTAATTGGTCATAACTTTAAACTTTTAATTTTTGAGAAAAATACTTCTAAGATCTACTTATGTCCTATACTTATCTTTTATAATAATATAATCTTATTATTACAAAAAATTGATCATAAAAATAATGTTTTTTTTATTTTTTCAATTAAATTAAATAAAAACTGATATAATTTAAATAAACTATAAATAAAATAATTGAAAGAAAATTAAAACATAAATTATAATTATTTGTCTTAATACAATCATTTTTTTCATAATAATAATACTAAATTTTAAAAACATAAATAAATCTAGGACTTAAATATCAATTTTAAAACAAATATATGAGATTCACATTTACCATCACTTAGTAATGGCAGTAGCCTGCAAAATGAAAGCAACATACCCGTGCCCTAGCCAGCCTTCTTGTCTTGCCCGTTAAAAACTTGTCGTAACTCATCAACCAAAACCAAAAAATATTCGGACAACTTCCAAGAATAATTCTCAAATACAAGTTTTTTTTCCCACATATTTACAATTATATTATTTATCGTATAATATGTGATAAAATAGTTTTAGAAATATAATTTTAACATGAGTGTAAATACGTAATCAAATTTATTTGTATCTAGCTTTACTCTCTTTAATTATCCCAAACTTTCCTTCACTTTTTCCCAAATTAAAATTACCTTCCTTTTTCAGAGAAAACAAGAGACGTGCGAGATAATACTAGTAAAACCTTTTCCCCAATTTCCAAGTTCCAACTAAGGAAACAAATAAGCCCAGCTTCATTAATATCCACGAAATTATACACCTAATTAAAGTCGGCTGGGAATATTTATAGATTTCATGAGAAAATGATAATATAAAAATTGGAATTTTAAATAACTCATAAATAATTAGAAATTGATCAGTACGTAGCTAACTAGGACTTGATCAAGTTAATGTTATTTGCTAATTAATTTAATACTGTTCCTCCAAGTGCACACTAGAGCTAGCTAGACTCGGAGTGAGTACAGTAGTACTACTTTGAGAAAAAAAGTGAGCTGCCCATCGATGATCCTGTAGATGAAGATGAAGCAGCTGCTCCTAATGTTTGGTAAGGCCTTTGCCTGAAACCATCAAAAGTTATTCCTGGCGGCGACACCGCAATCGTCACCGAACAAGATGAGTGAGCTCCCGAGTCCGAAGGTGATCCTACAAAACAACCCATCCTCACATCGATCACTCAATATACATAAATTTAATTAATTAAAATCATGTAATTAACCAAGCACCATTAATATGATCTGAAGATGAATTCCTGGCAGTTTCTACTTGGGATTTGGAATTTTCTTGGTTCGATTGCTGAGTTTTTCGCCTCCTACGGTTGTGATCGGCTAGTCTTTTTCGGCAACTGCGTTTCCCGTTGTCGAATTCAGAAAGCAGATGGAATCTGGCAATGAAAAAGAGAACTACATTATCATTAATCATTAAAATTAATTAATTAATTACTAATTAAGGAGTTCCCTTGAATTTGACGCAGTAAATGGAACTGTACTCGAATGCCATAAGAAGCAAAACAGGCAGTACGTAAAACGGAAAGTGCGATCGATGAAAAGGCTTTCTAAATTATTTGAAGGACACAAATGCCCTCGGGATTTCCACATTGTACGGAAATATCAATCATTGTTCCCCTATGATTCACATCTAGGGTCACTCTAGTCATTTGGAAAGTTAATCTATCCCCAATCCTATGGTCCTAATCCTATACCGCCATACAGCCACCGGGAGTTGAAAAGGAAAAGACAGAGACACAAAGCTCCACTTCCTTGTGTGCAAAGTTTTAGGGGATAATAATGAATTTTTTTTTCATCAAAATTAATCATGTTCTAGCTTAAAGGGTATGGGGGAGAATAATAATTTTTTTAAACTAATTATTTACAACTAATTTCTATTAATACTTAAAAAAATAAATTAGAATAAGGCATTAAGAAATTAACGGACGCGAATGCCCTCCTAGGGATGTACGGGAAGCTAATGATTGGGAGAAAGTGAAAGAAACGCCACACCACGGCAAAGGGTATTTACGACATTAGAGAGAGATTAAAAAAAACACACACACACAATGTTGAGGGATTTTACACCTGCAGACAGATAAGGATTATTGATGACCGTGACAGTATAGAAGTGAGCACAGTACGTAGTAGGGGTTAGGTTAGGGAAGTGTGAAAGAGCATCAAGAAGAAAAGTATGGGGGTGTTTTTGGTAATTTGAATCCAACCTGCTACATTGCTGGCAAAATCGCTGAGTCAAACCGGCAGCAATGACGGTGGATGCTTTGGAGTGGAACTCACAGACCTTGTGACGGCGATGGTAGTGCTTGGCGTGAGAGAGATCGGCATTGCAGCCCTCGGCTTGACACCTAGGTAAGTTGTTGGTCCCCGGTTCGAGTGGCCTAGACCGTCGGTATAGCCTGTTCATGAAATCGTCCTCAGAAGAAAAATACGTACGGCCTCCCAAATTAAGCCCTATTCTGGAAGTGAAGTCCACTGGTCGACCTATATTCTCCTCACTCTTTGGCAGCATCATAAAACCAGGATCAAGAGGGAGCATGGAAGGATGTTGAGGAGCGTAGGTTGAGGCTCCGGTGTAAACACGGGGGTCATAAAAGCTGTTCTGGATGTGGTGGTTATGGGATTGAGGCTCGAAGTGGTGAACAAAGTGGTTAGTAGTTGTTGGGTCATTTGAGGCGTGTTGGGTCGGAGCGAGGAGATTGTCGCCGAATGCGGTTGGAGCTGTAGAACTGTAGTGGTGGAGAAAATTATGGTTGCATAGGTCAGATCCTGGAGGAGGATCGGGTTCTTCTCCTGATAGCATCATAGTTGAAGGATTTCCCCATTCATAATCCAGCATTTTCTTCAACCTCTGAGCTTAAGAGAGAGAGAGAAGGAGAGAGACACACACGCACACACTTCACAGTTAGCTAGCGTCGGTTTTAAAACCTACAGTGGATCGAGTACGAAAATGAGAAAACGGTATACGTTAAAAAAAAAAGTAAAGAGACAGTTGATGAAGTACTGATTACAGACCTGGAGAAAGTAAGCTGAAAACTATTAAAACCCTCAATTAATCTATATTGGTTATGGTAGCTGTAGGTTTCAGTCTGTTCTTCTTATCTTCAATACATTATTATACTAGTCTCTTGTTCTCTGTAATTAAAATTTTTTTTTTTTTGATAGCTTGAGCTTTGAGGGTTAGAGAAATAGCAAAGTGACCTTCTCTATCTCTATTACTCTGTGTATCTGTGTTTTCTGGCTAAGACTGAGGGAGGAAACTGAGTTATGAGACGGCTAGTAGCAGAGTCCAGAGAGTGGTGATTGGTGGAATGTACTGTTAAGTTGGAGGAATAAAATTCCCATTTTAACCTTGACATAATTGTTTTATTTACTTCTGAAACCACGTACGATTGTTTCATTTCTTTGTTTTCCGTTTGCTGGTGGGTGGGTGGGGTTACGAGAGTTACCAATTGTTAAGTGACAAATGGAAGTATGTAGTCCCAAGTAGTTTGGACTCGGGACTTAGGTTAACAATAAAATTTAAAATAATTATAATATTTTATTTTTAAAATATAAATATTAAATACTCAAGAAATATACGATTAATATAAAATAATTTAAAATGTGATTCATATATAATGTTGGGTGAAATGTCACAATAATTCATTTATTTATATAAAAATTATTATTTATTTTTTTAATTTTAAGAATGTGATATATATTTTATTTATTTATAAAAACAAATATTTAGTAATTTTAAATTTATTTAAAATTAAATAAAAATAATCAGGGATATTTTAAGTGTAAAATTACTTTTACTAACTAAGTTTACAATTTTTTTTATTTGATAAGGTAGAAATAAAAGACTTCAATATTTTTATTAATATTTGTTTAAAAAAATTATTAACCAAAGTTTTTTTGATTTTTTTTATAAGTAAAATAATAATTAGTACATTTTTGATAAATAAAAAAATTTATGAATATATTTTTTATAACTAAAAAATTAATAAATATTTTTATCATAAACAAAAACCTCGTAACATTTTTCCTATAATATACATTAAAAATAAAAATAGTGAAAATTTTAATTTGATATTACACTGCTTGCCATATTTCTTCCTTTGTGTGATTGTTGTGAGACTTTAAAGCAAACTCGAAATAGGTGTGTGGGGACTTTAAAGCAAATCTCCTTTGTTAGCTCTCTGTCTATTGCCAACGCGGTTGCGGTATTTATAATCTGGGTCCCATTATCTGTTTTGCATTGTCCAGTTTCATCTGTCTTTCTTCTGTAAATCATCATGGCCTTTTTCAGTTTTTTTACCTTCATTTTTCATTCTCTAATCTTTAAATCTTTTTTTTTATTGCTTTTGTTCACACATTTCATTCATTTTTTTTTGTTTATTCACGACCAAATTCACCCTTGAAAATTGAAATTCACTCTTGCATTGAACTTAAAATGCTACAAAAATTAAAGAATTAAATAATATTTTTATTTAAAAAATGAGACATTTATCCCTAAACAGAGGACAAGACATTACAATACTTACAATAAAAGCAGAATACATAATTCTCAACTATTTCACATATACCCTATACAACCAAAATTTGTCAATTGTTATATAATGCAATTACTAAAAATAAAATTCTGTTCAAGTCCCTTACCATGTAAATTGGTTTTATGAATGTAATTGTTTATTAAAGAAAAATATCCCTTCAACAAATCCCCCTCAAATTTTATGACTCCGCATTTATATAGTTTCATAAATGATCTGAAAATACAACGTATATATTTTTACATTATATATACATCATATGAAGATGATTAAAAGTTAATTTCTTTATATAAAAAAAATTATATTAGACAAATTACGAATCATTTAATCACAAAAGATTAACCCAAAAACATTCCATAATTCTTGTAAATTCTACTATAATATTATATTTAAATATTACTCTTAACATCATATTTTATCTCTTATAAAAACCATAACTTTATATATTTAATATATTTTATTATATTTAATTACTTGTGTTTTTTCATTTTGTAAAACCCACTATTTTTTTAAGGTGAGACCTAATTGAAACTTTGATATCATATCAAAGTTTATAAAAAATATATACCTTCTAATCTTAAAAAATTAATTCAATAAAATATATCATAATATTATATTTAATCAATTTAAAAAATTACTATTAAAAAAAGAAAAAAAACCAAAAAATTAATGGAAACCTGGAATTTATTGAAATTATATTTAATATTTTTCATTACCAAAGATTTCTGGTACAAAAATAGTTTTTTTTTTTACTTTTCTTCGTTATGTTATTTTAAATATATATACTTGTATACATTTTTTTTCTTTTCACTAATCTCTAGATAATTGAACAGATATTCTCTATGAATGAATGAATTATAATTTCACATCCACCTATGTAGTGATAATCCTAAATTCAATATTACATTTATAATAAGAGAAAATTCAATGGTAAATGATTTGTTAACATTTTTTAAATATTTATAATGAGTACTTAAAACATGTGACAGTTTACATATGCATCTTCTGATTCATAGCTTATGAACTCTAGATGTGTCGTTATCTTTTACAATCATATAAATAAGTTAATTAGTACGATTGGATAGTATTAGTTAAGAGAAAAACATGGACTTGTACAGTTAATTGGTGGCCTTTGTTGTGAATATAACTTTAGATATTAAATCAGGTGATACACAATAATTAATGAAAAATTTAATATTTTTTTCCCTAAAAAATGCATGAATGCTATCTTTTGCTGAAAATAACATTGAGACACTCGCTAAAATGAATTGGTTAGGCTTGATTACGAAGGGGAAAAAAATCATATTTGCTGAAAAAGTCTAGACCGACTCATCAAAGTCTAGTTTTTAAAGTCTTTGAAATGATATCTGTATATGACCATTATATTCCCAATAAAATTTAGAAAAAAAGAAAAAGAAAATAAAATTGGGAAATCTTTTTCAAACACAAATCAGCTCCTCATAGTTTGGAAGAAGAAATCATTGTCAAGGACAAAGATGCAAAGAGTTTATGAGTTAAGAGACGAAAGCATCCCTTTGCAGTCAACGAGAGAATTGTTTTTAAACTTAAGGTGTCTATGGATGATAATGTTTAAACTGGCATAACAAATAAGTGACCAGGGTTGGTAGTGGAGGCTGGATTGCATAAAACAGAACATACCAGCAAATAGCTGCTAGTTCTGTTTTCTCCACATAGAAATGTCAAAACTGCTAGGATGATTACCTTTTCGCTATTGATATTGAAAGTCAGGTTAGAATAATAACACATACTATTTACTCAATCATAACTTACTTTCTCTTGTCTGTAAGGGTCACCATAGACTTAAGCACCCCTGGACTAATTTCTGTCAGCAAGCACACCTTTCTCTGATATCACAAGTGACTTCTCCTTCACATAGCTTTGTAGTCTTTTTCTTTCAAACTCAAGATGTTCTTGATCTGCATTACAAGGAGATATTTTTTGACAATTAAATTACTCAAGATAACTTCCACTTATATAGTCCCACAGAACTATTAGTTCAACTTCAAATAACAGTGAATTTTGTTCCTTAAAAATTTACTAGCTCAACTTCGTATAATAGTGAAGATCAGAATAACCACCGAAGCAAAATGTCGAGCAAATACTAGCGAGGATGCCTCAAAAAAGGAAGAAAGTTTTATTCCATGTTTCCATGTTTGAATGATACTTGCAGATCGTGGGGAATGCAAACACAATTGTTTAATAACTAAACAAAAATGCATCGTGTGTAAATAACATTTCAAATAAATGCAACTAAAATAATATCACAGGTAAACGGAGCACAGAAAAACTCATACTAACAAAGTAGATCCTTAAGAAAACTGTCCTGGTCAAGTAACGAGAGTAGTAGGTTTACCATGAACTCAAAAGACATTCAGTTCTCATGCAAGGAAGTTTTAATTAAATGCCATTCAAGAAACCTCGTCACACCCAGTCATATTATTTCCAGATTTAACACACGATAATAGTCATATACTTTATATTAAGAGCAAAAAAAAAAAAAAAGTGATAAAGTTGATAAATTCCCTAAAGTAACCACATTAAGGTAAAGAGGTTTTAGAAAAGAACCTGTCTCCAACATCATGTGAGCAGCATGAAATGGAACCCTAGCAAAGACGTCAGTCCCTGGAAATATCATCCATGTCCGTTCACTGGAGTCATGGTTGCTACATGTAGTACATACCTCTTTCACCAAAGGTCTTGATTGAGGCCCACCAATTTCCCTCATAATTAACTCCAAGGGAGATGGAACGCTAGTCTTTGTCGTTCGAGCCCTCTTCCTCAGAGCAGTAAGTGCTTATCTATTTCCATTTCTCACTCTATCATTTTCAACCTCCTACATATTCATTGCAAAAGTTACTGACATTCCATTCCCTCCCAGCAAGACCGATACTCTTGGTTTGTGATGAGGGAAATCACATAACCAATCCAACACAGAGATAGAATTATTAATTCTCTAATAAATTCACCAATAAGAAATCTAATGGCACATTGAGTATTTTCTTATTTGATATTAACTTCCTTTCTCAGGTTCTATTGTCTTTTTATAAGGTTTTTTTTACAGTGATTCTATTTTTCAAATCCAAATTCTGAGGTTGAAAAAGAAAAAAGAAGAATGAAGTCTAATTTTAATTTGATGATTTATTTCTAGAACCAAACAGTGTTTAAAAAAAAATCAAAACCAATGTGAACGGAAACAAATGGACCTCAAACTTGCAGTTCCAAAACCAATATGGATAGTCAGGTAAACATTAACTGAAGTCGGGCCAGAAGAAGATGATCTGCATCCGTTTCAAGCTCTATCAATCTATGCTGGACTTGTAGCACGTTCTCATCCATCGTGATACCTCCTAATATGCTATCCCAAAAGGAGAAAAAAAACCACCAAGAAAGTTAGAAAAATAAGAGAAGAGGAGGAATTTCATTGCAGGATAGAGAACTCAACATTAAACAATACAAAGTCCAGCATGCTAAAAGATATAATGAATCTAATATAGGAGAAGATGAAAATAAAATATATGATTTGGGGATGGGAAAGAACGAAGCTCTCAATTCATAAAACTCAACAGGGGCGGCTCAAGAGTTTTGTGAGGCCCTTGAAATGTATATAAAAGTTGAGAATAACACATTTCAATGATTGAAAACGTACATAAATCATCATATCATATCATATCACTAAACTAGTTAATATGACAGTACCATCTATACAAGGTCGGCAATTCTAAAAGCCTAAAGAATAAAACTGAAGCCGATAAATCAAGTTAAGTCAGAGAGATTACCTATTTCAAACTAAAACCCAACCAAGCAGAATAGTTCACGTGCAAGGGTGTGGGAGACTGGACTGTGGAGAGTATTGGCCGGCGGTAATAGTGTTGAAGAATACTTCACAGCCGACGTTGGTATGAAAAAGGGAGAGAGCAAAATTAGGGTACGTGGAATCGAATTACACTTGGGCTTGCTTCCATTGGTTTTGTATTAGTGGTATCAAATGACAAGCTCAATCAAATCTTTATTTAAGGTAATATAATAAGCTTATGTAGCGAAAAAAGTCTACTCAATTAACTTATTAACAACTCGTAAATTCATTTAATAATTTTTTTTTTGTTAATAATAACATTTTTATTAATATTATTATAGAATATTATAATTAAAAGATTTTTTTTATAGATATTTTTTATTTTATTTTTTAAGAAAGATAAATGAATCATCTTAAATTAATTAATTTAAAAATAAATGAATTTAATTTAATTGACATATATTTAAATGAATTATAATTCAATTAAAATGAGTTAAAACTATATCATTAACATCTCTAGGTAGTATAATAGCATATGAAATTTAAATTATGTACATACTGAAAGTTTAAGGGATCTAAAATTTGAACTAGATCTAGATCCCTTCAGAACCCAAGCAATTAGCTGATCTTGAAATGAAAGGAGCTCAAAACTCAAAAGAGTAATTCAATCAAATAATATATGTATACGACAATTAAATGAAGAGAACCACAATGAAATAAAGTTGTGTTTTGATAACCAAATTAAGCCGAAGAAAGAAAGATTCAATTGTTGAGCATGATTTCTTCCAGAAAATAAATCAATTACATCACAGTACTACTTTAACAAGAAAGTTATAATTTTCATTGATTTATCATTATAATTTTCAGATACTAATAACAGCATCGAGTCTTTTTTTCATTATTCATTCTGCAGGGATAGACGTACAATAGCATTCAACTGAGACATGAGTGCGCTAGAGATTTCTCCTCAATGAGTTCTTGAACGGTTGCATCCATCTTAGCTCTTGAGAACTGATCAATCTTCAGCCCTGAATTCCCATCCAACACAAACAGACAAACACAATTTAATCTTTTATATCTTGTGCTAATTTTGTCACCACTAGTAATTAACACAATCATATATATATATTTGCTATCTAATTCACAGTCATGAGTACTTGATACTATGAATTACATACCCTGCACAATAGACCATTCTCCTTTTTCACATGTAACAGGAAACGAGTAAATAAGCCCTCGTTGTATCCCGTAAGAACCATCAGAATACACCCCCATCGAAACCCATGTTCCCTGAAATTATTTATACAATTGAAGCAAACAAGTTTGTTAACTAAAACATAGATGTTGCATTGCTGTACAAACATAAAAGGAGACTTAAGATTTTGAGGCGTTGTACTCCAATTACCTTGGGAGTCGCAAGCAACCAATCGCGTATATGATCACAAGCAGAACTTGCAGCAGATAATGCACTTGATTTATAACTTCCTAGCCTTTATAATTGCAGCACCACGCTGCTGCACTGTGGTGATGAACTCACTATTTAACCTAGCAACACAATTTTATATGATGAAAAATAAAAAGATATGTTAGTGAAGAAAATTTAGGTAGTTGATACGTAGAAGAATTAAACATTTACCAAAATGACCATCTTATTCATTTTTTTGCTATTATAACTTTTGTGCTTCTCTAAAACAACATTGGATATCAGTCGTCGTCTTCTTTTTTTTTCACTTGGATCATATCAATTTTCAAGGAAGGAATACATTGAATTCGTTCAACATATAAGAAACGAATTATAGAATGAGTACCATTGATCATCGCCAACAAGTTGTCTAACAGGTTTATCTCCACTGCTAGTTTTAACAATTGCACGATTAGCATCAGGGTACTGAGTTGAAGAATATTCTTGACATCACCAACATGAACATTTAACCTCTCTGAGATTTGACCCAGTGCTCTGTTGTAATCTAGTTGTGCAAGACATGTTATATTCTTCTCTGACATTAAAGGTGCATATTGTTTTAGGATTAGTGCGTTGGTGTTTGCAGGATTAGCAACCACCAGAACCTGCATATGTAGCGCACACACATATGTACATATATTGGAGTCAGACGGATAGAATTGAGATCTTGAATCACATTCAACACAAATAGATCAATATTTTGCTATGCTATTTGTTGGAAAAATTGATTACTATTCACTTATGATTTAAATGAATAGAATCAAACTAACTCGACAAAATAATGTTATTAAAAATATAATACTAAAATAAACTAAAACAGATATTGAAACAGAAATATTAAAACAGAAAAATAAAAAAACATAATAAATTTAACGAGGTTCGGTGTAAATGTTACCTATGTTCTCGGGTGTCGTTGACCACTTACAAAAGAGAGGAAGATTTACAAATTTTAGAATGTTTACAAATGGTAGAAGAGGGCTTTATTTATAGACCAAAATATAACACTCATCTTCATTCCTAATCAATGTGAGACTTTTCGAATTTGCTTACTAAGAAGTTATACAACAAATCTCCAACTTAACGACTTAGTGATTTTCAAATGATTTCTTCAATCATTAGATCAGCGACACCAGTACTAATTCAGATTTGCATGATGTTAATCAAGTCTAGATAATATTTGAACTTGATTGCCGTTATCACCTTGGTCATCATATCTGCAAGATTCTCTATAGTACTGATCTTCTGAACCAGTACTCTACCTTCTTCAATAATCTCCCGCACGAAATGATAAGGAACATCAATATGCTTTGTACGTGCATGGTAGACTTGGTTCTTTGCTAAATGAATAGCACTCTGACTGTACAAAATACCTTAATATGTTTTTGATCAATTCTCAAGTTTTCCAGCAAACCTCGTAACCAAATAGCTTCCTTCACAGTCTCTGTAACTATCATATATTCTGCCTCTGTAGTAGACAAAGCAATTGTAGACACAAGGTAGACTTCCAATTGGTTGGAGCTCTAGTAAGAGTAAACACATAATCAGTAGTTGACCAACACTTATCTAAATCTTCTGCATAATCGAAATCACAATATCCGACTACGCATTGACCAACGGTATTATCCTGTTAAAATACTAAACTAACATCTACAGTATTTAGAATATACCATATAATCTATTTCACAGCCAACCAATGTCTCTTACCAAGATCATGCATGTACCTGCTTACAGCACCAACCGCATGTGAAATGTCAGGTCTTGTACACACCATTGCATACATCAAGCTACCAATCGTATTTGCATATGGTACCTTTGCCATGTATTCTCATTCTGCATCATTCTTAGGAGATAATTGAGCACTAAGCTTGAAATGAGGAACAATCGAAGTACTTGTAGGTTTTGTCTATTTATTCATACCAAAACGTTGTAATACCTTATTCAAATATTGACTATGGGTCAAACTAAGCTTCCCTTTCCTTTTGTCTCTACTTATCTCCATGCCAAGAATCTTTTTGGCTTCTCCCAGATCTTTCATCTCGAACTCTTGACTTAGTTGAGTCTTCAATTTCTTAATTTATTTTTGGTTTTTTGATACAATCAACATATCATCGATGCACAATAAGAGATAAATGAAAGACTCATCTTGTAGCTTGCGAAAATACACACAATGATCATGTGTGCTTCTGGTGTACTTCTGCTACAACATAAACTGATCAAATCATTTATACCACTACCTCAGAGACTGCTTCAATCCATACAATGATTTGTTCAGCTTACAAACCCAATTCTCTTTACCAACAACATTAAACCCTTCTAGCTGAGACATATAAATTTCCTCTTCTTAGTCACCGTGTAGAAACACGATTTTCACATCAAGTTGGACTAGTTCCAAATTCAATTGTGCTACCAAGGCCAACAAAATTCTAATGGATGAATGTTTTACAACTGGAGAAAATACCTCATTATAATCGATTCTCTCCTTTTGAGCGTAGCCTTTAACCACCAACCTTTCCTTGTAACGAACACTATCTTTGTTAGGAAATTCTTCTTTCTTTGCAAACACTCATTTGCAATCAATTGACTTCTTGTCCTTAGGTAGTTGTGTCAACTTCCATGCCTTATTCTTTTGAAGGGATAGAAGTTTTTCGTCCATGACTTCCTTCCATCTTTCAACTTCAGGGCTTCTAATTGCTTCTTTATATATGGAACATCATCATGTACAACTGAAAGTGCACAGGCCACCGTATTCTTAAATTGAGTAAGTGGGTCTTCAAAATCTTTGTATCGAGTAGGCACCGAAGAAATCAATATTTGAAGAAATAATTAGAAGAAGAAATAAAAGTTTCCTTCAATAAATTTTTTCTTAATCTGTATAGGGTATGTACATTATTTATATAGACAAATATTAATTACTATTTCAACAACTACCATGATTGAATTACATGGTTTATAACTGCTTGGTAGGCGCCGTGCATATTGGTAGGCGTTTGGCATCGGTGTAGTATTTGTTGAATGAGTTGCAGTATTTGTTAAATTCAACACTCCCCCTCAAGTTGGTGCATAGATATCTTTCATGCCCAACTTGACTGAATCTTCTATGAATACTCGATATGAGACTACTTTAGTAAGGATGTCAGCCAATTGATATTCTTACTTAATTTTTGGTAATTTTAATGAATTTTCTTCTAACTTTTCCTTAATAAAAAATCTGTCAACTTCAACATGTTTTGTACAATCGTGTTGAACTGGATTATGAGCAATATCACATGCTGCTTTATTATCACAAAATAACTTAATTGATTTTTTAGCAGGATATCCCAAATCTTTCAAGAGAGATTGTAACCACAAGGCCTCACAAAGCCTAAGTGCCATGCCTATGTATTCAGCCTCTGCGCTTGCACGAGCAACAACATGTTGTTTCTTACTTCTCCATGTTACAAGGTTTCCCCTACAAAAGTGAAGTAGCCTGATGTAGATCGTCTATCATTTATTGATCTAGCCCAATCAACATTAGTATATATTTCTATTCTTTGGAACTCTGAGTTTTTAGTGAATAATACTCCTTTTTCAGGAGCAGACTTTAAATACCTCAAAATACGAATAACTGCATTCATATGTTGTTCTCCAAGATTATGCATAAATTGGCTGACAATACTTAAAGCATAGGCAAGATCTGGTCTTATGTGTGCCAAATATATCAACCTTCCAACAAGCCTTTGGTATCTTTCTTTATTTGTTGGAACTTGATCAACCTTGATACATAAGTTTAATCCTTCCTCTACTGGTGTATTAGCTGGTTGACATGCCGACATACCAGTTTCTTTTAATAAATCTAAGGCATATTTTCTTTGAGATGAGAAGATTCCTTCTTTTGATCGAGAAACCTCAATCCCAAGAAAATATTTTAAGGAACCAAGGTCTTTCATTTCAAATTCCTTGGACAAATAACTTTGTAGAGTTTTCCTTTCTTCAAGATCATTTCCTGTTACTATCATATCATCAACATATACAATAAGTACCGTGATCTTACCATACCCTTTTTTCAGAAATAAAGTGTGGTATGAATTGCTTTGCTTGTAACCAAATGCCTTCATTGACTTTGTGAACCTACCAAACCATACTCTTGGGGATTGTTTCAATCCATACAGTGATTTTTTTAATTTACACACCTTTTTATCATGGATTTTGGATTTCTTGATTCCTGGTGGTAAATCCATGTAGACTTCTTCAATTAAATCTCCATGTAGAAAGGCATTTTTTACATCAAATTGATATAATGACCAATCTAAATTTGTAACTAGAGATACCAAGACTCGAATAGTGTTAATTTTGGCTACAAGCACAAATGTTTCTGTATAGTCAATCCCATATGTCTGAGTGTATCATTTTTCCACCAATCTTGCTTTATAGCGTTCAATCATACCATCTGCTTGATACTTTATTGAAAAAATCCATCGACATCTAACAATTTTCTTTGTTGGTGGACGATCGACAAGTTTTCAAGTTCTATTTATTTCTAAGGATCTTAGTTCTTCATTCGTAGCATCTTTTCATTTTTGGTCAGCTAAAGCTTCATGCACACTGTTAGGAATAGATACAACAGATAATTGATTCACAAATGATACGTTTGATTTTGACAAACGATGTTTAGACATATAGTTACTCATGAGATATTTGACTTTACTAGAAATCGCAGGTTCATACATGGCTTTAGGAATACCTCTGTTAGGATGTGGTAGAAGTATTTTTCTAGTTGGTTCAATAGTTGGAGCATCCTCTACAAACGATTGGTTAGGTATATCAACAACTTGTGGAGAAGGAAACTCGTACTCACTTAGTGGTAGTAATGAACTTGCTTGATGATCTTGAAGTTGATGAGGACTTGACTCCATTTCCCTTGAGACTTCTCTATATTGGGAGTTATTATCATCTTAATTCAAGTTATTTTTATTTTCCTCACATATAATTTGTCTTTCATTATAAGGAAACAATTTATATGTAAGGGTTTGAATTTCAACATGGTTGTACTCCCCCTAAAATTCAGGTGTAGAAGAGAAATATATTGTATCTTCATGAAAAATAACATCCATGGTGGTAATCATTTGTTTTGTAGGAGGATGATAACAACGATACCCTTTCATATCCCATAAAAACACAACATATTACTCGTGGATCCAACTTGCTACGTTGTTGTTTATGTAGGTGTACAAATGTCACACACCCAAAGACATGAAGAGGTAAATTGGGCACACTTGGTGCAACAATTGCTTCAGTGATGGCTTGTAGTGGTGTTTGGAAGTTAATGGAACTAGAAGGTACCCGATTGATCAAATATGCAGCAGAAGTAAGTGTTTTTCCCCAATAAGATAATGACATATGAGTTTCGATCAATGAGGCACGGACAACTTCCAACAAGTGTCGATTTTTTCTTTCTGCAATGCCATTTTGCTGAGGTGTATCAAAACAAGTAGTTTGATGACTAATCCCTTCTGATTTAAGATATTCTTGAAGCTCAGAATTTTTATATTCTCCTTCATTGTCACTACGTAGAATTTGAATCTGTGTTTTATACTGAGTACAAACCATTTTATGAAATTTTCTAAATAATATGTTTACCTCACTTTTAGATTTTATTAAATAGACCCAAGTCATTCTACTAAAATCATCAATAAATGTAACAAACCAACGTGATCCTCCCAAAGTAGAGACTTTGGGAGGACCCCATACATCAAAATGTTTAACCATAAACAGAAATGGACTCTTATTTAAGGTTACAAGAAATGAGGAATGATGACTTTTTGCTAGTTCACAGACATCACACTTTAAAGTAGAAAAATCTTAGCTCAAAAATAAACTTGGAAATAATTTCTTTAAATATCCAAAAGAAGCATGACCTAATCTCTTATGCCACAACCATATATTTGATTCATCTTTTTTAGATCCAGTTGCTACCAGTGCATGATTTGTTGAATCCAAGTCCAAATAATATAGGTTTCTTTGCCTAACACCACGACCAATCGTTTACTTTGTTTGGATGTCCTTGAACACACAAAAGTCAGGCCAAAAAATAACAAAACAAGATAAAGTAGTGGTTATTTGAGAAATAGATATAAGGTTATACTCTAAAGAGGGAACAACTAGTACTGAATCTAAATTCAAAGTATTAGTGAGAGACAAAGATCTTTTCCTAATAACTGAGGTTGTGTTACCATTGGCAGTGCAAACAGTTTTGTGTGAAGATGGTTTTGAGATTTGTCTAGAATCGAATATCATATGATCAGTTGCACCTGAATCAATTATCCATGTATTATTAAAAACAGGAGAAAATGTTTTAAGCATCTTACCAACATTTGTTGAGGAGTTTGCAACATGATCCTTTTTTGTTTCAACAATGGTGGCAGTAGACGTCTGTCATGGATTTTTCTTCCGAGAGTCACAGTTGTGATCCCACCAGTCAGGATATCCCACAAGTTCAAAACATCGTTATTTTGTATGACCTTTTTGATGACAATGGGTACATTTAAATGATGATTTATTAGCCAGTGTTGAATTCAACAAATACTGCACCGATGTCAAACGCCTACCAATATGCACGGCGCCTACCAAGTAACTATAAACCATGTAATTTAATCATGATAGTTGTTGAAATAGTAATTAATATTTGTTTATATAAACAATGTATATACAGATTAAGAAAAATATATTGAAGGAAACGTTTATTTCTTCTTCTGATTATTTCTTCAAATATTGATTTCTACATGGTATCAGAGCCAAGTGATCCAGTCCGGTGTGGTTTGGGCTCACTCGTCACCCGGTCAGTATATTCCAAGGAATATAGACCCTTGCCGATGTGAGAGGGAATGTTAAAGTCCCACATCGGTTGGGCGTTGAGCTTCTAATGCACATATAGATGAGGTCAATCCTTCATCTCATAACCTAAATTTTGAGATGGAGTTAGACCCGAATTTAACAAGCACCTTGACATTTTGTCATCATGGCCTATCAAATATAGTTTCTTTTTGTTGTTATGGAGGTTCTTGGGTTAAAACCTCTTCATCTAATTCATCTTCTGTTAATAGAGGATCAACTTCTGTCTTATCTTCACTAATTGGATTAACAATTCTACTTTCAAACTCTACTTGCTTCAGAGTTTTCTCCACATGCTTCGGAGTTTGCTCCACCTAATCTTAAGTGCCATCTATCTTCTCAGTTACCTTTCTCAACAAGGCAGATTCATCAAAGGTAACATCTCTATTGAAGATTATCTTTTTCGTTTCAAGACACCATAGTCGATATCCCTTAGAACTAGAAGGGATAAAAAAAATAGTTTTCTTGGCTCTTGGATCCAACTTTGATTCTATTACATAATAGTATGTAATATAACCAAACACATGTAAGAAAATCATAATCTCTAGCAAGTTTTTCAGACCATACCTCTATAGGAATTTTGTCTTCAAGAGTAGACGATGGTAGACGGTTGATGGGATGACATGTATATGTCAGTCTCTGCCCAATACTACTTGCCTAACCCAGCATTTGACAACATGCACCGAACCTTCTCCAACAAAGTTTGATTCATATGTTCTGTAACTCCATTCTGTTGTGGTGTTTTTCGAATAGTGAAGTGTCGTATTATCCCTTCTTCTTCATAAACTTTCATAAATGGGTCGTTTGTGTACTTAGTGCCATTATCAGACCTCAGACGCTTGATCTTTCTACCAGTCTGAGTCTCGATCATCTTCTTCCACTTGAGAAAAATTCTCAACACTTCATCCTTTTTCTTCATGAGATACACTCAAACTCTTCTAGAGAAGTCATAAATGAAAGTGACATAATAATATTTGCCACTCATAGATGGATTTCTTGTTGCCCTATACATTAGTATGGATGTAATCCAAAATCCCCTTTGTATTATGGAGAGCATTGCCAAAACTTACTCTTTTCGGCTTCCCCAATACACAATGCTCATAGAATTCCAACTTACCGATTCTTGCACCTTTTAACCGGTCTTGTTTTAGCAAAATTTGTAAAGCTTTTTCACCAGCATGTCCCAAACGCATATGCCACAACTTGGTAGTTTCTGAATCTCTTTCTTCATCTGAAACTGCTGCCGATGCTGTCCCAATAACCGTACTACCAAGGTAGTAGTACAAGTTATTCTTCCGAACACCTTTCATCGCCACAAGTGCTTCAAAAGTAACCTTCAATGCGCTATTTTGTATGGTCACAGTGAAGCCTTTTGATTCTAAGACTCCCACAACAATGCGATTCTTCTTCATATCTAGAACATAATGAACATCCGTCAAGACCCTAGTTGAACCATCTTAATTCTCCAAACAAATTGTATCGATCTCCAAAATTTTGCATAGATAATCATTAGCTATGAAAACAACTCCACCGTCTAGTTCTTCAAAGTTAAAGAACCACTCCTTATTAGGAGACATATGGAAGGTACACGTTGAATCAAAAATCCAATTACTAGGATGAGATGCTGTGGACGAACCAACCAATGCAAAATCTGAATTTGCATTGCTTTTAGCTACGTATGCATCATACGACACAACTTTTCCTTTCTTCTGTAGCTTCAGACAATTTTTCTTCCAATGGCCTTTTTCATAACAAAAGGCACATTCATCTTTACCAAGCCTTCCTTTTGACAGAGATCTACCTCTCCTTCTTTTCTGTTGTGTTTGCGGACGTCCTCTTATAGACAATGCCTCTGCTACTTTATTCCTGCTTTCTTTTTATCTTTCTTTCTAATTTCATAACTATACAAAGCAGTGCAAACTTTATCAAAAGACACTATCCTTCCTAATGAGTAAGCTCATCAAGACTAAATCTTCATCTTTAAAAGTTTCATCCATATTTAACAAATATGCTACTAATCGATTAAAAACGATAATGTGATCGTTTATTGTGGTACCTGGAAGGTATTCAAAACGGAACAACTTCTTCAAATAGAGCCGATTCTAGCCGTTCTTCTTCATGAAATTGTTCTCCAACGCCTTCCATAACTTACTTGTGAATGTCTCCTACATGAACGTGTATTTTTGTTCTCTTGAGAGACACGAACGGATTGTACCACATGCCAATTGGTTGATATTTTCCCACTCGACTTCATCTGCTCCATTTGGTTTATCTTCTTCAATGGTGATATCTAGACCTTGTTTAAATAGAGCATCTAGAACTTCGCTTTGCCACATGTCAAAATGACCGGTTCTATCAAACTTCTCCACCTCGAATCTTACATTCATCACCATAGTTCTACCTGACGTGGATGATTGGCCTTTGTTTGAAAGAAAATTTTCTTCCGCCATTTCTTCAAATTATAAAAACTAGCAACTAAATTCCAATAGTAAACAAACGAAATATAAACAAATGCCTAGGTAGAAACCTTCGACTCTGATACCAATTGTTAGAAAAATCGGGTATTTTTTTTCCTATTCTAAGTAATTACTATTCATTTATGATTTAAATAAATAGAACTCAAACTAACCCGACAAAATAATGCTATTGGAAATACAATGCTAAAATAAACTAAAACATATATTGAAGCAGAAATATTAAAGCAAAAAATTAAAAAACACTAGAAATTTAATGAGATTTGGTATAAATGTTACCTAGGTCCTCGGGCGTTGTTGACCACTTTCACTATCTCCAAATGAATGAACTCCAAAATTACAACTAATTGGGCAAAATTAAGCTAATCACTTACCTTTACAAAAGAGAGAAAATTTTACAAATTTTGAGATGTTTATAAATGGTGGATGAGGGTTTTATTTATAGTCCAAATTATAACACCCATCTTCGTTCCTAATTAACGTAGGACTTTTCAAATTTGTTTACTAAAGAGTTATACAACACTATGTAAGATTATACATGAGTTTAGCTGAGTGTGAATACCTTGCAATCGTTACCAGCATGCTTCTCTAAAGCAGAAGCTTGAGCCTTGTAAATGGATACATTTTTAGACATGACATCCTTTCTTTCCCTTACGGGAACCCACCAACCATAATTGCAATGTTTACACCTTTACATGCTTCTACAGCATCCATAGTAGCAACAACACCTATTCAACAAAACATATATGTATAATTTCTAATGTCAGAACAATATTTTCATTTTTAAAAACTCTAGAGCATTAAATTGTGAGTTAAAATATCTAATTGATGATTCATGCTTTGAAAATATTAATTCTTTAAAGTAATTACCTTTAAGTAGAGGAAATGCAACATTAACTAGTTCCATTTTAACACCTTTTAGTGCTTCAGCGGTAGGTTCGATATCAAACATATGCAGCATTACAGGCTTATCTGGACCTAACATAGCTCCCCTTGTTATCATTGGAACAATTGCATATCCAATTTGCCCTGTTCCACCAAATTTTTAAATGGCCAATGGTATAAAGGTTTGGTTTTGACAAAAAATGATAAATTATGGATTTGGGAATGCCTACAGCTCCAGTAACCAAAACAGTCATTGGCTTCTTGTAAATATTCAATAAGCTTCATATGTATCTAATGAGCTTCCAAAATATGAAAATTGTGAATAAAACAACCAAAATGTTAAAGAACTTGATATCCAATTGGTGGCAACCAACACACCAACTGGAAACAACCACCGACAGATTGGTGGGGAGAAACAGGCTGTCTAAGAACATGCTTCTCCATAACTGTGTTTGTTTTTAATTATTACAAATTTGCTTCTCTTTTGTATAAATAGGTTGTAAACATTCATTCATTCATATCAATAAAACCATTTTTTACATGGTATCAGAGCTTAGGAAGTAATTCTCAAAAAATTCAGCTCACATAGAAACTTTTTCTTCTTTTCAAATTCTGTTTCTTTCCAAAAACAATTTCGATTCACAAAAATAATTTCGATTTCATCTCATTATAATATCTAAAAAATTCCAAGCAATCTACAATTAATTTCAAGCCAAAACATCAATACACGCACTCACACGCACCTTGTTTGAGTTCACCAGCATTCCATGCGCCTTGCCGAAGTTACACGCGCTAGCTACTGAGGAAGAAGACTCAAATGACACATCGTTTAGCGCACTTCTGAAGCAAACGACACATCATTCGTCCGGTTTGGTCTTTAGCCGGTTTGGTCTTCCATTCGGTTTGGTGCTCCAACGTTGGAACCGCCGTTCCAGCCACTCTAGACGCCGGTTCACCAACTTTCAGACCGGTTCTGCGGCTAAAATTTTCGGTTATGTAATCCTTGATTCATTTTCTATAAAATAAAGTATATTTCAGTTCATTATTTGTTTCATAAACAATCATTGTTGTCTAAAACACACTAAATCTTATCCCGTTCTTTCGATTTTTTTTACTCAACAATAGTGTCTACAACTACCAATACCAACCTTACTATACCAAAATGGTATGATGATCCTAGCCATTCATTATATCTATACCACTCAGACCAACCAGACATTGTTCTAGTAGCTCAATCCTTAAATCAAGAAAATTATCATATTTGGAGTCATGCGATACTCATGGCTCTCATCACCAAAAACAAAAAAAGGATTTATTGACGACACAATCAAAAGGCCATCAACAAACTTTGAAGCAGAAATCAAATAATGGACTCGCTGCAACATTCTTGTCAAAGGATGGATTCTCAATACCATATCGCCTATAATGATACTGCATATGAGCTATAGGAAGAATTGAAGGAACACTTTTCACACATCAATAAAATGCACCTATTTCACATTGAGAAAGAGATCCATGATTGCATACAAGAAGGTGTGAGCATTGGAGAATACTACACTAAGTTGAAAAGCCTATGGGATAGTCGCGATGCACTATGTCCTCTTCCATATTGTGGAGGAAATTCCGGAAGGGAACTACAAGAATATCAACAAAAGCGAACCATAAAGTTCCTAATGGGGCTTAACACGGTTTACACATCAACACGTGGACAAATCTTGCTCATGGAACCTTTACCTACAGTAAATAAGGTATATTCACTCATTGTTCAAGATGAAAAGCATAGAGCTGTCTCCACGCAAACCATAGGAAGGATGCCAAAAGTTGCTGCACTTGTTGCCAAGGATAGTCGTCCACAATATCCTCACAAAAATTACCTACCAAGGAACCCACATCTCAAGTGCAATTGATGCAACAATATAGGCCATAATTCTGAGAATTGCCAAAGTCACCTCAAATGTGATTTTTGTGGTCTCAATGGACACAATTTTGAAAACTTCCGAAAACGTCTCAAATGTAATTTTTGTGGTTTGAATGGACATGACATCAACATGTGTTGGAAGAAAGGAGCAATTCAAGATATGAGAAATACAAGTTATGGCTTCCCCTCCAAAGCTCACCATACTGACTTTCAAGAAAGCAGCTCCGATGCAAAGACACCATCCCACAACCTTACATCCGCCCAATATCAAGAGCTTCTTACACTTTTCAATCAATTCAAATCAGGTAGCATGACAAGTCAAGTGACTACTTCTTCAGGTAACACATTATGTGCAACTATTTTCCATTCAAAAACTTGTTGGATTTTTGATACAAGAGCAACTGATCACATGGTTTGTTCTCAAAACCTTATGAGCTTCAGCATTCCAATCACTAATCGACATGTTCATTTACCTAATCATTCTTTTTTCCCGTGTCACACATATTGGCACTGTACATTTTCCCAATAATTTCATACTCCATAATGTCTTATGTGTTCCCTCTTTCAAATTAAATTTAGTTTCAGTAGCCAAACTAACTCAAACTACATTTTGTCATGTCATCTTCACTAATAATATGTGCTTTGTTCAGGACAAATGCTCGGGGAAGACGATTGGGATGAGAACTGAGAAAATAAGACTCTACTATCTGACTATTTTCGAAAAGGCTGAATGTTTTTCCGTTTCAAATACTACTTTTACCAACTCTCATCTATGGCATCAACGACTTGGTCATTTATCTAATAACAGTTTGCGTGTAATTTCTCTTTCCATTAACACACCTTTTTGTTCCATTAGTGATTGTTCTATTTGTCCATTAGCTAAGAAAACTTGTAATCCATTTCCTCTAAGTTTCATCAATACAAAAGCACCTTTTGAATTAATTCATGTTGATATTTAGGGTGGCTATCACATTCCAGCACTTAATAGAGCACGTTATTTCCTCACTATTGCTGATGACTACTCAAGATGTACATGGGTCTATCTCTTACATGCTAAATCTAATACACACACATTTCTTACCACCTTCATTAACCTTGTTGAAATACAATTTGTATCCAGAGTTAAAATCATTCATAGCGACAATGGACCAAAATTCTCTATGACCCAGTTGTTTTCTACCAAAGGAATCCTTCATCACACTAGTTGTGTCTCTATCCCTAAAAAAATGGTGTTGTTGAACGCAAACACCGTCCTCTTCTCAATGTCGCTCGTGCATTACTCTTCCAAGCCAATCTCCCTAAAATATTCTAGGGAGATACGATTCTTATAGTCACATACCTCATAAATCGTATTCCAACACCTGTTCTTAAGGGTAAAACACCATTTGAAGTCTTTTTTCACAAAATTCCTAGGTATGAACATCTTCATGTTTTTGGTTCCCTTTGTTTTGTGTCTACACATCATGATCGACCCACCAAGTTTGATGCTAGATCACATAGATGCATATTCATTGGGTATTTATATGGGATAAAAGGTTATCGTGTCTACAATCTGGAAACAAGCAAGAATTTAGTGTCTCGTGATGTTATCTTTCATGAACATGTATTTCCTTATTTCACTTTTGCTATCAACACTCCAACTCTATTCACTCCATTAGAAAATACTATTTATGATGACATACCTAACATTCGTCAATCAACCACTCCAAATACATCATTTCATCATACACCATCTGTCCTTCCAACAGTCGACTCAAACGTTCTTCATCTTCAAAATTCACCACACATGACTCCTCCAACACTAGTCACACATAGGCTTTGCCGATCCACCAATGTTCCTAGCTACCTTCACAAGTATCATGTAGAAGCTTCCTTGCCTTCTCGATCCTTCCCTTCGTCTAACTCAACATCGTCCAATGACAAAGGTACTTCTCATTTTCTATCTCATGTACTTACTTATGACCGATTATCACCTGCACATCGTGCCTTTGCTACTTCTATTTCCATTCTTAGGGAACCAACCACCTTTGCTGAAGCTTTCAACGATCCAAAATGACGGCTTGCCATGAAACAAGAAATAGATGCTCTTGAAACTAATGACACTTGGACGCTTCAACAGCTTCCTCCAAACAAGAAACCAGCTGGTTGTAAATGGGTCTACAAAATCAAGTATAATCCTAATGGTTCTGTGGAACGATACAAGGCTCGGTTAGTGACCAAAGGATACAGTCAGTTTGAAGATTTTAACTACCAAGAAACTTTTGCACCAGTAGCCAAACTTGTCACTGTTCGTCTTCTTCTTGCTGTTACTGCTATTCAAAATTGGCATCTTCGACAACTTGATGTCAACAATGTTTTTCTCTATGGTGATCTTCATGAAGATGTCTACATGTCCCTTCCACCTGGATTCGGACGAAAGGGAGAAACACGAGTATGTAAGCTAAATAAAACTTTGTATGGATTCAAACAAGCCTCACGACAATGGTTCATCAAGCTATCAACAACACTTAAGCTAGCTGGTTTTAACCAATCCAAGTATGATCATTCACTATTCGTCCGAACCCGTGGTAACTCCTTCTCTGCTCTTCTTGTCTATGTAGATGATATAATTATAACAGGAAATAATGTACAAGACATTGAAGAAACTAAGAATCATCTCATACGACAATTCAAGCTAAAAGATCTCGATGAATTAAAGTATTTTTTGGGCATAAAAGTTTCACGTTTCAAGAAGGGAATTGTTCTATCACAACGCAAATACGCACTTGAAATATTGGAGGATATGGGTTATCTTGGTACCAAATCTGCCAATTCACCTATGGAATAAAATTTATCCCTCAGCAAGGTTGAAGGAGAATTCATCAGTAACCCTACATCCTATCGAAGACTTGTTGGGAGATTAATATACTTGACCATCACAAGACCCGACTTAGTGTATGTCGTGCACATTCTTAGTCAATATATGGATAAACCACATCAGCCGCATTTGGAAGCAGCTCAACGAGTGCTACGATATGTCAAGAACACGCCAGGGCAAGGTCTCTTTTTCTCAACAACTAGTTCATTACAACTAAATGCTTTCTGTGATGCAGATTGGGCTAAATGCACAGACACACGACGGTCAATCACAGGATATTATATGTTTCTCGAAAACTCGCTAATTTTTTAGAAGACTAAGAAACAAAATACGATCTCACGATCAAGTGTAGAAGCAGAATACCGCTTTATGGTAGCAACCTGTTGTGAAGTAACCTGGTTATGTTATATTGTGACAATCAAGCAGTCATTCACATTGCATCAAATCCAGTGTTTCATGAACGAACCAAACACATAGAGATCGATTGTCATCTAGTAAAAGAAAATATTCAAGCTGAAATGATCAAGACCTATCATATCTTTATATTAGAGCAACCAACAGATATATTTACCAAATCTATGAGTTTTTCACAGTTCTCAAGCTTACTTAACAAGTTGAGAATAATTAATATATTTCAACTTGAGGGAGAATGTTAAAGAACTCGAGATCCAACTGGTGACAACCAACATACTAGCTAAAAATAGTCACCAATAGATTGGTGGGGAGGAACAGGCTCTCAAAGAACATGTCCCTTCATAACTATGTTTGTTTTTAATTATTACAATTTTGTTTTTTTATAAATAGGTTGTAAACATTCGTTTATTCATATAAATAAAATCATTTCTTACACAAAATTTTCTGAAGCAATGCAATATCCTCCATCTCTTTGATCCAAAAATTAAGATTAATCATTTTTTTTTGGCTACGAAAGATTAAACAGATTTAGTGCTACCATTTCATGCATAAGTTGTGCAGGGTTATAATCTGGTCAATAACTTTGCAACAAATCATTCAGATTCAGATGCCAAATCAAAGTCCACAAGAAACACAAAAGTCTTCTATTGTACCAGAAAGGAAGGTACAACATTATTCTTCTCGGTTGTCAAGATATCTTAGAAAAATAGACAGAACCAAAATTTGTGAAAATTTAATAACATGAAGAATATTCACCTCAATCAATCCAACAGCTAATTAGGGAAATTCTAGTGAATTAGATACTTTGATTTTCAGATAAGAAGTAAAACAAATTAAAAACTAAGAGTAATAAATTAACATAACATTTAAATTCTGTTTATTTACCCACACGTTGGATTTGGGGAAGAAATGTTATGAAAATAATAATAATAATAAAATAAAAGGGAGATGTTGAGCAGAAAATAAACATACCAGCAGCACCAGTAACGAGAACTCGAAGTGGGTCTGCCGCCATTGTTGCAATGTACTGCGAAAAAGAGAGGGAATAATGAGATCGATAGTTGAACAATGAATGTGATTTTTTGTTTTATTTTTATAGCATGAGAATAAGAAGGAGATATGGAAGCAAATAACGACGAAAATCGAGGCATGAGATAACGCAAAAGGATAGGAAGAAATATAACGTGTCACCGATGTCAATTTAACATGCACGAAAAAATCCATTTTAGCTTGCCCTTTATGATCGTGGATAAGATGCACATTTTAATATTGTAAAATTAAAATCGTAATTATTCATAAAAATAAACTTTTTTTTTCTTAAAATAACAGTAATAAAAAAAGCCTACTAAATCAAATATATATTAATATTATTATTTTATATACATATAATTATATAAAAATATATCATTTTAATAATAAAATATATAATATTTTATATAATTAGATTAAATTTTATTTATTTTTATTTTATATATTTTTTATTTTGTTTAAAAATATGTGTTAAAGAGTTAAAAAAATAAAAATTAATATTAATATTTTAAATAATATGATAAAGTAAAAATTAATTTAATATTTAATTTTTTTAAACTACATATTTTTTAAAATAAATGTTAGAAAATAAAGAGCGTAGTTAAATTATTAAAAAATTACTATCAATTTATAACTGATGATTATTAATCAAATGTATCAAAAATTGATGTATGATGGTTATAGTTATTAACATTACCTTTCCCGCTCCTATTCATAATTGTAGATGAGATAGGGTAACTGTTATAAAGATCGTGCAATAGGGTCGAATGAGAAAAAATAGTTGAACTGAATCGAATCAAAAAAATTGATTGTTTCTAACAATTCAATTCAATTTGTTGTCTAATTCAATTTGGTTTAATTTTAAAAAATTATAATTCATTCAAGTTGGATTAAACCATTTATATTATTATTTTTATAATTTATATTTTATAAATATAATAATGTATGTAATTCAATGATTAAATCTATTATTATTTAACATGTTCACAATATTAACTCTTAGGAATAACAATTATTTTATTTTTTCAATAAAATTAGATAAACAAATAAGAATGTTATTGTTGTTAAAGTGACATGTTTCAAACTAAGATAAAAGGTTAATAATATGCTAAAAACTATAAGTTATTACTTGATTAATGATGATATAAAATAGTTTTAATATATATATTAGTGTTTATATTTTAAACGATTATAATCGGATCAAATTATATTAGATTGACTTAAATGTTTTGATATTATTTGATTTGATTTGATACATGTGAACAATTTAGTTAAATTTTGTATAACTCTAAAAAGACAAAACCATATCCACTTTTATTGGGTAATAATTTACTTCTTTCTCTCCTTTCTTTTCCTTTTATGGATGAGCTTTGTCTAATGGTTTTAATTGGCTGTATACTTTAGTTCACTAAATTTACAAAACATGATAAATAAGTCTTAATGGATTTATAATATTTTATTTTTTAAAACTTAATGGATCACCAATAATATACTAGAAGTAAGTTAAAAAAGTAGGACATTAAAAATCTATTAAACGTAAGGATATAAGAGGTTTTCATGAACTTAAAGTATTATATTTTTTAAACTTAATAAATTTAAATATATTATCTAAAAACTAACATACTTAGATATTAAATTCATTTAATTTAATGGAATTTTAATATATTTTTCCTTTTATTTAGTTATTTATCATAATTATTTCTCTTTTAGTCTTATTTAAATGATATTTTATTAAATACTATAATCTTTAAAGGAATGAAAATTCAACTAAAACAAAAATATTTAATAATAAATATTAAAAAGTAATAAAAATAATACTCAATAAAATATATAATTTTTTTAAAAATTATTTATGAAAAAATGATCCATAACATTATTTCTAAAAATTATTTAAGTGTATATTTTATTTATTAAAAATTAAAACCTAATTAAATATGAAAATAAAATAGTAGTAATTGATAAATATTATAAAATATTTTATAAAAAAATATCACATTAATTTTTGCTTTTTATTATTTACTCATTGTTTTAGTTAAATTTTAATAAATTTTCAAAGAAAAATAATACTATTAATAAAAATTATTAAATTATTATAATTTATTGTAATTAACTAACTTTTGAAAGCAGTAATGCTACACGATATTATTTTAAATAGAATAAATAAAATGAAGATATATCAATCTCTTATCTTGATCTTCTTCTTATTATCATTATATAACTTTTTAATAATACCGTGGATGACATTTTAATGATATAGTAGATAACATTAGCTTTCTAATTTTCCAAATTCAATAGTTTTCTTGAAAATTTTGTTCCTAGAGTTAGCAATTAAATATTTCAAAAATTTAAATAGTTAAAAAGTGGGTTAGCAATTAAATATTTTAAAATTTTAAATAGTTAAAAAGTGGGTTAATTATTATCTCTTATGTTAAATTTAAGTCTTAATAGTATCACTCACTCAATGTAATATTATTTGTTTTTCTTTAATTGTTTTTGAATTAATAGATTATCAAGTTAAGTAAACGGATATGGTATAATTTTAAAAGCTTGGAATTAGTATTTATTAAATAGTAAATAACTTTTTTAAGTGTTCATAAAGTCAACATAGATTTTAAGTGAAATACAGTTAATATTGTTAAAAATAATTGAAGTTGAGAAAATTCCAACCTAAAACTTTATGATCTGATGACATGTTGAGTAAAATGGTTTAATAATTCGTAATACAAAAGATATGAGATAATGACAGCCTAAAATATACTAAAAATAGGAGAATTACTAATCTATCCATATAATTGAATTGAGATTACTAAACACTCTAACAACAGCTAGAAAATAGCTAAATTTGTTGTTCACGATTTAACTAAATATGTTACTATCAGTATATCAGTTAAATTATGTTACTTTCAATTAGAAGGAAGCAGAATTAATTTCCTCGAAAATTAATAAGAGATATAGCAAGATTTAATTAAATAAAATGCTATTCTCATTCTAAAAAAATTAAAAACTTTGAGTTTTTTTTTCTCACTCTTATTCATGTACTTTTTATTTATTTTTTCATCATTTTTGACGTGAATTATTCTAAACCTTTGATTCAAGTTTTAATTTATTTAACGGTGATGATAAAAAGTACAGGCAAGAACAAAGTGGTGCATAAGAGAGGATGGGATCTCAAAAATCATGACTGCTACCTTAAGACTCAAAAAATCATAAGTTCATAACTTTAACGATCGGGAGTGAATCCTTTAATATATTTTTTATATTAATTATTTTTTAAATTTTATTTATTATAAAAAAATTATAGAAAGTCGTGAAAAATTAAATGTTAGTTTAGATGTTAAGATTTAAATATCAAGAATATATTAATAAATCATCCAAACCAGAACGATTGAGCTTGAGCTGCTAGAAAGTAGATATGTAACAATTGGGCAATAGTGCAAACTGGCCATCGCCTCAATTCAGTCACACACACTCGAGCAGAGAGAGCTTTATTGAGGGACTTTGCAGTGAGAACTCATCTCTTATTTCTTACTTCTTAGAGAAAGAAAGAAAGGGAAAAAAAGATGGTTTTTTTATTAAAAAACCGAAGTCTTCATAGTCGCCGCTTCCTCTTCCTAACCCATCATCGAAGATGCCTATGTTATCTCCCAGAGTCTGCTTTTCACGATGATCTTGACAACCAAGTGAGTCTTCGTATTTCCATTTGTTTTACCGTCCGTTGTCGAATTCAATTCATACTTCTGATTCTCACTCTCATATATTCACACCAGCAGGTGTTGGTTGAAGGCAGAGCTTGGTCTAGAACAGTCATTCTCAACAGACCTTCAGTTCTCAATGCCGTCAATACTTCTATGGTGCGCATGATTTCATTGCTTTCTTGTTTTATTTTTATTTTTTTCGCTTTCTTCGCGTCTTTTTAGCTATCTTATCAGAACCCAGTTTGCTTAACTTCCTTCTTGTGCTCTTATCCGATTTCTATGGAATTGCTTTGTATTGTCTGCTCTAATTGGTAGTTTAATTCGCTGCCTGCAATTGATTGTTTAATTTAGCTTAGTACGTCAACTTGGTTCTGGTTTATGTTTTAGGTCATTAATGGCTAACTAATGCTAAGAACTGTCAAAGTGATTCACCCTTTGGTCCAATAACTTTATTCTAGAAGTAGACTAAAGTTGTATACTTTAGTCCTGATGGACCTATAGTACCTATTTTTCAAACTTACCTCTATTGTATGACAAATAGAATACCATAGGTTGTTAGATTTGAAAAATGAGACAATATAAGTCTATTAGTTTTAAAAATAGGACACTAGAGATTTTCACGGAATTTTAGTGTACTACTTTTAAATTTAGTGGATTTCTAGTGTCATACTTTTAAAAACTAGTGGAATTAAATGTCTAATTTATCTAACCTATTGGACTTCTAGGATATTTTTACTAGACATTTATTCTTTTTTCTCTCTCTTGAAGGTTGTTAGATTGCAGAAACTTTACAAAAATTGGGAGGATAATTCAGACATTGGCTTTGTGGCTATGAAGGTATTTTGTTCTGTCTGCCCTTCTTGCCCATTATTGGGTTTGCCATTTGGTATTAAGTTGCTGATCTTTGTTGAATCATTTAACACGTGTTAAATATTTCTTTCAATATTTGAAGGGCAGCGGTAGTAGGGCTTTTTGTGCTGGTGGAGATATTGTTTCTCTTTATCATTTCTACCATTGAATTTCTCAATTTCATATTTTGCCGTCATGACAGAAAACCCAATATTAAATAAACAGAAGCACAACCCAGAAAATATGAAACCAATCAGATAACCAGAAGCTCAAAATAAATCCAAAAAGAGCAAACTTGATCAGTTCCAATAAATAACAGAATAACCCAATAGCTCTGATACCAATTGTTATAAATTAGCACTTGCGGAAGCGAATGTCGGGTCCAATTTTGGTTGCACAAATTAATAATAATGGGTAACGTCAAAACAATAACCAATAAGAAATTAAATGGCACACAATGATTTAAGTGGTTCAACTTTTCAATGTGAAAAGTCTACTCCACTGACGACGGTACACCGAGGAAAAATCCACTAATAATCAAATGGAGATACAAACACCAATTTTCAGAGAGCTTCACAAATTATACCAAAATACATAATCAACCCACAAAATATCCCCTCTAATTTACTGGTAATATATAGCAAGATAAATTAACAAACTTGCTATTAAATCAAATATTACCGTACAAATGGGAGACGCTCCACCAATGATAGCAGAAAAAAGACAGTTTATCTTTAGGGTTGATTTTCCCTTACACACGCAGCTGTTGATGTTCTTCTGTTTTGTTTTCAGCTATGGCTTAGCAAAATGCCACATGCAGTTTCTCTCCTGATTTTTTATCTCCTGCTGCTGTCTATTTATTTTCTCACGCAGAAACTAACTTTTCTGCTTTGCTTTGTCGGCAGCTTCTCACGCTGCTAGCTTTCTTCTATTTTTCTGCTTCTTTTCTTTCTCTGGTGGCTGCCCTTCTAAACTTCACGCAGGAAGTTATATTTATATAAAGGGAAAGAGGGGAAGGGTTTTAATATATGGGTTTGGGCCTTTATGTTTTTGGGTCAATTAAATAACAGTTCCTTGAATTGCTCCTTGAAATAAGTTCCATGTTTTGCTCCTTAAATTAAGGAGCTTTATAACAACAATCTCCAACACTAACATGCCAATGTTACATGTAAAAGTTACTCAAGAACTACTATAAGTATAATTGCCTTTTTTGACATCTAGAAGCAGAACTGTACTTGTTTTTTAAGCAACTGGAAATTTGGCCTTCTGCTGTTATTTAGCATGCAGAGTTTGTTTTCATGTGAGATTTTCTATTGCTAATTGGATTATTTTGCACGGAATGCAACACCAAGTTATTTTTTATGATCTAATGCTTCCCAAGATTTCTGATGTGCTAACTTTTAGGTCCGTTGCTGATTAGTCTAATGCTAAAAGTCAGTGGATGATCTCTACAAAACTCTCATTTGCTCTTCTTAATTTGACCTTACTAATTGTGTCCCGGTTGTCAGGGGAATATTTGGCTCTAACGGGAGAAAAACTCATGGGAGCAGAAATGATTGCTTGTGGCCTTGCTACACATTATGCACCTAAATCAGTTAATTCAGGGGCCTTTCTTATATATATATATATATATTTACTTTTTACGTACTTTCTTAATTTTTTATGTTTAGTTATTTGATTTGTTTCATTTTATTATAGAGGCTTCAATTGATTGAAGAAGAGATTGGGAAATTAGTCACTGATGATCCTTCTGTGATTGAAACTTCCTTGGAAAAATATGGTGAACTTGTCTATCCAGAAATCAGCAGTGTGCTTCGCAGGTATATGTTTATTTGTGTGGTATAAGGGAGAGAGGGAATATGACTTTTTTATCCTTGACTATTGGAAAATAGTACATCTCTATTAGATATAGACACAAGGAGAGGGAAGCCAAGTTTAACTCTTTTCCCCTTAGAAGTCTCAAAATTATGCTTATTTCTCTATATATTCTTATACGAGTGTCTTATATGTTTAGGGAGGAAACAGTTGATAAATGTTTCGGCCATGATACAGTTGAAGAAATTATTGATGATCTGGTGAGAAATACTAGTTTTTATTTCTTATCTTTAGTAGCCAACTGATACTCTCACTAGATTTTTAACACCAAAATCGATCTTGAAAATCATAAGAATGTTGTGATTGATTCAATCATAAGAATATTCTCAGGAAAATGAGGCAGCTCGAACAAATGATGTGTGGTGCATTTCTACTCTTAAGAGACTCAAGGATGTCTCTCCGTTAAGCTTGAAGGTCTCTTTGAGATCTGTGAGTCTGGCTGATAATCTGTCTCTTCTATTGTCATTTCATGTCTGAATCTTGTTCATCCATAATGGTTGTAATGTATTCGTGACCCTATTCACCATTATGAACTAGTTCAGATACGAGAAGGCAGATTGCAGACATTTGATCAATGTTTGGTTCGTGAATACCGAATGTCCTTGCAGGGGATATCTAAGCTGGTTTCTGGTGACTTTTGTGAGGTAACTAAAGGAGACCTTTTAAGAACTAAATCTGTAAGACTATAACACGTTGAGAGTTAATTTGGTTTTCTCGAATTATCAGGGAGTCCGATCTAGAGTAGTGGACAAGGATTTTACACCAAAGGTACCATCTGTGTACAATTTTTTTTTTTTTTATAAAATATCTAATCTCAAACATCACTGTCCTTGTCTAGTTTAGTGTACAAAGCTTTTGGAGAAGTAGGATGGTTTCTCCATTAGTCTCTCTTTTCAACATTGTTGTTATAATGTTGCAGTGGGATCCTCCAACTGTGGAAGGAGTATCTAAAGATATGGTGGATTGCTATTTTTCTCCCTTGAGCGAATTTGAGCCAGACTTGGTACAGTGTTCACCTAGCTGTGCGGCCACTGATTGGTACAGTGTTCTGAGGCGTCTATTTTTTGTACATATACTTTTGAAAGCAAAGCTGGTTCAAGAAGGAAGCATTAGCATTCTTATTGAATATATCAGATCGTATTATCTTCACATTGAGCTTTTACCAAATAAAATGCAGCTTTTTTTAGCCAAAAGAAAAAAATAGCCTCTCCATTTTCTCTTCATAACTACCACAACTTTTCATTAACTCCATTGCCAAAAGAATTAAAGTTTCATTTTAAAAAAATGGGGAAAAGAATTGGATAAATTAGGATATTATGGGGATAATTTTACACTTCTAAGATGACATTTAAAGAGTGATATCGATCAACAAATAACCTTAAGGGTTAAGCCTAATAAATGTTTAGTCATCATCCAAATATGAACATAAAATAATTATCTTAAAGGGATACAGATTCAATAATTGTTCTTTAATTATCTTAAATAGATAAAGATTCAAAAATTATTCTTCAATTGAGATAATTAAGGATAGAAGTATGCAAAGTATAAATATATATAAAGTTATAACAATATTCAGATAAAGAATAAATATTAAGTTAATTTTTTTTATGTATATTTATTCATACATTAACACAATTATTATCATGTTAAAATATCATTTGATGTACATAATTATTATCATGTTGAAATATTATTTGATGTACATAATTATTATCATGTTGAAATATTATTTGATATTATAGCAAATAATCACAGTTAAATAAACTTTTTTTATATAATTAGGAGAAAGAGATTGTAAATCTTCTTTACCTCTATCTTACAGTAGTTATTGATTTAAGTATAGGAGAGTTGAAGAGGTAGTAAAAAATTCTAGTAGTTTGTTTAACGTGTAATTTCACGTAAAATAATCCTAGATAAAAATGGGTATTAACACATTACATAACAAATAAAATACGAAAATTTGTAGCAGAACCATGTCGGAATAGGAAGTCAAGCACAGTATCCAACTTCAAATGTGTCAACGTAAATCATTCTTGACTTTGATGGTTATGAATATTTTATTAAAAGTTTTAGTCGAATACATTAAAATTTCAAATTTTCCTGAGTCTTATACTTACTATATGCAAACCGGTATGTCACCCTGTCAAGTGTTACCTATTACGTTTTGATTTAACTTTTCTTGAACGAAATCACGTCCACATAAAATATAATGCAAGGAAATAATGTTTTTGGGTTTCCGTGGTAATCAATTCATAACGATGCATGCAATTTAATGATTTATAAAAGGATGGGTTGTTATCACGTACTATTTGGTTGTTTCAATATCATATTTATTGTATGTCAATTAAAATTTATTAAGAGTATTTTGATCATTTTTAAAATTAGTAATAAATATATCATAGAAATTAAGAGTGTTCAAAAATCGGACCAAATTAAATTAAAGCGAAAAATCGGATCAAATTGAACAGTTTTATAAATCACATTGTCTGATTCGACTTGTATTAATTGAAATCGTTTTTTAAAGGATTCGACCTGATTATACTAATTTTTAAATCGATTTGACCAAATCGAATCATTATTAATGATATATTAAAAAAATATTTTAACAAATGGTATTATATAATAAAACCGTTCGATGGATCCTATTAATCTCTTAGAAACCCTAATATCTTATGTGTATCCTCGTCACCTCTAGTACTAGCCAACCGTCCTCGCCTCACCTCCAGTACCAACCAATTATCCTCGCCTCATCTCGTCTCGCCTTCAATCATGTCATCTATGGACGAAATAAGTATTTAAAGTCTCTCTCGTTCTATGTTTTCTTTGCCATGTTATGTACCAAAACAAAGAGACAAAAACAAAATGTAATTAAATATATGTTATTTCAATTCATGTTATATATGTGTAAGGAACTTTTTCATCTAAAACAACAAAAGATTAAAACTTGATCTATACCTAAAGATAAAGAATTTGTTTTTGGCTAAACAAGTATATTAAGATAGATTTTTTTTTCATGGGTCAAAACACCTTCAAGAAATAGTATAACTCGACTTGTGAAACCTAATTTAAAGCAACAAAATCATATATATATATGATTTTGAACTAAGAAAATGTCTAACTTGATTCCTATTTTTAGTTAGGTCCTAAAGCATGATCTTAAAGAGTTAGAAATAAGAAGTACCTTAGGGTAAGGAGGTAACGATGACCTGCTGCTAGTAAAACATAAGTGGCTTGCATATGTCTTCATAGAAAAATGTCTTTGAATTTTTATCTTATTTCTTCTTCTTGGATTTGGATGTTTTGTCAAAATTATGAAATTGACAGGTTTGTTTCCTTGGGTTGTTTCTCGCTATCAGTCCTATGCCTTTATGTTGTACATTTTTCTATGAAGACATAACTGATTAGACTATTGGGTCTTATTTTATGCTTATGTGTTATGTTGTATGGCCACACAATCTTCATTGCATGGCCTACTATATATTTCCTAACCAAAGACATTTTTCAAGTTTAAGTGTTCTCATATTGTTTCTAAGATATCATTTTTATAGATTATCTTTAAGTGAAGACTTATACATTTCCTTTCATCTTTGAATCTGATGTGTACTAATTTATATTCTATATATAGGTGATAATGATTTATATGAGTTTATTAGACCAAGTCAATTTTCAGATTTTATTATGATTGAAGACATTGAACCTAAAATTCATTTAGAGGAAAAAAAAATTATACAGGCATTAATATGTAGTTAAAATTGGGCCCGTTTCTCCATTAATAATGAGTATGTCGCCTTACCGAAATACAATAATGACCTCGAGATTTATGACGATATTGATTTAGGTAAATGTAATACTTAAAAATTATTTCCAATTTTATTTTTTAAATATTATTAACTAATGATATATGATTTTATTTGCTTGTAGAGTTTATTAAAGACACTACATTGATAATTGATGATTAATAATGAATAAGTTTCTTCCTATTTGTTAAATAATTAAATGTAAGCTTATGAATGTAATAAAAAATATTATTAAAAATCAAAAATATTATTAAAAGTTTCTTCATGCAGGTTCTAGTTACGATAGAATAGGTGGTCTATATTAATAGACAACTTTTCTATTAACTTATGGAGAAATGCTTTCCAAAATACATATCTACTATTCTATTAGATTCGAGCCGGAGGATATGAGTGTGATTATTTGCCTTTATTGACAATAATGATACTTGGACTTTATTATCTATCTTAATTTTTTCTAGCATTTAATTTCCTTTGTCGTGAATATTATAACATAAATTTATGCATCAAAGTGTTTCACTTCAATAGTTATTACTTAGAATGATTCAGTTACTTCTTTTTGTTTCATAGAATATAATGAATAATATATTAGATTATATCATATTAAATTATATCATATTTATGTATTATTAATCGGATCGTTAAAAATCATTTATTAAATTAGACCAAATCATTTTATTACAATATTTTTAATAATCAAAAAATTCGATTTAATTTAGTTAATTTTTTTACTAAACATCAAACTGTATGGAATCGTGGACACCGAAAGATGTGAAAATAACTGCAACTTTTATGAAACAAGTCACTGTTAGCTAGTAATGGACTAATAAGACAGATACAAACTATAAATACTAAAAAAAATGCACTTTAAATTTACTCTGCACCTCGATCTATGTTCCTGCTCTAACCTCAAACACCTCAAACATAAGATTAGGTACTTTGTTTTGCCCCCACAAACTACAATTCTATAATATTTCATATATGAAAAATTATATTATGATACATTTTGCTCCCGAGATGATTGTTACGCGTTGAACAGTCGGATCTTATTGCTCCTTTTCAAAATTGATGGAACCTGCAACTAAACTAATCAAAAATATTTCGCTCGCATCAATCAATTACGCAATCAAAATTATTAAGTATTAGAAGAAAAAAGGAAAAAAAAAACAAACTAAGAAGCCTCCTTCGTGCTCTTATAATTGTCAACTAGTTGCATCTGCACATCGTGAGAAGCTGGCATGTGCTGATTGTATTCTATTGTGAATTCAATGTTCCCCTGCACCAATAGAAGCAAGCAAATTTTATATGCGACCGCAATAGCTTAACCTTGAAATGTTGGTTATCAATTTCTTCTAACACATTATCTAATATTTTTGTTATGTATATTGGTTAATATATATATGTTAGTGGTTTTAATTTACTTGTAACTCATATATAAAATTATAATATATATTTTTTTAATATAAAATATAATATAATCATTAAATATTTTTAATAATTTTAATAATATTAATCTGAGTTTACCTATATCATTGAACCGATCACGGTAGAGTAGCCAAACATGTTGTTCTGAGGGACCTGGAAAGGTAAACTCATAATTTATAAAAAATGCTGATATATACAGGGAGAGTGAAAGAAAATGACCCAAAAAAGGAAAAAACTAAACTGCTGTTCCTGCCGAGGAAATAAAACTTACATGGGCAGTAATAACAGAATCATCCCCGTCCTGGTGGTTTCCAACTATCACCCCTTTTCTCCTGTTCCACCATATGCACTTAATTTTAGCCTCCATAAATAGCGAGGGTGTTCAAAAAATTGACCAATCTAATGAATCAGTCCAATCCAACATAATCCGGTCACTTTAAATTGGTTTGAACTTGTTTGATTTATTGGGACGAAAAAGTAATAAATCTAAGAATTTGAATTGAATTACTTTAAAATTAATCAAATCAAATCTAATAATAATATTTTAAATTGGTTTGAACTTGTTTGGATTTATTGGGACGAAAAAGTAATAAATCTAAGAATTTGAATTAAATTATTTTAAAATTAATCAAATTAAATCTAATAATAATATATTTACATAATATATACAATTTTAAGTAAAAATGATCCCAAATTATTAGTTTGATAATGTATAACTTTAACATTACAAACGCACTTACCATTACAAGAGTCACATAATTAGTAATGCACATCATCAAAATCAATAATTTTGGAGATAATTTTATCAAATTTTAGAATTAAATACAAAATCATTTTCTTATTTTATTGCTTATAATTTTGGCACAAGTTCAAACAATCACTAATTATAAATTTATTTTCTTAATTAAAATATTGAATTAAAAATATATTTCTTTGGTTATATTTGTTGAAGATAAACCCAAACTCATTACAAAGTCCAAAGAAAATAAAAATCCAATCTATTTTAGCTAAACCTAATACAATAGAAGCTTCTAAAATGTTAAATAAAGTTTTTTTAGAGAAAATCTTAGAAGGATGTAAAAAGTAAAAGTGTGTAAAACGTGGTAATATTGTGTGGTTAGAATTATTTCTTATTTTATATTTGTGTAATATAGATTGCACGGTGATAACTATAAATAGTCTTCCTTACATTTGAGTTAAGCATCCCTTCAAAAAGAAAATAAGTCTTTGTATTCTTATTTTGAGTGTGAGTTATGAGCTTTCTTTCGAGTATTATAATGTCTTTTATTGTGGGTATAATACAAGTAATTTTTTACTTGTTTGGATCCAATATTAATAAATTTAGAGTTATGTACTCCAAATTTTACTCAACAATTGATATCAGAGTGGGACGATCAGGATTCGTTCTTGGTAGAGCTATTTTGAGTCGTGAAGAGTTTGGGTTTTGTAGGTTTATTAGTTAAGCTTGTTTGGTATAGTCGAAGTCGTGCTGGCACGATGAATGACCTTTAAGTAGTTGTAGAAATCAAGAAGCACAACAATAAAAACTATAACACATGAGCAACATGTATGAAGTTTTACCTACAAGGTCAAGACCTATGAGAGGTTGTCGGTGGTGGAAAAGTTACACAACCAGTAGTGAAAGATGCAAACAGTATCTTACAAAAGTGAAAAATTAAAGCAGGCAAAGCAATGTTTGCTTTAAAGACCATAGTTGAAGAAGAAATGTTGGAGCACATTTAGGATGCTAAAACACTGAATGAAGCATAAGACACTTTTGTTACACTCTTTTCAAAGAAGAATGATACAAAACTACAACTTCTCAAGAATGAGCTACTATCAATGGCGCAACGCGACATGATGATTTCCTAGTACTTTGACAAGGTGAAGTTGTTATGCTGCAAAATTTTAGAGTTAAATCTGAAAGCTCATATTAGGGAAACCAAGATAAAGGGGATTTTTTATCCATGATTTGAGACCTGAATATTGAGGGTTTGTTACTGTTGTACAAGGTTAGCCAACACAACCATCTCTTATTAAGTTTGAGAATTTGCTGGCCGATTAAGAAACTATGATTAAGCAAATATGAGGAGTTTCGCTGAAGGGTGAGGAAGAAGCGCTCTACACCAACAAAAACAGAGACTTTCAAGTGGTACAATAGTAGTGGATCTAAAAATGATGGTGACAATAGAAAAATTTCTCAAGGAAAAAGAAGCTTTTGTCTAGGGGATCTTGGAAGAATCGTAATAACAGTAGAAAATTTGATGTTGAATGTTATAATTGTGGGAAAATGGGTCACATGATGAAATATTTTTGGACTAAGAAAAAACCTATTGAAAGTAATATAGCTACTTTTGTTGGTCAAACTTACATGCACCAAATGGTGCAATAAATGACAATAAAATAAAAGAATGGTTGTCAAGCCAATATGCCAAGAAAATTGAATAGAGGATGCATCTTTTTGTTGAAAAAGAAGGAAAGTCAATTAAGAATTAGTTGGCAAAACATGTAGAAGGTGGGCTTCTGCATCTATAAATTGAGCACCCTAATAGGTACTTTGTATTATCTTATTGAGAAAAGGCTTTTATAAGAGAAAATTGAGAGCAAATTTCTTAAGTGTAATTGAGTTATGAGTGTTGTAAACACTTTGTATAATTTCTCTTTTTTAGTAAAAAGATCTACAGTAGGTTCGGAGATGTAGGAAAAATTGGTCGAACTTCGTTATCAAATTTTTTTATTTTGTCTATTTTTTGTTTTCTCATAAATATGACTTATCGAGATTTTGGGTAATTTCCAAACAACTGGTATCAGAGCATTTTGTAGTCTGTCAATTTTCTCATAAATATTGGTTTGTTGATGGAGGTGTTCTAATACACAGTGGTTCGCAGGAATAATCAGAAACAATCCAAAGGAAGTCAGATTTGAGTGGGAGCAATGGTCGTAGATGAAGGAAATGTGAAACTCAAGAAATTCGATGGCATAGATTTTAGGTTTTGGAAAATGCAAATAAAAGATTAGTTGAATCAAAGAAATCTGTATCAACCTCTCTCAAGAAAGAAGCCAAAGGCTATGAAGGAAAAAGATTAAAATCTTCTAGGCAGACAAGTCCTCGAATCTATTCTATTAACACTATCCCGTAATGTTACTTTCAACATATCAAAGGAAAAGACCACGAAGGGTCTTGTAGTAGCTCTCTCCAATATGTACGAGAAGCCATCAACCTCAAACAAAGTGCATCTGATGAGGAATTTGTTCAATTTGCGGATGATAGAAGGCACATCGGTAGCTCAATATCTTAATGAACTCAACACAGTCATAACCCATTTGAGTTCAATTGGAATTGAATTTGATGAAGAAGTAAAAACATTGATACTTTTGTCTTCTCTACCAAAAAGCTAGAATGCTACTGTCACAGTTGTGAGTAGCTCGTCAGGAAGCAATAAGTTGAAATTTGACGATGTCCGTAATATGGTTCTCAGTGAAGAAATTTGGTGTAGAGAGTCGGGTGAATAATCAACCTCTTCAATTTTGCATACAGAGTCAAGAGGAAGAAATTCAACCAGAGGGAATGGACGTGTCAGAATAAACTACTAAGGTAGATCAAAGGACAAAAGGTCTAAATCTAGGAATCCCAATAATTCCCATAGCTTGAAGACTATCGAGTGTTGGAATTGTGGAGAAACAAGCACTACCAAAATCAGTGCAAGAATGCATCGAATGACCAGGAAGCAAAGATAAAGGCAAATGTTACTTACACCTCAAGAGGAGATGATACATTAATATACTGTTTGGAAAGCAAGGAAGAATCTTGGGTGTTAGACTCTAGAGCATCATTCCATGCTACTTCATAGAAAGAATTCTTTGACAAAAAATATGTCCCCAAAAATCTTGGAAAGATATATCTTGGTGATGATCAACCGTGTGCTATTATTGGAAAAGGTGTAGTGAGGATTAAGTTGAACGAGTTTTTTTGGAAGTTGAAGGATGTCAGCCATATTCCTGACCTAAGAAAGAACTTAATCTCAGTTGGGTAGTTGGCTAGTGAAGGCCACACTATGATCTTCCATGGTGATGATTGGAAGATTTCAAAGGGTGCAATAACGGTTGCTCGAGGCAAGAAGATTGGTACCTTTTACATGACAGTAGGGGGACGTTGTTCGATCGTAGTTATAGTAGGCAATAAAACACCAAATCTATGGCTCCAGAAACTAGGCCACATGAGTGAAAAAGGGATGAAGATTATGCACTCAAAGAAAAAACTTTCAGGTCTACAATCAGCGGAGATAGACATGTGCAAAGATTGCATACTTAGAAATCAAAAGAGAGTCAGCTTTCAGACAAGTAGTAGAACCCCAAAGAAGGAAAGGCTAGAGCTCATTCACTCTGATGTTTGGGGACCAACGATCGTCTCATTTATTGGTGGGAAACACTACTTCGTGACTTTCATCGATGATCACTCTTGGAAGGTATGGGTTTACTTTCTAATGCATAAGTCTTAAGTGTTTGAGGCTTTCAGGATATGGAAAGCTGTGGATGAAAATGAGACAGGTTTTGAGACCAAAAATCTCATAACCAACTAGGGGTGTCCAATGGTCCAGTCCGGTCCGGTTTTGGTTAAAAAACTTTAACCGGATTGGACCGTTTATATTACTCGAACCAGACCAGACCAAACCATTTATATTACTCGAACCGAACCGGCCGTTTGAAACGGTTTTAAGTAATAAAAACTGGACCGGACCATTTGATTTATAAAATGGTTCGGTCCAGTTTGGTTCGATTTTTTATATATTTAATGAAGAATAATGTGAAATTTTTAATATATTATTAAACTGATCCGGTACGGTTCGAATGGTTTAAAATTAGTACAAACTGGACCAGACTATTTGATTTGTAAAACCATTCGGTCCGGTCTGATTTTACGGTTTAGTATGGTCTGGTTTAGTTTATGGACACCCCTATAACCAACAACGATGGTGAATATAAATACACCAGATTCAAAAATTTATGCTATAAGCACGTGATCAAAATAGAAGGAATTGTGCCAGGCACGCCTCAACACTATGTTGTAGTTGAGCGTATGAACCGAACATTGACAAAAAGAGCTAAAAGCATTCATATATAGTCAAATCTACCAAAGCAATTATAGGGTACAAACAGTTAAAATGGTAGCTTACTTGATCAATTAAGGCCTATATGTTCCATTAGAGCACATAATACCAGAATAAATATGAAGAAAAAAAGGTAAAATTATCACATTTAAAAGTTTTCAATTATGTAGCATTTGTGCATATAAGTGATCAAGGTAGAAATAAGCTTGATCCCAAATCCAAGAAATGCACTTTCATCGGCTATGGTGAGGATGAGTTTGGTTACTGCATTTGGGATGACAAAAACAAGAAAGTGATCTGTAACAGAGATGTGGTTTTCAATGAAAGGGTGATGTATAAGGACATACATAAAATAGACACCAACGACTTAGAGCAAAATGAGTTAGTATTTACAAATGTAGACGATGTCCTAGATAGTCCTGTGACGTTACTAATTGTAACAAGTCTTCAGCTAGAGGAACTTGTTGGACAGAGCAGTACGTAGTAGTTCAACACACCACAACCTCATAATCTAGCTCCTATATTGAGAAGGTCTTCTCAATCTCATGTGCCTAACAAAAGATAGATGAACTATATATTGCTGACTGATAAAGAGAGCCTGAATGTTATGATGAAGCTTGTCAGGCTCAAGATGCCAATAAGTGGGAGCTTGCCATGAAAGAAAAAATGAAATCTATCATCTTCAACTAGACATGGGAACTAGTAAAGTTACCCATAAGGAAGAAGGAACTTCACAACAAATGAGTGTACCGGGTAAAATAAGAGCATGATGGTTCTAAGAGATATAAAGCCTGACTAGTTATCAAAGGATTTTAGCATAAGGAAGGAGTTGACTACATTGACATTTTTGCTCTTGTTGTGAAGCTCAATACTATCATATCAATGTTGAGTATTATAGCCATTAAATATCTTCATCTTGAACAATTATATGTAAAGACTGCATTCCTTCATGGATACTTAAATGAAGAGATATACGTGTACTAGCCAGAAGATTTCTCAGAAATGGGGCTAAGAACATGGTGCACATACTTAAGAAGATTTTGTATGGCCTAAAACAATCCCCGAAATAGTGGTATAGAAAGTTTGATAGCTTCATGCATAGGGAAGGTTTCTAGAAGTGCAACACCAACCACTGTTGCTACTTCAAGAGATATAGGTCTAGTTACATCTTTTACTACTTTATGTTGATGATATGTTAGTAGTAGGTTTAGATATGGATGATATCATAAGGTTGAATTAGCAATTGTTAAAAGAGTTTGAAATGAAAGACTTGGGTCCTAAAAAGAAGATTCTTGCAATGCAAATCACAAGAGATAAGAAGAGACGATCCTTCCAATTATCATAGGTAGAGTACATCAATCGTGTTTTGTATAAATTTAACATGGGCGACGCTAAGCCAGTTAGCACGCCCTTGGTTAGTTACTTTTGCCTATCCAAGGATCAATCCCTAAAACGGAGGAAGAGAGATAATTCATGGATAAGGTTCCTTATGTCTTAGCCATTAGAATTTTGATATATGTAATGGTCTGTAGTAGACAAGACATTAGCCATGCAATGAGAGTTGTTAGTAGGTTTATGTCAAATTCAGGGAAATCTCATTAGGAAGCAATCAAGTAGATTTTGAGATATCTACGAGGCACCGCAGAGAAGTGTTTGTACTTTAGTAAAGAGATTTAAAAGTACAAGGCTATGTAGATGCAGACTTTGGAGGTGAAATTGATCACTAAAGAAGCACCGTCGGTTATATATTTACTATTGAAACTATAACTTTTAGTTGGATGTCATAGATACAAAAGATTGTCACTTTATCCATTACAGAGGCTAAGTATATAACAGTGATTGAAGCTAGTAAAGAGATGATATGGTTTCCAGGTTTGTTAATTGAATTGGGATTCAAATTGGAGAAGAATGTTTTGCACAAAGATAGGAGAATAATGTTCTACACAAAGATAGGCGAAGAATGTTCTGCACAAAGATAGTAAAAGTGTGATACACTTGGCGAAAAATTCAGTATTTCATTCTAGAACCAAGCATATTGAGCTTCATTATTACTTCATCAGATCTCTATTGGAAGATGATATGTTAATACTGGAGAAGATTCAAGGAAGCAAAAATCCAACGGATATGTTGACAAAGGCAGTGACTATTGACAAACTGAAGTTGCATTGATTGACGTATGAAGACATATTGAAATTAGTCTTCAAGTGAGGGATTTTTGGTCAAACTTATATGTACCAAATGCAATAAATGACAATAAAATAAAAGGGTGGTTGTCAAGCCAACAACCTAAGAAAATTGAATGAACGGTGTATCCTTTTGTTGAAAAAGAAGGAAATCCAATTAAGAATTAGTTGGAAAAATATGTAGAAGGGGGAATTTTGCATCTACAAATAGAGCACCTCATTAGGTACTTTGTATTATCTTATTGAGAGAAAAGCTTAGAGAAAATAATTTAATGAGATAAATTTGAGATAAATTTTCTTGAGTGTAATTGAGTTATGAGTTATGAGTGTTGTAAACATTTTGTATAATTTTTTATTTTTAGTAAAAAGATCTACAACATGTAGGAGACATAGGTAAAATTGGTCGAACTCCGTTATCAAATATGTGTTTTATTTTGTCTATTTATTATTTTCTTATAAATTTAGCTTATCAAGAATTTTCATAATTTCCCAACAACTTCCAGTTCTAAGGAGAATGGCGAAGATGGTTGGGATTTCAAAGGATTATTTTCTATAGAGGAAGAAGAATTAGCTCTAATGGTAACAATACCAAAGCAGATTGACTACAAGAATGATTGGATCGTAGATTCAAGCTGCTCAAATCATATAATGAGTGATAAATATAAGGTCATGTAGTGGTGACTATCGATAACTCAAAGTAAATGATAGTTCACATTGATAAGATGATAGTTATGCCTCCATATAATTCTAACATGGTTCCATTTCAAGATGTTTATCATGTCCCAATAATGAAGAAAAACTTGCTATATGTGGCTCAATTAACATTATCAGGCCATTATGTCTTGTTCGATTCCTAAGATGTGAAGGTGTATCATGATCTTAAAATCTCATAAACACCTACAATGGAAGGACAAAGATTGGATTTAGTCTACGTGATGTCAATAGAATTTGCATATGTAGACATGATAAGAAAAAATAAGAGTAAATCTATGGCACATACAGTTAGGTCACGTTGTCTATTCCAAGCTAAGTGTGATGGTGAAGAAGTCGATGCTTAAAGGGTTTTCTCAACTAGAAGTACGAACATACACGATCTGTGCAGAATGTCAATATAGTAAAGCTCACCAATTTTCATACGAGGAATCGAAGTTTAAAGCAAAATAACCATTGAAATTGGTTCACTGTGATTTATTCGAGCCCATTAAGCAACCATAAATTGGCATTTTGGGGTACATGGTGACATTCATTGATGACTTCTCAAGGTATGTGTGAGTTTTCTTTATGAAAGAAAAATTTGACACATTCTCAAAGTTTAAAGAGTTTAGAGAGTCAACTGAAAGAGAAGTAAGAAAGAAGATTCGTTACTTGCTCACAAACAATGGCAGATAATATAGCTCAAGTGAGTTCTCTCAAAGGAAAATTGGCAATAACAATAGTCACAATCTTCCTTCATGGTGTTGTTGAACCAAAGACATCATTTCTTATCTATGAGAGTTTGTTCTTTGCATGGTGGATTTGCTCCATTTATATTGGTTTATTTAGAAAATTGTTGTAGAAGAAATATCATCTTCAGGTGAATTTCGCTATAGCATCCATCCACATATACATATGCAAACAAAACTAGGTTCTTATATGATGTTTTGCTATTTTTAGAAAAAAAAAATCAATATTTATAAGGTTTATATTTCATGGTGCTAACTCATTTTGTAAAATAAAATATTAATCTATGATGCTAACTCATGTAGAATTCACGATGTGATCCTTGCATGGTAAACTGTGGTATGCATTGGTGTGCCTTGTGTCAAGAGCATAGGGAGTGAAGAACTATCTATCTGGAGATTTTGACGTGCAAATGACTATTATAAACCCTCTACCAATACAAGAGATGAACTCTAGTGAGAAAAAAACGAGTCTCTTAGATAGGCACTACCATCCATACATAGTGAACAAACCAATATAGAGTTACAGGCAGTTTAAACTTCTTTCTCTTGGTCTATTGCACATTCCGCTTCATGTTATGAATTGATACTTTTTTCAATGTAAAAATATTATCTTTTCCTTTTTCTGGGGGGTTTAGGAGGCAATAAGAGAATTGGTTTTCTTAAAAATGTGACATGCGTGATATCAGGTAAAAATAAAATAAATTCAACAGAGTAAAATAATGACACCAACAATTTAACGTGGTTCATCCTTTAATTTAGGCTATGTCCACGCGACAAACTCCAAAAAATATTTCTTCTACTAATAAAATTAATGGATACAAAGTGAAGTAATACAACAAATTTAGATAAACTCAAAATAGTGACACCATATAGTAATTAATTTAATCACACTTTCATGTCAATTAAATTACATATTACTCATTAAGTTCATCAATTATGGATCACATACATAAGAATTATACATCTCTACCTAGAAACTATGCATGTTATTTAATCAAGACAAACAATTAAATAATTCTTTCAAATATATTTAATTGTCTCTATAGATAAATTGTTAATTAAACAATTAATAGCATACAAATCAAATTAAATAATATAATTAAATTATAATTATAATTAGAGTAAAATATTAAATCATCACATGGTGAAAATTGGGTTCATAAGATACATAAATTAATAAATAAACTACATATAATTGTATTCATAAGGCTCATATTTTTCATAAAGAAAGACTTAAAAATTGATAAAGAAAAGAGTAGAAGAAGAAATACAACCAATCTCTTGAATTGTAATGCTAATCTTCTCTTGAATATCCACCAAAATTGTATCTTCTTTTGAATTTTTCTGTATTTTTATCTCCTTTAACTCTAAGAACTAACCAAAAGTATGCTAAGGACAGTCCCTTAGGGTTTATGGGGGTAATTAGGGGCTTAAATATAGCTAAGGTGTGATCTGAATCGTCAGATCGGCTTCAGATCAAGGGTTGAGATCAAAACAAACAAAACTGACAATGCTAGCCAATCACAGTGCGACATATGGCCCTCAAAATTCATTGGGCGAATTAGAGCGTAACGCGTGGCAAGGGAGACCGGTTAGAGTCAATGTCCACTAAGTTAGTGCCATGTGGTGTAACATGATTCATGTTCCTGCTTGCGTGGCAACCGCGTGGCTTACCCAATCATCTTTTTTGCTTGTGTGGCATGCCACCTAGTAGCTCCTGATTGGCCCTACGTTAAAAATTCCAAAAAAATCTCAAAAATTATATTTTCACTCCTTTTCACAAAAACATTATATTTTAATATTTTCCCCCAAAATACTATTTATTGAATAAAACAAGTAAATATTAACTAAAAAAATACGCTAATGACTTTACTTTCATAGAGTTATCACATACATAATCCTATTTTTCCTTTTGCTTGAAACGCTCTAGTTGCTCCGTATATAGCTCTTCTTCTAAGTCACCATATATGAAGATAGTTTTGACATCCATTTTCTCAACCTCCAAGTCAAGACTTGCTTCTAACCCCAGCAAAGTACAGATGAATGTCATTTTCACAACTGGTAAGAAAATCTTGTCAAAGTTAACTCCTTTTCTTTGGCTAAATCCCATGATAACTAGTCTGGCTTTGTATTCTAGATTGGAGCTGTGTTCTTCACCCTTCACCCTGAACACCCATTTATGTTTCAAATCCTTATTCCCTTTGGGTAGCTTCATCAACTCAAAAGCTTTGTTCTCATGGAAGGACTTTATCTCATCTTGTATGACTTCAATCCATTTTTGTTTGGATTCGTCATCCATTGCTTCTTCATAACTCTTAGTTTCTCCCCCATCAGTGAAAGTTACATATTTATTTAGAGGATGTGTAGTAGAGGGTCATCTCAGTCTATCACTTCTTCTCAATGGAACAAGAAAAGCCGCAAGTGTTGGTATTAGATAATGAACATCATCATATCCCTCGTCTTCAGAACCAACTTCTATATGAGCATCATCTTTATCAGGTGGATAAACCTGGTCTTCATCTTCAACTTATCTTGGCACTGATATTTGAGGAATTAATTTCAAATATGATGAGTCACCATTGGAATTAGAAACATCCTTCTTCATTTTGACAATATCTTCAATGATCTAATCTTCAACAAATACAGCATCATAGGTCCTGACAAGTCTCTTTACAATCATATCATAAAATCTATAACCAAATTGATCTTGATCATAGCCAATAAAAATACACTATCTTATCTTGGCATCAAGTTTGGATCTCTCATCCTTAGGGATATGAACAAATGCTCTACAACTAAACATCCGCAGATGATCATAGGAAACATCCTTTCCTGACCACACTTTATCTAGAACATCCATCTTGAGAGGAATACAGGGTGAAAGATTCAACACATATGTAACTGTGAGTATGACTTCACCCTAGAAAGTTTTAGGCAACTTTGCATGTGAGATTAGACATGTGACTCTCTCTCCATCAAAATTATGTTCATCCTCTCAGCTAAGCCATTCAATTGTGGTGTCTTTAGAGGTGTCATTTGATGTCGAATACCATGATTTTTGTAATAAGCATGAAAGTTTCCTATGTATTCTCCACCATTGTCTGTCCGAATGCATTTCAGCCTCTTCCCAGTCTGTCTCTTAACTTAGGCATGAAATTATTTGAAGACATGTAACACCTAATCCTTTGTCTTTAGAAGATATATTGACTTTTTTTTGAATGATCATCAATGAAATTCATAAAGTATTGAGCACCACTAAGTGACTTTGGCATTGATCCACAAAAATATGAATGAATCAGATTTAAAATATTATTCATTCTAGATGGAGGGGAACTCTTGAAAGTATCTCTGTTTTTCTTTCCTGTTAGACAATAAACACATTTCTCCAAATATACTTCATCCATTCTAGGCAGCATCTTCTTCCTGGTTAGACTTGTCGTACCTTTTTCATCCATATGACTGAGTCTCTTATGCCATAATTTAGCTGCACTTTCTTTCTCCACGACATTTACTATGTCAGTGGAGAGCTTCACTTGCATTATATACAAAGTTGTATTCTTCTCACCTCTAGCCACTACTAAGAAGGCTTTTGTAAGTTTTCATTTATCATAAATGAAGGAGCTGTAATATCCTTCATTTGCAAGTTTGCATAAAAATATCAAATTCAAAGGCATATTTGGAAAATGCTTGACATCCTTCGAAAATATTCTAGTTCCATTCTTTGTTTCCAAGCAAACATTTCATTTGCTAACAACCTTTGATATCTTTCATGTACATGTTTTTTAGAGTCTCCCATGTTTCTTTTACAGTCTTACAATTTTTTGATTCAATATTTTGAAAGACATTGTCTGAGGGATTTAGATGGATTGTACTGGTTACAATCACATTTATCTAGTCTTACTGTTTCTCAACGACGATTGCTGCCTTCTTTTCTTTCCTCAACAATGTTTTATGGACCTTCTATTAAATGATAATATTATTCATCCTTCTTTACCATAAAGAGAAATTATTATTATTATTATCAAATTTTTCAATATCCACCTTTTGTAAATTCATGTTGAGAAAATGAAGTGGTAAGTGATAATCATGACAAATGCAATTTGAATGTCTTATTGTTATTCGTCAATGTCCCAAAAACCATGGAAACCAAGAGGAAAATTGAGGTGCCTGGGGACTTCAAGTCTCTAGTACTTCTTCTTCAACAATCTTTCTTGGAATCAATATAACTAAATAGCATTTTTGTATCGAAACTACATACTGCAAATATTAACACAGAGTTAATAAACCTAACAACAAAATAAAAGATTATTATATACCTTTTTATTATTAATATTTGTGGCATGTCATAAATTAATATAAAAACTGAGTATATATACATAAGTATTTACCATATAAATTGTTTTTAATTCATGTGTTAATTCCATTTAGATAATTAATTTTGATTTGAATGTATTAGAAAAAAAACACAAATAAAAAAAGATTGGATGATTTAAATGGAATTATAAACAACGGATGCGAAGACGAAAGATCATAAGAAAACTCATACAAACTCGATCTGACCCCATATTTGATTTTAACAAAATAAATAAACATGTATGCATAGAGCGGCCTTCAACATAGTCACAGGATTTTGACCCAAAAATAAACAAAAAAATAAATATAGACCATATAATATTGGCTTCAACAACTGAGCAGCTAAACTCCACACACTAGCATTACCAATATCTTTACCATCATCTAACACCGAATCACTAGCGTTCATCATATCAAACCTTCCAACTGTATTCAACGTCCCAGATTGAGTTTCATATGGATACCCACCTTCCACCCCAAACCAAAATGCTCGTATTAGCAACACTTTCCATCACCTTTGTATTAGCAAGTTTCCGTCCACGATGAGTAAATCGCCACGTGTTATCCATCGGATCATGCTCCTCCACCTGGGCTTCAGTTTTGACGTATCGAGCTATGAACTTAATCTCCTTAGCAACAGAATAAAAAAAAAAACCCTTAGATAACCATGACCATCTAGTGGGTGTACTGTAGAGCATATTTTTTACACAGCATATTAAAAGGTTTATGCTCTACATGTTGAGATGCACTAGAGTTATAAAAACAAAAGTCCTGGTCCTGTCAAATAGTACGTGCTAGATGGAAAATCATCTGAAACCGTGCCATCTACAACTCGTAGAATCACTGCTTCTTTCGTCTCACACCTTTGTAAGACGAACAAGAATTGGTAGTCCCAAAATGTTGACACAAAGTCATCATCAACTACTTCTTGACTTTGAGAAGAAGTAGTGTTTGGAACTTTATGAGTTTTAATATTGGGGATAGATATGGAAATGGATTTAGGCGTTTTAGTCAACGCTATTGAAGGAATACGAGTAACCAGAGGTAGATTTACTGGCCAAGAGAATATTGAAGGAAATGGTTTAGCTTGCAACATTTTTTTTCTTTCTTTCTCTTTTTGGACTATGCTTTTTATAAGCTTTAAATGAAGAAGGAAGAAACAATGAGTGTAAGGTAATATTATAATGTTGTCATGCATATTAACTATGGTATTAATTGTTACCGTTTGGGCCTCTTGAATATGTTCTAAGTTTCATCCCACTAATTTTTGATTTATTATTTTTAAAATATATTTTATTTCTTCATTTTTTATTATATATTTATTAAAAAAATCAAAGTTGTATTAATAAAATATCTCAATTTTCTATTAGTTATTACTTTAACTCATAACCTATTAAAATTATATATTAAACATACATGAAATAGAATATAACAACTTATTTAACGTCTCAAATGTTATGCATGTTAATATGTGATGTTATTAAATGGAGGCATGAAGAAAAAATTGCAGATTTAATGGCAGACATAATGCTTTGATATGTTTTAATTTAGGCTCTATAATTAAGTACATTTTTACTGTGTGAAGAAAATATTGATGCATGGTTCGAATAATTTCAATAAATAGATTATTGCATTTCAACTAATTAAGATGCTTACAATACACTGTTTTATTGGTCCACTTGTACCTTAAAAAGTACAATTATAATTAATGGTGAAATGGTATTTTGTTAAATTATAGAGAAATCCAGTGTAATAAATATAGGTGCAATATAATGTCCACTAAAGAAGATAATGATGAGATAGATCTCAAAGTGGGTAGTTGGTCGCCGTCCATAGCGGATGACATCATTCTCAACTCATAGCCGAACCTATTTTTTAAAAACATGTTATTAATAATTTAGATTAATTTGATAAATATAAACAAAACGTTATAATTTTAAGTATTTAAATTAAATTTAATTCGAATTATATTTAATCAATTTAAATTAAATTAATTTCAATCAATTCAAACTGATATACACAAATACATACCTAATTTCACTAGTTTTAACTTGCAAGGAATCAACTACTATATATATATTTTTTGTACCTTGCAATACGATAGGGATTTATTATTTTACTTATAATTTTTTAAATAAAGAGTAATTCTACACTTTTATACGAAAAATGACTATATTATGACATACTATATTTTAATTTATGAGTTATATTATAAATATTATAAATATTGAAGTATTTTATGTATAATATAATTTAATTATAATTTTTTTTAAAATTATATTTAATATAAAAAAATTATTATATATATATTAATTATCTTTTAATTTAAAATTAAAATAAAAAACAAAAAATATTCATAAAATAATTAATTAACATGATTATGTATCTTTAATATTCTTCAACTTAAGAACTATAGATCGATTATTAACTAAATTTACATGATTATTCACAATAATTAACAATGGAAAAAGATAATACTGATATCGGGAAGAATCACACAGCATTCTTTCTGATTTTTACCTCTCTCTATTATCTCCATCATTTTTTATCAATGTTAAAGGATTCCATTTAATAATAAAAAGGTTTACAAACACAATAAAAAATCATCATTTCAAATACATAGATGAACTAATTGTTAAACCAACATTAACATTCAGCTGTAGCACCAAGAAATTTGCGTTTTTCATTATTTTAATTTAGGATATATATTTGTTTTTGCTTATAGGATACTGAAAGTGATTTTAACAGAAAAAAAAATCAGAAGCATTTTGTTGGACTTATGAAGCGTAATTTGTGTTAATATATATATTTTTATTCATTATGAAATCGCTTTTTCTTGAAAAAACTATTAACATAAACACAATCAAATTGTTGGAGTATTTTATGTGAATGAGAGATTCTCTAGTAATAAATAAATTAAGATTAGCTGAATTTTAAACAGTATAAGTGCATATAAATTATCAAATATATTTATTTGTTATAAATGTAATTAAATTTAATAAGTTTAAGTATAAAATTTGAGTACAAATTATAGCAATAATTAATTTATTTATTTTATATTCATAATTTAACGTTCATTATAATAATTATTGTCTCATATATTATTATATTAGATTTACATCATTAAAATATTAATTTATTGATAAAAACATTATTTTTAATCAAAATTATTTAATTTAATTTTAAAATTTTACAAATATATAATATATTTTATTTTAAAACAAATGGGATTCTAATAATATTCAGGATTGAAAGAATAAATATAGGTGTTATTTAACTGTGTAAAAATTAAGATTTTTTTATAAATGCTTAATTTTACGGAACAAATTGACATTTTTAATTCTTGTATTAGGTTTCCTATCCAAATTATATCGCTATTATTGTAAAAAAAGGAAAAGAGAGAAGTTTTGTTGGTTTTATGATTATGTAGTATAATTTGCTATGTGTATGGGCAAAATTACCAACGTGGACCTCCGTGAAATAGTAAAGAGGAAAAGCAATTCATGTTATTGTTATTCGTCAGGGTCCCAAAAACCATGGAAACCAAGAGGAAAATTGAGGTGCCTGGGGACTTCAAGTCTCGCTACTAGTGCATCTTCTTCACCAATCTTTCTTGGATTCAATATAACTAAATAGCATTTTTGTATCGAAACTGCATACTGCAAATATTAACACAGTTAATAAACCTAGCAACAAAATGTTTTTTTTATTCTAAAATCAATTAATTTACCTAATTATATTTGTTATTCCACATATATACAGTACTACAAATATACTAGTAGTAGTAAATTAATTACCTCAACCAGAAGAAGGTAACCATGATCCTCTTGATCATGTCCAATAGGAACAAAAATAGGTTCTCCAATAAATCTTCGGCTTCCAACACACCATGTATTTACCGACTTGTCTACTAAATTTAGCTTGGCAACCATGTCAAAAGGAAAATGGGGCAATGAACGGCGAGACCCAGAGGAAGCTGCTGCATATATGTATTTGTTTATGCTGCCTGAGAAGCCTGAGTTTATAACTGGGAAATCTGATGACTTATCCCAATTGTTAAGAGGCTCAATATTAATTGTTTGGCAATCACCGTTAGCATCCATGTTGATAGATACCTGAATTGAGATAATGAGTAATTTGTCATTAAGTTGTTATTAATGCATACATATTCAAATTAAAGCGCGCACACACACTACTACCTGAATAAGATGAGGCAATGACTTGTTTTGGCCTTGATCATTTATGTTAATGTTCATAGTTGAAGGGTCAAGTTTTCCATTTTGCCAATTGTATCCTGCAGGGCAAAGCAGAGTTTATGGTTTGTTTACTTATGCTTTACCATGAAATTACTTTTGAGCTAAGCATTAACAAAAAAAAAAATCATATAATTAATTAAATCATACGGACCAAATAGCTTGTGGAAATTGAACCATTGATAAGAGCAAGCAGAGGCGTGTATTTGAATATCCAAATTCCCATTGTGATGTAGACTTTGGTAAGCATTGGCAACATGTAGTAGCCATAATTGGGAAGGAACTTCAATAGCCACTCTCCAATCTCGACCAACTGTACAAGGGAAGCGAGGAAGCAAGTACATTGGAGATGTCTCCTTGCTTGGGTTCACTGACAGTGCCGTTATCATTGGTGTAACTCCACATATTGCTGTCATTGCACCTGTCATGCCTTTTTATTAATATATATTTACTACGATAAAAATCAATATTGTTATATAATTAAATTTAAATTAATATGTTAAAATTGATTTATTTATAATTAATTACCAATTACGTCAAGCTTGACGCGATTAGCAAAGAGTATGTAATAAGTATCCGTAAAAGCCCAATCATGAATCATCAAGTGATCTGGGATATCAAATTCTTGTTTCTGCAACAACTTAAAATCACAATCATATTCTGCAACATACAAGAAAAATTAAAATTAATAAAATTAATTAATTATCATAAAATGTAAAATTAATTAGTAAAATTAATCAATTACCATAAAATGTAAAATTACTCCTAGGAAGTAACATATCCTCTGCATTGCATGATACTGTAACAAGTCTATTCCTTTGTGCGTCCACCTTGTAATGAGCCAATAATCGCTTTGGTGGCATCTTAAACACCCCTGCATATTACCAAATTAAATAAAGACAATCAATTCTTTTTGAGTATATTTGGCAATCCCTTATTTTTTACATCAAATAATATATATACCTTTTTATTATTAATATTTGATACATGTCAATAGATTAATATAAAAACTGAGTTTATATATATATATAAATAAAATCATAAGTATTTATCAAGTAAATTGTTTTTTATTCATGTGTTAATTTTATTTAAACAATTAATTTTGATTTGAATATATTAAAAAAAAAGACAAAAAAAAAAGATTGAATGATTTAAATGGAACTACAAACAACAGATACGAAGACGAAAGATCATAAGAAAACTCATACACATGATTTTCACCCAAAAATAAACAAAAAAAAATACGTACCATATAATATTGGCTTCAACAACCGAGCAGCTAAATTCCACACACTAGTATTACCAATATATTTACCATCATCTAACACCGAATCATTAGCGTTCATCATATCAAACCTTCCAACTGTATTCAACGTCCCAGATTGAATCTCATATGGATCCCCACCTTCCCACAAACAAAATAACCTTCCAGCCCAAACCAAAACACTCGTATTAGCAACATTTTTCATCACCTTTGTATTACCAAGTTTCCGTCCACCTTTTAACACCGAAAAGGGTCCACGATGAGTAAATCGCCACGTGTTATCCATCGGATCATGCTCCTCCACCTGGGCTTCAGTTTTGACGTATCGAGCCATGAACTTAACCTCCTTAGTAATATAATTAAAAACAAAAGCTCTTAGATAACCATGACCATCTAGTGGGTGTACTGTAGAGCCGTGATCGTCAACGAATAGTCCTGGTCCTGTCAAATAGTATGTGCCAGATGGAAAGTCATTTGGAACCGTGCCATCTACAACTCGTAGAATCACTGCTTCTTTCGTCTCACACCTTTGTGAGATGAACAAGAATTGGTAGTCCCAAAATGCTGACACAAAGTCATCATCAACTATTTCTTGACTTTGAGAAGTAGTAGTGTTTGGAACTTTATGAGTTTTAATATTAGGGTTAGATATGGAAATGGATTTAGGCGTTTTAGTCAACGCTATTGAAGGAATACGAGTAACTGAAGGTAGATTTACCGGCCAAGAGAATATTGAAGGAAATGGTTTAGCTTGCAACATTTTTTTTTTCTTTCTTTCTCTTTTTGGACTATGCTTTTTATAAGCTTTAAAGGAAGAATGAAGAGACAATGAGTGTAAGGTTGGCTAAGGAATTTTCTACTGATTATTTATGTAATTACTCATTTGTCATGCATATTAACTATGGTATTAATTATTAACGTTTGTGGCCTCTTGAATATGTTTTAAGTTTCATCCCACTAATTTTTGATTTATTATTTATTATTTTTGAAATATATTTAATTTCTTCATTTTTTATTATATATTTATTTTTTTAAAAAAATAAAGTTGTATTAATAAAATATCTCAATTGTATCACTTTAACTCATAACCTATTAAAATTATATATTAAACATACATGAAATAGAATATAACAACTTATTTAACGTCTCAAATGTTATGCATGTTAATGTGATGTTATTATATGGAGGACATGAAGAAAAATTTGCAGATTTAATGGCAGACATAATGCTTTGATATGTTTTAATTTATGCTCTATAATTAAGTACATTTTTACTGTGTGAAGAAAATATTGATGCATGGTTCGAATAATTTCAATAAATAGATTAGTGCATTTGAATTAATTAAGATGCTTACACTAATACACTGTTTTATCGGTTCACTTGTACTTTAAAAAATACAATTAGAATTAAAGGTGAAATGGCATTTTGGTAAATTAGAGAGAAATCAAGTGTAATAAATATAGGTGGAATATAATGTCCACTAAAGAAGACAATGATGAGATTGATTCCAAAGTGAGTAGTTGGTGATACCACCATAATAAAGACAATTTGAGCACTAAAGAAGACAATGGTGAGATTGATTCCAAAGTGGCTAGTTGGTGATACCGCCACAATAAGTACAATTTGAGCTCTAAATAAGACAATGATGAGATTGATCCCAAAGTGGGTAGCTAGTCATACCGCCATAATAACGACAATTTGAACGGCCGATGGCTTATTTAGACCGGTCGCCGTCCATAGCGGATATCATTCGCAACTCATAGCCAAACCTATTTTTATTATTTTGAAAGAATGTTATGTATATGTAAAATAATCTTATATATTCATTCTATAAATCAATATCGTCTTAATTAACAATAAAAAATATATTAAATTATCATAACTAACTTAACAATATATATAATCAAAAATTTGAGACATTCTTGCGCATCAATCTCTTTGAAATTTCTAATTAATAATATTATAAATTTTTAACAAAACGTGATATTTAAAAGTTTTTGATATTTAATTTTTATAAAACTTTTAACAAAATTATACTACATAAATATGAAAATTATAATATAAAATATAAACCTACTTGATCGAAAAGACAATAAATATAGTAGAAGAGCTATACGGTGAAAAAAAAATTGTTAGGTATTTTTTTTTTAATCTTTTAGCTAATTCGATGATACCATTTTTTTAAACAAAATGAATGTCAATTTGTGTCATAATTTGATTGATTAAATTGAATCTAAATCCAAAAATTTGGAACAAACGTGAATCAAAATAATTTCGAGCTAGATTAAGTACCTTAAAAATAATCGAGTTTGGTTCGAGCCAACCCTTTAATTTGAAATTAAATTAAAAATATTATAATTTTGTGATACATATATAAAATATTATGAGTTATATTATGACTTAAAATTATTAAAGTTTAAAATGCGATATAAATTATTTTAAATCTTAATTTTTGAAAGATAATATAACGTGATGTTATAAATCTATATTTTTTATGATTATGTATCCACAATAATTAACAATAAAAAAAAGATAATACTGACGTCGGGAAGAATCACAGCATTTTTTCTATTTTTTACCTCTCTCTATTATCTCCATCATTTTTTTTCAATCTATGTTAAAGGATTCCATTTAATAATAAAAAGGTTTACAAACAGAATCAAAAATCATCATTTCAAATACACCCATGAACTAATTGTTAAACTCTATAGCATAAAGAAATTTGCGTTTGTCATCACATTAGTTTAGGATATATATTTGTTTTTGCTTATAGGATGCTGAAAGCGATTTTAACAGAAAAAAAATTAAGATCAAATATGGAAAAAAATCAGAAGCATTTTGTTGGACTTATGAAGCGTAATTTGTGTTAATATATATATTTTTATTCATTATGAAATCGCTTTTTCTTGAAACAATTTTTAACATAAACACAATCAAATTGTTGGAGTATTTTATGTGAATGAGAGATTCTCTAATAATAAACAAATTAAGATTAACTGAATTTTAAATAATATAAGTGCATATAAATTATCAAATATATTTATTTGTTATATATGTAATTAAATTTAATAAATTTAAATTTAAAAATTGAGTACAAATTATAACTATAATTAACTTATTTATTTTATATTGATAATTTAACGATCATTATAATAATTATTGTATAAAGTATTATTATATTAGATTTACATCATATTTTACAAATATATAATATATTTTATTTTAAAAAAAATGGGATTCGAATAATACTTAGGAAGGGAAGAATAATTCTTAATTCTTACCATGTCTCTCCCATCGGTGTTATCTAACTGTGTAAAAATTAAGCTTTCTTTATAAATGCTTAATTTTACGGGACAAATTGACATTTTTAATTCTTGTATTAGGTTTCCTATCCAAATTATATCGCTATTATTGTAAAAAAAGAAAAGAGAGAAGTTTTGTTGGTTTTATGATTATGTAGTATAATTTGCTATGTGTATGGGCAAAATTACCAACGTGGCCCTCCGTGAAATAGTAAAGAGGAAAAACAATTCATGTTATTGTTATTCGTCAGGGTCCCAAAAACCATGGAAACCAAGAGGAAAATTGAGGTGCCTGGGGACTTCAAGTCTCGCTACTAGTGCATCTTCTTCACCAATCTTTCTTGGATTCAATATAACTAAATAGCATTTTTGTATCGAAACTGCATACTGCAAATATTAACACAGTTAATAAACCTAGCAACAAAATGTTTTTTTTTATAACTAAAATCAATTAATTTACCTAATTATGAATATGTGGTATTTAAGGATTAGGTCCCAACTTTGAAGCTTGTGGAAGGCGAAATGAACTCGATAACATACCTTGGATTAGAGATGGAGTCTACAGACCTTCCCATAGTAGAGTACATGACCCACAAGTATATCCTAACACATACATATTCAAATTAAAAGCGCACATACACACACTACTACCTGAATAAGATGAGGCAATGACTTGTTTTGGCCTTGTTCATTTATGTCAATGTTTATAGTTAAAGGGTTAAGTTTTCCATTTTGCCAATTGTATCTTGAAGGGCAAAACAAAGTTTATGGTTTTTTTTCTTATGCTTTTTTATGATGAAATTACTTCTGAGATAAGCATTAACCAAAAAAAAATCATATAATTAATTAAATCATACGAACCAAATAACTCGTGAAAATTGAACCATTAATAAAAGCAATCAGAAGCGTGTATTTGAATATCCAAATTCCCATTGTAATGTAGATTTTGGTAAGCATTGGCAACATGTACTAGCCATAATTGGGAAGGACTTTGATGAGTGTTCAAAAAGTACTAAAATTACCATGATTTTATGCACGTTAATTGATTAAAAATATATATATTTATATGATTTTATTATATATTTATATAAATCTGTCTTTTCAGAATCACAGGTATTTTTATTATTTTTCAGGTATTTTCGCTTAAAAAAGTAACTTAAAGACTAAAAAAAAAATACCAAAGACAATACATCACAAATATATTCATAAATTAAATGAGAAAAGGTTAACAAAAATGGAAAAATTGGACAAAATGGATCAAAAGAGTCAAAAATGTCAAAAAGGAGAAAATTGTGCATACAGTCGCCTAGCCGCACCGGCCAACGCGCACAGCGCGAACAGCCGCATCGAGCAACGTGTGCACTACGCCAGCACAACGCCTAGTCCGCGTGCACCCGCGCACACTCGCGCCCATCTACGCCTAGTCCGCGCGCACTGCTATGCCCATGTGCCGAATCCGCGAGCGCCATCATGCCCCACATCACCATGACGTCAACAATATGACATCATCATTCACTACTCTGCGTTTTCTCCATTTTTAATCATTTTTTTCACCCACTTTTCCTTCCTCTCCTCACCTATAAATACCCTTATTCTCTTCACTTCAAAATACACCTAAAAATACATCTTCTTCTCTCTTTCTTTCTCTCCATTTCTTAGTTTTTAGTTTTTTCTTAGTTTTAGAGTTCTTCTCTTTTTGAGAAGAACTAATTATGTTTTTGTAATTTATTTTCTTTTTGATTCAATAAATGGGAGTGCAAAATTCGTTTAGAGGTTTTCCAGCAACAGAAATAGCATCAAAGTACTGTAAGGATTTTATTTTCTTTACAGTTATTTTTTATGTTTTATTCTTATATGTTATATTTAATTTGTGTGTGATTAAATTTAACATTGCTGGCTGTTTGTAAACATGATATAATAATAATGTTATTATGCTTGCGAAATATTAAATAGGTAAAAATCTCTAAAATGAACTGATTTTATTTGTATTCAAGAGTTTATATTAAGAATGTTAGAGAGAAATATATTTTTTTTCATTACAAACTTAAATCTAAAAATTACATTTTAAGGTTTAGTTATCCGGTCTGATTTAGAGTAGGATTCTTTTTATTTGTTGGTACAATCGCCCGGTAATTAGAGTGAAGCTCTATTTCAAAAGTTTTTATAAGAACTATTATCTAAAAATGTATTGACAACATGTTTTCAATAGTGGTTTTAAACCTTGAAAGTTAGTACTCAGATAACTAAATTCTTAGGTTTAATTTGAACACCTTGAATAAAGTTTAAACTTTCTAATCCCACCAAATGTTTCATTTTTAATCTTTTAGAAAAAGAAATTAATTTAACTAACCAAATTAGTTATCAACCCCACCCATAAGTGTTAATTGATTTTTTTAGTTAACAAATAATATCTAACCCCACCAAAGGTGGTATTCATATAAAAAAAAGAATCAATAAATATCAATTTATATCTTTAATAACCTAAATAATATGAGCAAGTATAATTAACTTAGTTATTATATCTATAAATACTCCACTATTATAAAAAATAAAATTTGCATAAATGTTTATTGAATCCGTATCTATGTTTATTTTTATGATATTAGGTTAAAAAACACAAAAACCCAAATATCGTGATAGGATGTTTAGGATTTTATTTTGTTTTTAAAAGTTTGAATAATAAATTAAAAATCACATATATTCCTTCCTTAGATCGACCTTGGGAGTATATTTATCATTTTCTACGAAATGATTCGTGCACTTGCGAGAGTTTTATAAATATAAAACCAAAGTATTGGCCGGATCGACGATGCCAATTTTGCTCATCAGACCTTCAATAGTTATTTTCCAATCTCAACCAACTGTACAAGGGAAGTGAAGAAGCAAGTACATTGGAAATGTATACTTGCTTGGATTCACTGACAGTGCCATTATCATTGGTGTAAGTTGTTGGAACAAGTATGTGAAAAAATGTAAGAACAATATTATCGATATATTGGAATGAATTACTTAGGTTGAGTCACAGACTAAGTCGCTCTGTTTAATACATTTCGTGACTCTGCCCAAATTTGTGCAAGTAAACACAACCTCGTCGTCTCCTGGTTAAAATAACCAAGAATCTTTTTTTGTCTTGGAGCTTCACTACATTGATGAAGTCCAGATTGTTACATCTCTCAAATATTTATGTTGCTCGGAAATCAGAGAAAACAATTCTGAATTTTTTTTCTTTGATTTTGTTATGAAAAATCGTAGAACCATTTTTGATTTGTTGAGTTGTGTCTTAAAATGAGGGCTATTGCACTCAATTTATAGTTGAAAAAAGATGTGTAATGGTCATATAATTATGAAAATAATAGTCGTAAAAGTAAACGTCACATAATTATGAAAATAATGGTCATAAAATAATAAAAATATTTTTATATAAATTCATTTCCAACAATCCCTCACTTTAATTTTATATAAAAATAGTTTAATCGAGCAACCGATCAATTAAAAGTATAAGATTGTGCATAACTAAAAGTTGTCTATTGACTCGAACCTTTGCATAGTATTGATGTTTTAGAATATACTAGAGTAACTTGTAGTTTTGAAATCTATCTCTAACAACATTATACACACAACCTTTCCATAGTGTAGTTCGAAAATCTCGTGTTTTACGGTCATCTACGTATATCCCAGTATAGTGAATGCTCTAGTAAATTTTGCCCAAAATTTTTCATAGGAAGCGACCACACTTCCATATTCACATAGGTGAGTCTATCAAGAGCACTCTTGTAACTATGTACTCCACTCCACATAGAGTATAGAACTCATTAAGAGTTTAATAATTAACTCATCATTTTCTATCGCTTCAGGACTTTATGCTTCTAACAATATAGAATGGGAGTTCAAAATAGCATGATTAATCTCATATCACTTTATGACTTAAAATCAATTAATTTACCTAATTACATTTGTTATTCTACGTATATATACTATACTACATATATACTAGTAGAAGTAAATTAATTACCTCAACTAGAAGAAGGTAACCATGATCCTCTTGATCATGTCCAATAGGAACAAAAATAGGTTCTCCAATAAATCTTTGACTTCCAACACACCATGTATTTATCGACTTGTCTACTAAATTTAGCTTGGCAACCATGCTAAAAGGAAAATAGGGCAATGCACGACAAGACCCAAAGGAAGTTGCTACATATATGTTATTGGAACAAGTATATGAAAAACAATGTAAAAATAATATTATCGATATATTGAAATGAATTGCTTGTATTGAGTCGCGGACTAGGTCGTTCTCTTTAAGACGTTTTGCGGCTCTGTTCGAATTTGTGCAAGTAAACACAGTCTCGTTGTCCTAGGATAAAATAGCCCAGAATTTTTTTTCTATCTCAAAGCTTCACTGCACTGATGAAGTTTAGAATACTACACCTTTAAAATATTTATGTTGCTCGGAAAATTTTAAAAAATAATTTTGTGTATTTTTCTTTGATTTGTCACCAAGAGTAGTTTCTGAGTTTTTGAGTTGTGTTATAAAACTGAGGGCTATTGCCCTTTTATTTATAGTTGAAAAAATGTGTAACAGTCACATAATTATGAAAATAACGGTCATAAAAATAACAGATACATAATTATGAAAATAACGATCACAAAATATAATTGTGAAATTAACGATCATATTTGGGTGAATAAATAACGACCATATATGTTGAAAAGAATACTTTTAATAATGAATTTTTTTATATAAATTCATTTCCAACAATCCCTCACTTTAATTTTATATAAAAATAGTTTAATCGAGCAACCGATCAATTAAAAGTATAAGATTGTGCATAACTAAAAGTTGTCTATTGACTTGAACCTTTGCATAGTATTGATGTTTTAGAATATACTAGAGTAACTTATAGTTTTGAACTCTATCTCTAACAACATTATACATATAAGCTTTCTAAGGTGTAGTTTGAAAACCCATGCTTTACAACCATGCACGTGTATCCTAGTATAATGAATGTTCTAGTAAATTTTGCCCAAAGTTTTCATAAGAAGCGGCCACACTTCCACATTCACATAAGTTAGTCTATCAAAAGTAATCTTATATCTATGTACTCCATTCCACATAGAGTATAGAACTCAATAAGAGTTTAATAATTAATTCATCCTTCTCCGTCGCTTTAGGACTTTATACTTTTAATAATATAGAATGAGACTTCAAAATAGCATGAAAACCTTCTCTTTTGATAATCCTTTCGTCAAAGGATCATCCAAATTTTCATCAGAATGTACATGATCCACTCTTACAACTCGTATAGAGAGAAATTCTCTTTTATAGTATTGTGCTTACGACGTATCTGTCGCCTCTTGTCATTGTAATAACTGTTCTGAATCTTAGCAATAGTCACAGTACTATCATAATGGATCAGGATAGTTGGTATCGATCTTTCACATAAAGGGATCTCAACTAATAGACTTTTTAACCAACCTGTTTCTTCACTAGTAGTAGTTTATGCTATTATTTTAGACTCTATCGTAGATTAAGCCAATATTGTCATCTTCTTAGACTTCTAAGAAATAGCTGCATTAACAATGCTAAATATATAGTCATTAGTTGCTTTGGAGTCTTTTGATAGTGTTTCAATTAGCATTGTCATATCCTTCTAGAACAGCAGGAAATTTTTTATAATGTAATCCAAGGTTCATAGTTCTCTAAAGGTATCTCATGACCTTTTTAATAGCATTCCAATGCTCTATACTAGTTTTATTGGTAAACCAATATAGTAGTCCCACAACATAAGTTATGTCTGGTCTAGTACAGTTAGTAGCATAACATAAGCTACAAATGATGCTGGTATACTCAGCTTGTCTCACACCGTCTCCGATGTTCTTGAACAACTTTGCACTAGGATCATAAAGAGTACATGCATATTTGCAGTTAAAGTAATTATATTTTTTTAAGATCTTTTCAATATAATGAGATTGATATAGAGAAAGTCCCTTTTCAGACCTAGAAATCTTTATACCAAGGATTATACTCGTTTCTCCAAGATCTTTCATATCAAAATTAGTGCATAACAAAGTTTTCACTATATTCAAAACATGAATATTTGACCCAAAAATAAGCATGACATCCACATATAAACATATAATAGTGCAAATGTCATTTTTTGATTTATAATAAATACATTTATCATTTTCATTTATTTTGAATCCACGTGAGATAACTAAATTATCAATTTTTTCATGTCATTGCTTAGGTGCTTGTTTTAAACCATAAAATGGATTTATCTTGTTTACAAACTATATTTTCTTGACTTGGGACAACAAAGCCTTAAGGTCGGTTCATATAAATTTCTTCTTTTAAGTCACCATTTAAGAAAGAAGTAAATCATGGACAACAACCAGCTTGCTTCCCAAGGTCTACTTAAGGGCTAGGTCCTAGGTTCGAGATTTGGGAAGAGCGAAACAAACACGTGTCAGGCTATGGCCGCCTCACTGTGAACATATATCGTTGTGGAGTATCAACACTAGAACCTTGGGCCCTACGTGGATATCGCGAGATACCTTATGCCTTCCGCTGAGTTAGGCGTGGTACAAACACTTGCTGTTATGCTTTTGTGAAGATCACCTTGCATTGAAATATATAGAAGATGAAGCAAATAATTGGAATAAGTTTACAAGCCATTTTAGAAAAGCTTATAAGATAAATATGAGCACCTCTTTTTTCAAAAGTTAGTATGTGGTTTGGGACAAAACTGAATAAGAGATCATAACCATTTGGGATTGATTTCTATAAAAAAAAAATTCCTTTTTTTAAAACTATTTTCTTTACTATATTCAAATTGAATTGAATCCTTCATTCATGGCTGAAGGTATTGAAGAATACCCATTTCAGTGGAAGGTTTTGAGAAATCTTTACTTGAGCTTAGTAGTTAACATTTCAGTAAATATGACAGATAGAAAACATCTTAAAATTGTTGGAACAAGTATGTGAAAAATAATGTAAAAACAATATTATCGATATACTGAAATGAACTGCTTGAATTAAGTCGCTCTCTTTAAGAAGTTTCGTGACTCTACTAAAATTTGTACAAGCAAACACAACCTCGTTGTTCTCAGGATAAAATAACCCATAATTTTTTTTGTGTCTCAGAGATTCACTGTACTGATGAACTCCAAAATACTACACCTCTAAAATATTTATGTTGTTCAGAAAACTTCAAAAACCAATTTTGTATATTTTTCTTTGGTTTGCTACCAAATTAGTTTTTGAGTTGTGTTCTAAAATTGAGGGTCATTGCCCTCTATTTATAGTTGAAAAAATATGTGTAACAATCACAAAACATAATTGTAAAAATAACAGTCATATCTGGATGAATAAATAACAATCATGTATGTTGGGAAAAATACTTTTAATAAAGAATTTTTTTTATTTAAATTCATTTCCAACATATGATTTGTTTATGCTGCTTGAGAAGAATTGGGAAATATGATTACTTGTCCCAATTCTTAAGAGGCTCAATATTACAATTTTGGCAATCACCGTTAGCATTCATGTTGATAGACACATGAATTGAGGTAATGAGTAATTTGTCATTAAGTTATTATTAATGCATACATATTCAAATTAAAGCGTGCGCGCACACACTACTACTTGAATAAGACGAGACGAGGCAATGACTTGTTTTGGCCTTATTCATTTATGTTAATGTTCATAGTTGAAGGGTCAAGTTTTCCATTTTGCCAATTGTATCCTGCAGGGCAAAACAGAGTTTATGGTTTGTTTACTTATGCTTTACCATGAAATTACTTTTGAGCTAAGCATTAACAAAAAAAAATCATATAATTAATTAAATCATACGGACCAAATAGCTTGTGGAAATTGAACCATTGATAAGAGCAAGCAGAGGCGTGTATTTGAATATCCAAATTCCCATTGTGATGTAGACTTTGGTAAGCATTGGCAACATGTAGTAGCCATAATTGGGAAGGAACTTCAATAGCCACTCTCCAATCTCGACCAACTGTACAAGGGAAGCGAGGAAGCAAGTACATCGGAGATGTCTCCTTGCTTGGGTTCACTGACAGTGCCGTTATCATTGGTGTAACTCCACATATTGCTGTCATTGCACCTGTCATGCCTTTTTATTAATATATATTTACTACGATAAAAATCAATATTGTTATATAATTAAATTTAAATTAATATGTTAAAATTGATTTATTTATAATTAATTACCAATTACGTCAAGCTTGACGCGATTAGCAAAGAGTATGTAATAAGTATCCGTAAAAGCCCAATCATGAATCATCAAGTGATCTGGGATATCAAATTCTTGTTTCTGCAACAACTTAAAATCACAATCATATTCTGCAACATACAAGAAAAATTAAAATTAATAAAATTAATTAATTATCATAAAATGTAAAATTAATTAGTAAAATTAATCAATTACCATAAAATGTAAAATTACTCCTAGGAAGTAACATATCCTCTGCATTGCATGATACTGTAACAAGTCTATTCCTTTGTGCGTCCACCTTGTAATGAGCCAATAATCGCTTTGGTGGCATCTTAAACACCCCTGCATAATACCAAATTAAATAATTAATAAATATCTATTTATACAGTTAGCTATATTCCAAATTGGTTAATTAAACCAACCAAAGCGAAGGGACATGTATCCAATACGATTCTATGAAAAATTCAGGGTTCATTTTTAAAGTAATCATGCCTACATTCTCTCGTTTAGATCAAGAATAACAATAACTACATATAAACAATCAATTCTTTTTACGAGTACATAGACAATCACTTATTTTTTACATCAAATAATAATTCAGTATAATTTTAACATTTATTTAAAAAAAAAAGAAAATTATGAATTTTAACATCAGATTACTAAACGAACTATAGACAATCAATTTCATATAATGAATTATAGCACTAATTTTCTATTGAATCTCTACCAAATTGTATATTCTTTTAAATTTTTCGATCTTTTTTTAACCAAAAATTGATGAAAAATTACAAAAAATAACTATTTCATTTCTGTTAAAATTAGGTGGTTAAATTAGACTTAAATTAAATATGAACTATCAAATCAACTTCAAATCAAAAGTTAAGATGAAAAAGAAAAATTAAACAGTACCGATCAATTGTATTGTAACACATGGTAAAGGAGGAACATGGAACGAACAGTGCGTGATGCGTGGCGAGGTGAAATGATGCTAGTCAACGAGAGTTGAGTCAACGACAAGTAGAATTTTGGGATTCGCTAATCCAGATTGCATGGTGCTCTAATAGAATGAATAGGCGAATTCTGTGATAACGAATGGCATGTTCGTTGACTTCTCGACAAAACTTAGAGTGAACGCCATAGCAACACGTGGTAACACCTACGTCAATTGGTACACGAGGTGTACTCCGATTGGTTCCTTTTCACTTGTGTAGAATCCACGTGACAATGAATGCGTCAATTGGTACATGTGGCGTGCTTTGATTGGGTCATCTTTGCTTGCATGACTTCCATTTGTCATGTTCTGATTGATCATTCATTAAAAAGTTCATAAAAAATTCATAAAATTTCAAAAAAGTTCCAAAAAAATATATTTTCATCCCCTTTTATTAAAAAATTTATATTTTAATATTTTTAATACCAAAAGTACTACTTATTGAATAAAATGAACAAATATTAAGCAAAAAAAGTACATGATGACTCTACTTTCACGGAGTTATCAATTACCAATAATGGCATCAAATAATTTAATAGAAAATTAAACAAAAATAATATCACATCACATATCACATTTAAGGCGTTATCAGGGTGCGAAGGTTGCGATTAGGGCGATGGGTATGATGGATACCACGTTTGTTGAAGATAAGAGATGTGATAATTATGAGGACGATGGGTGCAAAGGGTGCGATGACTATGAGATTTGTGGGTTTAAGGGTGCAATGGCCACCATGCTTGTTGAAGATAAGAGTGGTGAAGACGAGAGAGAAGTATGGCAATGTTGGCAAGGGATGATGGCAATAAGTCACTCTAGGCTTAGGACTCAATCAAATTTATTAAGGCTAAGGGCACTTGATTATGGTTGATGGGGATGATAGAAGAGGCTAGGGGTGTCCACAGTTTGGTTCAATCCGATTTTGAGTAAAAAAAATTTAACTTGATCAGATCGCTCATATTGCTCAAATTAGACCAGATCGAATTTGATCGTTTGGTTATTAAAAACATTGCAATCGAATGGTAGTTAACAATTTGGTCAGGTTAATAATATATAATATGATACACTTAATAATACACATTTGATTAAAATATGAGAAATTTAATCAACAGTTTGTAAGAAATGATATGAAAAATTTAATATATTATTAAAACTTGTACGGTTTGATCCGACCGGTTTAAAAATTAATATAACCGAACTAGATTGAAACTAGACCGTTTGAAAAATAATTTTAGTTAATACAAATCGGATCGAACAATTTGATTTATAAAATTGTTCGGATCGATCTAATTGAATCCGATTTTTCGATTTAATTCGATTCGGTCTAGTTTTTAAATGTCACTAAAATAGGTTGAGGTTGATTAGGTAAATTTATGATTTATACAGGAAAATGATGGAATTTTATAAATTTTTTAATAAAATAATTTTAAATTAATAAATGTTCTATTTGATTATATGTTTTTTTTAAAATTAAATAACTTAAATTAAATTACATATTTTATATAATTATAATATCAAATTATCTTCCACCCTAAATTTAATGTCCTTGAGCAACTAGTTGTTTGCGTTTTAGATGCCATTAGCATCCACAAAAATTTATATTCCTACATTTTAGCAAAAAAGAAGAAAGAAAAAACATTTGTTCTCTCCCCGTCCTCCTATTGACCGAGAGAAAGAGAGTGTGCGTGTTCAGAACCCGAAAGATCATCGAGTTTTTACGACTGAAAACTCAAAGAACTCAGAGAGAAAGAAGAGCGTAAAGCTTTTTACCGGAAACTTCAAAATTCGGTTCTCGAGTCAGAAGGTAAGTGAACTGGTCAATTCCGAGCCTATCAATTGGGTTTATCTGAGTATTTTGGGGTTTGTTATTTTCAATTTTCAGGCACTGTTCGCTCAGGAATTAATCTTTAGGGTTTTAATTTGGGGGTCCCCGTCGAACTTTTGGTCTATGGTGTGATGTGATTTGGAGTTGTCACGGGTTGGCAATTCTAGGGTTTCAATGGGGAGCACCGGTGAGCCTGACAGAAAACGGCGTCACTTCAACTCTATATCCCCCACGGCCGCTTCACCCAAAAAACAACCTTTCTCGCCCCTCAGAGAGGACAAAAAGGTATGATATTTCTGCTTTACTGCTTTAATTTGCAAATGTTTGCTTCGGGCAATATAAGTTAGGCGATGTTGCTTGTTTGGGATGCTCAATAAGTCTCCGGATTATAGAAAATATCTTGTGTACCCTTTTTTGCTTTATTAATTTATTATTGTTGTTAAAGTTTGATTGTTTCATGGGGGCGATTATGTCCTTATTATATAAATTTATTTCAGGAACCTGCAAACCTATAATTGCACCTGTTTTCTTTTTTGGGCTGTGTACACAAATGGGAGATGTTTCTATGTTGAATTGTTGATCATAGTTCTTTTTATCTCATTGATTCAATTGGCAATAAGTCCATCGTCAGAAGCAATAATGTGTACTTGTCTAGATGTGGTTTCCTTGTTTTTAGACTTATAATTGCTGTTTCTGGTGTTGTAGCTTGATATTACTGTTCTTCAATATCAAAATCAGAAGCTCATACAGAAGTTAGAGACTCAGAGAATTGATTATTCATCTCTTCAGAGTAAGCTTGCTCAACTGAAGATTAAACAAGAGCCATATGATTCGACAATAACGGTGGTAAATAAGTCTCTGGAAGAGGTAATACTTCTATTTCTGATTAGACTCTTTTTTTTCCTTTTCTTTTCTGTATAATTTTATGCAGCTTCTTTCTTTATACAGTATGTTTTGAGTCTTTAGACTAATTTTATTGCCTGATGGGAATATTGACTCTGTATTTTGAAAATAGCTGGTCAATGAGTTTGAATCGCGTTCCATCAATACAAGGGAGTGTTGCTGCAAGCATGTTGCTACACACAGCAATGTTGTTGAGGGTAAATATTGCATTTGACCTGATTTACCTAGTTTTCTGGCATTCACTACTAACTGTTTGATTATGAGTTCTGACTTCATATTTTGATTCTTTTCACCAGCTAAAATTGTAACTTTTTGTGAAGTTTTGGGATTAAAATAAGCAATTTAGGTTTGTTTGTATATCACAATTAAGTTATGGCTAATAATTGATATGGCCAACCTATTTTATTGTGTGGGGATCTATATTCAGGCAGTAGGTACAGTAAAGCTATAAGTCATAGGTTCTGTTTATGTACATTTTATATGGTATGACCTAGTACACTGCTTGGAAAAGACATGTACGAGTGGTAAAATTCTCAATTTATTTTTCAGATTATATGTTGTATTTTATTTTATTTTATATTTATTTATTAAAGTTATCTATAATATATGATCTATGATTTCATGGCGAGTTGTAAATACACTCTGATCAATGTTAAAAGTAGTTTATGTGTTTATGGGTCTTTGGTTCATATTTGAGAACTAATAGTATGTCAGTTTTATATTAGATGTGTACTTACCATAAGCTTTGTGTATTGGTTTTTAGATGGAGTTCCATCTGTTTTTCAGGAGGCTTTTCTTAGTCGACTTACAGAAACAGGTGCAACAGAAAGCTCATCAATTTATAGCTGCTCTAACGAGATGGAAGGAAATAGACAACGAGTCTGTGAGAAGACTAATGATACTGTGCGTAATATTTTAGCTGAAATTGATTGCTTGTGGCATCTAAAGGATGGATTGCATGCAGCAGTATTGAATAACATCCCTGAAGATGGTAATAGCCAAAAAGCTTTAGGCATATCCTACTTAACATTTGTCATCTCTTTGTCCCTTAGTTCTGTTGTATATGGCTCCTTTTGTCAGGTTTTTGCAGGCAAAAGACATCAAGGGATTTGGTTACAGAAGTTAGAAATTTGAGAATGTCACTCTGCTACTCATTTTTTAAGCATAGAACACTTGCAAGGGAATTGCAAAGCCACCTAGACATGGATGCAAAGAATAAAGTAAAGCTTAAAAGATTAAAAGGTACCTTTTCCTATCCATTTACTTAGCTGTTATTATCTATCGAATATGAAATGTAATTTATAAATGCTATTAATTTCCTACAAGAAACTAAAAAATTGATGATTGTGTTCTTGGTGCCCTGGCGCTCAAGTTTTTGTGTCATAGGTGTACCCTATCTTGACGTTCTTAATAATATTTTCTGTGTATTAATGAGTTTTGGAGTCTAATTTGTTAAAGATACGTGCAATATTCTGTTTTTTTTCAAAAGATGTTTCTATGTCTGCCTACCTTGGATTTGGGGGATGGAACTTATGGTATGATTAGCCTAGGGTTTTTGGTTATGTAATAGGTGTGAGTTGAAAGTTGAAGTTTATGATTTTCTTTTTATATATATAAGTCTCTCTGCTACAACTCTTATTGGTGGAAAATGCATGGATACATTAATGATGAGAGAAGCCTATGAAATCAACTGATTTAAGATTTTGATAGAAGTGATGAGAAACGATCCTGCATATGAACGTTTCAATGTGTGTATTGTTCTAGTTATAGTTTTGACAAGGATATGTGATAACATCCAGAGTTACTAGGGCAATGTGTAAAGTATAACATCCAGAGTTACTGGGGCTGGGGCAATGTGTAAGGTTTAAGAGAGTTGTCCAAACTTCCTTTGAACAGGGAAGAAACTAATGTTTTGAAAGGATCCTTCCCATGATCTTTTTGATGTGGTGCGTATATCTTTTTCATTTTTATTTATTTATTTTTTTATGAAGGGGAGTTGGAAAGTGCACTTGGTGAATTAGAAGAGATCAATGGCAAACTAGCTACTCTTAAAGCACAGAGAGATGGTGCAAAAGGGGCAGTTTTCCCCATCTTAAATCTAGGAAACAAGCATGTTATTGGTGATAAAGTTAATGACAAGGCAAAGGATCTTCAAGATATGGAGTCCTCTCTCAAAGAGCTAAAGGTGGATATTGGTTTTTTTTTTGCCTCCCGGCTCAATGTCAGAATTTTTCTTTCTATTCTTACATTAAAGACACAAGCTTTAACTAATTTGAGACCTGTAGGAGCAATCATCCTGTCGATTAATGGAAATTAAAGGCCTTCATGAAGAAAGAGTAAGAATATTGGGAAAGCTATATAATTTGCAGGTTAGTTTAACACAAATGATATTCTTTGGTGTGCCTAAATGTAACTCCAATTTTTCTTTTAAAAGGGTACTTATCAAATACAAGCTCCTTTAACTCATTTATATATAGCCTGAATGATACTTACCACTGGCAGAACGCATTGAAGAATTTAACTTGTAATTCCTCATCTGAAGCCTACCTTCTGGTGAGAGATCAGATAGAGAAGTCAAAATCTCAAGTTTTTGAGTATCGGGCATTATATGAGAAACTACAGGTTGTAACTGGTCGGTAGTTGCATTTATATCTTTATCTTATTTTTTGTGGAGTAGTTTTGTTCTGATGCTGATAATAATTTTTCCTTGGAGATTGTAGGCTGAGAAGGATAATCTTATCTGGAGAGAAGGGGAACTGAATGTTAAAAAGGATGTATTTGATGTTGTTCAAAGATCTGCTGCAGTTGTAGATGCAAGAGTAACTAATCTCAGGATGGAAATACAGAAGCAAATTGATGACAGAAAAAATATTGAGAAAAAGTTGGAAGAGGCGTCAAGAGATCCAGGTAAGAAGATACATTACAATTTTACTGAACTATAAAGGGCTTATGTTCTCTATATTGTTGTGATACTTCTCTGATGCCAGTTGTTTATTTCAGGAAGAAAAGAAATCATTGCAGAATTTAAATCTTTGGTTTCTTCATTCCCTGAGGAAATGGGAACCATGCAAGGACAATTACGTAAATTCAAGGAGACTGCTTCAGATGTTCATTCTTTGCGGGCTGATGTGCAATCTCTTTGTAGCACCCTTGATAGAAGGGTATGTATTTAATATTTATTATTTAGTTCCTGGATGCATGCATATTACTATATTTGTATAAAGGGTAATTTGTTCTTGTTGGAAACAGGTTAAAGAGTGTGAAATTTTATCAACAAAATCAGGTGACCAAGTTGCTGAGATACAAAAGTTGCAAGCTCTGGTACATGTTCCTCAATTCCTCTTGACTAATTGAATTTTAAACCATTTCCCGTCAGAGCCATGTTAATATTTGTTAAATCTTATTCTTGAGATGCGAAAATTCTGATAGGCAAAGTAATAAGAATAAATTTTAAAACCTGGCTTAGATTTCAACTACCATATTGAACTGAAATGGTTTTCTCAAACACCCTTGGAAACTGGGTAAACTAATGCATGGTAGAGTATTTTGTTTATATCTTTGAAGAATCTGATCAGTCACTGATTTTGAAAACCTTAAGATTGCGGCATTTTACATGCAGCTTCCTATTAAATAAGATGCCTCTTCAAAATAATAATCCTTGTTTCAATTGGTTATTTATATCTACTAGTATTAGGCTCAATTTAATTTTTTTTGACAGACGTAGGGCATAAAAAATCATAATATAATAGTGGTCTTACAGATCTCACTTATTTTATTTTTTGTGTTTAGCCATTCGTTTTTATTTTCTTTCTTTTGCTGCCCTTTCTCTTGTTTGTAACTTATTATTCTCTAATATTTACAGTGTATAGAAAATAGCAATTAAATAGTTACAAATAGTTGATAGATGGTGGTACTATGTTATTTACATCAATCTGGCCTTGTTAGTTACTAAAAACCTAGCTACTTTTTATTTTATAAATTTCTTTCACAGCTGGTGCCCCACGAACACACACACGATGGTATTTTTGTGAAGAAATTGTTTTACATGTTATATCAGCCTTTTAATCTCGAGAGGGTTGTTGCAAGTTGTCCATAAGATATTGTGTTTGCTGGTATCAAACCTCATTCTATGTTTTAACTTTAAAGCATCTGGGTAAAGTGTTTGCATGCATATGGTTTGCTCATTGTGGGAGAACCAGTTCGTTTATTTTTAGAAAGCTTTTTGTTATTTTTCCTTGCAAGTTGCAAACAGATCGAGATATTGCAAGTTATGAAATGATAAACTTGTAATTGAAAACTATGTAAAGATTAAATTAATATTTAGTGAGAATAATTGCCTAATGTCTAACAAGTTTTCAAAGTTTGTGTCATAATTTAATTGTCACTCGTTTCACAACTCATTGGATATGTTTATCCTCCTCTTTTGACAGGTACAAGATTTGCAGGAGAGTGATTTGGAGCTAAAGCTGATCTTGGAAATGTTTGGGCGTGAATCCTCTGATTCAAGGTTAGAGCTTCCATACTGCATTCTTTTGGACTTTGTTTTAACTCGATCTATCTTGAATACACCAAGTTCACAGTCCTTGGTGGGGTTTTTTATACTGTGATGTAGAGATTTTGTTGATTTTCTTTAACAAGATACAATATTTGTCCTTCTGTTCTTATCAGTTATTCTGATGGAATCAATGAGTTTTGTTTTTTGTTTTTGTGCTAATGTTACCAAGTTTCTTGCCCCTTGGTTAACGGGGATTGCATGCAAAAATACAAAATCTCATTTTCTCATTTGTCTATTTATGTTAGTGAATGGCTAAACATATAGGCATTTTCTGTTCTGTTGGAAATTATGAATCTTTACTTCTGCAGGGAAGTACTGGAAGCTAGGGACTTGGAGTACAAGGCATGGGCTCATGTTCAAAGTTTGAAGTCTTCTCTTGATGAGCATAGTTTGGAAATACGAGTTAAAACAGCAAATGAAGCAGAAAACACATCCCAAAAAAGACTAGCTACTGCGGAAGCTGAGATTGCAGAACTAAGACATAGGCTGGAAGGTTCTGGGAGGTAAATTTTTTGTATTTGAATGAGCATTTGTTGTATCTACTGTCATTATTTTGGCTCTATTTCATAAAGTGCTTAAAACATAACATCACCAAATTTGCATTTTATTCCAGGGATAAGACTAGACTTTCTGGTATATTGAAATCAAAAAAGGAAGAAAATGAAGCCTACTTATCTGAAATTGAGGTCAGTTTCTTGTTAGCTTATATGAAGGAAGTGCCTTTTGTACTTTCATGATCATGTTTTGTCATTTACTTTCATTTATCTTATTTTCAGACCATTGGACAAGCATATGATGACATGCAAACGCAAAACCAACAGTTATTGCAGCAAATTGCTGAGAGAGACGACTATAACATTAAGGTGAACTTTTTTATGTCTATATGCATTGGATTGACTAGCGAAGTTGGATGTTTCATCTGTCCTGTATGATTTTCTGATATTTTATTTTACATGAGGGATACTCCATTGTGTGGGAAGAAATTTTTGTTCCATTTTTTACACTGTTAATTCTGCAATTGTTTCTCCTTCAGAAAGAGTTCGGATTCTACAATTTAACTCATTAAATGCTAAACCAGGAAATCCTTTTAAAGTTGTGCTATTTATGCCCACATGTGTTCATTTGCTCTTTGAGCAACATCTACCAGGATTTCAGCAGTTCTTTGCTCATCATGCATTTGTTGACAGTAGTTCATACTTCATATGGAATGCTTTATTGATTATTCTTATAATATTCATTCATGTCAGCAGTTTATATGATCTTTTTGAACTTATAATATTCAATACATGAACTTTCCTACACTTCAGCTTGTTTTAGAGGGTGTCAGGGCGAGACAGCTGCAGGATTCTGTGATAATGGAAAAAAGAAGTTTGGAGAGGGAGATCAAACAAGCCAAGTTATCTCTTAATTTCTATGACGTTAAAGCTGCAAGAATAGAAGATCAGGTACTTTTATCCTAACAATATATCTGACATATCTCTAAAAATAATGCATGTTTAAACCATTGTACTTGTATACAGTTAAGGATTTGCTCAGATCATGTTCATAAGCTTACAGAAGATAAATGTCAGAGTTCAGTGACACTGGAAAGTGTCCAGAAGTGGTTGTTGGATGTCAGAAGATCCTCTCAGCAAGCACATTACTCACTTGAAGTATCACAAACTAAGGCTCGTAAAAATCGGAAGGGTCTTTTGGAGCTGCAGATTGAACTAGAAAGAGAGGGGTAAATATATATTTGTTAATTCCATTCGTGTTCGTACTTGCATAGACTCATCTTTGTTCTTTTTCAGGTTTGAAAAGAGAAGACTCGAAGAGGAGTTGGGATTGTTGAGAAGAAAGGCTTCACTCCTTCAGGCTCAAATGGAGGGCTCATCGGCTATTGAAAAGCTTCAGCAGGAACTTGGAGAATATCGTGAAATACTCAAGTGTACCATCTGCCTTGACAGGAGAAAACAGGTACATGACAGAAACAGAAGGGATCAATGATTTTTATTATCTCCTGTCCCTTATAGTTTACTTTGATGTGGGCCTATGAGTGACAAATGAATCAATCGGGGATGGTATGATTAATTTGATTGGTATGATTAATTTGATTGAACTTAGTTGTGTCTCCCTGTTGTTATGCTTTAGCGAGAATGCAATAAAATAAACACAATATTCATTGATGACAAAAAATTGTAGTGTACATGTAAAAAGAAGCTACAAGACTGATAAAATTTCATTATCATAATGATTCTTACTTGTTGCTTGTTTCATGTTTTTTGCCTCCTTCAGGTTGTGCTTACAAAATGCTACCACTTGTTCTGCAATCCCTGTGTACAAAAGATTTTGGAAACTCGCCATCGCAAATGTCCGACATGTTCTGCAAGTTTTGGCCCCAATGATGTAAAATCTGTATACATCTAACTTGAGATTGAGGAAAATGAAGCCCCTGTCGCTGCTTAAGGGCTGCACCTGATTTCCTTGTGCACATTATAAGTGAATGCCCCAATGCCAAAGGGTTTATATGTATATTAATATTTTTTCAGTTTAGTTTTTGGAGAAAATTTGGCATCAGCAGGATTGATTGCAATGCCTGCCCCCCTTTTAGTAGCCATTATGCAAACCATCTTAATTTTTGCTGGTTCTGATTTCAGGTTGAATACTCTCAATCAGCAATTTATTATGTTCTTTGGAATTGTTAGTATCATTACTTGCTGATTTTTAGGTATCGGGTTTGATGCTGTTCTTGGAGGTGATAGATGTTGCCAGATCATCATCATTGATGTTTTTTTTAATCCAGAAGAGGTACATCTATAGGTAAATTTTTTTTTTGGCTAGGAGATGTGGAATTTTAAAGTTTAGCTGTAAATATTCTGAGTGATCTGCTTGGGGATGCTTAGAAGAAACGATAGTTTATCATTAGCGTGTTCTTTGCCACTGCGTTTCTTTTGTATCATATCTTGTATTTTAACAAGTACAAGATATTTTGATTCAAAATTGATATGGATGATAAGAAGCTATTTACATACATCCAATTCAAAATTGATATTGATATGGTATGGAAATCATAATTGTACACGCACACTATTAAGATTTTTAGCATGGAAAAATTACCAAAGTAGTATTATTATATTAGACTTGGAAGTATTCCAGTCAAATCTATATCCATATCCTTTGCATTAAGAGGGGCAATTATGACCTTATATTTTGTCTGAAAATTAATTTCGATGATTTATGTTTTTATTATTATTTTTTAAGTATAGAAAATTAATATGTAATTTTTTTTATCAAGATGAAAATACAAAAAAAAAAAAAAAAGATTCACCAACACGTAAAAGACTTTATTTTTAGTCTTCTATTTTTGTTAATTAACTCGCATTTAGTATTTAAAAAAAAAAGGTTTTTAGTTAATGAAATCCACTAGGAAGGAAAAAAGGAGGAAGAGCCGGCTCGTTATCTTCTTTTGCATTAAAAACATGCTTTATCTCATACTTTTGCTTTGCACAAGTGGTCTGTTTTAGTATAAAATTGCAAATGTGGGTTCATTGGTTTGATTCCTAGTGTAATGTTATAATAATCCTTGGTCTTTATTTACACTTTCTTAACCAGAATTAAAGAGCTGAGATGTTTCCTTGGTCTTTATTTATACTTTCTTAACCAGAATTAAAGAGCTGAGGCGTATGCATGGTAGTATAATCAATTATTGTGTACGATTTGTTGATACATAATGATCAATCATATATTTTTTAAGGATTTGACATATTTCTTTATGTTTCATCAATACATCTATATAACTTTGCATTTTCAACTTACTATTTAAAGTAAATTAATTTTTGTTTAATAATATTTGAAGTAAATTAAATTTTCTGGATAGGTAGGACCCTAGCTACGAATGTCAATTAGTAATTAAAAAAATGTTCATAACTTGGGCATTTTATTTGACTAATTATATCCATTTTTATCAAGAAATGTAAGTAATTATTAGCTTATATATGGCAGTACCTTTAAGAATACTATTTTTTTTGTTGGTTTAATAGAAACTCACTGCCATAAGTAGCTTCTGCATATTATTCCATATCATTAGTTGTATAGTATAGTTTTTTTTTTACATATTTGTCAAAGATTTCACCCTTGCACGTGGGCTTGATAAGAGTGTTATCATTCGGTATTTACGTGTATGAAATAAATTCTATATCAATGCTTATGGAAATACTCGGAACTTATGTCATAAGAATATATTAGTTGCGTACTTGTATTTTGTAATTGAAAAATTAATATCAATCTTTATTGGTTAATTAGAGATCGTATGCTATGATCATTATTTGTTCAAAAAGGACGTATGTGGGGAGTGGAGCATGTCATTAAATTAATTAGAAAGTTTTGATCTCAAATCATTTTAATTAAATGATATATGAAACTGTTATGAGATTATCGGTTCTTTCATTAGATGTGTTAGATGAGCTCCTCTGTTCAACTTGTGGAAGGTTAATTTAAAGAGTTGATGTGTGTTGGAAAAATCTAGCTCTCTTGACTCATGCTAATTTAACAAAATGATTGTTAAAATGTAGTTGTAATAATATCATTATAAGAAAACTTAAGAAAATATTTTATTTTTTATTTTATAAAAATACAATATTCATACTAGCATTATTTTCTTTAACAATTCATTTGAAGCCTCTAATTTTTTTTTTTTTTTCTTCTTCTTCTTCTTCAAATTAAGATATATTACAAAGTTCTCGGACACTGAAAACCAAATCCATAACCTTGGATTTGAACAACTCACAAGAAGGCTAGCGCAACATATGCTTCTCCTATCTTTTAAACGTCAAACAATTTTGGTATGCTTTCGAACTTTGATTATCTTCAAGAAGGTCGTAAAGTTGATAGCATTGCATCTTTTAATTACAGTTTTAAAAAGAAGAAAGATTTATTTAGTAGTTGGCATATTTTTCGTATTCGGCTAAAGAAATTATGAATATAATCTAAAAAGGGAAATTTCCAACTACTATGAATGACTAACATGGCCCAGGTAGATTTACATGAAATCTTTTCTTCAGATACGTCTTGAATAATTGGATATGGAAGTGCGGTTCAATTATTAATAATTTCATTTTCATAAAACAAATAAGAGCAGAATCAAAAGGAGAAAAAAAAAACGTGCATGAAAAGAATTATTAATTCAAGAGTCTCATAATTATTCAGCATCAAAAGCATTTTTATTTTCATTTGAAATAAAAGAAGAAAAGAAGAAAAAGAAGCCACACAAGTATTAGATATGCCCCTCTTTCCAACTTAAAAGAAAAAGAAAAAAAAAGAGATTCGTCTCTCTTTATTTTACATTTAACCTATACTTTTACAAGGAATTCTAACAATATTCTTCTATATACTCTTATAGTTAATAGGCTAACATATATTATATTATAATAAATATTTTAAAAATTAGAACAATTTTAAAAAAATAACACCCTCTAAAACTTAAGAAAACAAAAATAACATTCTAATAATATTAAATGTGATCAAATGAGATAAAATTTAATATTAAATGATCAAAGTTTAATTTAAACAATATTCAATTAGATAATATTAAAAATAAAATAACGTGTCAGAATTTTTTTAATAGTAAAAAATATGAGATGAATATAGATTGTGTTATTTTTATGAAGTTTTAAAGATATTATTTTTATTATTTATTTAACTATTCTTTATCATGATAAAATTATAAGTATATATACACAAGAATGGTGTGAATCAATTTATGGTTGATTTAATGGGTTGATGAGTTGAAAAGAATCGTAACTTACTTAATGCATGAGTTAGCTGTTTTAGGTTATATGTAACTCAAAAATTTATCTAAAAAAATATATTTATCACGAGATAATTATTACAATGCTAATCACACTTAAAATATACTATTTATTTTTTTGGATTTGTTTTTGCTTTACAAAAAAATAATAATAATGAAAAGATAAATTTATAATGACTTTGTATTATTACTAAGAAGCGTAATTATTTATACGAGTTATATGGTTTTTAGAGGTAGCTCGAACGTGACACGAACTCTCATGTGTTGAGTTAACTTGTGACAAAATAATAAAAATAAAAAAATTAATAATTAAGAAATTAACAATTAAGGTTTTGTGAGTAGAAGCAGCAATTAGCAATAGAGATTGAAAGAGAGATGAGTTCATATTAAAAGTCATATATACGATCGTCACGTCGCTATTTTTCACAGTTTGTATACAAAACCGAAACTGGACAATCGTAATTATGGCCAAAACATTTGATGTCATGAATCAATCATTTGACATTCTCATCCTCTTTTTGTTATATACGGACCTCTAAAATTTCATTTCTGACTGCGCGCTCGCTGCTATATATATATATATCACAGTGTAAGTGGGTTGTGCCAAAAAAATAAATAAAAAAACTAAAAATTTTACATACATGATTTGAATTGATCCCATATATATATTTTTAATTTAATTTCGGTTATTATTTGTTGAAATTTCACAATCTAGATTCTTGCAATTTTAGGTTATTCAACATCAAGAAATAGAACCCCGTGTGTGAGCCAAGTCCACTTGAAAATAACACAGACTGTAAAGTAAGTTACAATCAATTAATGTCGACATTTTGTTGATTCGATCGATCATTAGAATCCTAATGATCCCTCCCTCCCTCGTTTGGATCTAAGTGTAAGCCATAATGAACAATATTCATTGATGTTCTCTAAAGATTTGGGGTTACCTTAGATATCCCTCTACCACTCCGCGCGTAATCCCTTCTTACGATAAAAAAAAAATAAAAATTGGAGAAATAGAAAAAAGAGTTTTATAGATAAATTATGATTCTAAAATTGTTACGTGGCACACCAATTTTCATAATTTGTGTGTGTATTATTTCTTTTTAATTAAACCAAATTAATATGACCTTAATTGTTAATACGTAATTTTTCTCTAAAACTATTAATGTAACTGAAGATGGAGACAAATTAAGTGTGCCTGCCTATCTAGAAGGAAAATTTATGATTTATGTGCAAAATAATGATAATGAGGTTTTTTTTTCCTTTCTATTTTCTTGACATACATATATATATTAGAGAACCGGTTTCAAATTAAAAGGGAATATATTTGATCTTATACATCTACACATATGCACATATATAATATATGTTAATATTTATATATAATTATTTTTTATTAAATATATAAATGTATAATTAATTAATTGTAATATATATTTTTTCTCCTTGTTGGGTTCGGCGGTAGCTACATCCATACATTGTACACGGTACACAAATGGTAGGAAATAGCTAGCGTTTATTTAATTTGTTACTTTTTATTTATTTAAATAAATTATGATATAAAATTACTGATACAAAATATTATACATTTTTTTAAAAGAGTAATTTTATCTCTCATAACCCATATAAATCTCAATTATTAAAATATTAGTATATAGAATTATATATAATGGTATTTTAATTAAAATTATGTGTTTGTTTTCTACTATATTTGCTTATTTTTTAAAAACTAAACGAATAAGAGATATAAAATAGCTAATATAAATAACCTTAATTTGCTACCTTTTAAGTAAGAAAGAAAAGAAAGAACATAAAATACATAAGTATATTGAATATGGGTAAGAATATTGTCACGTCTCTTTTTTTTTTTGTTGTTGTTTCTACTTGTAAATTTTAAAAATTAACAAAAATAAGTAATTTAATTGACATAGAGTTAATGTATTAAAGATAAAAAGAATATTTTTTATCAATTTAAAATATTAACATTAAATAAAAAGAATTATTACAATAACCTTATACATTGAATAATTGAAAGGGGAAATAAAATGATACTAAAACTTGTGAAAGTTTGCAATAATTGGCTGGCTTAATTATTAATTTATTTTTATTTTATATTCAATTGTCGGGTCATTTTAGTTAAAGGACGTTCCATTCAAAGTTTGCGTTTAATCTAGTAATTAGTTATAGACCTTTGAATTTTTTAATATATATATACTCGATCGCATTGTTTATAACACATCATATACATAACTTATCTTACATCTTCTTTCAGAAATTATAAAAACATTAACAATCAAGTTTAAAAAAATAAGCGATCGAGCAATTATTATTTTTAAGATAAGAAAGAAGAAATTAAATAAAATTAATGTAGTAATTTTTGTGGTTAATTAATTTGAGAGATGGAATGAAGCTAGGAAGAATAAGAATAATTAATTAAGCAATAAAAATTATTATATATAGTACAGAATTAGAAGGATCTGGATGGTATTAATTAATGGTCTATTTAGTTGTAGTAGTCCCAAAAGAAAGGATCTTGATCATCGATACGGAATAAGGCAGCAGCTGCATCGAATGCAAATAATTGCCAATTATTATTATTATACGATATTGGGAATGATGATGAGTAGTAGTAATTGGCAGCTGATCTATGATTCGAAGAAGCAATATCAGTTATTAGATCAGGAAGGTCGTCAAAGTACAATGGATCCTCATCCTCATCATCATCATCATAATTACTACTAGTTGTAATATTATTCCTACAATATTCCTCCTCCCCACTAGCAGTACTAGTAATGTCCGCGATAGCACTAAGCTGGGGCTGTTCAGCTTTGTTTTGACATTGTTGGTAGGTTCCGGCGGCAGCTAATGTCGCAGCAACCTGAATGTCCTTGGGAGAAGAAGAAGATGGGCGAGGAAAGTGTTGGGCAAGTTGAGGAAAATTGAGGAAAGCAGAAGAGCCTTTGATAGCAAGAGCAGCCACATCATGAGCACGTGCTGCCATTTCGGGAGTGGGATATGTTCCCAACCATATTCTCGATTTCTTTTTTGGCTCTCGAATTTCGGAAACCCATTTACCCCAACTTCGCATTCTTACTCCACGAAATGTTGGGTGTTGCTGCAGCCTGATCTCATTATTATTATTACTACTATTAACGACGTCGTTTCTTTGAATGTGCCGTTTCTTCTTGATCCTCTTCTCATGATCATGATCATGAACTCTTTTTGAAGAAGAAGTAATTAGGAAGTTTTGTTGATGATGATCATGAGCATCAATACAAGTAGAAGTAGTAGTAGTAGTAGTCTGAATGATGTTGTCGATGTTTTTCTCCATAAAGAAAATTTATAGATGATGACAAGTGAGTGTTTGGAAATTGAGGAGTACGTTTGGGGGTTTTTTATTATGATTGTTAAAAGGATCAAAAGAAAAAAAGAAGCATTGGGGGTCCAATTCAAGACTCTCTACAGTTCAGCTATTTTGTTTTCCATGTGCGGCCTCTCTTTTCTTTTTTTCATTTAATAATAATAATAATATGTGCATATTTATATAGAGTCTCACTCTCAACTCAATTTTCTGAAAAAAAATATATATATATATATTGTAGGTAATTACCATCTACTCACAATTAGTAAATTATTAAACAATAATTAAGTTGAGAGTGTTGAGTAGTGTTATATGATTTCACACTTAGATATATAGTTAACATATAATTAGGGGAGTTTAATATAATAAAAATAGAAAATTTATAATAGAATTTTTAACCCTTAATTGATAATGTTTAGTAGTGCATTTTCTGAGGGTCAAGTTGCTTAGCTTACTGCAGATTTTGGGGTCCACAGTATATGAATCCGACCCGTTTAGTTTGTACTATATTTTTTTTCAAATATCTGATTTCTTGTACTATATTTCATAGCCCCACAGATTCACGTATATCAATGGTCTATATAAATTCTTCTTTCATTTTTTTTTTTCAATTCCCTTACTATCTTTTTATGATTCAGCTTCTGTATTTTAATTTTCACACTTTTTTTTCCCTTGCAACATAATCTATTTATTTTTTAATTTTTATAATTTAGTTTTTAATTTTTTATAAAGTTCATTTATTTTTAAATTAAGTGTATAAAAATTTAAAAAAAATTAATCAAATCAAAAGTATAAAAATAAAATACAAGGACTAAAATGTAATTTTTTTAAATAAATAGACCAACTCATAAAAATTAATAATGGGTCAAAGTAGCAGGATGAATAGTTTAAAATTGCATGTGTTTCATCCATCAGAACCTGATGATCTGATATGAATCGAATTTGAAAATTTTTAATCCGAATTCAATATGATAATGTAACCAATCTGAACCAATTTGAATCTCATTGGATTGAATTTTTTCAGATCAAATAAGGTCAAATTAATATTGAAATTTATTTATGAATTATTGTTATATAAAACATGATATGCACAACATTTAAATTTAAATTTGTGTATCTGTAAAAAGTATACATTCCGTTTGGATATGAATTATTTATGAATTAATGAATGAATCTAATTAGATAGTGTTTAATATTGAATTAATCTAAATGAAATTAATTCGGAATTTAAAATAAATTGATATGTCAATTTTTTTTTGTTATGAAAAATATATGAGATGAAAATAAAAAATATTATTTTTATAATTACAAATTTTAAAGATGTTATTTTTATTAAATTTATTTATATAATTATGGAAAAATCAAAATTAATAATCCCAAAATAGTTAATCTGTCGCCTTCAACTTGAACAAATTGTTTGTGAAAAAAAAGCTTAGACCAACTTGTGTCTTGACCTGCTCTGGCTTCGATCTGCTACAACATTGTATATAAAATCTTCTTATTATATATATAATCTACCAAATACTCTCAATCTTTTTATTTTTACATATGGTACATATGCTATAATATATGTATATATATCTATGTATTCTATACTACTTGTGTTCCGTAGTGATCATGTTAATAATTAAGATACCCAATTTGTTAGGAAAAAAAATATATAAGAGGGCTGAATGATGAAGTGTCAAAAAATTATGTAAGTTACTCTTACAAGGAACACTCATGCAGATTTCGGCTAATAAGGATGAAAGACAGATTCATATATTTGTCTCTTATTGTATTCTTTCACAAGATTAACCATTTTTTTTTGTTAAAATATTATTTTTGGAGGTATAAACTAATTAAAAGAAAATTTGTAACATTTTGATAATAATTATATAAAAATATTATTTATCCTCCTCTTAATCATTTAAGTTTTGAAGAGATTTAATTTTTCAATAACTTTTAACATCGAAAAAAAAAGAAAAAAATTCAAACCTAATTAAGATGATATAAAATAATATTTAACCACTTTAGTGTTAGGGAAAATGAAAATTCTATCTTGATAAAATATAATAATATATAATAGAATTTATAAGAAATATTTTCATTCCTTAGATTAATTTTTTGGATTTAAAAGCTTATAGTTCTAATAGAATTTGACATTATATTGTTTCAATTGAATAATGAGTCAAGAAAAAAAATTAATAGATCTTCTAAAGAAAGGACCAAAGGATCCACCTTTTGTTAAAAAGTAAAAAGTTAACAAGTCTAGTATTGATAAAATACTAATAAATGATTGTGTTTATAAGTACACAAGTTAATTATTTAATCTTTTTGAATGAGAGTAAATTTTCTCCTAGAAATTCATAAGAACTATTAAGCTTATTATATTTTGAAGAAAAATGTTAAAGAAAATAAAAAATTTATATTGATAAAAAATAACATTATAATAAATTTCTTAAAATTAAAAAGCTAATTATTCTTTTATATATATATACAAATATACGTATGCAATTTATAAAAGGGGAGGAAACTTAAAAAAAAATGTAATTTTTATTTGTGAACAATAATACATGTTAATGACATGATATTTACAAGTGTTTTGCAATTAAAATTTATTTTTTTAATAAAATTATGTATTTGAATTGTTTTTTTTATATATAAATATTGATGCCATGAATATTCTTACGTTTAGTTATATTAGGAAGGAATTATGTTGGGTTGGTTTGTAGTTCAAATATTATGATTTTGGTATATCAATTTCATAAATTAATATAAATTGTAAATAGTTTGTTTACCATTAAACAATGTACCGCACATGGTTCACATGCAAGGGGGGTCCTCACTTACCAGATTTGCCAGGGTATGGCTAGGTCAACTGTGCAACCATCTCCATTCACATATTCATTATTATTATTATTATTATTATTATTATTATTATTATTATTATTATTATTATTATTATTATTATTATTATTATTTCATTCTGAATTTAGTTTTAGCTTTTAACTGTTCTATTAACTTTATAACCTTTGCAATAAAATTATACCGAGGTGTCGTTAGTTAAAATAGTAATTTGGTTATTTAGTTGGTGGATCACAATTTTATATTTTATTTTCTTGACCGCCTGTAGTTTGCCCTTTGGAATGAATCGTAACCTATCTCTTGAAGTGGTTAAGTGTGGAACATTATTACCTTTTTTACCTAGACATTACTGTTGAAAGTTAGCTTCAACTTTATATGAAAAAGGATATTAAAGGTAATCAAATAAATATATATATATATATTTCTCTAATTTGTTAATTTATTAAAAAATAATTAACTTGTTTTTTTGAATGAATTGAATTCTAATTTAAAATGATGTGTTATTGTGATCCAGAAAATCGAGGTTCTGTTTTGCATATCAAAACAATCAGACTTACCAAATCTCTTCAACTCTTTATATTTAAATATTTTCGTAATAATGTCGTTTTATATGTTATATTGTAATTTGCATTTTTCAGCAAATAATGAAAAAGCAAATACTACGATTTACAACGTGGTTGCTGTTTTCATTTGAGTTGTGTGTTAGACAACATTGCAGTAAATTATGATAGATAACAAACAAAGGTGTCAGACAATAATAATAGTGAAAATTAATAATGTTGTAATTAGTTTCCTTTTCGCTTATCTTAATATACAAATATTATACTCGTGTATAGAGAAACTAGAACAGAGAAATACAAAAATACAGAAACAATAATTTGACATGGTATCAGAGCAGAGTTATTGGTGATCCTAATGGAAGAAATAAGTTACCTGCTACGTTGATTCTGTTCTCCTTTGGTTGATTTGGTGTGATATGCTCAACAGATTGTGGTAATCTGTGGGTATTTGGCTGATTATTTGGCCAGGATTTGAGGTAGCCATTCAAGCTGCTCGTTGGAGTCATCACAGTTCCTCGTTCCATTCTAGCTGCTACTGTGGGGCAACCGTACTAATCTTTAGCTTTGCAATTATGTAAAACAAAAAAAAACAAAAAAAAAGTTTTTGTAGTGATCAGATTGACGATGAGAATGGTTCCAAGAATCGACGAAAAACTGAAAGTAATAGAAGGAAAAAACCTAATGAAAGGCGTTACCATCTGCACTCATCAGTTCCTGTAAACAAAAAAAAACAAGCAGCTTCAGCTGCTTTGCTTTCTGTGAATTTTTTTTTCAGGTTTAGAGAACACAAGTTGTACCAACGGTTCTTCTGAAGGTGGAAGCTCCATCTAGAAGTTGTGGTTGGCTAGGGTTCGACAATCTTGATTGTCCATCAGAAGAAGGAAGGCGCTGCTCTACCGCAAGCCTTCAGTAGCTGTGGCCTCACACCAGCTGGAAGTGATGGCCCAGGCTCGGACACGATTGAGAGCCTTGATCAGAGAAAACTTGAGGAAGGCTGAGAATTTAGACGAGGAAAATTAGGGATTACGTGAGAGGAAGGCTGCTTGAAGTGAAAAAAAAAAATGCTTTAGGGTTACGAAAGTTTTTATATATAGTGTGTGCGAATTGTAAAAAAAAAAGGAAAAAAGGAAGGGAATTCTTTTTGGATTTCATGGCGGAATCTAGAGATTTATCAACCAATTTCATATTGGAAGATTTGACGGCAAAAATGACGGAAGTTCTAACTAGAGCTCAAATTAGCTCACAATCTCCGCTAACTGAAGCGTCGACTGCTCCCATTAGTATCAAGTTGGGAGGATCCAACTATGCCTTATGGTCCCAGGTGGTGGAGATGTATATCTCTGACAAAGACAAACTGAGATATATTAATGGGGATTTTCCTCAACCTGCTGAAACCGACCCCTTATTTAGGAGATGGCGTACTGAAAATGCCATTGTCAAAGGATGGTTGATCAATTCGATAGACCCCTCCTTAATTGCAATTTTATTCGATTCCCAACTGTAAAACAGGTTTGGGACTTGGTGACTACCACTTACTATGATGGGACAGACACGTCTCAAGTGTATGATCTTCACCGTCAAGTTACTCGTACGAAGCAAGCGGGTGGATCCATTGAAAAATACTACAATGACCTTCAACGGTTGTGGCGTGAAATTGATTTCCGTCGTCCTAATCCAATGAAGTGTGCGATTGATATACAAAAATATAACTCCATCGTACAAGAAGATCGAGTGTATACCTTCCTCGATGGACTTGATGATAGATTGGATTAAACTCGAAGTGATGTGCTTCAGATCAAACCATTCCCTACGGTGGAACAAGCCTATGGATTCGTCCGTAGGGAAGAGGTCAGGCAGACCGTGATGATCACAGGTGTAGATACGACACCCGGAGTAGTTATGGCTTTTAAAGGGGTCAAGGGACACCATAATCTAATGCCACCAAAAACAGGAACTTCCTTGGGTAGCAAGAAATCCACGGGAAATCCACCATCTCTTGACATGAAATGTGGCCATTGCGGAAACTCCAAACACACCTGTGAAAACTGCTTTAAACTACATGGGTATACAGAATGGTGGAATGATCTTCAAGCACGGAAGAAACGGGACACCACTGGGCGAGCCGCTGTGGCTACCAATAATGCCTCACTATCCCTTACTTCTCAGGCCGAATCTTCTCAGGATCCTGGTATTTCAAGTAAAGCATTTCACATCTCTACTCGTAGTGATAAAGAGGATTGGATTCTGGACTCTGGAGCTACAGATCACATGACATTTGACCCAAATAATCTCTCCAATACAACTCAGCCAAGACGGAGTCGTGTTGCCAATGCAAATGGGGTCACTTATCCAGTTACAGGAGTTGGAATAGTGACCTTATCTCCTTCATTATCATTATCTAATACTTTACTTGTACCCTCTCTGTCAAACCGACTAATGTCTGTAAGTCAGGTCACTTCAGATCTTAACTGTGTAGTACTGATGTATTCTACTTTTTGCCTTCTACAGGATATTCTCACCAAGGAGATCATTGGGCGTGGTACTAGGAGAGAGGGGGCTATATTATGTGGATGACCTCAGTTCAGGAAGAGCCAATCACATGCAAAACACTGCTGGTAACAAAGAACGACAGATTTGGCTATGTCATCGTAGATTTGGGCATCCATCATTCGGGTATTTAAAGCACTTACTCCCCAATTTATTTTCAAATATCACACATTCAGATTTCAAATGTGATACTTGTATCCTAGCAAAAAGTCATAGGGCGTCTTATCCTATGAGCATGAATAAAAGTATGACACCTTTTGCTTTGGTACATTCTGATGTTTGGGAACCTTCCCCGGTCATTACGTCATCGGGTCATCGTTGGTTTGTTATTTTTGTTGATGATTGTACACGAATGACATGGCTTTACCTTCTCAAACACAAAGATGAAGTATTTGCTACATTTCACCTGTTTCACACCATGGTTCAGACACAATTTTCTGAAAAAATTAAGATACTTAGGTCTGATAATGGAAGGGAATATGTTAATCAACAATTCCGGACATACTTGGACAACCATGGTATTCTCCATGAAACCTCGTGTTCATAAACCCCACAACATAATGGGAATGCGGAGAGGAAGAATCAGCATATTTTAGAAACAGCTCGGGCCTTACTAATCGGTGCACATATGCCTAATAAATACTGGAGTGATGCTCTTACTACAGCGGTGTATCTACTGAATTGTATGCCCACAAAAACCTTACAATTTCAGACTCCATTAAAGGTGCTATCTGATCATTTTCCCTTGCCTACTATTTTGATGCTTCCGCCCTGAATTTTTGGATGTGTTGTTTTTGTCCACCTCCATAAAAATCAACGAACTAAGTTGGATATCATACGAATACTTCGTTATTTAAAATCCTCCCCTGGAAAGGGACTTATGTTTTCAAGGAATGGTCAATTGGAAGTCGTTGGATATACAGATTTAGACTGGGTAGGGAATATCAAGGATAGGAAATCTACTGCTGGGTACTTTACTTTGGTGGGGGTAATCTGGTTACATGGAGGAGCAAGAAGCAAAAGGTAGTTGCCTTATCTAGCGCTGAAGCTGAATTTCGAGGAATGGTCAAGGGAATATGTGAGCTCCTTTGGTTGAAAAAACTTCTAATCGAGATTGGTGTTGCTCCTAACACTGAAATGAACTTATTTTGTGATAACAAAGCAGTCATTGCCATCTCCCACAATCCAGTCTAACATGATCGCACAAAGCATGTTGAAGTGGATCGGAACTTCATCAAACAGAATCTTGAAGAAAAAATTATTCAACTTCCATTTGTTAAATCAAAAAATCAATTGGCTGATATACTCACAAAATCTGTGTCTGCAAAGAACTTCTACAACTCACTTGACAAGTTGGGCATAAGAGACATATATGCACCACCTTGAGGAGGAGTGTTGGCATTTGAGTTGTGTGGTAGACAACACTGCAGTAAATTATGGCAGATAACAAGCAAATGTGACAGACAAGAATAATAGTGGAAATTAATAATGTTATAATTAGTTTCCTTTCCGCTTATCTTAGTATACAAATACTATATTCGTGTATAGAGAAACTAGAACCGAGAAATACAAAAATACAGAAACAATAATTTGATAGTTGCAATAATACCAATTTTATACAAAGTTAGGCCGGTCATTACATAAGGAAATATCCTCCAATAGCATTAGGCGAATGAATTTTCTTATTCGGATTTCAACCCATATTAATATTTTATATAAAAATAATATTAATTTTTAAGCCATATATAAATTATATTTTTTATTTATTTTTAATAAAATTTAAAGATAATTTATTAACATGTAACAAACATCACAAATTATTTTTATAATATTAAAAGATTAAAAAGTAATTATTTTTTTTACACCAAAATTATTTTTTAATATATAATTACAGTTTATTTCTCTTTAAATTTATAAAATGTAATATTTATATTTTGAAAACTGTTTTTACCGTAAAAATTCTGAAAATAATTTATAAATTAAACATGCATATAAGGTTATTAAATTTTTTTATATAACTAAATACAAATTTAATTAATATTAATGATGATTTTTTTTAACATATATTATATTTTTCTTTTAGATTAATTTAATTTATAAAATCTCTTAACTATCAATTACTATTTTACTAATCTATTATTTTATATAATGAAATTTTTTTTCGAAAAAAAAAAGAAAATTACTCTATTGAATATATGTGAAGAACTTCTATAAAATATATAATTATAAATAAATAATAAGAGTAACTTGTTTTTTTATTGAAAATATTATCGATTATAATTGTTAGGTGTAAAGTAATTTACGTCATGTGGAGTAATGTAAGAGGTCTTAGTCAACAAGTAATTCACAAGTCAACATAGTCAATTCTGAGTCAATAGATAGCCATCAATATATGTTGAATATCTAATAGATAAATGACTAGTATTCAAATTTTTAATTATCTGACAATAAGATAATTAAATAGATAAAATTATGACATTTAAATATAAGTCTATCACTATGAATAAGGGCCAACAGTAGGTATATTCATTTCTATAAATAGTCACCACTATTCACCATTAAACATAACTTCAGAATTTGATAGGACTTCATAATTGAAGATAATTGAAAATACTAAGATCTAAACTTTCTCTCCCTAAATATCTCTTTGCATCATAAGGAGAGACACTAATCTCCTCATTCTTCTCACTATCCAAACTTACTTAAGCATAAGAGGGTCAAAGATCGCTACACCCTGTGATAGCCCAAGGTCTTAACGATGTGTTCTCTATTCTCAGGTACATAGGAAGCAAAAGTGTATCTAATCATTAGTGTTAACAAAAATCAATATCACCATTAGGCACCATCTGTGGGAACAAGTGTGCTATACTAGTTGAATCATAACTAGAGAGAAAAAGATTTACAGTGTTATCTAACATTCTAAATTGGGTGATCTTTGAAGAAAAGATCCTAAAATTTAGAAGAAAACAACTCTAGAAAAAGTTCACTCTACATAGTCTCTAAAGGACACACCTTTCTATCGTTTTAAAATGAATAAACCTCTTTACTAGGATAACCAAGTTTCTACAAGAAAAATGAGGTTATACCTAATGTTCAACAAGTTGTGCAACCACCTATATAGGTTGCCAATCTCGCACCACTATGACCACAGTGGGCTCAAACGAAGCACCAAAAATGGCATGAAAGAAAGTTCATCTAAACACAATGGAGAATGTGGTCCAGACCATCTTGGAATGTCTACCAGATCCATAAGCCCTTGAAGTAGAAAATGACCTTACGACACCTTCCAATGGCTATAGTGCATCAGATTTGATCCATAGCCATACAGGCTCAGACTGGAGATGCATCCCACCTCAACAAGGTCTACATCCAATGCTCATATAGACAACTTTGACCTATACAATCTAGAGTTGCCAACTTATAGAGGCTCGAATCCCATCCCTCTATTTGTCCATCCTAGATCGCTTGGGACCTACTCGTTTATACATGTGAGTGCCTTGAAACCTACAGGTGGGACCACTCCATCTAATCCAAATATAGAGACAATGAGACCTCAGTAGCCAATGGTCACCATAGGGACAATCAACACAAGGATGTAACAACAATCTTCCATCCCACCATTAATCTGTTATGTTAAGATGTGATAATGTTACTAATGTAGAAAACGTAAGGTTGAGTTGTGATTATAAAGGATGTTACATGTGATAATGGCCAATAGTGATTATGTTGTATAGTTGGTATGCAATACATATGATAATAGCTAGTAGTGGCAGTTTTGTATAGTTGATGTGAGGCGTTAGAACCATTCCATTCTATTATAGAGGTTAAGGTAGTTAGCTGCTTATCTTTCTCTATACATACAGTGCACTTGGCACTTGTGTGCCTTAGCTTAGTCTATAAATAAGACAAGCTATGTAATACTATATCATCTTCTTCTTTAAGAATTCTTCAATAACAATTTTCAGAGGTAGTTAAAGATTTGTTTTCCCTTCTTATTTTTGCATTAAACAATCAAGAATTCTTGATTGTTGTGAATGGTATTAGAGCCAAGAGTACTCAAACTCGATAATAGAGATTATGAATCAAACCTACAAAGATGTTGTAAATGGATCTTTTGGTGTTAATGCTTCCACGTATAATTTTTCTACCTAAAGTTCAATTAATGTATTGGCTAAGAGTCTTTCATCCTTTCCACTTATCAATGTATGTCTCCCAGTTAAATTGGATAAGCATAATTACATGATTTCGAGGGATTAATTAATGACCTATGTCACTACCTATGGGTTTGAAAGTGTCATTTATGGGTCACTTGTTATGCCTAGAAGGTATCTTGATGATTTTTGTACATCTAATCCTACTTTCTTAAATTGGAATAAGTTGAATTCCATCAGAAAGGGATGGATTTATGGTTACGTGTCCATTTCTATGCTAACTTACCTTAGTATGGGATGATAACTAGACAACAATGGATAGCACTTGAGGAATCTTACTCAACTAATGTCTAATCGAAGGCCATGGAATTAAGAGAACATATTCATATGATGAATAAGGAAAGGCTTACAGTGGCATAATACATGTTGAAAGCCAAGACTAGTATTGGAAATCTTACTACAATAGATGATCCCATTAGCAAAAAGGATTTATTGCTATATGTATTGCGAGGTCTTGGTCCAAAATATAATAATTTTATGACCAATATCATAATGAGAGAAGTGTTACCTTTGATCAATGATATGCACAACTATCTTGAAGGCTTTGATAAGATTTATAGAAATAATCTCCTACTAAATATGAGTCTTTTCATGCAAATGTTGCAAATTTTGAAGGCAAGAATGAAAATTTGAAATTCTTGAATAACAAAGGAGGTGAAAATAAATCTTATAAGACTTTCAAATAGTTTCTTCAAGATTCATCTCAATCTCAAGACAACAAGAGTGATTCTACTCAGTTTTTCAAGAATAGTACCAAGAAAACCTGTCATAAGAAACCTATTTTCCAATTGTGTGACAAACCTGGTCATAGTGCTCAACCATGTTTTTTTCTTCAAGATATTCTTGTAGGGAAATCTGTGTCACCATCTACAATGGTTGTTCAGTGTGGAAATAACTCATCGTCTTCATTTGATAGCTCTTCCTGGGTGTTAGATACTAGTACCAGTCACCATGTTACTACTAATTCAACTACTTTAATAAATTCACTCTCATACTATGGCCTTGAAGGAATTACATTAGGTAATGGTGAAACCATTCCCATTTCTAGTGTTTGCAGAAGTATCGTTCGATTCCCTAATAATTATGATCTCAATGTAGAACAAGTGTTACATACTCCTAAAGCTACTGTAAATTTAATTTCTATTCATAAATTGTACAAGGATAATTAAATTTCTATGAAATTAGATCATTCTGGTTTCTATGTCAAGGACCTGTATTCCAAGGAGGTTATGGATTAAGGCCCTAGTCAGTATAATATATGCAAAATGTAGAGTGGCTCTTCATCATTTGGTGTTGGTGATGGATCTTCTAAGCTGTTTCTTGCGTATTTGGAGAAGCAAAACACAAGGTTGGGTTACCCTTCCTTTCCAACAGTTAAGGTTGCTCTACATCAGTAAGGCAATGCTAGTAAAAGTTGTGATAGAAATAATGATGAAAGCTTGTTTGGTACATTTTATCAATTAGCAAAAGGTCATCAGTTACATTTTCCCTCTTCTCATACTCAAGTAGATACTCTATTTGTTATATTGTATATAGATCTATGAATAACTCTTAAGAGTACTATAATAGCTCAAAAATTATTTGCTTTTATCGACGATGATCACACTAGATTTAGTAAGATTTTTCTCTTGAAATCAAAAGATCAAACTATGGCTACTATTCTTATTTTCAAGAGTATGGTTCAAAGACAATTTTAGCACACATACATCTGAACAAATTAGTGTTATGGAATGTCGTCATAGACATATTGTGGAAAGATGTATGCATTTGCTTCTCATTACTCATATTCCAATTACTTTATCGCCTTATGTTGTTCAAACTGCATCATTTTTTATCAATATATTGCCTACTAAAATTTTGTTTGGATTGTTTCCTTTTGAGATGCTATATGGTAAGGCCCCTATGTATGATGTTTTAAAAGTTTTTAGTTACGAATATTTCCCATGTATAAGGGATTATAATAGTGATAAGTTTGACATTCTATCCGTGGAGTGTGTTTTTTTGGGTTATGCCTTGAATCAAAAAGGATATGTATGCTTTAACATGTCTACTAGTAAAGTAATTGTAGGTAGGCATGTGGTGTTCCATGAAATTAATTTTCCTCCTTTTACTGAAAAGGCTTTTGAATCTTCTGTGAAATCTTTGAGACATTCATCATAGTTCTATCTACTATGCCAGTTTCTTGTCCTTTACCTATTGATTTATCATCTTCTATGCTTCTCTCTCCTACTTTTTTCTAGAAATTTCAACCCTTCTATTCCTAATTCCAATTCCAATTTTAGCTCTACACCTAGTGTGTTGGGTGTACCTAGTGCTCCAATGACTTTTCCTGGGACATTTCATCAATCTAGTGCCTCCAACATGTTTGTTCCTAATGCCAATCCTGATTCTAACTCTTTACATAGTGTGTTAAGTGTACTTAGTGATTCAGTAAATGTTCCCGAGACATCTTATGAGCCTAACATATCACCTAAAAATGAATTAGTTATTCTGTTTGAACCAATGCTACCTTTCATGGACATTTTTCCTTCTCCTACTAATGATCTACAACTCATAGTTGATTTACCTATTGAGCCTCTTACTCCTATCATGGATTCAAATATTCATCAAATGGTTACAAGATCAAATGTGAACATTGTCAAGCCAAAAGCCTTTCCTAATCTCCTTCTATAGTCAATCAACTCATGAGTTATAGGCAAGCTTTAAAAATCCCTAAGTGAAGGAAGGCCATGTACAATGGAATTAATGCTTTTAATGCTACCAACACTTGGGTTGTGGTTCCTTTATTAGCTAATGTGTCTTATATTACTTGTAAATGGGGGTTTAGAGTCAAATTTTTGGAAGATAGGGCTTTAGAAAAGTATAAAGCAAGGTTGATTGCTTGTGGTTTTCTACGGGAGTTTAGGATGGATTATTCTAAAACCTATAGCCCAATTGAGTAGACTATAACCATAAGAGTTGTGCTTACTCTTACTTTGAGTAGAGGATGGAAAGTGAGGTAGGTAAGTGTAATTAATGCATTCCTTAGTGATTTTTTAAGAGTATGTACATACATCAACCTCTTGGTTTCAAGGAAGGTGGTTCCACCATGGTGTACAAGCCTTAAAAGATTTTGTATGGTTTGAAACAAGCCTTTAGAGCTTGGTATCAAAAGCTTTGTAATTGTTTGCTTGGTGTAGGGTTTCATAATTCTAAGGTTGACCTCACTGTTTCTTCTTTGTAAAGATAAGGAAATGGTGGTGCTTCTAGTATATGTTGATGATATCCTTGTCATAGGGTCAAACTTAGTTTGTGTAGATACAATCATTGTAGATTTATGTATTAATTTTTCTCTCAAGGATTTGAGCAGTTCTTCATTATTTCTTGGATGTTAAAGTCACTTACAATGTCACTAGTATGCACTTATCTCAATACAAACTTACGAAATAATTGCTTTACATAGCTAGTCTTCTTGATGCCAAACCTGTGGCCACTCCAATGTCATCAAGAAAGTTACTTAGCAAAGTAGAGTCATGCTTTTATAGATCTTTTTGAGTATTGAAGGCTGGTAGGATCACTTCAACATCTTACACTTACATGACTTGACATTGATTTTAGAGTGAATAAATTGTTAGTTTATGGCAATGCCCACTGATCTCTACATTCTTTAGCCAAGAGATTATTGTGATATGTTAATGGTACTTTAGTAGCACATCTACCTAATATGTCTATCTTGGTGAAAACATAGTTTCATGAAACAACTCTAAATAGAAGGTGATGTCTCAAAATTTGTGGGATTTCTTTGAATTTTTTTCATGTAGGACCCATCAAAAGATGCCACGTGGATGCCATACAAGCAGAGAAGTTGACTAGGCATGGCACAAGGATTCCATACAAGTAAAGATGGCCAATTATGAAATGTCGCGTGTACCGAGTGATGCAAGCCTTACCATGTGTCAACATGACGTTCATTCCAAGTTTACTTGCGCAATCAATGGGCGTGCCATACGCCATCACCTAATTCTTCCATTCTTCCTATTGGGACACCATGCAAAATATAACCGCAAATCATAGCGTGCTATATGGCACTGACTTAGTGTGAATTGACCACAATCAGTCCACCCACGCCACATATCGCGCGTTGATTCGCCCAGTGAATCCATGAGCCATGTGTCATAATCATATTGGCTAGCATTTTTAATTTCCTTTTTTCATATTAGTCCTTGATCTGAAATTGATCTAACGGTCCAATTTTCACCTGAACCTAATCTAACCACTAATTACCCTGTAAACCTTAAGGAGCTAAAAATTATCAATTTTTATCAGTTTTGGAGCAAGAAGAGAGAAAAATACAAAAAAAAATTAAAAAGAGATAAGATTTTGGTGGAGATTCAATAGGAGATTAGTGCTACTATTCAAAAGATTGATTTTATTTCTTCTTCTTCTTCTTTCTTTGTTAATTTTTATGTATTTTCTTATGAAAAATATAAGAAAATTATGTCTAACTAATTTATTAATCTAAGGGTTTTATGAATTTAATTTTCAACATGTGATGATCTAATTTTTATCCTAATTATGATTTCAATTTAATTATATTATTTAATTTGATTTTTATTCTATTAATTATTTGACTAATAATTGATCTATAAAGGTAATTAAATAAATTTAAGAGAATTATTTACTTGTTTATCTTAATTAAATAACATGCATAGTTTCTAGGTAGAGATACATGATTCTTATGCATGTGATCCATAATTATTGAAATTAATGAATAGTATGTAATTTAATTGACATAAGAGTGCAATTAGGTTAATTAGTGTATGATGTGTATTTTAATTGAGAGAAGAATACATATTAGGTTAGATTCAATTGATCATATAATCAACTAATTATTATATTGAAGGTATTTTAGTGATTCATATGTTTAGAAAAATTGAATGATTAAGTATTAATATATATTTTCTTATATATCTTCTTAGCCTCCAAATATGAGTTAATTAATTACTGTTATTTATGTTTATTTATTTTAATTTTGATTTCTCAAAACATAAAAACACAAAACATTGATTTTTATTTTTTTTGTTTTAAAAATTAGTTTCTAATAATTATATTATTTGTTTCGATACGTATACTTGCATATTCATTACACACAACTTGTGTCAATCAATAGTGCATATGGCTAGACATTGTATATGCGGACCCATAACTGTTAGGATCACTCCAGATTCGTTTCCCAACAAGTATCCATCATTGTATACGAACACAATGAATCATAAATTCCAACAAGTGATGGACTCAAAGATCACCCACCATCCTAAAATAGACAAGATTAGAAATGGATCTCACCAAAAAGTAAAAGAAATACATGGATGCAACACAAGTATAGAATCACAAGCACATAATTCAAAAGTACATAAATGACATGAACTCTAACATCATGATCCAAGCATGTGGTACACCATTGGGCCTTAGAAAACATGCTAGGTAAGTCATAGTTCACAAGCTCCCTGAACTTTGAAAATATAGAATAAGGGACGACCCCAATGAAGCCACAATGAAGTACCTAACTCAATAGGTCATGAACCTATACCATCCCCAATTGACACTAAGTATTCCAAAAATACTTGAACAAAAGGCTAAAACTTACTATCTAGGTCCAAGGGGCATTGCCCTCTGGTATAGCTACTATAAGGTGTAAATCTTAGTGAGTAACTCATCATAAAGTACAAAGCTTGAGGTGCACAAAGCGTCTAGACAACTCTAGTCTCTAAGATTGATTAAAGGTTGCGAAGCATAAGCTTTCACCTAGCATAGACTTTTATCTAATGGGTCACGAGGCCTTGTCCACTTCCCTCTTAGGTCGTACCACATTATGTATCTTCTCAGAGAATATACACCTCTAATGGTGCACTTTTGCATGTCCTCCCTTATCGAGAAAGTTCTTAATGTGTTTAACCATATGTTTACACTTCGAACAAAGTTTGAACATGAGTCATGCATAGAATTTATTAAGTAGACTAGATATTGGCCCTACTAGAACTTGAGGTGATCAAGGCATAATCCCCCACTACTTGGACCTCTACAAAAAGTCCAAAATTTTATGCACCCATGACTATTCGTTCCAATAGGGGATATAAGTGCACAAGTTATAAAAATAATTATGACAAAGAAAAGCCTATGTGTTAAAGAGTAAGGATGTCTACAAGAGTAGTATCAAAACTCACATAGTTATGCAGCCTTCCCAGAAAAAGGGTGGTCATATCATCAATAGATCCTATAAGGATTTTAGAACCATCATCACATGCATAATTGCATCGCTATGATGGTTTGGAACCATCACTCACCCGACTATTAATGCATGGTTCTAAGCCATTCATATCATGACTGGACACTCCATAGGTGGTCGAACCATGGTCAGATACACCATGGGTGGTTGAATCATGGTTGGATGAACATTGGTCCCTCACTTTTTCATTGATCCTCCACTATATGGTCACCTCACGCAATCCATCCCAATTTGTACTCACTTATCCCCATGATGACAAGTTCAATCTCATTCATCAAGCTCTTGAGTTGCCTATAGGCTCAAAAGTTCATACACTTGGGATCCATATCCTCTCTTTAACGATGGGAAGTGAACTCATTGAATAATGGTTTTAACATCAACATAACTCCCCAATCGGGAGTCTGCTAGCAACAACAGGACATCGTTGTGCACATTTTGAGTTCTAAAAAAATCATCATATGAGCAAGTAATGTCCACGTAAGAATGGATTTGACACCACTAGTGAGGTTCAAAAAATAGTGAACCTAGGTAATGATATAATGGAAAAATATACCTCCTAGCCCATGTATCCAAGTCTAGCAAATCTAGGGGCTAATATTGGGTGTAAAATAGCTCAAACAATGCGGTATAATTTAAGAGATAAGCATCAATATATGTTAAATATCTAATAGATAAACAATCAGCATTCATACTCTTAATTATCCAGTAATAAGATAATTAAGTAGATAAAACTCTAATACTTAATTATAAGTTTATTACTATGAATAAGATTCATCATTAGGTATATTATCTCCTATAAATAGTCATTGTATTTACCATTAAACATAACTTCAAAACTTGACAGAACTTTATAACTAAAGATAACTGGAAATACTAAGATCTAAACTCTCTTTCCCTAAACATCTCTCGGCATCACAAGGAGAGACAATATTCTCCTCATTCTTCTCACTATCCAAACTTACTTAAGTATTGGACGACCAAAAGCCACCATATCCTATGGTGGTCCTAGGTTTTAACAATGTGTTCTCTATTCTCAAGTACATAAGAAGTAGAGGTGCATACAATCATTAGTGTTGACAAAAATCGGTATCAACAATCATAATATTGGGCTTTAAATAAGTATGAATTATGCGTAAAATAATTTTAATTTTTTATGCAACTTAACTCATACACCTATAAATAAGACTTAAACATTAGAATTTCAACACATGTTTAAATAAGCTTCATGTTATTGAAGTAATGTTAGAGTCACATAAGTTTACACTTAAATTTTTACTCAAACTAATTATAGTGTGACACATGACTAAATAATTTTAGAAATAAAAAAATTATTTTTTTTTTTAAATTAACTACATGTCACACCATAATAAATGTGAGTGTATATTTGGATGATCCTAGCATTCTTGTTAAAACTTATTTAACCATTTATCACGTTATAATTAATATGAATATATATTTAAGTTATCCTAACATTCCTCGTAAAGCTCATTCCTCTTAAAGCTACGCCATTGACCAGTAATTTTATTTTGAAAAATATTATCTATATGTTATAATATAGCTGATCAGTTCATAATTATTTTAATATGTTATATTTTTTAAATTAATATTCAATCAAACATACGTTGATTCATGAATGAATTTCATGCATATATTAATACCCATTTATTTCAGTTAACTTCTCTTTGTAAACTATTATTTCAATTCAAAGTCAACAACAGTCTGTAGAGATTAGCGAGGACTGTTAGAATGCATTTAGTTCGGCTAATAATTAGTGTATGTCTTGAAGGATTAATGGTAGATTCATTTTCTACTCTTTTTATATTCACACTTTTATTATGAAATATATATATGCTTTTAAATTTTTAAAATATATGATTTAGTTTTTAAATTTATAAAACTTAATATATACATCCTCAAATTCATTTTGCATGTTTTTATTTTTTTTTTAATCAAAGTGAGCTTTATTGTTTAATTCATAAAATCGTGTTCCCCTTCCTTACTCTTGATCCAAAAATAACAAGGTTAGAAGGGTATTTTTCATACTTTATATAATGGCAATAGATGAAGACCAAAATTATAGAACACCAAGGTAAAATGCGACTTGACCTAAAAAAAAGTCGTTTTTACGCGTAGATGTCATGTAAGTACACACCCAGCCCAAGGATTTAAAAAAAAAAAATGACTGCACATAGCCCAAGCATCTCTAGTTCTCAAAAAAGTCCTTGTTTTGAACCTAAAACATATAATATTAATGCTTGTTGTTGATATATAAATTATATACAAATTCAAACGGGGGTTAGTAGTCATTAGTCTCATAAGTCATTATTAATTTTCAAGTATAATACAATGCCACTATTCCAATACATATACTTTCTAGGAAAGCCTCTTTTAATGAGGCCCTCAAGGAGTTAAAAAGGAGACTTGCATAATATGCTATATCAACGACATTCTAATCTCATCTAACAACTCGCTGACAATTTGATAATAAGAAGTTTATTTGTTAATTTTATAATCATCTATTTTATTTGTGGGGGTGTAGAGTTATAAATTGAAGTTTGAACTTTTGTCCAAGGATACTACAATTTTTTTTTCTCTTTCTATATTTCAAATTTATATCAAATGACATGTTACCATGTTCATAGCAGCCCAAAAAAAAAAAAATTTGGACATGATACCATGTTATTGGTGAGTACATTTTTAAAATCATATCTATAAAAATGTATTCTATGAAAAACTTACGTGTTAATTAAAATTGTAGTAGTTTTATTGCGCATATATATACTAGTAATAAAAAAATTACATTAATACAAATAAAATTTAATATGAAATATTTTACGATAAAAATAAATAATACTAAAATTTAAGCAAATTTTTATTTAAATTTTTTTAAAATTAAATATTAATAACATATTAAAATAACATAGTCATAATTAACAAATATTAGAAAAAAAAATTTGTTAATTTTTTTTATATTAATTGTAAGTTTACTATTTTTAAAAACTCATATTTTAATCGTATTTAATTATTTAACAGAAAAATAATAAGATTTTAATATAAAAATTATTAATATAATAAAATTTATCCTTAATTAATCATTTTCATAAAATTAAAAAATTAAATAATATATTTTTTAATTTAAAGTACCGAACAATAAAATAACATGATATATATATATATATATATATAAAAGATAATTTATTGATGAGAAGTTACTGCATTACTTGAAGTGGTATTAAGAACAATACAGGCAAGTAGTGCTTTTAGATTTAATAATTCATCAATTGAGATCAAATTAACCTACCTATACTAAGTGGCCACTGGCTTAATTAATCGTTATTTATAGTAATGAAAGTTGCCTTAACTATATACGTCTTTAATTTTCTATTTAGTAATTGACCGATCGATATTGGAATATGTCTGACTTAATGCATGCCTCCCAAACGATGATGAAATTTGAGACTTCAACAATTATGACACTTGTTAGTGGACAACCCACTTTATTACTTCCATCAATACCAATTGAACCAGCTAGGACACAACATGTTTTGCCTCCCTAGCTATTTGACTCAGTGAGTTTCGGAGTTGACATTTTTATGAAAAATCTCTACTTAGGAAATTTTTAACTCATTACTCTATTTTCTCTCACATTAAAAATTATATTAAGTTTTTATTCTTTTTTACCTATAATATCAAATATTATATTAAAAATATTTTTTTTATTCTGATTCAATCAATTAAATAATTATATATTACTATTAATTAATTAAAAATTATATTATTTAAAAAATAAAAAAAAACCCACTAAATAAAATATTATATTTATTATATGAATTAAAAATTACATCTAATTAAAAATACATATATATATATATATATATATATATAGATATTAATCTGATAAATTATTATATTCATCTCATAAATATTCAATTAATACATTTCGAAATACAATGTAAACTTCTCTATCCATGATTTGTTTATGTCGAGAAATTAATTCTTGAAATCGAATATTTGTGTATAATGTACTTAATTTTAATTTATTATATGTAATAAAAAATTTAACAATATTTTTAAAAAAATTTCAAATCGTTGTTTTAGTTTATATTAAACTTTTAGTTCTATGTTGTATTAGTAATTTTTTTAATCATTTTATATCATATACTTAATTTTAATTTTTATATGTAATTAAAAATTTAACAATATTTTTAAAAATAAAAAATAATACAGTATGAACAGTATTTGAAGCGATAAACAATGTTTGATAAAATTAATAATATCGCGTAAAATTTAGTATGATACTATTTATCGTATCAAATTTAGTGCAAAATTTAGTGTAAGATGGGAGAAACTCTACACTAAATTTGAAATTATAGAGTTAGGTTGGAGATGGTCTTAATACTATAAAGTTAAGCATTCGAGCTTATACAAAATAACAAAGCATATTAAAGAGAGACTTTATAGACTTGACATAATTGAAAATAATCAGGTAAACTCTCTCTCCCGTCTATATGATAAGCGTTCTTTTATACAGTTTTTTTTATATATCAATTCATTTATATTTATATATATTATTATTATAATAGGTTAAAAATATTTATTTTATATTTATTAAAAAATATTAATTTTTTGGATTTTTTGAAATTTTTCTGTGATTTTATGAATTTTATTTGATAAGTAGGTTAATTTAGAAAGAAAATGGATGTATTTAACAAACTATCACCGTTTATCCTATTCTTTGGACACATGGTGTGAATTAATTTTGTCTCTACCATAATAACAATTGTTTGGTATTATATAGGTAACAGGTACGTGACCATAACGAGCTGAGATACCTCACTCATATGGTGTAGGTAGCACTCATTTAGAAGCTTGCACATAACGACCTGATCCTTTGAAGCAATCGATCAAGACTTGATGATCCAAATTTGACTTAAGTAAACATCCTAGTACACCACCCTAATAACCTGGATCATCTCTTTGCATACAAGACCTCAAGCAGCACGTATATGACAACCTGAGGACAACGACCTCATTCTGTATAGAACTAATTTGTAATGTACTCTAGCAACTTATAGAACGCTTACCAATGTAACCTCGACATCTATCTAATAAGTGCTATATATACCTCTCTAGTGATATGAATAAAGGATCTAATCATTATTCACATTTCATACTTATCTCTACAAACTTTAACACACAAGAATCTCTTCAAACAACAATAATCATATTTACATCCTAATTCTATTTTTATCTCTTATAAATACAAAATACTCCACAAAATATAGGTATCATTATAATTAAAAAAATCAATATAACAATTGATACAATACATAAGATAAATCAAGGAGCACATCTAAAGTAACTTTTGGATGAGATTTTGGAGATCTTAATAAGCTTTTTTTAATCCTATTCTTTTTAATTTTTCATGATAATAATATTGATTTTTATGGAATCTAGTTAATTTAATAATGTAGTGAATAATTTTAAGCCCTAGATTACAATTTAATTAATTTAATATTATGATAATTTTGGTTTTACTTCTTTATTTTTTATGTGCTTAATTCTATGTTTTTGAATGTCAAAAATTATTCATGTATGGATTAGAATAATTAATTAGTTTGTTACATGAATATATTTATATCTAGTTTAAGATATTAATACGTAATTGATAATATTCTTATTCAAAGCAGCATCTTTTGGCTATTATCACAAGTATGATTGAATATATTTGTTAAAATTAAACGATTGTTATAATATTGTTCGGTTTAGTTACCATTTTTTTTAGATCTTAATGCAATGAATGAATTAAATATAATAAACATATCTCTAAGTTATTCAAGATTTATATTGATTAATAAGCGGACCTTTAATTACATTATAAGAAAAGATCAAAAGTCTTAAGCAGATCTAGACTTTTAAAACTAAAGTTAAGAATTCAAGAATGATTTTTAATTCTAAAAATAATTTAAAACTTAAGAAATTAATTTATATTCATAATATAATTAATTGAATTATAGAATAATAGTGAGGATAGTTTTACGATCACATATCTCTCATAATTCTTGTATAATTTATTTTATTATTTTATTCAAAAATTACAAAAATCTCATTTAATTGATTTTAATTAATTTACTAACGTATTAATAATTACCACTAGATGTTACACATTCACGTGTATATGTTAACTCTTATTCTTAAAATTATTTATTATTTATATATAATTACGTATATTTGTATATTTTTAATCGTGTCACTGTACTTATAAGATGTTAATATTTTGCATGTATATTTCACTTGATTGCTAAAATTAAATACAAGTTACAATAATTTGATTGGTTTTACCCAAATGCTAAAATCTTGTCTAAATGGATAACCCAACCTAACATTGAGCCATCTCGATCTTGTAACTAGTAGATTTTATAGAGTTTTATTTGTTGAAATAAACTCATTTAATAATATAATTTTAAAATATAATCAATTAAATTAAAATTATTAAAAATTAAATTTTTTTAGGAGTAAAATAGAATTGAGAGAATAGGATAAAAAAATAAAGAAAGAGAATATGTAGAGGGAGAGGAGAGAGTTGATGCTTGCTCCGTTTCTTTTCCTCCTTTTTTAACGATTTTTTTATAGATAAAATATATAGATTCTAATTTATCCCTAAAAATATCCAAAATTTAAAAATTTAACTTAATTGACTGTATATTTAAATTATAGAACTAAATAAACTCATTTAATAATCATAAGAGATAAAAGCGTATAAAAATTATAATTACAAGACTGATCAAACCAAGAGTAGCTCCATGTGCATGTAGGTGGCAGGGGTAAAGACTCTTTAGGAATTAAGACTTACGAGCCAAAACCTAAACCAAACATAACCAAGCCATATAAGCCATCTCCTATATGTGGTCTGATATAGTTCAGATCCTCCCCAAAAAGATCAAAAACTGTTTCAGGCAGAAATCGGTTACATTGAGTATTCCTCGACCAAAAAAGACTGACATTAATAATTTTAGCATCTTACATTAATATAACCATAAATCTTGTATATGTGAATAAATTAGGAAAAGTATACCGGGAAATAAATGACAAAACACATAATAGTAAATTGTGCGCACACAACAATGAAATTACTTAACTAAATCAGAAACCAAAAACTGCTGGTAATGATATGCTCTCACTGCTGGGCACACTGAACCCTGGCATTGATGGCTCGTCGTCATCTTCATCATATGCCTCCTGGTAATGCTGTTGCTGTTTCCGCCTCATCTCATCCTCAATATTGACATCATGTAAAGTAGTCTCCTCACAATCATCCAGTTCCATGTCTGTTAAATTCTTCCTTGGCTTGGGAGGAAGTACCATTTCCAACTTCCTGCATTGAGCAGGAGACAAAACACCAGAATCTGGGAAGTCCACATTGAAATGAATGTACAGCCGACCCTTGATAAATGGCCTACCACGACGTGGCATCCCCTCATCATTAACTGCTTTGTATTGACCTGCAATAGACATATTTCATTATGAAACTAGAAGCTGTAAATCTTTTTAAATAGAATAATTCATGCAAAGCCTATATACCAGGCTTGATTTGATCTACAAAGCAATACCAAGCTTAAATAGAATAATCTACAAAGTAATACCAGGCTTGATAGCTTCTCCAGGATTTGATTTGATCAAGAGCTGCCTCCCATCAAGATGAGTCAAGGCAAACTGGAAACTGCAAAGTGCCTCAGTCATAGTGAGGGTGTGCTCCACATACAGATCATCAAACATTCGCTTGAACTTAGAATGCTCCTTCAATTGCAATATGAAAACGACATCTCCAGTAATGGTATCACGCTGCAACCACATAATATGATTTGCAGTAATCAATGTCACTTTCAGGATTTATGAATTCTTAAACAAGATCACTTCCAACAATCTTTTAAGCAAACAGAAATTAAATACGATCACCATGCTAAGCTAATGAGAAAAGCTGACTTACAGCTTCATCTGCTTGCCCCTAACACTATCTTCTGGCCATTCTGCATCCCTTTCTCAACATTCACCTCCACTACCTTCTTTTCTTGAGTAACTTTGTTTCCCTTGCATTGTAGGCATTTATCTCCCTCACTGATGACCTCACCTGCAACAATTACATGAAGTCCAAAATGAGAAACAATAGAAAGCAACAATATTATTGCATGAATCTCATTTTTCAGTTAGGTACCTGAGCCTTGGCATTCAGTACAGACATGTTGCATCTGTTGAATCATACCCATACCAATCTGCCGAGTTGTAACCTTCATTCAAGTACCTTGACATCCATAACATGTCCCAGATGCTCCACTCTTTGAATCTTTCCTGAAAAATTATGAGAAGCAAATCAAAGTATCAAACACCACAACCCTTCCAGCTTTTGCATGGTCATTTGCACATTTATCATTTCTATTTTCTTAAAAGCAGTAAAAGATAATTTTGCTTTTCGCAAACATGTAATAGAAGAACTATTTGTCTAGATTTTTTTTTAAAGGCCATGAGAACTATTTGTATGTATCAATGATGTGATGACTACGAAAAATTCCTTAGCAAATGCTATTTTAGTTTATGCATAGGGTCAGTCATCATTACCAAAGATTTTGCATTTTAAAAACAGGGTGAAGAGAATCAAGCAATTGCAACAGCCATAACTAATCATAATTTTAGATTAAAATGAACCAGCCAACATAGAATGTACACGAGATAGAATAAAGACACTCAATTCCATTTCCATATCCATTTCTTTTTTCATATTAAGGCCACACTTTGGATATAATGCAGGTAAATCACATGATGGAGGATACATACCCCTTACATTTGGGGCACAATATATTCCTAGATAGAGAAAGCTTCTTTATCGAACCATTGTACAAGTCCTCCAAAGAAACCTTCAAAGTATGGGTAACATCTTCACCTTGTCTCTGCCTCCTTCATCGTGAGCTACCACCACCTATATCGTTACAAAACTATAACCATGACCATTTGACAAATTGAGAAGCACAATGTATGTTTATAGAAGACATCAAATAATGCAAATTAGGGTTGGCAATCGTGTGGTGCTATACGTGTTCATTGACACATGAATTTTTTTCGTGTTACTACTTTATAGTAGTAAGGAATAATAAGATCTTTAAGGAAGATCAATTCTGACTAAATTTCTTATCTTTGTCATATCAAACAATGTCATCCCTAATGCAAATTAAAATCCATGTCTTACCACCAAAAATTCTTCCTCCCAAAATGATTCAAATATATCAAACGGGCTGTGAGAGGAGCCACCTCCTCCCATTCCCTCCTAAAGAGCATCTTCACCATACTGGTCATAGATTTTTATTTTTTCAGGATCATTGAGAATGTCATAAGACTGAGCTAGCTCCTTGAACCGATCGCATAAAATATATATGGTAAATGAGATAAAAAAAAATGAAAAAATGAGAGGTAGCAATAACATCTACAGATATAATTTGTCTAAAAAATTGCAAAACCTAATAACCTTCAGTAAGATGATTTATAAGTAAAATACTAGCAAAAGAGATATTGATACATTGCTGAATCAACAATAGAGAGCCAGCATGGACGTTATTCATAACAGAAAATAAAAAATAATTATCATTTCAATGTTTATAACTAACCCATTTATAAACTTTTCATGATTTGGGATACTGTATTCAAAATGAAGCTCTTCTTAATTGATATACTTCAAGGTGATCATGCAAAGCACAAATAAAATGCATAAGAATAAATCATAAATAAACAGCAATAGTGGACAAGCTTTGTATCGGAAAAGGAAATGCATTAACATATAACCATTATGTTTGAAAAATTTTAATAAGAACTTGACCATCATATCTATGAATGCTCAGGACCAAAGATCTCTCCACACAGTCTTCAAATAGAAGAATAATTATGGTCAAAATGTCCTAAATATGAGAATTTTCAGGATATACCTTCTCAGGATCTCCACCTTTGTCAGGATGATTCTTAATGGCAGCTTTTTTGTATGCTTTTTTGAGTTCATCTTGATTTGCATTCTTGGAAACACCAAGAATATCATAATACTTGGTGTTATCACTTCTTGGAACACGCCCAAACATGACTGAAACACTTCAATAGAGCTGCTACCACATAACCATTTGTTTAAAGAACTAAACAAATAAATATTTAGCAAGATTGTGTAAAACAAACCACTCATGAAAGAACTGAATGGAAGAGGAGCAGGGATAAAAGTATATGCAAGTACATAAGGCAAAGCATTTAACAACATAAAATGAGAAAGGTGGTGGCATTTTTAATCAGAGTTTAAAAAAGGGAAAGGCATTGTGCACAAAACAATGTGTTTGGAGTGGTTGCGTTAAATTTTTCAAAATATAAAGGTGTCATGCTATTAGCATCTCTTCGCTCCTGTTCTCTTCATATAAAATAAGGAGGAGTAATAAATGGATTCAGAAAAGCTGAACTTCAAATTGTTAAGTTTCAAAACAGAGTTATATTTTCTCGTTTTGATTTCCTATGTTAGAAATTATTTTTATGTTTTTCTATTTTTTTTATTAAATAAAATGAAATTCACTTGGTAACGAGATCTGTTTTCTATATTCTAAAAGATGAATGCATAGCACATAAAATTTATCTGGTAAAATCATGTTAGTTTGTTATGCTTTTATTTTCCATTTAGTGACTTTTTTACTTTTTACTCTAATTTTAAATTTTTATTTAATGTAGAAAGGAGAAGAGGATTGAAATCATGGTTTTAGTGAGAAATGAAAATTGAATACAAGTTTTGAAACATTCTTTCTTAAGTATTTCAAGTTCGGAAAATTAGGCTAAAAATGTAACTCGTCTTCAATTCAAATGAAAATTGAATTAGTTGCCAAACAACATTTATTTCAAAAATATGTTCAAAGAAAACAAAACATAACATGCTGCAAAACAATCCTACACCTTTCCTTTGAAGAGCTGAAACTGACAAGTTACAGTTAGAAGCAAAATCATGATTATTTTCAAGCTCTATAACTATGCAATTGTAAGCTCCGAAAACAATCAATGAAAAGCGCACACTTGAGTTGACAAAGACTACTCGGTACAGTATAGCACATGAGTCTTAAACCCTCCATCCTTATTTCTTTCCTAAAACGCATCCTTATTCACATCTTTATACATGTAGTGTTAAGACCGACGTAATATTGAAAAAGTTAACCCTAAACCTTGTCTATAGTAAAAACAAGTCAACAAATTCAGTAACACAACTCAAAAGCCAAATATTGAGGGCTCTGTTACTCGAATCTCAAAGTCACCTTAAAAGGTCATCCTTTAAATCAAAGGAGAATCAAACTCGCCGCCAAGTGGTCCAGAGAGCCGATCAGTAAAATAGAGACCGAAGAACACGATTAAAGAAAAATAAATTGTTATAAGCAAACAACAAGGACTAACAGTGTAAAATACAATCGGCTTCTTAAATCGTAGACATTCAAATATAATCAGATATAAAGAACCAAAAAGCTTCAAAAAAACTAAAATAAATAATAGCGAGAAATACCTTGGAGATTGATTTCTTGAAAGAGAGAGGGATACGGAGAGGAAGAGGGAGAGAGATGGGTTTACCTCAAGTCTCCCCAATTCACTCAAGCTCACCCGATTAATTGACTACGTAGCTTATAAGTCGGAAGATGAAAGGAAGTAACATTTTTGGCTTTGGCTATTGCCACTCATCGTTGCTAACCTTGCACCACTTGTTTGGGTGCACGTAGCCAAATCCCATTTCTTCATAAGTGGGAACCTGAAATGGTGTTTCGTTGTTCTTAAGAAAGGGGTAATTCCGTAAGTGCAAATTTATAAATAGTTGTTTTACTTTCACTAGCCTTCTGTTCTATGATTGGCCCACGCAAAGCCAGTGATAATTTTTAGCTTTTTTTTAGTTTGTTTTTTTTTTGAAAAATTAATTTAGATATTTTAGTTATTTGATTTTTATAAATATATATATATATAAGTTATTTAATTTTTAAAATTAATATATTTTAATTATATAATTTTATAATTATATTATAAAAATGTTTTTTTATCATAGAAAATTATTATTTTAATTATACAGTTGTGTTATTAAAATATTTTAATTATAAAAATTGAATGATTTATATGTTATTTATAAAAATTATATAATTAAAATATAATTATAACATAAATAAAATGATTTGAAAAATTAATCATCCTTATTTTTATAAGTAAGAGAGAAATATGAGTTAGAATAAATGAATTTAAATATATTTAATTATATAACAGTAGATTGAATTTTTTATAATAAAATATATAAATATATGTATTTTTAAAAAATAAAGGCTTTAAACTCAAAAAAATATATATCAAATTTTAAAAGCTTTAAACTTTTCATTAATCTACCAAATCATTATATTTATATATGTTAAATTTTATAACTATTGAAATGTTAAAAATATGACATTAAATATGTGTACCTAAAAATCCAACCCTATAGACAAACTTTAATAGTGACCCGTATTGGTGCGGTAGCCTATAAGTTGGCTCTACCCCTTAACTCCTAAATTCACAATGTCTTTCATGTTAGTTTATTAAAAAAACATTTAGGACCCTTCATTCCAACCATCTCCCAACATCCTCCGATATCAAGATAACTCTACAGTGCTTTCCTAACCAAAAGCTATTTTGACTCGATGTGAGATCCAAAAAGGAAAGTATCGACCCAAGCTTGAAATCCTTATGAAATGGGCCAACTCACCAACGAATGAGGCCACTTGAGAGAATAAATGACGTTTCACCAAAACTTATCTTGATTTTATCCTTGTGGATAAGGATCTTCAGACGGGAAAAAATTAGTACGTGTCAACCATGGGCATGCGTATTGAGGTTGCTAATATGCGCAGACGTAATTACTTGTGATTTAGAGTTAGTTAGGCATTGGCTGAAGCACGTGGGCGCAGCAGTGGTTACGTTGGTGGGTATTAGTTGGAGCACGCACGTTGGTGCAGAGATAGTTACGCTGGCACGCATTAGTGCACAATAATGTAAGCAGGAATTTGAGTTTGTTAGCATTCTTTTTTATTTTCTCTTTCCTTTGTAAGGTTATATATAGTCTTAATGAGATCAATAAAAGAGATATTATAATTTATCGACTCAATTCTTCTCTTCTCTTTGTTTCTTCCTCTCACCAATTCTACGTATTAAAATAATATTTTATTAAGTCTGAAATCATGATATGTTTAGTTCAAGGAAATGAATATTTAGAATAAGTAACTTATTCTAAAATTAATAGTAGACAATCTCATCATGTTCGTTCATTCTATGATATTTAACTCTTCTTTTTTTCATTAGATAGTTTGTTACTTTGGTTATTATCTTTTTTTCTAACTCTTCAAAGAGCGAGAAGAGGTGTTATACATTGATTTCATGGGAACAATAAAAGGTATATTGTCATTGATTGATTTAATTTTTCTTAAATATATTCATGGATGCTTTAGTTTTTGTATTCGATGTTAGAAATAGAAATTATCAGGTAAAGAATGTAGCTAGTTATCCAATGTGTATGTATGGTAATGTACTCGCTCAAAGTGATTGATATGAAGCAAGAACTAATGACAAAGGGTGGATTAGTGTCTAATTAATTAGATGTTGCTTCTCAAGAATAAGTATAATATTACAACTTATCTAACCTTTTTTTTCTTTTATTTCATTTATTTTCCGGATCGATTTTGAGTTTTATGAATTTTTATAAATTTAAAAGATTTAAAAAAAATAACAATATTAAAATTTATAACTACAAAACAATACATTTATACCAAATTTATATATTTTTATTATTAAAACAAATATGATTCATCATTTTACTTTTAATATTATTTAATTAAACGTCGTTTAAATTAAATTATAACTATTTAAATTCGTTTAATATTTCATGTCGTCTAATTAAAACACGTTAGTTCAATATTGTTTGAGTATATTTTTATTATTATATAAATTTTAGAGATATTGTTTTTTATAAAAAATTTTAGGGCCTAGGTTGACAAATTCTTTGTTTTCTAAGGAAATAAAAGTAAACTAAAACTTAATAGAGTGATAAATATAAATTATTAAAATAGATAGATTTATATGTACAAATTAGGTAATGAAAACCCAAGTAGGTGCTCTCTCCAGAATTGTTAAATGTTTCATTTTGGGTGAAAAATCATATCCAAACCTGCCTATTTAGGCAAAAGAGAAATTATATTTCCATATAAACCCAAATTGTGATGAATGAGTAGAATGTTATTTTTTGGAATTGATATAAATTCCCCTATTATTCCTATCATTAATTTCTCTCACACAGTCCACGGACACAGACACAGTTTCTGATCAACTACAAATTAACATTATACACGTATTCAATTATATTATTTTCCTATATATCTGTTGTGACACACGTACGTAAATACAATACAATGATGGGTGTAGATGAGTACTATATTACTGGCAGTATTGATCCTCAGAGCAATTATTACAAGAGTGTAATAAGAGCTAAAATAATTAGTAAACCTTACAGTAATGTTGAGTACTCTAAATTGAACCCTCATGCCAAGGAATGGGACCCTATTGCTTGTCGAGCACCTGAAGAATACAGGTGCTTGTTTCTTACTTTCTCCAATGGTTACCCTCTCACTGAGACTCAGATCATCAATTTTTTCAACCGGTACGTAATGAGATCCAAACCTATACAATTTTAATATATTATTTCTTATCTACCATGCATTTTATATATAAATATCAATTAATTAGAGCACTCATATATTATTAATTAATTATAATTAAGATGGATGTTCATTTTTTTTAATTAAAAAAAAAAATATATATATATATATATATATTAATGTGAGGTGCAGAAGATATGGTCCGTGCGTGGAAAGGGTATATGTACACCAACCCGGGGAGGAAGGAGAATCAGCACTGTTTGGGAAAGTGGTGTTCAAAGGGTCAGTAATACCAGCTGCTGTGATGATGGGTCACAGACAAGCAGTGAAGTTCCTTGTCGACAAGAAGCCTCTTTGGTGCAAGAAGTTTCAGCCCAAATTCAAACTACGACTCCCTTAATTTATTACTACTGCTTCAAATTTATTATTTCCATGCCACCTTTTATATATCCAGATTATTTTCATATATATATATATAATCATTATAATAATCACATATTTTCAAATTACATTCAAAAATAATATATTATATTATTACTATGGAAATAAAAAAAATAAGTGGCAGATCTAGGAGTTAAAAAATTGTAAAAACATTATTAGTTAAACATTTTTTCAACTAAAAAATAGTTAAAAAAATTATTAGTTTTTATTTGCTTATATTATAAGTATCTTATAATTATAATGAGTTTTTAAATATTAAAAAATTAAAATTTAAAAATGATACAGCAATATTTTAAGCATTACTTTATTTATAATTTTATAAATATTACATTTAATTTTTTATTTTGGGATAAAAATGAAAAGAGTCATGTTCCCCTCTACTTTGTGTACATATCCGCCACTGCTAATAATCCCACGTAACATACGCTTAATAGCAAATTTTTTTAGTTAAATAAATAATAACTTAAATTTGATTGAATATGAGTATGAATTATTCTTCTAGTAATTTATAATAATTAATTGAAACAAATTAAGTCATATATATAATTAATATTGAAAAATCTCTAGAAATTTAATAATAAAATATTAAATTAAGTTAATTTGATGAAAATTTACAATGTACAATTAAAATGGATCAAAACTATACATAAAATTGTCAATGGATAATTATGAAATAGGATTTCTAAACTTTGACGTTCTTTTAAAAAATTTAAACTTTGGCACCCACATTTATAATTTTAGACAAAATTCCAATACTTTAATTACTTTAATTGTTATATAATTTAATTATTTATATGATTTTAATTGTAATCTTTATTTTAAAAAATATTTTATTTACCTAATACACGAAAAAAATTATACAATACATAGATAAGAGTAAAATTTAAAAAAAATATTTACAACGAAGGTTATGCTTTGCAGGGGCAAAGCTAGAAAAAAGATTGAGAGGTTAAAATTTAATTTTTTTACAGTCATATTAGAATACAAAATTTAGAGATTTCATGTTAATATTTCATCCTAACCTTTTATCCGAATTATTTTAAAATAATCAAACAAAATATAATAAAATTCACACATAAATATATTAAATTAATTAATTATTATTAATAAAAAATATTAAAATCTAAAATATTAATATAATTTAAGTATTAAAGTCTAAAAATAATTAATAAAGACTTTAAATAAATTTAAAATATTATTAAAATAAGATATCAAATAATAATATGATATGATATATATTTATAAATAAAATATATGTATTTAAAACTAAAATTAAATACAATTGATTTAATATCAATTATTATACTTTTTTATTATAAACATAAATATTTAAGATAAATGATTTTACTATATGACAATATAAATAGTGTTTTATGTAAGATTATTTCTTAAAATATACATATGTATTTTATTTTGAGTCAAAATTTTTATTTTATTTTTATTTGTCATTCTATATGTAACTAATATTTACATAAATGTGGATAGGAGTATTTAAAAAATGAATAAAATGATAAAAAAGTGACTTAAATTACGAATATATTAAAATTTTATTAATATGACATACAACAACACACATAAAATAAATAATGAATCCATTCAATTCATTTTTTATGAAAAATTCAAGTGGAGTTAGAGTATCATGTAACCCCTAATAAGCTCGGTCCATATTAATGAGAAAAAAGTGAGATACATACTCTATAAAAATCAATGGAGAGATAAATTATATTAGAATCTATTAAAGAAATATGAGTTTTGTTGTTAAATTATAAGGAAAAAAAGTCTTGTACGATACCTTAGTTTTATGAAAAGTATAAATTAGTATTAAAATTATATAAATTATATCATTATTATCTTACTTTTGTAAATAATATACCAGTTTTTTTTTTCGAAAAAATCTTAATATCACAAACATCATTAAAGCTTTAAAAATATCATAAATACCTTTCAAACTTAACGAAAGTTAAAGTTAATAAATTAAATCATAATTTTTATCCATAAAAATGGTATAAATACAGAAAAATCAAGAAATAATATAAATAGATTAAAAAATTCAAAAAATTAGACAAATAATAAAACCACAAATGAAGGCTTTAATTCGTTTAATAGAATAAGTAGATATAGTACAAGAATCAAATATCAAGTCATTACAAGACATAAATGAAATATAAAAATAATTCTTAAAATAAATAAAAGAATATGTTTATAATGAGAGATTACAACAAGACATACATAAAAAATTTACAGAATTAAGTATGAATATAAATAACATACTCAGGGACAATGAAATCATAGGTTATAAATTTGATCTATTTGTAGGTTTAAAAGAAAAATCACTTAAAAGATCAAATGCATTGATACATATGAATGAGAAAAGAAAGAATGAAGAAAAACCAAAAGATAAAAAAAAAACAATAATTTCAATTTAATAGAATATATAAAAGAATTAAAAAAATAATTTATAGACCTTGAAAATTAAGACAAAAAAGTTAGTTTGTTAACCTTAACAAATGAAGAATTAGTAAAACATTATGATTAAAAACTTTGTACAAACAAAGAGAAAGATGATATTATAATAATCAATGAAACTAATTCTGAACAAAAAAATATGATCCAGAAAATCATACGAAACCAATTTTATTATCAATTCTTTATCAAAAAGGAATATCTGACCCAAATATAGAAGAAAAAATAAGCAAATGTTAGAAGAACATGATATTCCTTATACAAGAAAACAACTCAAAATAGAAAAATGATTATATTAAGAAATTAGAGATAGTATCCTATTAGAATTCAAACTTCATAAAAATTATAAATCTAATATTTTATATATAGATTGTATAAGAGATAGAAAAAAAAACTTGAGATAAATGGTCCAATAGTATGGGCGTAATCATACAAATCTTTTCAACCACACAATCAAACCCTTTAACTTATAGAGTTTTAATAGCTCATAAAATGACAAAAAATGTTAAAATTTGGTTTACAAATTTAAAAGGACGATAACATTTACAAATGCAAATTAATGCTTCTACAAGTAAAGGGTATTTAGATATTATAGTAAATAAAATATACAAAAAATTTATTGGAGAAGATAAAGAAAGATATATTACTAAATCTAGTGAAAATGAAATTAAGAAAACCAAATGATATTTAACAAATACAAAAATATACAACACGTGTTATATAGATTCATTGATTTGTAAATATGAAATGTATTATTATAAGTTACTACCCTCTATGCTAGAAACTTGTAAGGAAATATTTTTCATAAATTACCTAGAACATTACATAAAATCATAACATAATGATAAAATAAAAGAAATAAAAAACTATACGAGACACCTTATGAGAAAGAATCAGAAGTCTTATAAATTAGATAATATTAAATGTCAAGAAAGATAGTAATATAAACAAATAAGAGTAAATGATAAAATCTATTTTAATACAAGAGAATTTAAAATGCCAAAAACATATGGATATAACATAAAATCTTAGAAATAAAAGTATAAAAAATATAAAAAAAATACAAGACATTTAAAAGATATAAATTAAAAAAAAAGACTTCCAAAAATATAAAAGAATGTATAACAAAAAATCTTATAAAAAAATTATTTTTAGAGAAAACGATATAAGCTATTAGAAAACAAAAATTATTGCTCATTAGGAAAAAAGAAATACAGATTTTGGATCTGTAATAAAAAAGGACATTATGCTAATGAATAACCTAACATGCGTCAATATAAAAAAAGAATTTAAAAATAAATTTTCACATAAAGCAAAAATATTAGAAAAAAGCTTTTAAGAAATTAGAACTAATAGAAGAATCTGATATAAATGATATTTCTAGTATTTATCTATTAAAACAAATTAATGAGGAAATAAAAAATCAAAATATGAATACCCTTCATTAGAAGATTAATTATTTGTATATTATTACAAATCCAAATAATACTTATATTAAGATATCATTAAAATTTCAACATTATACAAATTACCATTTACATGCATATGTAGATACAAGAGCTAGCATGTGTGTAGTTAGTAAATATGTATTCTTAAAAAAACTTTGGAAACAAGCATTAGAATGTTTAATTGAAAAAATTGCAAATAATACTATAATAAATTTTAATAAAATCTTAAAAGATACAGATATAATGATAGGAGTAAAAAATATTATATTCTTACTATATATCACAAAAGAAAGGGAGTTGATTTATCAATAAAAAATAATTTTCTAAACTTATATCAATTTTTTACATAATATTTACATAAAATAAGTCTAACAATATTAGATAGTGTAACTATTTATATGTCAAAAATAAAAGAAAGTTTTAACTGTATCAAATCCAATTTCTATGGAACAATAAAAAGTGAAAATATGGCGAGATAAACAACAAAGTAGCAACAAATATTTATTTAGAAAATATTTCATTAGATATATTCTTAATAAAAAAGCCTTAATATGTATCAGAAAATTATTAAAATAGTAAGCTCATAAAACACTTTAGATCCAAAAATAAACAAATCTAAAATAATTACTAACGTAAAACTAAGAGACCCTAACAAAATCATTAAAGTAACACATATGATTTATACTACAAAAGATAGAATTGAGTTTTATAAACAAATTCAAAAACTTTTGGAATTAAAATTCATAATACCAAGTAATTCATCACACTTTTATCCATCATTCTTAGTCAAACAAAAAACTAAAAAAATAATAAGGAAAAAGAAAATGATAATGAACTTAAAAACATTGAATAAAGAAACCTTGGATGATAGATATTTTATTCCAAAAAGGAATAATTATTATAATTAATAAAAGAAAAAATATTTTTCAAGTTTTGATTGTAAAAGTAAATTTTGACAAATAAAATTAAATGAGAAATTTCAAAAACTAACGATATTTAGTTGTTCTTAAGGATAATTCCAATAAACGTATATGTACAACATCTTTAAGAAATTACAAAATATATGTTGTGTTTACATAGATGATATTTTAGTTTTCATTAATAAATTAAATAAACATTATTTGGATATTATGACTATTCTATAAGAATGCAATATGAAAAAGGCATTGTACTTTTTTAGAATAAAGCAATAATTGCTTAACAAAAAAAATTATTTAGAGTTAAAAATTGAAGAGAAAAAACATAATCTATGGTCTTATTTACTAAATAATATTCAAGGATTTTATAATGAATTAAAAAAATTAATTATAAAGACTCTTAAGATATCAATAAATTGCGGAAATGTAAAAACCTTTAGGATCAAAATTGAAAAAAAGTTCATATTTAAAAATAGACAAAACAAGATACTTTGCATATAGATAAGGTAAAATTACAGGTAAAAAATTTATCAATTTTATATCATTTAAGTTCAAATGATATAATGATAATTGAAACAGATGTTTCACATTAATATTAGAAAGCAGCTTTAAAAGCAAAAGTAGATGATTAAGATAAATATCTCTGTTTATATATATATATATCAGGATATTTTCATCGTTCAAAATTAAATTATTATGGTAATGAAAAAAAATATTTAACTGTTAAAAAAATTATTAAGAAATTTACAATATATGTAATAAGTTTTAGATTTATTATCAGAATAAATAACAAAATTTTTGGTTATTTTTAAAGACTAATATTACAAGTGATTTAATCATTACAATTTTGTTGTCGAACATCTTCTAAAAAATAATAATAGTTTAGTTGATGTCTTTAACTATTTTTGTTTTTACAGGAATTGAACATCTTGATATCAAGATCAAGATAAAGAAAAAAGAGATAAAAATCCTTCAAGAACAACTTGAGGTTTTATATCTAGAGAAGTCTCTTTTGAAGACGGGATGTAAACAAGAAGAACCTAATAATTCAAAAGTCCAAAAATTCTAAAGAGAAATCACCATCAGAGATTCATTATAAGAAATGTAGTTTTTATGAAGAAGAAATTCAAAATAAGAAGAAAAAACCTAACAATTCAAAATAGAGTAACATTTTAGAAAAGAAAAATGAAAATCTCAATTGGGATGAAAATGCAGAAAAATAAGAGCAGGAAAAGACTTATATGGTCTATAGTTGTCCAAAATCAAGAATTTATAACAATTGTTATGAAACAAGCAAAATTATTATCAAATTTAGTGAAATAACTTACAGAGCTTTCACTAATAGAATAGAAATTTAAGCTAGGTATGTCTACTAGATTGTACCAAATTAATAAATCCATAAAATATAGTTAAAAATTACTCTATAACATTACAACAATAATCACCACTAAGCAGGTTGAAAACCTTAGGATGATCACCAATACTATTAAAAAAAAATGCCTCTCGTAAAGATAATAAAAATAGTATGACTAATAGTACTATTTAGGAAAAAATCCTTAGGAATACATTAGTTATTAACGATGAAAAATACCAATACATGAATTTAAGTAAATGACAATGGTTGTCTCAATAAATTAACTAAAAAATCTACCCTTAAACATAGCAAAGGTATAAAATTTTACACCATAGAAAAAGAATTTCCTGCAAGCATAGATTTAATAATCTTAAATAAGCTAATCTAATTTTTGTTTATAAAGTTTTCTATGCAGATTTAATCGAAAATATATATCCATGAATTTATTTAAGTGAATTAAATTATTTTTTTGAAAATTTCAAGAAGGTTAAAGTAGGTGACAAACCTATCTATCTCAGATTTTTTAGTTTACTTATGGAATGAAATGAAGAAAGTTGTGTTATTTCCCATCATTTTATCAAATTAGGGATTTTCAACACTAATCGAAAGGCTTCAAAATCAATGATGCTTTTAGAAAATAAATTAAATACAGATGAATTCTGTATACTAAGAAAATAGATGTTAAGTCAAATGTATCATGAACTAAAAAAATGAAAATTATTCTGAAATTAAAGTAAATTATTTAACCAGTAAAGTCATAATCACTTCTTATAACAATATGACCTTAAATAAAAAAAATAGTGAAAAAATCATCAAGTTAAAGCAAAATTTTAAAATAATAACGTAAAAATTTATCAAGAAATAAGAAAGCTGTTTTGTTTTTACGCCAAAAAATCATTAAAGAAAAAAAATGTATTTATTGCATTAGAAATCAAAAAGATGAAAATATGTCATTATCTACTTCATAAAAAAACTGTTAGTAGAAAACGACAATAATAAATAAAGATATAGATTTCATGTTTTTAGTCGGAATGTCATGTCAAGAAAATGAAATTCTTATATTTAAAATAAAAAACAAAAAATTAGATAAATTATTAAAATATGAATAAAATAATAATCTTTTACTATTGTAAGTAGGATTTCTTATCTTATAAAAAGAACTATTATTTTTATTATTTGGACATAATTTCTTAAAAAATAATCTCTCTACTCTAAAAAGTTTATTTACTTAGTAATTATATATTTAGAAACTATAAACTATTAAAAATCACTTCAAAATTCTTAGTTATTTTAAGAATTGTAATAGTTATTAATAATATGAATAAAATAAAATACAATCACTCTTTTTCAATTTTTAATAAATCTAATTTGAACATCATACTATATAAGTTTAAACATGTTAATTAATCTTATTATTCTTACATCAAATACTATAAATCTTACTATTATAAAAAATTAATGTATTTAATTTTATAATTATTAAAAATAAGTATTTTAATCTTATAATTGATTAAAATTATTTATTTTAATATTAAAATTTAATTAAAATATACTTTTTATATAAAAATACTTTATTTTTATAATCTACGGAGTAAATGACCCATTTATAAATTATTAGAATAAATTAACTAATTTAACATAATAATAATAATAATAACAATACACCTATAACCTTTATCCCATGGTGAAATTTCTTGCCATACTCCGCCATAAAAGTTAAGATAGGATCATGCGAAGTCATTGATCAAATAGATTCCACTGCGTTTTGGTCTTCGTCTTCCTCCGTTTCTCGTTTTCTTTCATTGGTGCCAATGGACTCATCCTCAGAAAGTCAATTCCACGGGGACCACCGCTACCAAAACGTAGTGGTTATGCGGCACGGTGACCGCATTGACAACTTCGATCCTCAATGGGTGGCCACAGCCGCCAGGCCCTGGGACCCTCCTCTGATTGATGCGGGTCGGACCCGGGCCTTTTCCACAGGTCACAAGCTCCGCCACCAACTTGGATTCCCGATCCACCGGGTCTTCGTATCCCCATTCGTCCGCTGCGTCCAGACAGCCGTCGAGGTGGTATCTGCTCTCTGCGCCACCGTCGACGATCCAATTGCTGCCACTGGCGTTCCCGCACCCATCGATCCTTCTAAGCTGAGGGTTTCAATCGAGTGCGGTTTATGCGAGATGCTAAACACGGAGGCCATTCGTTCCCAATCTGCTCCTCCTGATGGGAATTTTGGTTTCAACGTCTCAAAGCTTGAAAGTTTATTCCCACCTGGCACTGTGGATTACTCTGTCGAACCACTTTACAAAGAGGTATTCCGTATTCCAATAGATAAAGTCAATAATTATTGTGGGACAGAAATTGATTGTTTGTTTGAGAAACTGTAGGTGCCCAAGTGGGAGGAGACAGTGCTTGGAGCAAGGACAAGATATGTTCAAGTGATTGAAACTCTTTCAAATAAGTATCCAAATGAAAATTTGCTTCTAGTAACACATGGTAAAGCTAGCTTCAATTTTCCTTGGTTGATGACTTGCTTTGCTGTTTATTAATTTGCTGATAAATTACGATTTAGACTTGCACCTTGTTTGAGTTGTTTTGTTTGTGACACAAACAAATTATTGATGGCTAATTGGTCTGCAGGGGAAGGAGTTGGAGTAGCAGTCTCTGCTTATTTAAAGGACGCCACGGTGTATGAGGTGGAGTATTGTGCTTATGCAGAACTGAAAAGGCCTATCCTTAAAGACCACAAACCAACTACTGCCAACTTTGACGTGCTTACACATGGTATTGGGTTATGTCCCCCTCATTCCTCAACTTATGTTTTTAGTCAACCAGCCCAATAACTGTTGTATTCTTTAAGCCTGGCAGGCTTGCTTTTACTTGATATTTCTTTATATTGAATTATGTACTTGTTTATCAATTTCTCCTTTGGATTTAGTTGGATTTGGACTATCGTGTAGGTAGTTTTACTACCACAGGCCATTTATGTTATGCTAATGAAACTTTCTGCATTTGGATTTCGTCATGTTTAACTCGCAGTTGTCACACACACACACACACATGTTCCTTGTCTAGATCATAATGAAGTTCCTAGCCTGTCTAGAAATAAGTAGAAGCTTCTTATTCACTTCAATTTTGTCAACAACATATTTGTTTTGTGGTGATAGATTGTCAGTATTTTCTTTATCTTGCACAGATTTGGATTACGATATTTAATTTACAACCAAGGGGATTTCACGACACCCTCCTCGTATACAAATACAACCATGTTGTAATAAACCATTATAAATATAAAGAAGAGGCAACTTTGGCAAACCATTATAGAGAGAGAAGTTTTTAGTGTTGGTGCAAAAAAGAATATTTAACGACAACAATTTCTATGTTCTACACCAAAGCACATTAGCTACCAATCTAGCTATCCAATTCCATGTCCCCAACATGAAGAATCTCAATCGCTGCTTGATGGATTTGGAAATGGCTCCATTTGGTCAAATATGTCGGCAGGGAAGTCATCAAAATAGCCAGCAGTGGTCACAAAATTGTCAATTGTTTCACTTGCGTTGTTGCCATTGCGGTCGGGTTGTGCAGAAAATGGGGGCTCAACAGGAAGTTGGGCTAAACTGCGAAACTTGAAAGCGTCCATAGGAGCAGCAGATATATCAGAGTAAAAGTCATCGAGTCCAGCTAAACGTTGTTGGGCTTCTTCAGATGGAAATGTGAGGTCTAGTTGGTGATGGAATGGTGTAGGAGAGAAAGGGATAACTGATTGAGAGTCGATGTAGAGACTCTGGTCGGTTGGGTTGAACACTGGTCGAAGTAGATCTTGTTCAAAACTAAACAACTTGGGTTTAACAAGATCTTGAACAGGCACCATTTTGATTATTTCTGAGTTATTGTCTATGCAGAAAGTTGAAACTGACTGAGGCTTTGATGAGGACTCTGCCTCTGATGTAACACTGAAAGTTGGATCCTGCTAGAAAAATGTAAAAAAAAAAAGGGAAAAAAAACGGTGTCTTGAATTGAAGAAAAGTGTTGTACGCGTAAAAACATACCTTGATAGGGGGAAGTTGAGGAACGTATTGAGAAGCGTCATTTTTGTAGTTCTTTTTGTGTGATTTGGATGGAGTTGGTGAAGATGATGCGTGGAGAATCCTAGACAGCCTCTTCTGTCTGCTACTCCAAAAATTCTTGACATCATTGTCGGTTCTACCAGGAAGATAAGTGGCTATTCTAGCCCATTTGTTCCCAAACTGTGACTGTAGCTCTATCACTATCCTTTCTTCCTCTAGAGAGAATTTGCATCCACTTCAACACATCCATTCCCAAAACAAACAAATAATGAAAAACCCTAGAATAAGAGGCATTATTACTAAAAGAGAATAACAACAGCATAGCATATCAACTTACTTCTTCAAGTTGGGCCTAAGCTTATTGACCCAACGGAGACGGCAGGACTTGCCTGTTCTCTCAAGGAGACCTTTGGATCGAATGGAGCTCCAGTCTCTTGGGCCATATTTCTTAACATGCTTTAGCAACACCTCATCTTCTTCTTCCTTCCAAGGCCCTTTTCTTATCCACTCTTCTTTCTTCCCTTCCATTTTCCAAAACCAACTATTCTTTCTCTGCAAATTGCTTCACTAGTTTTCTTAGTTTTTTCTTCTTCTTAATCTTAAATTCCTTCCCACCCTGTATTTCGTTATTTTAAATTCTTTCGAGTTCAAATTTTTATTCTGTATATGTAAGACGGAAAGGTGACGGTTAAGAGCAGTTATAGCCACTGCTCCCCACTAAGGAGCGCACGTTCCATATCTCTTCTTGTTTCAAAATGAAACACTCTCTACGAAACGGGCCTAGATTCATACAAAGCCCACATATCCACATCATGACCTAGACCGTGTTTATTATAATTTGAAGTAGTGCTTCGAGTCTATAGATAATCTGACTTTTTTTAGTTGTTAGATTTGATTGATCTGCAGAAAAACTTTTATTTCAAAAAATTTACAATCTTTGAATTGTAACGCTTGCTAGAAGCGTTAAATATCTGGTGCCAGGATATTGGGGTCATTAAGCTTTATCCACATTTTAGTCACATACTTTAATCATTATATTTTGAATATAATGGCATTTAATATAGAATTAACCTGTCCCTACATTTAAACATAGAGGACCAAGTATCCATAAAAGTATAATTGCAAATTTCAAAAGTTGAAAGACTAAATGTCATGTCTTAGAAAGCCAAGTACTTTTCCATATCATATGTTTGTCCATAGTTTTTATGAATTCATACATAAAATATGGATTTTAAAATTTTATCCCTAAAACTACAATGAGCTTGAGCAGACATAGTGCCACCCAAAATGACCTCATAACAAAATCTTAGAAATAAGAATGGCACTTATATGATCTTCAAATACATGACTGTAAAATTTACGCTAAGTGCACCCTAAAAAAATGAAGATGATCATCCATCTCGTGTCCTTGGAGGAATCCCAAGCCTTGTTCTTACATTTTCCCCAACTTGCACTACATCTTCTACCTACAAGCAACAAAAGCATCGTGTAAACACACCAAAGTCATCAAATGTGTAACGAATTGGAATTGGTTGTGAAAAGGAACGTGAATCTGTCAGCTTTAACGAGGAAAGGGGTGAGGGTTGTGTGTTATTAGCATTTCTCTTATTATGAATGGATATGAACATCCTAGTGTTTTTCTTGCCTTGCCCGTGCCCAGTAAGTGTAATCAACAAATTCGTCGAGTGTTTCAGAGGAGAAGGTACAAGAGATTAGTTGAATACAAACACACTATTGATATTAAGCCGTTACGGTGTTACCTACCTACCTACCTACCTACCTATGTAAATTGGGCAATTGCAATTGAATGGATCATGCTTAAGAAGCACATTTCAATTTCAAAAAATTGATAGACAAGGCAATCAAGACAACAATTAAAAGAGTAATAATGTGGTTCCATCAGTGATTTCTAAGAGGAATATTTAGTTGCTTGGTATGAATTTTTCAAAAGTAGTTATTTTAGGTGCATAAAATGCTTCTTCAAATTTTGAAATCACTTCATCAGGAAATTATATCATAAACAATTAGCTACTTATTTTCCTGCCGATGGTAAATACGGATTTTAATCAGGAATCCACACCAATACAGTTTTAGGTCACGATCTTATGTAACATGAAATTAGGGTCAGGGACGCTTCAAAAAGCACTCAAATCATTCCCCGTTTTCGTAGCTTGGACCTTAAAATTATACTGAATTGATAAATGGATATACTTGAAAGAGAAAGATAGAAGAGATCAGTAAAAGGAGCTGACCTTGTGAATGCCGGAGGCATGGAGGGCAGAAATGGTAGCCGAGGCGACAGCTCCGACTAAGAGGGAGGCGACAGCGAAGGCCTTGAGAGGCATCATATTCGCAGACACTCCCCCTCCTCTGTAGCCTTTCCTAAAGGACGCTATGCCCCAACCTAACTGGACCCCACTCGCCCCAGCCCACCACCTCCACTGGGTCCCATTGTAACCCTCAGATGAGGATAAAGATGATCGTTCACATTCTGCTCCACCTCCACCATAACCACCGTCTGATTCATTCATTCCACTATTCAATTTTCGCTCTTTAGGTTCTTCTCTCACCATGTACCACTTACCAGTGTATTGTTGACTGAACCGTGGCTGTGGATAGCCTTACTGCCTTAGCTAAGCTTGCTTCCACCATAGAATATTAAATAAGCTGCAGATAGTCGAACTCGGCTAGACTATTGACTCGGGCTTTATGTTTTAATTTTACATCGGCCTTTCAAGGCGAAGGGCTTCACTTCTTTCTTACTAGACAATTTTATTTTGGGTAATTTTTGCTAATGAATCTAGGTTTTACTTAGAGACGACATTTACAAACTACGAACGCTATTATGACACAGGTCTCTTACGTTACCTTAAAGAGGTTATTTAGTTTACTAGAAAAAAAAAATTTAATCTTTTATTTTTATAAAAAATATTAGAGATTGATAAAAATTATTATTTTTTATTTATAAATAAAAAGAGGATAAAAATTATTCTTTCCTATAATATTTATCATAAACTATTAAAATATTTAGTAAATAGTAAAACAATTATCATAAAAACTATTAAAATAATAAATAGATAATAAAGTTTGTTTTTTTATCTTTTATAAAATGTAAAGAGTAAATAACATATTTTATAATGTAAATGATTAATTGATATAAAATTTTTAAAATAAAAAACTTTTACTGACACTTCATCTTAAAAATATTATTAGAATGAAAATAAAGACGTTTAAAACTTTTTCTATTTTATCATATTAATGAAAAATTAGTAAAAATAAAGTTTACGAAAAGCACTCACAACAAAATAACACGATACACAGTACAAACTGTAAAAGAAAAACAAATCCATTGGTACAACACAAGTCAATTTGTTGTTATTAGACTTTTTACAATGTTTTATATGTATATAATCTATGTTGTTTCCAATGTATTACCTTTATTGTTGAATAATTAGCTGATATAATTTGTGTTCTTTAGTTGGAAGTGATTTAAAAAAAATATTTATTATTTGAGAAAAAAATATTAGAAGTATCTTTGAGAGATATTTTTCATAATATTTTAATAAACAAGCATGTATTCAAAATTATTTATTCAAAAAGTAAATATTATTTAATTTTTCTAAAAGCATTAAATATACTTTTTAAAATTTTAAAAACACTTTTCTAAGTGATTGTCAAATAAATGTTTTAGACCATTAGGAAGCATTTAGACAAAAAAAAAATAAAAAAAAAATCAATCGTTGAGATGCTTGATGTCTTCTTAGTAGCTTTTGTTCTATAGTGTTCTTACAGCTTATTACGTACCTATGCTTTTATTAAGTCATAAGTCAGTTTGTTGGCACCATTTTCTACTTTATACTACAAACAAGAGTGAGGATGTGAGGATACTATTTAGCCTCATACTAGAAAATGATGGCGACAAAGCTATATATATATATATATATTCCATTATACCATGGTGGAAAATAACTAAACAAAATGACCAAAAAGGCCTCTCACATGGTCAAAGTTTTTGCTAAAATTATATCATTAGTCAAATTTGCAACATTTATTAAAAATAATAAAGTGCTTATCGAAATTTTCTCGGATGATCATAAATGTCTCTATCTACAAATCCAATAAACATGATGTAAAGAAGTCACATATGTTTTCAATATTACCCTTTATCAAATAATAACTAGTATGAAAATTCTACACAGCAGAAAGTGTCTCGTTAAGATTTTCATTTTAACATCAGATTCATGTTTTGCAAAGAATATGACAGTAATAAGACCACTTAGAAACACTTATGAAAGTAATAAAACTCTGAATTATTGCACTGAATGGTAAATGAAATCAAGATATATTAATAATCAAATATTTTCAAGTATGATTTATAGTTTCTACTCCTTAGGACAGCCTTTGAAATAAGACGAAAGATCCAATTTCAATACCACGTGTTTCGAACAATCTTATAGAAAACACGTTAGCATATCAGGAAAATGCCTCAATCATGCTGAAGTGAAGTATTCACTTAAACCTGACAATAATGGCTTTATGTAAGATAAGAGTCAAGACCCATTGGGAAGTCCAATTAGCTACCTGATTGACAGCCAATGAATAAGTAAGCACAATAATGCAGCATGCTCAATTTGGACGTTCAAGGGAGTGGCGTTCTTGGCGCAAAATACATGGCATTATCTACCATGTGACACCCGACTAAGAATACACAGCTCCTCCTCTCTCCCATGGAAGCTGCTCTTTCTCTGAGTGAACATTAATTAACAAGCTCAGATTCTTCTCATCTAATATAAATCATGTAGTAACCAATCCAGGGAATAATGAGTATTAATGAGACACAAATCCACAAGAACTCCTAACAGCAGATTCCCTAACCACAAAAAATTGCAAGCTACGTTGAACCTCAAAAGAAAATTAAGATCACCACGCAAAATTCAATTTCGACTAACTAAACTAAAACCATGACTATTGACCCAGCTTATAGAAGAAATGCCAAAAAATAAACATGTTCATAAATTGTTTGAAAAGAAAATACGTGCCAAACTGCAAATAGAGATGCTACTAGTATTACCAATCCTTCCCTAGTTACATAATGGCATAATGCTTCCTAAACACAGGTGTATATCCAACCAACAAAAAATGTTCTCATATGCATATATGATGACTAGTATGTGTTCTACAAGTAAGTTCTCATTGACTCATAAACAACAATCTTTTGACAACGTGTTTGCATGCATATGACTGGTTTGTTTTCTTCTGAACTATAACACACTGATCAATGCCACAGAGAAGTACCTTTGTTAGGATATTCAGATCAATCAACTTAAATTACAATATATTCAAAAGCTCATATGATGCCCTTATACCAGCCAGAGAAAGTTTCTGGAAATTTGACACCATTGGACAACATTTCCTGATTTAAAAAGAACAAATAGGAAATATTAACACAATAAATTCAATCTCAAAAGGAAATGATGTGTTCATTTACACTTTCGAGAAAACTTCATGCTTCTTACCTGCTTTATGGATTTTTCATAAGGGGGGATGCTAACTATTTCCTACTAAAAGATTAAATATGGAAAAAAAATGCTTTTCATATTACTTTATCTAGCACATTTGGAAACACAATGTAACCGTTCCCACAGTGCATCAAGCATATTAATGCACATTGAAAGATAAAATTGATAAGCTATTAAGCAGAATACTGGAAGCACTAGCTCAATATCAGATAGGTGAATGAAGTATCTTAGGTGCATAGATGAACTTATAATATCGATCATCAAATACACTAGAAATAGAAATCACTGTTCAGGAATATTAACGAAATTCACAACTAATAATTACAACAGAGCAACGTATTCCGCTGGCTTCTCAATAAAACCAGCTATGCAGATCGTTTGAATATAGAGGGAAAAGATTACCTGCTTAAGGAGGAAGATGTCTTCAATTCCTATAAATTACTCTTTGCAAATTTGCCACACATATCTCTCAGCTCTTTTTCATGCATTTTCTTATCGAGTCTCTATCACTTAGATTCCCATCACCACCTCCTGTTTTACTTTAATCTAGAAAGAATAACTCTCACCCATGTATGCATTTGTTATTGATCATTTAAAGTAGATCGTTTTTCCGCCACGACAGTCGCAGGGTGCCCACTCTTATGTCATTTTTGAAGGGCCTGCACTTCTGGCCATCACCAATAGTTATATGTGCAAGGTGGATCCACTTTGACTAGGAATACTAGCAGCATAAACAATTTATAATTTGCTAGGAAGTGTTAATAAGCAGTAACGTGCATGGAACGCGTGCTCTCACACTCCTTCAAGTATAAACAAAAAGGAAAGCATCATCATTTATGAAATAGTAAGACTCTCGGCATTAAACCAGATGTGTCGGAATAGTGAATAAGTAGCCAATCTTCAAGCCCGATCATTTAATAAAAACCCTATGCAATCACACGAAAACAAAACATTCCTTTCATGGAACATACAACATGTAAAACATCGTATCTTACATCAAGACAATAAACAAAATAGTACTGCATGGTAGTTGTCGATCCCTTGTACAAACGATTCTCTCATAAAACTATCTTTCTTTGTACCCTATTCCTGTCCGGAAACAATTATCAATCAATTTCCATCTTTCTCCCCTCTGTACATGACATTTTTTAATCTGATTGAGCTCCTCCTGCTAGCTTAAACATCTACCATCAAACATATCTATATAATGTCAATAGATACTAAAACATATCTATATTTCAACCCTTGGAGTTCCACAGATCAGATTCGTTCTGCTTAATTAAAAGCCAACAACATCTTCTAGGCTAACATAGGCGCAAGGAAACATCAGAAAGGAAAAAAGAAAAGAAAAGAGGGGAAATATTAATATTAAAGCAACTTAAACCTTTATTCATCCATATGACAGCCTTTTTTTACATCTGCAACTACTTGTAGAAACTAAAAATGATACAAATTTTTTGATATTTTGAGGAGTCCCCTACAGGACAGACTAACAGCACTAAGCGGCCATGTATTTATTACTCATTTCATCTTCACTGTTCTATGATTTTGTTATACCTTCAGTTTACCATCAAGATGTTTAGACGAGTCACAATTCTTCCAAGTTCTAACGCAGTCTTTCATCTGATCCTAGAAACATAAATAAATAAAATGTTAGCTTCTCACTAAAAAATAATAAAACAGCTTGGAAAGAAACAATTTTGCAAAAGGGAAAAAATATATATGAAAGCAAACAAATGAACAATTGAAAACCAGAAAAACTTCATATATTGATTGCTTAAGCCAAATAAAGGATATCTATCAAAACCTGTCATGAGTATCTGAGACTCAATAAGAATCAGGCGTTACTGAACCTAGCCACAACCCGGGAAAAACATTCTGCAAAACAGATTCACCAAATTAGATCAAGAGCATTAAATAATAAGAGTAACATAAAAGAACAGGCATAGTTAAATCATTGAAATTACAGAGTTGAATAGATAAAGTACATCAAGATGTTTCTGCACAATCCTATTTCTCTTCTTCGGCCTCCTTGAAGGTTTCGAACCAGTCAAAGCAAATATATCCTCTTCAATCTCTTCTTTGGAAAGCAAAATCGAGAACTTGGGCTTCTTTTCATGGGAATTAACTTCAGTTCCGACGCAAGGCCGAGGCGGCATTTGGATTTTGGTATCCTGCTGAGCCTCAGACTGTGGTCTGGTTTTGGGTACAGACCCACCATTAGAGGGCTTTGAGTTTGAGACCTGCTTTCTAGGCCTCAGATTCCACTTCTTGGGTGCCAACGGGTCATCAGCTTCAGCAACAACTGAACTTTGATCACTTGCTTCAACAATCTCATTATTAGCCAAGTTCTTCTTGTTTCGGATACGTATGAAGATCTTTGCCGGATTCGATTTGGATTTATCCTTCGATTTCTCTGAAGCCACCAGCTTTTTGTGCTTTGCTCGGTGGCCCACCGAGTCGTCAATAAGAGGGGGCTTGTGAGTCGACTCAGCAGGTTTGTTTCTGAACCTGTGTTGGTAGTGAGTTGCGGAGCTATTGGTGGTCCATTTCAAGTCAGGTAAAGGGAAATTGTGAAGGGGCTGTTGGGACTTGGTAGAGATAGTGGAGGTCATGGTGATGGTGGTGAGTGTCTACGTTTTGATTATGGATTGGTGGTTGGAAATTTAGGGGTGAGATTGATTCAGATGATCACTCAGCATATAAAAACTGCTTAATTTGCTTCTTCTCTAATTGCTTTTGATTTGGTGTTTCAGTGTCTGAATTCTCTCAGTAACCTAATGGAACACTACAGCTTCTGACTGAGATTGTGAGTTACAATGAACAATCGGAGAGCTATATATAGGAATCAAAAGGAGACAACCAGAAGGGGATGGAGATGAACAAGACTGTGTTTGTTTGTGCTGTGAATTAGAGGATTTAGCAGTTATGGTATTTTTCTCTTATATAACTCATATTCTTTTACTAGTTTATTTCTTCGTATATTTTAAATATATATTTAATAAATATTTTTAAAATTATTTTAAACAAAATTATTTTTAAAATATAAAATAAAAATAAAAAAATATTTCATATAGTAAAATAAACATTAACAGTATACATTTAACTTAAATTCAAAATATTAAAAAAAATTGAATATAAAAAACTGAACAAATCTTCTACACCTATAAAAATTAAAAATAAAATTCTATCCATAAAAATTACTTTATATTTATAAACCTTTAATTTAATTTGAATTAAAATATTTTTTTATTTTCACCTATTATTATTATTATTATTATTATTTTAATCTATGTTATATTTATATTTATTTTATTATGCATATGGAGTTTAAAATCTTAAAAATTACAAATATTAAAATTTTAATTTATTAAAAGCTTCTCATATATCAGTTACAGAACCTAAACAATCGAGCAGAAAGCCTTATAACAGAGAAAAAATAAAAGCTTAAGTTCATTTCGAAGTGTCCAAGAAAATTTTCAATTTTAGCTTATTAAGATTGTTTGTTCATGTATTTAATGGATAAAATTTATCTAGATCGTATATATTTAATATTTTTTGAATTAAATGTTCATTTAAAAAATATTTATTACTAACAAGCGACAAATAAGCATTAGCAACCATTCATGTATTAGTATGCTCTAACTCATTAAGAATATTAATCATTAGAAATACTAATCATAGTATCGGAACTACTGTTCTTATTTATTTATTCTTTTGGAAAATAAGTAATATATATATATATATATATATTATTTACTTTATTTTTATTGTTGTTATAAATTTTAAAAGTTTTATTTTATATAATTTTTTTTAAAAATATATTAAATTCTAATGATCTAATATTTTAAAAAGATGACTATATTTTTTATTTGTAAAATAATCACGTTACTCATACATCCTTAATTATAATTTAAATTTAAATCTTTTATATTTCTAAGTGAGACATATATAGTTAACTTACAAACTAATTTATCCTAATTATTTTAAAAATAATACAAATTTCTTGTAACAAAGACATTAGGTATTTCTAAAAATTATAATTTATGTAGAATTTTTTTATTTTAAGAATTTAGATATCTATTTTACTTCATTTCAAGAAGAAAATAGGGATTTTACGGCATTTCATTAGTGGCAAACAAATATATGTGAATTAAATACTAATGCGTACAATAAAAAATGAAAAATAAAAATAAAAAAATGTGGTTTTGATATCATGACTATTAATGTTAAAATAAAATCTACTGACTGTATTCATTATATGCCAAATAAGGCATTACAATTAATGTTGAAATCTTTTATGACATGTTAGCTGTGTAAGGTGCACACATGGTAATTCATTTTGGTGAATGCATAGCATTTGCGTAAACAATGAATTGAGCTATTATCTAATAGTCGGTCACTTTGTGATCTTAAGACTTAAGGCACACATTGATATTAACATATAAATTAATACTCATATTTATATTTATATCATTTTATATTTAATATGTATCAATATTATTTAAAAAGTTAAATCATTTCTTTAATTTTCACATGTTATAGGATATAAAGTTTATTAATACAAAAATTCAAACAAAATAAAGTAATTTTAGTATTTTTCTTACCTTAACCAAAATTTCCCCCTTTTTCCCGACTATGCTGATTAACTACACGAGTATTTCACTTAAAAAAATAAATTAGAAATTTCACTAATTATTTAAAGTTAAGTGTATATAATACTCAGATTTTTTTTTACTCTAAAAATTTGCCATTTTTAGTTTATAGAAGTCCTTTAATTGATAAAAGAGAAATAAATAAATAAATAGTAATTAATGTTTTAAAAAAATTATAATATCATTAGTTATATGATGGGTGTTAAACGCACCGAGCTAAGTGCGCTCGCGTATAGAGAATAAAGAGTAGGTATGTGGCTTCAACCCTGAGCCACAATCGAGCTCGGAAGAAGATAGGAACCACTCTAATTTATTAGGAAGAACCACGTAAGTTATTAGAAGAATCTCTAACATGTGTGAAGGGCGTAAAGGTAATGCTCATACCATTCTTGCTATTTTTTTGTTATAATCCAACTATTTTTTGTTTATCACTGTAATTTCCCTAGAATAATTCTGATTTATAAGGCTATATAGAGGGCCAAGGAATCCAGATAAAAGTAATGAGAATTAAAGAGTTTTTTTCGTCTCTGTGTGTCATCTTCTTCCTCAGCCTTATTTCTAAATTAAAACCCTAACAGTGGTATCAAACCATGAACACCAGGGGTAAATCCAACGCTGAGTTTCGTAGCGAAGTAATGGAAACCCTGACAAGGCATGAATCAGGCTTTGATCAGGTAGGTGCGACCTTACAGATTGTGCTCACCGAGTTACAAGGACTTTGTGCTACTCGGAACTTACCCGAAGAAGATCAGTTTGCACGAGAAGATAACCCACGCCCAAATGGTGGGTTAAGAAACCCTAATGATCCACCACGTTCTCACTTTAGGCTCTCATTTCCTCCCTTTGTAGGGGAAGAACCCACTGGGTGGATATACAAAGCCGAACAATACTTTGAGTTCACAAATACTACACCAGAACAAAGAGTATAGTTGGCATCATTTCATTTAGATGGTATTGCCTTATAGTGGCATAGATGGATCACTAAGTTCCGTGGACCTCTTACTTGGAAGGAATTCACCCAAGCCATACAACTGTGATTTGGGCCAACTGATTATGAAGATCCCTCTGAAGCTCTAACCAGACTCAAACATACTTCAAGCGTAACTACTTACCATGAAGCATTTGAGAAACTCTCTCATAGAGTGGATGGCTTTCCAAAAGAATTTCTAATAGGTTGTTTCATCGCTGGGTTAAGAGATGAGATCAAAATCGAAGTCAAAATTATGAAACCACGAACGTTGGTTGAAGCTATAGGGGTGGCAAGATTGATTGAAGAAAAAAATCTACTCTAGAGGAAAGCCACTCAATATCCACGATACTTGACATCCTGAGTAGAAGCAAGGACCTTCATTAACCCTACTGTTGGTGTGTTAGGACCCCCACCCCAACAACGACCCAACTCAGCACCAATTGCCTCAGCTACTACCTTTCGTCACATCACTAATTAGGAGGCATGTGAGCGTCGAGATAAGGGGCTATGCTACTACTATGATGAGAAGTTCACAGCTGGCCACCGTTGTGCACGTCCAAAATTGTTTATGATAGAAGAGATTGAACAAAATCTCATAGAAAACTCTGAAGAAAAATTAGAACAAGAATTACATGAGGTAATGCCTGAGATCTCATTTCATGCTATAGTAGAAGCTGTACATCCTCAAACCATACGAGTAATGGGTAGTTAAAAAAAGAGTACTAATATTGATTGACAGAGGAAGTACTCACAATTTTATTGATCAAGCCCTTACTCTCCAATATGGAATAACTATCACCAAAGGAAAGAGGCTGGAAGTAATAGTGGCTAATCGTGAGAAGGTGGAATGTGTAGGACAATGCTGTAACCTTAGCCTTACCATACAAGGGTATCAGGTAACTACAGATTTCTATGTCCTTCCTGTTGCAGCATGTCAACTGGTTTTAGGTGTCCAATGGTTTGAGACTTTGGGTCCTATCGAGATGGACTATAAGAAGCTAACCATTAGCTTCCAGGAGAAAGGAATTTCTCATAAGCTTCAAGGGTTAGGGCACACAAGCATTACAACCCTAACCTGTAAGGAAACCCATAGCCTACCAGATACAGGGTTGTTCCTTCAGATACTTCACAATAAACCCTTGAGAGAACAAACTAGAACTCATTCACCTTAGATAAATGAAATATTGGCTACATTCCTTCAAGTGTTTGAACCTCCCACCAGCCTTTCTCCTAAAAGATTACATGTTCATTGTATTCTTTTGAAACCAGGAACAGGACTAGTAAATGTAAGACCCTACCGTTACCCTTACTACCAGAAAATTGAGATAGAAAAAATGGTATCAAAGCTCCTACACTCCAACTTGATTAGACCAAGCAACAACCCCTTCTCGTCACTAGTATTGTTAGTAAGAAAAACTGATGGGACTTGAAGGTTCTGCGTAGATTACAGATCTTTGAATTCTATTACTATCAAAGATAAATACCCTATATCTGTCATAGACGAGTTATTGGATGAATTGTATGGAGCCAGGGTCTACTCCAAACTGGATCTTCGATCAGGGTATCATCAAATAAGGGTTCGTGAAGAGAATACCCCAAAAACAACATTCTGGACATATGAAGGCCACTATGAGTTCCTTGTGATGCCTTTTGGCCTCACTAATGCCTCAGCCACCTTTCAAAGTTTAATGAATGATCTTTTCAGATCTTATCTCAAGAAATTTATACTAGTTTTCTTTGATGACATTTTAGTGTATTCTCAGTCATGGGAGGATCATACACTACATCTACAAACTGTTTTGCAGGTGTTAGTAGCTAACAGTTTATTTGCTAAACCTTCCAAATGTCATTTTGGTGTATTGTAGGTAGAATACCTAGGACACTTGATATCTGAACAAAGGGTTGTCGTGGATCTTGCAAAAATTCTAGCTGTTGTGTAATGGCCAACCCCAACCACAGCAAAGAGAGTCAGAGGGTTCCTAGGATTGGTTGGTTATTACAGAAAATTTATTAAGCACTTTGGTGGGATAGCAGCGCCTCCTACCTCCTTGCTAGGAAAGGAAGGATTTCAGTGGAATGAAGCTACAACTTAGGCCTTTCAAAAATTGAAAGAAGCACTGACTTCCCCTCCTATCCTAAGGTTACCTAACTTCACTTAGCGTTTTGTTGTTGAATGTGATGCTAGTGGCTAGGACTAGGAGAAGTTTTGACCCAGGAGAACCGTCCAGTGGCTTATTACAGCACTACCCTTAAATGGTCAACTTTAGCTTTGTCTACTTATGAGGGGGAGATGTTGGCTGTGGTGAAAACTATCAAGTTATGGCACCCTTATGTGTTGGGAAAACCTTTCACTATGTGCACGGATCAGAGGAGCCTTAAGTACCTATTAAAGCAAAGGATCACCACCCCAGCTTAAGTAAGATGGTTACCTAAACTACTCGAGTATGACTATCAGATTGAGTACAAGAATGGCTCAGAGAATCAAGTAGCAGATTCATTGTCAGAAGGGTGGAATTTCAATTGATCTTCATCTCGTAACCTCAAGCAACCTGATGGTCTATCCTCCAAAAGGAAGTCCAACAAGAGCCATTTTATGAGAAACTACAAGCCAGAGTCTCCCCAGGTGTGACACATTTTTTTGTCAACGTGATTGGGTATTACTCAAAAGAGACAAGGTTTATCTAAACCCACAATCCTCCCTAATTCCTCAGATACTGGCTGAATTCCACTCATCACCAACAAAAGGGCACTTCAGGTTCCACAAAACACTTTCCAACATCAAACAAAATTTTATCTGGCCCAACATACAGCAAGGTGTGAAAGGATTCATACGCTCATGTGATATATGCCAAAGGTGCAAGTATAACTGTATGAAACCAGCTGGATTACTGCAACCTCTACCAATTCCTAACAAAAGTTGGACAGAAATCTCAATGGATTTCATTGAAGGGTTGCCTTCTTCCAAGGGGGATACAGTGATTATGGTGGTGGTGGATCGCTTGACCAAATATGCCCACTTCATAACTTTGAGACACCATTTCATTGCCCTAATTGTTGCTAAGGCTTTCGTAGCAAATATAGTACGATTACATGGCATTGCTACTTCAATAGTCAATGATAGGGACAAAATATTTCTAAGTTTCTTCTGGAAGGTCCTGTTCAAATTGCAGGACACTAAGCTATGTATAAGTTCAAGCTACCACCCTCAAATTGATGGGAAAACATAAGTAATCAACTGCACCTTGGAACAATATCTGCGTTGTTTTACTGGATAATAGCCAAGCCAATGGATGGAATGGTTGCCTTGGGCAGAATATAGTTATAATACATCTACACACTCTTCCATAAAAATGACACCCTTTGAGGCAGTTTATGGTCATCTACCCCCTTGCTTATTGACCTACATTCTAGGAACTTCCAAAGTCCAATTGGTGGATGAATGCTTGCGTGATAGGGATATCATTTTGCGTGATCTATGCCACCATCTCATACTAGCTCAGAACCGTATGAAGTGTCACATTGATTAACACCGTAGAGAAGTATCCTTTGTAGTAGAAGATTATGTATACATTTGCCTTCAACCATATAGACAATCATCTGTGGCTTTCTGAGCTGCCATAAAGTTAGCTCCACGTTTCTATGGCCCTTACAAAATCACATCACAAATTGGGGAAGTAGCATATAGGTTATACTTGCCTCTTGATTCTCAGATACACAATGTTTTTCATGTTAATCGGCTCAAAAGACACTTGGGGCATTACACACCACCCCTCACAGTCCTACCTCTTATCTCAGATAATTCTACAATGCTTCCTTAGCCTGAGGCTGTCTTGGACTGAAGAGTGATCAAAAAAGGTAATTATCGACCAAAATCAGAAATTTTAGTAAAGTGGGTTGGAGCATCTACGGAGGATGCTACCTGAGAAAACGAATGACGTTTTTCTAAGACATATCCATCCTTCATCCTTATGGACAAGGATTCTCAAGCAGAGAGGAGTTGATGGTTGCTAAACACACCGAGCTAAGCGTGCTCGCGCACAGAGAAGAGAGGGTAGGCATGTGGCTTCAACCTCGAGCCACGATCGAGCTCGGAAGAAGAGGGGAACCACTCCAATTTGTTAGGAAGGACCACGCAAGCCGTTAGAAGAATCTCTGACATGTGTGAAGGGCATGAAGGTAGTGCTCATACCATTCTTCCTGTTTTTCTGTTACGATCCAATTGTTTTCTATTAATCATTGTAATTTTCTTAGAATAATTTTTGATTTGTAAGACTATATAAAGGGTCAAAAAATTCAGAGAAAAGTAATGATAATCAAAGCGTTTTTTTTCCTCTCTGTGTGTCATCTTCTTTCTCAGCTCTATTTTTAAATTAAAACCTTAACACTATAATACATGAAGTTGTTCTATAAATAACAAGTATTATCTTATGATCTTAACCCTCGATACATTGGATAGAATAAATGCAGTGTGGTAGTAGGGGAGAAAATTTTATACGAGTAAAATCATGGATAATTTGATGAACTCTTTTATTGATTATTTTATATAGATGTAATATAATGATATAGTTTAATTAGAGGTTAGATTAGACTTCATAAAAATTTAAAATACAAAATAAATTAATAGATAAATTTTATTATTTAAGCTCAATTATCTTAGAAAATTTGGTCTATTAAACAATATTTCGTTGAATAAATTTGAAAATAAAAAAGAGCTTAATTGAACATTCAAGCTATTAGACAAAGCTATGGATGTGTGGCTATCAGGCGTGTATTTCATATATTTCAGCCCATCCAAGAAAAAATTTCTTAGTCATGATACTGCATAAAATGTATTTACTTGCATTTACATAGTTTCATTTTACGTGAATTGAAATAATATTTTTTAAAAATTATCGTTACATATTCATATATCTAATTTATAAAAAATAATATAAGGTAACATAATTTCTTAAATAAATTTATATTTTAATTTTAAAAAATCTTAAATATCTCATTATCATTTTAAAATAAATTAAATATTTTATAATTATTATAAATTATAATTAATTTAATAATGGTAATTATTTATGATAATGATAGAAACTACTCTTATTTTGGCATGTGATGAGACGTTGACAGCATGCACAAAATTCATGACAAGTTGACAAAGGGTTATACGAGGAAGTTACATAATTAGGAGGAGTGAGAAAAAAAAGAAGGAAAAAAGAAAAGAAAAGAAAAGAAAGAAGAGTACGCCTTCAGTATGAGTTTATAAGTGTGTGCAAAGCATTTCACCGTTTTGGTAATCAATTTTAAGTAGCATTCTGGTTGTAATTCTCTAACAAATAAAATGCTTAATAGGTGTATCAATTGCTTTTATTTCATAACAATATAAGTGCGTGGGCATAAAGAACGTAAATACAAGATATTATATATATATATATATATATATATATGTAAATGTGTAATTATTTATTAATAATTATATTTAAAGTGTAATGTAAATTGTCTAGTTATTATTTAACTCATCCGCAACAAGAAATAGGGTGTCAAAAAATTCATTAAATTGAAATTCAAATGTATATTTATTTTATGTGATTTGTTTGAAATAAAATGGATCATTTTTAAGTCAGATTAGATTATAATTTATATATAAGATCAATAAATCGTATTAAAATAAGATATAAATTTTTGAATAATTTATTCAAATTTTATACTTTTTATTTGTAAAAAAGAAAATTTTATCATCTTTATTGTATGAATGTATAATTTTTTTTCATGAGATTAAGTTAATAATTAAAAAAAAAGTTAAATTATTATAACATTAACGAAAAAATTAAATAAAAATGAAAGTATATTCCTTATAAATATGTAAGAAAATACATCCAAAAAAAAAACAAAAAGTATTTTCTTATAAATAATAATGTTATATTTTATTTTTTATATTTATAAATTTAAAATATATAATGTACCATATTAAATAATGTTTTAATTTAAAAAAATGAGACAAATGAAAACAATTTAAATCATATCATGGGTATCCATCACACCTAATCCAATTTATATGATAAAATAATCAAAATAAATCAAATTAAAATTTTTTAATAATAGATTGTATCATATCAAATCGAATTAGATATAATACATTCTAATCCATTACCATTATTATTGAAAATCAAACCACTAACGATTAAGTTTGGACATGGAATAACGTTTTGATGTCCCTGTACTACTACAACGTGAACTCCATTTAACTATTAATACCTAAATTTGTGCACATTATCTTATATATAAAAAATCTTAATCTTAGATTGACGGTTTTTTTTTATTTTAATTTTGTTGGTTTTATGATACATCAATAAATATAAAAATATCTTATAACGAATATAATTCTTATGAATAGTTATTTTGGTAATTTTATTTTATATAGACTTTATATTTACTCTTTTAATAATTCATATGATACATGCTTATTTATTTAACGAATAGATCCAATTAGATTAATTCATTTATAAGATAATCATATTTGTTTTAAAGTTACTATATTAGATCATATATCATATTAATTAAATAAATTTATATATATTATTTAATTATATTTTATATATTTTTTAAATGAAATTATACAAGTCATATAATGCTAAATAATACTATTTGTTTTATATTTAGATTTTATTACTCATAAAATAATATTATTTTATATTTATTCTTCATTAAAATAAAAAATTAGTTAACTATTTATTTCAAGAATATTTTTACAAATCACTTTATAAAATCTTTTAACATTAAATTTTTATATTGTTGTACTAATATAACTTAAAATTTTAATTCAAAGAATTATTTTTTTATTTTATAAAATAAATTTTCTTAAGACAATAATAACTATTATCCAACAATTAATATCCTTATATTTATCAAATTTAAATTATCAATCATTATATATTCACAATTCTATAAACTAGTATTTTTAAAAAGTCACTTCTCAACTTAATTTAAAATATATAAATTAAAAGGATAAAAGGCGTATCTTATTTTCAACAAATACACGTATGGTAATTTTTATTTCAAAATCATGACATTTGAATTCAGTTATTATAACTACTAACCTTTTTAAAAAACATTTTAAATCTAAAAATAAAGCATTAAAAAAAGTTAAGTTATTTTTAGCAGAATAACATGCCAAAAACACAATCATGGATCACACACGGCTAGGAATGGGCACGGGATGGGCGGGGACGGTTTTTGATATAACCGTTCCCGAACCAAATTTTAAAACCTATAATCGAAACCGTCCAAAAATCGCTACGGTTCGGGAACGATTTTTTACCCGTGGGTAACGATTCGGAACGGTTATGAAAAAAACTCCGAAAAAAAACCAATATATATATATAATTAATTTTTTATTTATAATTTAATTAATTAAATATAATTAATTTCGGGTACAAACGGATACGGTTTTTAGTATAACTATAACCGAACCGTAATCGTTGTTTCATATTCAATTTTTACCCGAAATCGTCTCCATCTCCGAAATTTACCGGTTAAAAACCGAACCGTTGGTTCGGATAACCGCAGATAACCGAACCCGTGATTTTTTTGTTCATCCCTATACACGGCCTTTGTTGTCATAGCACATTGATACTAAAACCTCATATAAGATGTGTAAACGCAAGATTAAGGTTCAATTTTGTGTGGATTGTGGAATGTTATTGAAAAAATGTTAATATATGAAATACTACACAATATGGCACATTTTAATTTTAATTTTTTTTTCAAATGATAGATCAAATGGCACATATTTAAATATTGAATTTTCTTAGTCTTGGCTTTTTCCTCAATATGTAAGTTGTTGCTTAAAAGGGAGTAGAGTACTGAGATGGTAACATTGAAATACGGAAAAAAGGAAGATTGAAATTATTTAAATAATGTTTGATAATGATTTTAATTTGTATTTTTTTATATTTTTAATCAGACATATTAGATATAATTTTTAATTTTGATTTTTCATGTTTTTAATAGATTTTACTAAAATCTTTAAAAAGAAGATATTAAATCATAATTTAGATTTCTATTTTTTTTTATTTTCACCAAAATTTTTATAAAAAAAATTAAGTATGGTTAATTTTTTTAAATAATAAAAAAATTAATTTTGTAAGATTTTGAAAAAAAAAATAAGAAAACAAAAAGTATAATTAAACAACTTTTAAGTGATTTTTGGTCTTTTTTTTTAAATTAATAAGTAAAAATTATTATCAAACACATTAGTTGATTATTTTTAAAAAAAATTAAAAATAACAAAATCAATTATTTAATAAAAAATCATATATTACAAATCAAAATTAATATTATGTTATTAAGTAATCATAACTCTTTTGTTTCTCTCCACTATTGACGACGGCTAATGTTTGTTTCTCTGAAGTGATCTTAACCATTTCTTACATTGATCACTATAACTTAACATGAAGTCATGAACATCGGAAAGAATTATGCCTGAATCCTATAATAAAGCCAGTGTGCAAAGCATACATAAAACAAATAAATGAAAAGTAACCCAAAAAAAAAAACCTTTAAAACATATTGGCAATCGATATGGATAAAGATTTTGATATATTATTTTTACGAAAATATTGAAGATATTATCATTGTTGATAAATTTTTTTAAAAAAATAAGGAAAATTATGAAATTCTATTAAAAATATGAAAAAAATTATAAAACTTTATAAAACAACAAAATAATTAATTACTTATTTTTTAATTATTTTTTTATTTAATATATATATTTTTAAATACATAAAATATTTATATTAATCAATAAATTGATCAATTAGTTAAAATATTATACAATAAAATAAATATTATTTTTTGCTAAATAATGTAAAAATAAGTAGTTAAAAAGTTTAAAACAATTTATTGACTATCTAACTGTAATTATTATAAATAGATAAATTTTGATAGTATAAAAATAAATAAAAAAACATGTTAAAAAAAAGAAGATAATAAATTCTTTTTTATAAAAGTGAAAAAATATTAAATTAAAATGATTACTCAAAAAAAAAAGAAAAAATACATCAAGATTTGATATTTTAACTATAATATTCGCAATATCTATACCACTTTAACAAATAAAAGACATTTAAGTAACATTTTAATAAATATATTTCACAAATTATCGTGATTCGTAACAATGTTGATGATGTCCTCAATATTTTTATATTTGTATGTAACAATAAAAATAATACTCGATAATATTTAATGAATTTAAATAAATGTAGTTTAATTTAAACGATATTTAATTAAATTGTATTTAATATAAAATTATGTGACAAACATTTTAAATATAGTAAAAATATACTAGATATTCACAAAAAAATAATATTTTTAAATATATTAGATGTGTTTCATGGATCTTTTATGGTCCATCATCGTAAAGAAAACGTTGGAAAAAAAATCATAATAAAGAAAAGTGTATTTTAAAAAGGCATGAAAATTGCAATAAAAGTCTAACTGTATTTACAGTATCTGCAAGGGAAAGTAGTATGCATCCCAAACCAGCTCTCCCCGTCAATTTTTCGCGAATCTTAAGACATTGATCACATGTAGGACGATCACAGGTAGACAATCCTCTATACAAGTACCTTCAATGATGGCAAAGTTGCTCAAATTAGCTAATTCACATATCTCACAGAAAGTAAGGAAAATAAATATGAATTATATATGCCAGAGCTTCGTTCTTAAAACTGGCCACTTGCGCCCAGCAACTTCTCAAACTTATAACTTCCCAAACACAATGCAAAATGGTAAGTGCTGAACACTAACATCTACCAGCACAAAAAAACGTTGTCTTATATGCATGATACAAATCAAGTTAACAAGCCCATAATTTATGCATCAAACTATGAGCAGTAACAAACATCTATTCCTACTTACTCATCAGTAAAGAACTCACGAGAGTCAGAGAGGAATGAATGTATTCATTCTTATTATTTTGTAAAACGCACTGTACAAGCTATATTTACTAAGGAAGCATTACACTCTAACAGTGTACAATCAATAGTAAAGAAGTATACCACCTAATCATCTTATAACAAACAAACTACACAAGAGACAATATCTAGCTAATATAGAGAAACCCATGATAAATATGATACATTCTTACATCCCCCCTCAAGAGAACTGGTAGATCCAGAAGCTTGGACCCCTAAGCAAGAAATTGAGTAACAGGTAGTGGTTTGGTCAAAGAATCAGCCAACTAATTTGTGGCACCACCATGTTGTACATCCATGAGCTATTTTTTGAACCAAATCCAGTGATAGTCGAAGTCAACATACTTCATATGAGCATAGTATATAGGGTTATATGCAAGGTATGTAGTACTGAGATTGTCACAAAAAATAACAGGCAGAGACCCACCAATCTTAGTAAGTAATGACCTCAACCAAAGTACCTCTATAGTAGCCATAACAACAGCTTTATACTCAGACTCCGTACTAGAGCAAGAAACAACCTTTTGTTTACTAAAATGCTGAAAAATCAAACTATCCTCCAGAAAAACACAATAGGCCCCCATACTCCTTCTGTCATCCCAATCAGCATCACTAAAAGTAATCAAATGAAAAGAAGAGACACTAGAATGTGAAGACCAAAAAAAGAAGTACCCTTCAAATATCTAATAAGACGTCTAGGAGCCACCTAATGAGCATATAACTATTGACCACAAATGATATATCAAGATGAGTTAGACAATAATTATGCAATACACTAACCAAACTCCAAAGTTGTGTAGGATTCTCAAGAGGAGTACCAACAAGCTTGGTAAGAATAGGGTCAGATGACATAAGAAAGTCCAAGGGTTTAGAAGAGGTAAGGCCACAAAGTCAAAAACATATATGTGCTGACACAAATAAATACCACTAGCGGTACAATAAACCTCTAATCCAATGAAAAATGAAAGATCATCTAGATATTTTAAAGAAAATTAAAAATGAAGCAAAAAAAATAAGATAAAAAATTATATAAGAATCACTACTAATGATTAAAATATCATAAACATAAACAAGAACTAAAAGAGTACCAAAAAAAGTAACTCGAAGAAACATAGAAGAATCGGACTTATAATTGGCAAAACCGATAAAACGGAAAAGAATACTTAACTTTTGAAACCAAGTTTGAAGAGCCTATTTCAAATCATATAGAGATTTCTTAAGTTTACACACCATTCTAAGAGCCATTTCATAACAATAAGGAGGATCTATGTATACTTCCTCAATTAAATCCTCGTTTAGGAATGTATTATTGGCATCCACTGCATATAACCTATCCCAGAGTTACAGCTACATTAAAACCACTCGTATAGTAGTGGCCTTGACAACTGGACTAAAAGTTTCCGTACAATTAAGACAAACAATCTGTAAATATTCCCTAATAACAACACTTTATTCCTCTCAAGAGAATGATCATATGTGAGCCTGACCTTGAAAACCCACTTATAAGTGATGATTTTTTTCTCAGGAGGAAGCTCAATAATTTTCCAAGTACCATTAGCAACTAAAGCCTTATACTTACAATCCATTGATGCTTTCCATTCCTAAAATGGCTAAAGCACCCTTAAAGAACTTAGGTTTAGAAAGAATTATAGTTGCTTTGAACAATTTTGGTTTCAAGTAACCAGTTTTACCATGATTTTGCATGGGATTTATGTTAATAGTAGGTATCACAAGAGTAATAGTCTCAGGAAGAGGTAAAACAAGAAGAAAGAAACAGAAGTAGACAAAGAACCAAAACTATAAACAATAGTAGGAATAACATGCAGAGAAGAAGAAACACATGAGACAAGAGGAAGGGCCCAAAGGTCTATATACAATAATTCAAAAAATACTAGAGACCTCTGATGCATATGAGTAAAAGGTTTTTTATGAGAATTAGAGATCTCACACTTTTTACAAACATCTAAAATTTTATTTTGCTTAGGTAAAGAAAAACTATTAGGTTGAAGAAAAACATATACAATATCAAACAAGGGATGCCGTAAACGATTATGCCAATCAACTAATGAAGCAGAGAAAGAATTAAAAGGATGAGAGACACTAGAACTTCCCTAAGGTGATTAAAAAAACATCCTTTAGGACTTGCCCTTCAATATGATAGAGCATATTCTTACTCACATCCTGGAGAACATTTTAAAAGACATCATTGTCTTCACATACTTTCTGAACAAAGAAAACATTTATGATAGCAGAAGGAGTATGCAAAAGTGTTTGTAAAGAAAGTGCAAATTTATTATTACCAACTAGAGTACTAGAACCTATGCACGAAATGAAAATATGAGAGTGATTACCAAGCCGAACTCCATTGCTACCATTATAGGTAATGTGATAACTAACGCCTGAGTCGAGCAACCAACAATTTCCTGAACCAGAGAAACCACTTGAAGTAGTCATGGCTATTGTAGGACCTCGAAGAGGAACTTGATATCTTCCGGTCAGTATATCATGAAGAAGAAAATAGTTGAATGCACTATGACCATATTTGTTGCAAATTTGGCAAGTAAGCCTTTCTTTCTTATAGTCACTTGAACCATCTTAAGTATAAGAGGAACCAGAACCAGAACTGAAAGAAGACAAAGTTATCTATTTGTTATTACTAGCCAAAGAAGACTGACCTTAACGAAATTGTTGCAAGTTCTAAAGAGGTTGCCTCTTTCCAGATGACTTATTGTTGCTAGGAAAGCATTGATTAAAACCACTATGACCAAAAGAAGAGGCATTGGCATTATAAACTTGTTCTTAAGTAAATTGATGTTTTCTATTGGAAATGAATTTAAATAAAAAATATTTTTATTATTTTATGATCATTAATTCATAATTATGTAACCGTTATTTTTATAATTATATAATCATTATTTTCGTAATTATGTGACCATTATTTTATGACCGTTATTTTCATAATTATGTGATCATTATTTTTATGATAGTTATTTTTATGATTATTATTTTCATAATTATGTGACCGTTATAAATCTTTTTTCAATTATAAATAGAGGGCAATAGCCCTTATTTTATGACACAACTCAACAATTCAAAAATGATTCTACCATTTTTCATAGCAAAATAAATAAATAAAAAAATTCAGAATTGTTTTCTTAGATTTTCGAGCAACATAAATATTTGAGAGGTGTAGTATTCCGGATTTCATCAGTGTAGTGAAGCTCCGAGACAGAAAAAAAATATTTTGGGCTATTTTATTTTAGGGACGACGAAGCTGTGTTTGCTTGCACAAGTTTGGACAGAGCTGCGAAACGTTTTAAAGAAAACGACCTAGTCTGTGACTCAAACCAAACAGTATATTTCAATATATCGGTAATATTGTTCTTACATAATTTTTCACATATTTGTTTCAACAATTTTAAGACATTTTCTATCTACCATATCTACTGAAATATTAACTGTTGATCTCAACAAACCGTTTCGTTTCGAGGAACTACACTTTAAAAAATGGAGACAAAAAATGTTATTTTTCTTAACCATGAAAACATGTCGCTTTTGTTTTTATTATTGAAAAACCAACACTACCTAATCCTCATACTGAAGCTACAACAAAGGATTTAAATACCTAGATATAAAATCATTTTATATGCAAAAAATTTATTCTTAATAGATTAGCTAATAACTTGTATGACTATTATAATTTTGATAAGTTTGCTAAGGAAATTTGGGATGCACTTCAAAAGAAGTATGACACTGAGGAAGTAGGAACAAAGCAGTATGATGTCAGTAGATATATGAAGTACCAAATGATTGATGGAAAATCTATGGAAGCTCAATCACACAAACTATAGAAGATAGCACATGAAATAACTTCTGAAGGTATGACTTTAGATGAACAATTTCAAGTTACTATTATTATAGATAAATTACCCCCTGCATAGAAATATTTTAAGAATGCACTTAGACATAAAACTAAGAAATTTTCTTTAGAAAGTCTTATTACCCATTTAAGAATGGAAGAAAAAGCCCGAAAACAAGATCAAAGAGATGAAGTAATCTTTGTCTCAAACAACAATACTAATAAGAAATCCTCCTTTACAATTCTAAAACCTAAAGAAAGAAACATGAAAACTCAGAATCGTAATAATAACCAGAACCATAATTGCCAAAATAGAAACAGAAATTATCCTCCACAGAATAAACCTCAACCCCCTCAAGAAATAACACATTCATATGTTATAGTTATAATAGACCTGGTCATTTGGCCAGGAACTGCCGAAATAGGAATCGTCTTGCCTCGTAGGTGAACCTTATCGAAGATCAGCTTATTGCTATGATATATGAAATCAATTTTGTTAGTAGATTTGAGGGATCGTGGGTGAAAACTAGTGATCCTCACCATGTTTGCTATGATCGAGACATGTTCAAGTCCTATTATGTGTCTAAGGATAAGAAAGTGTTGTTGGAAGACTCCCACTTCACTAAAGTTGTTGGTACTGGTAAAGTGGAATTGAAGTTTACCTCTAGAAAAACTATTATCTTAAAGGATGTCTTGCATACTCTAAAGATGAGAAAGAACTTAATTTCAGGTTATCCTATTAACAAAGTTGGTTTTACTCAAACTATAGGGGTTGATTTATATACAATAACTAAAAATAATATTTTTGTTGGGAAAGGGTATGCCATTAATGGCATGTTTAAATTGAATGTTGAGTTCTTTTAATATTAGGCATGCTAGACTTTGTCGTGTTAATAAACGCATAATCAAGAACATGAGTAACTTAGAACTAATTCCTAAACTATCTTTGAATGAACTTGAAAAATTTGACTTTTGTAGTCAAGCCAAAATAACCAAAACTTCGCATAAGTCAGTAGTTAGAGAATCTGAACCTTTAGACTTAATACACTCTAACATATGTAAACTTAATAGAAATTTAACAAAAAATGGAAAACGCTATTTTATAAATTTTATTGATGATTGTTTAGATTATACTTATATATATATATAAAAAAGTGAAGCGTTTGACGTGTTTAAAATATTTATGATTGAAATTGAAAATCAACTTAATAGGAAAATAAAAAGGTTTCGAAGTGATAGAGGCATTAAATATGATTCCAATATTTTCAATGATTTTTATAAAACTCATGGAATCATTCATGAAAAAAACCGCACCTTATTTTCGTTAAATGAATGGAAAAATTGAAAAAAAAAATAGAACTTTTACTGAATCAATTGTTGCAATTTTATTAAATTCTAGTGCTACTTTTCATTAGTGGGGAGAAATTTTATTAACTATTTGCTATGTGATAAATAGAGTGCCTAAATCTACTAGTAAAATTTCACCATCTAAAATTTTGAAAAATAAGAAACTTAACTTATTTTAAAATTTGGGGTTGTTTAGTCTATGTTAGGATCCCTGATCCTTAAAAGAAATAAACTTACGAGTAGAACATATGAATGTGTGTTCATAGGATATACTATGAATAGTAAAGCTTATAAATTCTATGACTTAAATGATCATGTAGTTATAGAATCAAATGATGTTGATTTCTATGAACATAGGTTTCTTTTTAAATTGAAGAATAGTGGGGGCTCGTCTTCTAGTAGTTTACCCATAACTAGAACTAGTGAACAAAATGATGAATTAGACACTGAAATTAGGAGAAGTAATTGAGCTCGAACCCCTAAGGATTTTTGGGTCTGATTTTTATACCTTAGAGGAAGATCTCCAAACTCTTCAAGAAGCCTTATCTTCTTTAGATGCCAAATTATGGAAAGAAGCCATAAATGATGAAATGGACTCTCTTGAGTATAATAGAACTTGGCATTTAGTTGACTTACCTCCTAGTTGCAAAACCATAGGATGTAAATGAATACTAATGAAGAAATTGAAACCCGATGGTATTATTAAGTATAAAGCTCGTCTTGTAGTCAAAAGGTATAGGCAAAGAGAAAATGTAGTTTTCTTTGATACCTTTTCACCAGTCACACGAATAACTTCTATACGTATACTTTTCTCTCTTGCTACTATCCATGATTTAGTAGTGTACCAAATGGATGTTAAAACTGCTTTCTTTAATGGTGACTTAGAAGAAAAAAATTTATATGGACCAACCTAAAGGTTTTGTTGTCCCAGGTTAAGAAAATAAAGTTTGTAAACTAGATAAATTCTTTTATGGTCTAAAACAAGCACCTAAGCAATGGAATGAAAAAAGTTGATAATCTAGTGATCTCACATGGATTCAAAATAAATGAAAGTGACAAACACATTTATTATAAATCAGAAAATGATATTTGCACTATTATATGTTTATACGTGGATGACATGCTTATTTTTGGATCAAATATTCATGTTATGAATAATGTGAAAACTTTGTTATGTTCTAACTTTAAAATGAAAGATCTTAGAGAAGCAAGTGTAATCCTTGGTATAAAGATTATTAGGTCTGAAAAGGGACTTTCTCTATATCAATCTCATTACATTGAGAAGATCTTAAAGAAATATAATTACTTTAACTGCAAACCTACATGTACTCCTTATGATCCTAGTGCAAAGTTTTTCAAGAACCCCGGAGATGGTGTTAGACAAACTGAGTATGCGAGCATCATTGGTAGCTTACGTTATGCTACTAACTGTATTAGACCAAACATAGCTTATGTTGTGGGACTACTATGTAAGTTTACCAGTAGACCTAGTATAGAGCATTGGAATGCTATTGGTGGGTCATGAGATACCTTAAAAGAACTATAAACCTTGGATTACATTATAAGAAGTTTTTCACTTTTCTAGAAAGATACAACGATGTTGATTGGAACACTCTATCAGAAGACTCCAAAGTAACTAGTGACTATATATTTAGCATTGCTGGTGGAAATGTTTCTTGGAAGTATAATAAACATACAATATTGGCTCAATCTACGATGGAGTCTAAAATGATAGCAATAGTTATTGTTAGTAAAGAAGAAGGATGGTTAAGAAGTCTGTTAGTTGAGATCCCTTTATGGGAAAGACCGATACCAGTTATCCTGATCCACTGCGATAGTACCGTAGTTATTGCAAAGATTCAGAACCGTTATTACAACGGTAAGAGACAACAGATATAAAGTACTACTAGAGAATTTCTCTCTACAGGAGCTATAAGAGTGGATCATGTACGTACTGATGAAAATTTGGCTGATCCTTTGACAAAAGGATTAACAAGAGAGAAGGTTTTCAAAACCTCAAAAGGAATGGGACTGATGCCCTTAGAATGAAGGGTCACTCATGATGGTAACCCAACTTATAGACTGGAGATTCCAAGAAATAAGTTCAATAGGTAATAACAAGTCATGAAGTGATATGAGATGAATCATGCTATTATGAAGTCCCATTCTATATTGTTAGAAGCATGAAGTCCTGAAGCGACAGAGAAGGATGAGTTAATTATTAAACTCATAATGAGTTCTATACTCTATATGGAGTGGAGTACATAGCTATATGAGTACTCTTGATAGAATCACCTATTTGAATGTGGAAGCGTGGTCACTTTGATGGGTAGAACTAACATCGTCGATCCTACCGATAATTTGGTTTTATATTCATAAAACTCTCGCAAGTGCACGAATCATTTCGTAGAAAATGATAAGTATACTCCCAAGGTCGATCTAAGGAAGGAATATATATGGTTTTTAATTTATTATTCAAACTTTTAAAAAGAAATTAAATCCTAAACATCCTGTCACAATATTTTGGGGATTTTGTGTTTTTAATCTAATAACATAAAAATAAACATAGATACAGATTCAATAAACATTTATGCAAATTTTATCTTTTATAATAGTGGAGTATTTATGGATATAATAACTAAGTAATTATGCTGCTCATATTATTTAGGTTATTAAAGATATAAATTGATATTTATTGATTCTCTCTCTTTTATATGAATACCACATTTGATGGGGTTAGATATTCTTTGTTAACTAAACAAATCAATTAACACCTATGGGTGAGGTTGATAACTAATTTGGTTAATTAAATTAATTTCTTTTTTCTAAGAGATTGAAAATAAACCATTTAAATTCCACCTTTGGTGGGGTTAGACAGTTTAAACTTTATTCAAGGTGTCCAAATTAAACCTAAGAATTTAGTTATCCGAGTACTAACTTTCAAGTTTTAAAACTACTACTGAAAACATGTTGTTAATACATTTTCAGATAATAATTCTTATAAAAACTTTTTAAATAGAGTTTCACTCTAACTACCAGGCGATTGTACCAACAAATAAAAGAGCACTACTCTAAATCAGACCGGATAACTAAACCTTAAAATCTAATTTTTAGATTTAAGTTTGTAATGAAAAATAATATATTTCTCTCTAACATTCTTAATATAAAATCTTGAATAAAAACAAAATCAATTCATTTTAGAGATTTTCACCTATTTAATATTTCGCAAGCATAACAATGTTATTATTATATCATGTTTACAAACAGCCAGCAAAATTAAATTTAATCACAGACAAATTAAATATAACATGTAAGAATAAAGCATAAAAAATAATTGTAAAGAAAATAAAATCCTTACAGTACTTTGATGCTATTCTTGTTGCTGGAAAACCTCTAAACGGAATTTATACTTCCATTTATTGAATCAAAAAGCAAATAAATTACAAAAACATAATTAATTCTTCTCAAAAAGAGAAGAACTCTAAACCTAAGAGAAACTAACTAAGGAAAAACTAAAAACTATGAAATTGAGAGAAAGAAAGAGAGAAGAAGATGTGTTTTTAGGTGTGATTTGAAGTGAAGAGAATGAGGGTATTTATAGGTGAGGAGAGGAAGAAAAAGTGTATGAAAAAATGATAAAAAATGGTGAAAATGCAGAGCAGTAAATGATGACGTCATGCTAACATGAGGTGCGACGGCGCGCGTGGACTACAGATGGGCAGCGGCGCGCACAGATTAGGCATAGGCACGCGCAAAATTGAGCAAGGACGTGCGCGTTGGCTGACATGGCTGGGCGACTACGTGTGCGATTTCCTCCTTTTTGACCCATTTTGTCCAATTTTTCCATATTTGTTGACTTTTTCTCATTTATTTTATGAATATATAAGTGATGTATTGCCTCTAGTATTCCTCTTTGAGTCTTTAAGTTACGTTTTTAAGCGAAAATACCTGAAAAACAATAAAAATATTCATGATTCCGAAAAGATAAATTTATATAAATATATATATTTTTAATCAATTAATGTGCATAAAATCATGGTAATTTTAGTGCTTTTTGAGCACTCATCACGCTTCCTATGTAAATTTTGGGCAAAATTTACTAGAGCATTCACTATACTGGGATACACATGCATGACAATAAAGCACGAGCTTTTCGAACTATACCTTGGAAAGATTGTGTGTGTAATGTTGTTAGATATAGAGTTCAAAACTACGAGTTACTCTAGTAAATTCTAAAACATCAACACTATGCAAAGGTTCAAGTCGATAGACGCCTTTTGCTTATGCACAATCTTATACTTTTAATTGATCGATCGCTCGATGAAACTATTTTTATGTAAAATTCAAGTGGGGGATTGTTGGAAATGAATTAAAATAAAAAATATTTTTATTATTTTATGACCATTAATTCATAATTATGTAACTATTATTTTCATAATTATGTAGCCATTATTTTCATAATTATGTGGCTGTTATTTTATCACCGTTATTTTCATAATTATGTGGCCGTTATTTTTATGATTGTTATTTTCATAATTATGTGACCGTTACTTTTATGACCGTTATTTTCATAATTATGTGTCCATTATTTTCATAATTATATGACTATTACACATCTTTTTTCAATTATAAATAGAGGCAATAACCCTCATTTTAAGACAACTCAACAACTCAAAAATGGTTCTACGATTTTTCATAGCAAAATCAAAGAAAAGAAAATTCATAATTGTTTTCTTAGATTTCCAAGCAACATAATTATTTAAGAGGTGTAGTAGTCTAGACTTTATCAGTGTAGTGAAGCTCTAAGATTGAAAAAAATATTTTGGGCTATTTTATCTTAGGGACAACGAGGTTGTGTTTTCTAGCACAAGTTTGGGCAGAGTCGTAAAATGACTTAAAGAGAACAACCTAGTATGTGACTCAACCCAATCAGTATATTTCAGTATATCGATAATATTGTTCTAACATCTTTTAATTATATGCCTATATTGATGAGCATACTATGAAACAAACTAAGACTAGGAATTGTCTCACACATATTAATGCTATTTAAAAATGATATATAACTCGGTCGAAGCCCTACCATTAGGTAAAGAATCATGTCATAGTCAAAGATTGGTGCACCAACAGTTGCTAAGTGATGAGCAATAAGGTTTCAAAAGATGAAAATAAGCATCGAGGTAGTTTTCCCAAATGATCATGGCATAAACCTCAAGGCGATGTGAGGCGTGAGCCTCACTTAAAATTGAAAAAATACATAAAATTATTAAGAACCTAATATTATATAGAGTAAAAAATACATTGAAATTTACAAATTATAAAATGTAAAAATAACATAAGTAGTTTAGATATGTTTTAATATGTGTTGTTATTGTTAGTCTCTTCCTCTTCATCCCTTGAGTCTATTAATTTAAATTTTCACTCATCACTCATCAGCACCTTCATTACTATTAGTTTTATCATTTATTCAAAGATCACCATATCAAATTCGAATATCTTGTTCATCTTCATTAATATCTTTGCTTACATTTACCCTTAGTATTTGTTGGTGGATTTTTTCTTTTAGTTCTAAAAGATCCTTCACTTTTTTGATGTGATGTTCCTTCATTTCCTCCAACTAAAGGATCATCATTAAGTTCATTTGTATCCCTTAGTTATAAGTTTTTAAGTCTTTATCGTCAACACACCATTCATCATCTGATGGCACATCATCAAGTACCAAAAGATCTTCTTTGAGTGCATTAAGTTTTATGTACCTATGTTTTAGTTTCTTTTTATACATAATATAAACCAAAAAATCAATCCTAAGTATACTTATTCGGTTTTATGAATCTTTTCATTTCTTCCTATTCTGTATTTCATTCTTTTTAATTTATTGGCTATAAGGATTTTATAAAAAATATAGACCTAGTTTAAAAAAACACAATTTGGCCCTTTATTACTTCATGAACAAAATTTAAGTGTCATAGTGCCTCAAGATGCATAACCTCAAGACATACGCCTCACTATAAAATACATAAGCCTCAAATTACATAGATGAGGTGTTAGGCTTAAGGCCCCCATCCTCACCTCAAGATGTCGCCTCAGTGCATTTTTTGGAACTATGATGAGCAATACTCTTTGCATGTGCAAAATAATCTGAAATTAAGAGATTATCTTTAGAAAGACACTGAAGTTGTGACCTTAAATCCATAACCCTAGACTTGAGATTAGAATGGAAACAATTTCAAGAGAAATCCACTGTTCACGGTCAGTATCCTTGTTAGAAACATGGATCAATATCTTACTTGTCATAGTACTAAAAACCCATCCCTTAAGCATGAAATTGAGACGAGTCTAACTTAAGAAATCAAGATTTAGAGATGAATTCAAAAAATCAAGAAACCTAGATAGATGAGACAGAGAACCATCGATTAAGACTTCAAGTCCATAGGCAACGATTCTATTCTCCATTTATTCATGACATAAAAGGTAATTAATATGGCCTAATTTCACAAACAATGAAATTGAATTTGGTGTTGTTAAAAAGAAAGACCGTGCTAAAACCCTAATTATGGTAGCAACCTATGATCAAGAAGATTGTGACTGAATTTGTGTTACAATAAGAGCACCAAGTACATATTTATATGGATTGATTGGAGTGCTTAACACATCTTGGTAGGAAGCCATGGTAGATCGTGAATGAGGAAGAAAACCCTAGACCTAGGGCTCTCATACCATAAAGAATTCGTAAGAGTTTGAGAGGAATCAATATATCAATTCTCATTATTTTGTAAAATTCAATGTTCAAGCTATTTTTACTAAGGAAGCATTACAATCTAATAGTATACAATTAATAGTATAAAAGTATACCACGTAATCAAACACAAAGCCCTATTTACACTCAAATATATCACATATATAAACCTAAAACAAATTAAAAACATAAAAATACCCATATTGTTCTTTGTGTTTTTGACAACAGATTGTCTCACACACATATAAATCATAACCCAATTATTTTCATCATACGTGTTTTTTGTAAACATGAACATATAGAGCAAAAGATCAAATAAACTTTTTAACTTCACCTACCCAACTTATAAAAACGTATAGGTATTAAAAATGTTATATTACTCGTACACCTATTTTAACTTCACATTCCTCAACCAAAAATATCCCTTTTTTTCTTTTGTGACTTTTGAACTACTAACCTAAACACATGACTTTATTGCATCCAATTTGTAGATAGGTTGTACCTACCACTTCATCTTTAACCAAATATAATTTTATTTGTACTTGCTCCACCTTGAGAGCAACCCTTTAACTCTATACTTTTATCACCAAAATCATAACCTCTTCATTAAATTTTATATGTTTCTCTTGCTTGACATGATCATTAATAGTGCAATATTTTAAGTTTAACTTGCCACCATTCACCTTGCCATTAGTGGTTCTTGCAGCTCTACCTCAAACAAGATCTCCAATCAACTTATACATGTTATTTTCCTTTTTTTCTTTCATAATAACCAAATAACCTTTGCCAACCTTCATATATTGAAAAATCGCATCCCAAAGTATCCAACTTACTCAAAGAAATCAATTTTTTCCTTAAGTTGTGTACATGTCTTACATTGCCTAATTTTCAAATAACTCTATCAAACATTTTCACCTTTATAGTACCCATGCCAATTACCTTGCTCCTTGAACCATTTTCTATAACAACATAGCCATCATTATAAACTTGTATCTATTAAACAAATCTTTATTTGCACACATGTGAAATGAAAAGCTAAATCCAAAATGTAGTCATTCTAAGAACCATCATCAGTTGTCATACAAATAACATCATTATTGATATCATAAGTTGCAATCACATTTTCCATTTTAGCATATTGTCTTTTCTTCTCATAAAAGTATTTTATGGCCTTCAAACTTTGTTTGCAATATTTTTGATGTACCCATTTTTGTGACAATAGAAATATCACTTCTTTGATGAGGCTTGAACCAGTTTTCATCTCTGCTTGGATATCTCCTCTAGATTTGCTTCTTCTAATATTCAAACTTGCTCTTGAATCACTTTTCATAGTAAGACAATCTCTAAATGCAAAACTAGTCAATTGTTTCTAGTTACTAGTTTTCAAGAGAACTGTTATCACTAATAACTATGAAAGTAGAGTCATTAGTGCACTTTTCTCCTTAAAATTTTACTTCCATGTTTTATTCTTCTAAAGGGACAGAAGTTCTTCGTCCATGGATTTATTCCATCTTTTAACTTCAAGGCTTCTGATTGCTTCTTTATATATGGAAGGAACATCATCATACACAAATGAAAGTGCACAAGCGACCGTATTCTTAAACTAAGTAGATAGATCTTCCATATCTTTGTATCGAGCAGGCACCTTGACATTTTGTCATTGTGGCCTATCAATTGTAGTTTCTTCTTGTTGTTGTGGAAGTTCTTGGGTTAAAACCTCTTCATCTTATTCATCTTCTTTCAATGGAGGATCAACTTCTATCTTATCTCCACTAACTGAATTAATAATTATGCTTTCAAACTCCACTGGCTTTGGAGTTTTCTCCACCTGCTGCAAAGTGTCATCAATCTTCTCAGTTACCTTTCTCAGCAAGACAGATTCATCAAAGGTAACATCTTTGTTGAATATTATCTTTTTTTGTTTCAAGGCACTATAGTCCATATCCCTTAGAACCAGAGGGGATCCCTAAAAAAATAGCTTTCTTGGCTCTTGGATCCAACTTTGATTCTGTTACATGGTAGTATGCAATAGAACCAAACACGTGTAAGAAATTGTAATCTCTAGCAGGTTTTCCAACCATACCTCTATAAGCATTTTTCCTTCAAGAGTAGATGATGGTAGACAGTTGACAAGATGACATGTATACGTCACAACCTCAATCCAATACTACTTACCTAATCCAGCATTTGACAACATACACCGAACCTTCTCTAACAAAGTCTGATTCATATGTTATGTAACTCTATTATGTTATGGTGTTTTTCGAATAATGAAGTGTCGCATTATCCCTTCTTTTTCATAAACTTTCATAAATGGATCGTTTGTGTACTCATTGCTATTATCAAACTTCAAACGCTTGATCTTTCTACCAGTCTGAGTCTCGATCATCTTCTTCCACTTGCGAAAAATTCCCAGCACTTCATACTTCTTCTTCATGAGATACACCCAAAATTTCTAGAAAATTCATCAACGAAAGTGACATAATAATGTTTTCCACTTATGGATAGAGTTCTTGTTGGACCCTACACAAATGGGTCTCGATCACCTTCACAAACTTTCATAAATTGATTGTTTATGTACTCAGTGCTATTATCAGACCTCAGATGCTTGATCTTTCTACCAATATGAGTCTCGATCATCTTCTTCCACTTGAGAAAAATTCTCAACACTTCATCCTTCTTCTTTATGAGATACACCCAAACTTTTCTAGAGAAGTCATTAACAAAAGTGACATAATAATGTTTGCCACTCATGGATGGAGTTCTTGTTGGCCTTTACACATCTGTATGAATGCAATCCAAGATGCCTTTTGTATTATAGTGTGCAGTGCCAAAGCTTTCTCTATTCTTCTTCCCTAATATATAATGCTCACAGAATTCCAACTTGTCAGTTCTCGCGCCTTTTAACAGGCCTTGCTTTCCAAGAATCTATAAAGTTTTTTCACCAACATGTCCCAAACGCATACGCCATAGCTTGGTAGTTTTTGAATCTCTTTCTTCCTCTGAAATTGCTGATGATGATGTCCCAATAATCGTACTACCAAGGTAGTAGTACAAGTTATTCTTTAGAACACCTTTCATCACCACAAGTGCTCCACAAGTAACCTTCTATGCCCCATTTTGTATGGTCACAGTGAAGCCTTTTGATTCTAAAACTCCTACAACAATGAGATTATTCTTCATATCTAGAACATAATGAACATCTGTCAAGACTTTGGTTGAACCATCTTGATTCTTCAAACGAATTGTACCGATCTCCAAAACTTTGCATGGGTAATCATTACCCATGAAAACAACTCCACCGTCTAGTTCTTCAAAGTTAAAGAACCATTCCTTATTAGGAGACATATGGAAGGTACACACCGAATCAAAAATCCAATCACCAGGATGGGATGCTATTGACAAACCAACCAATGCAAAATCTGAATTTGAATTGCTTTCAGCTGCATATGCATCAGACTTCACAACTTTTCCTTTCTTCTGCAGTTTCAGAAAGTTTTTCTTCCAATGGCCTTTTTCATGACAAAAGGCACATTCATCTTTACCAAGCCTTCCTTTTGAATGAGATCTGCCTCTCCCTTCTTTCTGTTGAGTTTGCGGACGCTCTCTTATAGACTGTTTTTACTGCTTCATTAATTCCTGCTTTCTTTTTTCTTTCTTTCTAATTTCATAACTATACAAAGCAGTGTAAACTTCCTCAAATGACACTTTATCCTTCCCAATAAGTAAGCTTGTAATAAGGTGATCAAACTCATCAAGAAGGGAGGCTAACAACATCAAGGCTAAATCTTCATCTTTAAAAGGTTAATCCATAATTAACAAATATGCTACTAATCGATTAAAAGTAGTAATGTGGTCGTTTATTGTGGTACCTGGAAGGTATTCAAAATAGAACAACTTCTTCTTCAAATAGAGTTTATTTTGTCTGCTTTTCTTCATGAACTTGTTCTCTAACACCTTCCACAACTTACTTGCGGATGTCTCCTTCATGAACATGTACTTTTGTTCTCTTGAGAGACACAAACAGATTATACCACATGTCAATCAGTTGATATTTTTCCACTCGACTTCATCTGCTTCATCTGGTTTCTCTTCTTCAATAGTGATGTCTAGACCTTGTTGAAACAGAGCATCTAGAACTTCGCCTTGCCACATGCCGAAATGACCAGTTCTATCAAACTTTTTCACTCAAACCTTGCATTCATCACCATTGTTCTACCTAACGTGGATGGTTGGCCTTTGTTCAAGGGAGACTTTTCTTCCACCATTTCTTCATATTACAACAACTAGTAACTATATTTTAATAGCAAACAAACAGAATACAAATAAATGCCTAGGTAGAAACCTTCGATTCTGATACCAATTGTTGGAAAAATCGGGTATATTTTTCCTATTCTAAGTAGTTACTATTCACTTATGATTTAAATGAATAGAACTCAAACTAATACGAAAAAATAATGCTAAAATAAACTAAAGCAAAAATATTAAAGCAGAAAATAAAAACATTAGAAATTTAACGAGGTTTGGTATAAATATTACCTGTGTCCTCAGGTGTCGTTGACCACTTCCAATATCTCCAAATGAATGAACTCTATAATTATAACTAATTGGGAAAAATTGAGTTAATGGATTACCCTTACAAAAGAGAGGAAGATTTACAAATTTTGGGATGCTTTAGAAGTGGAGAAAGGGGCTTTATTTATAGCCCAAAATACAACACCCACCTTCATTCCTAACTAATGTGGGACTTTTTCAATTTGTTCACTAAGGAGCTATACGATACCCACGCTTTTCTTATTCACTACTACAAAAGTGGTCATTTAAGTCGAGATTTAAAGTCGATTCGCTGAAAAACCGACGCTATCCACGTGTGTAGCATCGGTTGACATGTAGAACCAATGCTACGTCCTACGTGTAGCATCAGTTTAACATGTCAACCAATGCTACGAACTACGTGGATAGCATCGGTTAATACATAGAACCGACGCTACACACGTGGATATTTCTTTTTCTCTTCTTTCATCCCCAGACAGAAACTATTCCAAGCACTACATAACTCTCAAAAATCCAAAACCTCATCCACTTCTTCTCCACTCTTTCTCATTTTTTGGCCACCTACGATCACCAATTCCAATGTCGATTAGTAGGTTTTATTCCTCTCTAACTTATCTTCTAGATCCCTTATTTTTTTGAGCAAAATACTCAAATTTTTTACACCAATTTCTCACTTACAAAACATCATTTTTTTTCTTCATTTCCTTCATTTTGTCACGACATTTATTCTTTTAAGTATTTCTATTAATCCTACGCACTTATTATTCATATTTTTTTGTATATTATGTGTTATTATTTTTGTGTATAAATTTTTGTATTATATATATAGATTTTGTATTATAACATCAAAAAAAGAATATCATGATCTTGAATAACATAGGACAACACCATGATAATTTTTCTGCTATTAATTAATATTTAATTTTTCAATTATTTGTATTATTTAAACTATTTGTTAAAAGTCATTTTTGGCATAGTGGTTCTTCTTCATAAATTGCTCAATTCAAGGCTTGAGGACGTGGGAACTGAGAGTTTTCAGAATTTTCTACTTCAGGTTAATTATTGCCATTAAAAGCAATGAATGGTTGTAGTTTTGGTTCTTCATATCAAAATGAAATGTTAAAAGTTCATAAAGATAATATGACCAAAGTGAGGACAAGTGAAAGAAAGGATCAGATTGGTAGCAAAGAGTTGAAATGGGAAAGGAAGATTAAAAGCCTATCTAAAGGTTCATTAAGAGGAAAGTCAGTCAGAATAATTAGAAGTGGTGGACTAAACTCAGAGGCTCTAAACACAAAAGAGGTAAATGGTAAACATATTGATGATGATTATGAAAGGAAGTGTGACAATATGGGAACCATACTTTTTTAAAAAAATAAGGTTAAAAGTGAAGGAATTGAGAGATTGGTTGTTACATGATGTTAGGAAAAATTACCAAGTCGAAGCTAACACACAACTAAAGTGAAATTGAGAATAATGAAAATAAAATGGACACAAATATTTTACGTGGAAAAACCCCCGAACAAATTGGGGTAAAAACCCACGGGCAAGAGTAGGAGAATTCCACTATTGTAAAATAGGGATTACAACACCTTCTCTCTAGTTACAATGAGATAACAATTCTAATCTTTATTATAATAGGAGAAATAACTCTCTCATAAAATAGGAAAAATATTACTTACAATCTCAAAAAATAGGGAAAATATTACTTACAAAGAAGGAAAACATTTTCCTTTCTAAGTAGTAACTCACAAAATAACTCTCACAAAGACTTTTACTATCTTTCTTATGGATGATCTCTAATTCATTTGCTCTTATGTTTTACACAAATGAAACAAGATATTTATAGGCAACATCCTTGAAGAACTTGTGGTAGGAACGACTCCATGTTCATCTCCACATTGAATGAACAAGAAATTAGTGCTCCACATTGAATAAACAAGAAATTAGTGCTCCACATTTAATGCACAAGAAATTAGTGCTCCAATAGCATCCTTAATTAAATGCCTTCCGTGTTTCCTACTTCATCCATTAGCAAAATATAACATTAAATCAAGTAAGTGGCTTTACCACTAAACAAGGCCATCAATTATCACATTCTTCCACTTAAAGTCACTTGCATAATCCTTCCATCCTTCCTCACTTTCCAAATCCATGCTTGCTTATGTTTCTAGTAGACCACATGAGGATCTACACCATTTAAACTTATCAGTGTTGATTGGCTTGGTTATAACATCTGCTAGGTTCTCGTCGGTGTGAATCTTTTGCATATCCACACTACCTTCTTCCACTACTTCTCGAACAAAGTGATATTGAACCCTTATGTGCTTTTTTCGTGAATGAAAAGCTGGATTCCTTGCAATGTGCATAGCACTCTAATTGTCACAAACTTGTGTATCCAAATAATCTGTGTATCCAAACTGCTTCCTTGCAAGCTTGTGTAGCCACCATGTATTCTACTTCCATTGTAGATAGAGCTACAACCGATTGTAGTTTAGATACCCAGCTTACAACTCCTTCTGCAAGTGTAAACACATAACCTGTAGTAGACTTGCTTTTATTGAGATCCCCTGCAAAATCTGAATCAACATAGCCTCTGACAATAAAATCTGATCCTTCGTAACATAATGCAGAATTTGAAGTTCCTTTGATGTATCTTAGAACCCTCTTCACAGTATTCCAATGCTCTCCTCCAGGATTTGCCATAAACCGGCTAACTACTCCCACTGCTTGTGCAATGTTTGATCTTGTACATATCATGGCAAACATTAAACTTCCCGTTGCTGATGCATATGGTACTCAAGACATCTCTCTCCTCTCTACTTCATTGCTAGGACACATACTTGAGGATAACTTGAAATTAATAAGAAGTGGGGTATAAATTGGCTTACTATCTTACATGTTGAAACGTCGTAAGATCTTGTTGAAATAGTTCTTCTGAGAAATCCAAATCTTCCTGTTATTTTTGTCTCAGTGAATCTACATCCCTAGAATCTTGTTTACTGGTCCTAAGTCCTTCGTATCAAACTCCCTAGCCAATTGTGCCTTCAATTCTTGGATTTGATCTCTGTTGGGGCCTGCTACCAACATGTCATCCATATACAACAACAAGGTAATAAAATTATTATCTCCATCAAACCTTTTGAAGTATGTACGATGGTCTAAACTGAGTCTGTTGTATCCAAGGCTAATAATGAAGGAATCAAATCTCTTGTACCAACACCTCAGCGCTTGTTTGAGACCGTATAGAGATTTTTTTAACCTGCAAACCAAGTTCTCCTTTTTTGTTTCAACAAAACCTTCTGGTTGGAGCAAATAGATTTCTTCTTCAAGTTCTCCATGAAGAAATGTAGTTTTTACATCCAATTGCTCTAGATGTAAGTCAAACATAGCACATATAGCTAGGATTATTCTAATTGTTGTAAGCCGAACTATCGAGGAAAATATCTCGTTGAAATCAATACCTTCTTTCTGAACGAATCCTTTTACTACCAATCTTGCACGAAATTATTCCACTTGATCATTGCTATCTCGTTTGATCTTATAGACCCATTTGTTACCGATGGATTTTCTCCCATATGGCAATGGTACCAGTTCCCAAGTCTTGTTCTTATGTAGAGCTTCAATTTCTTCCTACATTGTTGCCATCCATAAGAACACATTTGAGCTACTTGTAGCTTCTTGGAAAGTTGAGGGCTCTCCGTCCTCTGTTAAAAGGCAGTATGCAATATTGCTCTCTGTAACATACTATGAATGCCAAGATGGTGGCTTTCTCTCACGAGTTGACCGGTGAACTTTTGAAGACTCGGACTCGACTGGTTCTTGTACCTCGTGCTCTGGTGTTGCTTCAGTAGAAACTGGAGTTTCTTGTACCGGATTATTTTCCACCTATATTATTGTAGTCTCTGAAACCTCTTTCGATTTGCTATCATGTCTATCTGTTTGTAGTAGTTGATCTTCTGTAAAGATCACATCCCTACTGACAATAACCTTGCGGGTAATGGGATCCTACAGGTGATAGCTCTTCACTCCGTCAGTATACCCCAAGAATATACACTTCCTAGATTTCAGATTCAACTTTGTTCTTTTTTGGGCATTATACATCACATACGCAGGACATCCAAAAGAATTTAAAGTAGAGTAGTCTATTGGCTTACCATTCCACATCTCCATCGGTGTCTTTAAATCAATTGTTGTTGATGGCGATCGATTTATCACATAACAAGCGATTTTGACTACTTCTGCCCAAAAAGAGTTGGATTGACCTACAGTCCTCAACATAGCTCTCATCCTTTCTATAATAGTTCTATTCATCCGTTCTGTCACTCCATTTTGTTGAGGCGTGTATGTGACTATGAACTATCATTTAATACCTTCCTGCTTGCAAAAAGCAAGAAACTCTCCGTCTATGTACTCTCTTCCGTTATCTGTCCTTAAGAACTTGATCTTTTTCCCAGATTCAAGTTCCACCCATGCTTTGAAGTCTTTGAATACCAGAAATACATCTGACTTCTTCTTGATTGGATACACCCAACATCTCCTGGAATAATCATCAAGAAAAGACACAAAATACTTTGCTCCTCCTAGGGACATTTTTGGTGACTCCCATACATCAGAATGAATCAAGTCTAGAATAAATTTACTTTTGGCATCAGATCTGTTAAACTTCATTCTATGTTGCTTACTTGTAACACAATGCTCACAAAAAGGTAGATTTACTGATTTGAACCTTGGAAGTAGCTTTCTTCTCCTTTATTGATTGACGTGTGACCTAGTTTGAGATGCCACATCTTCATCGATTCTTCTCCCTTATTGATTGACGCAACACACACATCAGCTTCCTCCAGTGTTTCTCCTTTTAGCATGAATAGATTTGTCTCGATCTTTTCTACCTTCATAACCACAAGTACACCTTTGACAATTTTCATGAGCCCATTTTCAATATAGGTCTTGCATCCAAGACTATCCATTTGACCCAAAGATAATCGATTCTTCCTCAGGCCTTTCACGTGTCGTACCTCCTGAATAGTGCAAATTGTACCATCAAACATCTTTATCTTGATAGTACCAATATCAGTGATCTCCAAAGCATGATGATTGTCCATGTGTACAGAACCTCCTAAGATTGGTTCATATTTGTGAAACCATTCTCTCCGAGATGTCATGTGCCATGTTGCTCCTAAGTCTAATAATCAGATATCAACGAACTACTTTCTGCCTCCAACTATCGTTGTTGCCTCGCTGTATAAAACTTTACCATCATCTGAGGCATTTTCCACATTCCCTTGAGCATTTGATGACTCAAGGACTCCACTCTTCTTTCTGAACCAACAATCCTTCTTAACATGCCTTTTCTTGCCACAGTTGTAGCACTTGAAATTCTTCTTATTTCTTGATTTTGATCTACCATGATTTTGACTCCCACTGGGGCTACATTCCATTGATCTTCCTCTCGTCATCGTCAAAGCTTCCGCTTGCTGTGAACCTGCATGTCTATCTTCCTTGTTTTTACGCTTGGTTTCTTCTTCCAAAATAGCGGCAGTAATTTTGTCGAAGACTAGATAATCCGTGAGGATGTTGTTCGTCAGGTTAATGATGAGTTGATCATACGAGTCACGTAGACTTTGTAATAGAAGCTCCGTTCAGATGTCTCTATTGTGTAACCCATTGATGTAATTTGTGAAAATAGAGTATTCAAAATGTTGATGTGGTCGGTCACCGATGTGGATTCTATCATTCGAAGAGTGTACAATCTCCTCTTTCAGAAGATCTTATTGTTTAGTGACTTGGCCTCGTACAGTCTTGTTAGAGTATCCCAAATCTCCTTTGCATTCTTCTTTTCTGCCACACTAGATAACACTACATCGGCTAGTGCTAAGTACAGATCAGCAATTGCATTGCCATCCATCTCATTCCACTTGCTATCAATAGTGATCTCTGCGGGCATTTCTCCAATTGCTGCCAAACAATTATCTTTCCTTAAAATTGCCTTAATTTTCATTTTCCACAACGAGAAATTACTCCCGATGAACTTCTCAACATCAAACTTTGTCGTAGTCGATATCTCGTTCACAACAATCTACTTCACACCCCTCAACCAATTGCTTTGATACCACTGTTAGGAAAAATTACCGGGTCGAAGCTAACACACAATTAAAGTGAAATTGAGAATAATGAAAATAAAATGGACACAAATATTTTATGTGAAAAAACCTCCGAACAAATTGGGATAAAAACCACGGACAAGTATAAGAGGATTTCACTATTGTAAAATAGGGATTACAGCATCTTCTCTCTAGTTACAATGAGATAACAATTCTAATCTTTATTATAATAGGAGAAATAACTCTCACAAAATAGGAAAAATATTACTTACAAAGAATGAACAAATTTTCCTTTCTAAGTAGTAACTCACAAAATAACTCTCACAAAGATTTTTACTATCTTTCTTATGGATACTCTCTAATTCATTTGCTCTTATGTTTTGTACAAATGAAACAAGTTATTTATAGGCAACATCCTTGAAGAACTTGTGGTAGCAAAGACTACATGTTCATCTTCACATTGAATGGACAAGAAATTAGTGCTCCACATTGAATGCATAAGAAATTAGTGCTCCACATTAAATGCACAAAAAATTAGTGCTCTAATAACATCTTTAATTAAATGTCTTCCATGTTTCCTACTTCATTCATTAGTAAAATATAACATTAAACTAAGTAAGTGACTTTACCACTAAACAAGGCCATCAATTATCACACATGACATCAATAGTGGAGAATCTTGATAAGCCTCCTACTTTTGCAAAGCAACACCTGAAAGAAAACACCAAAAGAAGGAGATTAAAGAATTGTCTGGTAAGGTTTCTATAGAGACTGCAGAGTCAAAATACTCGGATTGAGAAGTTTGAAGTTAAATCAAAGGAAGATGACGTCTCTTACTCTTTTAATGATGCCAGTGTGGACTCCGATGAAGTTGATAAGAAGGCTGGAGTTCATAGCCAAATTTAGAGAACAGATCAGGCTTCAAAAACTGGCGTCCTTTAGAACATTAAAAGACTAAACAGTATTGATATCATATTTAACTTGACTATCTATGTTTTAACAATTTTGACAGTTGATCGAATTCATTGGCTCAAATTTTTGGCAATTTCTGGGGATTTTATTGGACACTTGTAGTCTTAGCAATTTGATTGGACGGAAGCTTTGTAAAATTCGTGAAATTTAACTAATGGGTTTCCTCATTACAATTCATGGAATTCCATTTGATGTCTTTGTTATATTTTAAATCTTTTATGCCCTCTTCTTCGGTGACATGCATACCACATAAATATCCTTATCAAGAAGATAAAGAGCACTCTCTATTCATGACCAAAAGTACAAGATAAAGAGCACTTCTTGTATGGTCAGTAACTGTGATTCATTCGACTCTGTTTACGATAATGAAAACAGAAACTATTTCCACTTTCTTTGGTCTGAAGATATAATAATAATTTTTTTTAATTCATTTATTTTACTTTAGCTAGCCATCCATTATATTTTACATCTTCAGTAATAATATATATAGGGCAGATTGGCCAGCTCTACACCTGACTTGTATGGGATTCTGTGTTCTAACAATGGATGGAAACAAAGTAGAACAGATTTTTCATTGTCAATAAGTATTGGCCACGTAATGGTGGTCTAGAGATAAATTACACATTTTATATTATTGTACATGACATTCTCAGGGTAGATGGATGGTATCATATACTTTGCACTGCCGTGGATGCAGGAAATACGTAACCCATCAACAAGCTCTACAAGAGAAGTATTTATCGTGGTTCTTCAGTGGGTGCTCTGTGATAAACAACTGACTCGTCTGATCTCGGATCAGCATGATACTGTCCATATAATGCATAAACACCAATCGTGATGATACTCAGGATCACAAATCTGATCCACGCTTCATAGTGTAACTGCAAATATAGCAAGTTGTTAATATAATTTCTTGGACCTAATAATTGTATTTTTCTTAAACAGCATAATATTTTATTAATTACCTGAGCAAACAGAAACATGTTGAAGAAGATGCAAATGGCTGGCACAGCAGGTACTCCAGGACAAGAGAACCCTGGTGGATCTGCATAAACCTGAGAAAATAATAATAATAAGATAATGGGGTTAAAGAGGAAATTTTTTCAGACATCAGAATAAGCTGGCCTACCACCTTATTCTACTCTTCTAAGATTGTCACCTATTACATCATACGCCATAAAGATGATAGATTGATGTATAAAGTAGAACATCCCACAAAACAAATCAAGGTTCTTTTCTATTCATCAAAATAAATCTACGTCTTTCAAATAATAGACTTGCACCATGTACAGAGGGGAAGTCCAAAAAGGCAAATTGAGGTCCTTCACTTTCTTTCAACAACAACATAAACATAAACTTTTTTCGAAACTATACCCAAATTCAGCCTCATTTCATTAGAAGCATATAGTAGCCTAGAAGGCTAGAACTTTAGGATGTGACCAATGAAAGGAAGAGTCTATAAAGGTTAATACATACTTGGCGGACATAAAGAGCGATACAAGCAAATACAGCAACCACTGCAGCTAAGAACAGGAATACAGCTGAAGCATCAAAGCGATAAACTAGTCCAGCAACAAAGCCGCAACAGACAATGATTAATATGCAGGTGACACCTTCCCTCCAATTAGAGAAAGACACTTGACTTGTGGTCTTATCCTTCCAGCGAAGAACTACAACACATGCTGCAACAACAGAATAGCCCGTCTGAAACAACCAGCATATCAGTGAGCTCCATGTAGCACAAATTTATAATTAGTGGAAAAAAATATTTACTTCACATAGTTGGCATATAGCACCTGCGATTATTTATTAAAGTTCAACAATTAATGATTGCATTTGGGCCACCATCAATCCAATGCATATGGAACTGTAGTTTCGCGATAATTATCTTCTCTTTTTTTTTTAACCTTTCAACTTTGGTGAAAGAAATGATATTATGAAACGTTGTTAATTTCTTAAGACTAACTTTATGTTCCTACATCCTACCATGGATAGAATTAGCACATCATTCAACCAAATCGATAAAATACAAACAACCACTGGAAACCAACTTACCAATGAACCAACAGAAAGAATATGTGAGAGAACATGCACATTAAACAGCCCTGCCAGTATTGAAGCAACAATTCCAACCCACACCTGAGAATGAATTGGAGTGTGTCGTTTTGGGTGTACATTGCCAAATATTGAAGGAAGCAAGCCATCTCTTCCGAGACCAAGGTATAAGCGAGACTGACCATCAGAAACACCCAGTCATTCAAACGGATATATGCTACAAAAAGTGGGCACCTCATTTATGTCATAAGTCTGAAAGGATTCACCTGAACATAAAGGCCAACTAGAAGGGTTGTCGTAAGTCCAGCCACAGCAGCTACACTGATTAAAATGGAAACATATTTTAAACCCTTGGATGTAAAAGCTTCGGCTAGTGGGGCATCTTCGCCAATTGAATTGTAAGGCATCATTCCAGTAATAACCAAACAGACACCGATATACAGTGCAATGCATATCACAAGGCTAGCCATGATGCCTATTGGCAAGTCCCGCTGAAATATCAAAGTTGAAACAAACAAATGAAATATTAAAGTTAGTGAGCAGTCAAGAGAAGCCTATTTCCCATAAAACATTACACTAACTATGGTATTTAGTCCAAGCTTGTCCACCTGTGGTCTCTTCGATTCCTCAGCTGAGTTAGCAACAGCATCAAATCCAAGATATGCAAAGAATACTACAGTGGCTCCAGTCAAAATTTGTTTGAAACCATTTGGAGCAAAAGGAGACCAATTTGAAACATCAACTTCAAAAGCACCAACAGCAATGACAATGAGAACTATAATAACCTGCAGAAGAGTTCCCATAAAATAAATTCCCCCAGTCGTTTAGATCTCCAAAATTAAGACAACAGAAGAAGGATGGAGCACCTTCATCGCAGTCATGAATGAATTTACAGCAGAGGATTCTCCAACACCCCAACAAAGAATTATGGTCAGAAGCACAAGGAGAACTGGAGCTAATAAGTTGATTGATAGAGCTCCTCCAAAGAACTCCTGACCCCCATGTCCAAACCAGTCAGGAATGTTATTCTTGAAAAAAGGGAAAAGTTCTAGAATGGTGACTACATAGCTTGCTAAGCTGCGGGCAATGCTAGCAGCTCCAATATGGTAGTCAAGCATTAGTTGAGCAAACACTAGAAAAGCAGTGAGTTCATTGAAAGCTGAATAGGTATACAAATATGCTCCCCCAACTACGGCAGGAAAATGAGCAGCCAGTTCAGCATAACAGAGTGCATTTAACACACAAGATATCCCAGCCAGTATGAAACTAATCGTGACTCCTGCATTATGATAAAACAATTACATAGGACAGGCAACAAGAAATTAAAACAACCTCTATAAAGCATATAAAAGCGCCTTCTTTGTCTGTTGTGTGTTCCGTTTAGGAATAGAGAAAAAGTTTCGATCTGATAATACTCGACCTATCAAGGCGACCCTTCCTTCAATTAAGGTAATAAACAAGGTAGTAGATAAAAGAGAACCCAAAAAACAATCATGTATGCTCCAAAGATCTATGTTTAGCTCTCAAATTATAGTAAAATTACGTGCTTATACACAACTTAAGCAAGAATTGGTACCTCTGAAGTATCCTATTCTTATTTTGGTACCTATTTTTACTCTTATTCTTAAGAGGTATCTTTGAACTTTAAAGTTTGAAGTACTCTTATTTGATTGTTGGTACCCATTTTAATCGATTTTAAGAATAATCTCAATGATTAGACTAGTTAGAATAAATAACAGTAATCCAAAGATACCAATTGAGGATAAGGGTAACAAAACAACAATATGGTCCTCAACTAACCCCTAACTTAAAGTTGAGGGTTATAATAAACTGAGATTCAAGTAGGAAGTATTTGTTACGCTGCAAAAAGAGAATAGATACAAAATATTTTAGTTATGTTAATGTATATCTATTAACAGATTAATGTATATCTGTTAGTGTATATCATATTTATTAATGTATATTTAGTTTACTTTAGGCATATCTAATTTACTTGTAACTCTTATATAAAGGCACCATGTATATTCCTTAACATATAGAATATAATACAATCATTAAGGTGGCGTTTGGTTCACATAATGGAATCGGAATCACAATGGAATAGAATGGAATCGGAATCACAATGGAATGGAAAGGAAACAATATTGTTTGGTTTGACCATTGAAATCAAAGAAGAAATCAGTATTACAGTGTTTGGTTTGCCACTAGAATGGAATGAAAAAAACTGTAAATTACTTTAATATCCCTATATTCAGTAAAGTTCAAATAATATTATTTAATTATTATTTTTTCGTCAGACAAAATACATTATTGAAATCATTATTTTTCTAAATAATTATTACTTAATTAAAAATAAAATATATTATTAAAATTATTATTTTTCTAAATAGGGTTTAAGGTTTTGAGGTTTGGGATTTAGGGTTTAGTGATTTAGGATTTAGAGTTTAGGGTTTAGGGCTATATTTGTGGGTTAAGGTTTAGGGTTAAAATTATTATTTTTCTAAAAAGGGTTTAGGGTTTTAAAATTTGGAATTTTAGATTTAAGGTTTAGGGTTTAAGGTTTTAAGATTTGGGGTTTAGGGTTTAGGGCTTAGGGTTTAAGGTTTAGGGATTTGAGGTTTAGGGTTTAGGGTTTTGGGATTTGGGATTTGGGATTTGGGGTTTAGGGTTTTAGGATTTAGGTTTTAAGGTTTATGATTTTGGGGTTTAGGGTTTAGTGTTTTGGGATTTAGGGGTTGGGGATTGGGAGTTTAGGGTTTAGGGTTTAGGGTTTTGGGATTTTAGGGTTTAGGGTTTAGGGTTTAGGGATTTGGAGTTTTGGGGCTTTGGGTTTGGGGTTTAGGGTTTAGGGATTTGGGATTTGGGATTTAGGATTTAGGATTTGAGTTTAGGGTTATATTTAGGATGAGGGTAAAATTGGAAAAAAAAATTAAGATGAGAATGGAATCATGATTCCTAAAAGGAGGAGAAGGAATTGTGATTCCTTTTCCTTTAGAAATCGATTTCATTCCTGACTCCTTTTTCAGCCCAATCAAACACACAAATAAAATGAATCAATTCTGATTCCTTTTCATTCCCTTCAACCAAACACAGCATAAGTATTTCTAACATGGTATCAGAGTCACTGCTCTTACCTTTCTCTTAGCAGTCTTGTTTCTTCTGGTGTTACTCCACCCTTATCGCTTCCGCAGTTACAACAGTCGCTACAGTCACTCACCGTTGAACCTCCGACGTCTTTCAGCCGTTGTCCTTAGGTTCCGAGCCTACAGTCGCCGTCGTTGAGGAGTCACGCACCACACAAACCATTGCAAACACTGTCTCTACCGTGCATCTTGCTCCGATAACATTTTTACAGGTACTACAGTGATCGGCTTGCCATGATCTACACAACTGTGGAAGTCCCGTAACCATCGGCATCCACACACGCCCTCACATGCCTCTCACACGAACCACACCTCTTCCTCACGCACCGCCACAGAAAACCAAGCACCACCGTGCATCTTTCTCCGACAACCTTTCTGCAAATACCATTGTGATCGCCTCAACCAGATCTACGCAATCATGGAAGTCTCCAAAGCATTGGAGGCCACACGCGCCCTCACGCATCACCAAGAGAAACCGCTCGTCAGATTCACACACCGCACTCTGGTCCTATGATGTCATCAGTGACACATCCCTAGGGCTGATGTCATCATTGCCTTCTGATGACATCACCCTATTGACCCCATGTTGACTATCGTTGACAAGTACGTTGTTGTCATTGACCTTCCCCTTGACCGTTGACTTTTCCCTAGAATTAACTTTTGCATATCAGGTTCTCCCTACCTAGTTTTTCGCATAGACCTCGTTTTTGCAATCCGTTTTGCATATTGTGTTTCTAAATGAATAAAAATGATGTTTTTCTTCCTTACCCCATCAATACTGTATTAGAGGGGACCAAAAATTACTTATCTTGGTCTCAAGTTATGCGCAGTTTTCTTAAAGGTCACATGCTCTGAAATTACTATACTAGTGTAATTACCATTTCTGTCAAAGGAGCAATTGAAGCAGATACTGCCTACCTTGGTCGCATAATTGAATGAGATAGTCACAACCACATGATACTCACATGGATTCGGAATACTTCTGTTCTCTCCATCTCTAATCGATTGGGCAGTTTTGATGATGCAAAATCAGCATGGGATATATTAGCCAAAAAGTACTTCACTACTCACGGATCTATGAAATATCAGTTAGTAGTTGAATTGCATCAACTTCGACAAGAACTAGGACAATCCATCAATGACTACTATGATCAGCTTCGCTTTTTTTGGGACCAAATTAATCTTTGTGATCCAATTTGGGCATGCTCAAAGAATGCTCAACAATATGCTGCAGTTAGAGATAAGTTTCGTCTCTATAAGTTCTTGATGTCACTTCATAAGGACTTTGAGCCCATTCGGGGTCAGCTTCTCAATCGCAATCCCCCCTCTCTCTTGATACTGTTGTAAACGAGTTGGTTAGAGAAGAAACTCGGCTTGCAACCCTAAAAGCCCAAAATAAGTTCAATGTTTTAGCTATTACTCCTACTTCTGCTCCTGCCATTGAGCAACCTCAACAGTCAAGTGATTCCTCTTGCTCTAGCAACCGTTGTAGGCAGACCAACAAGAAGTTCTGCAATTATTGCAAGCATCATGACCACATCATTGAGACCTGTTACCGTCGCAACAAATCTACTGTTGTTATTGCTAATACTAAGCCTACTCTGCTGATGCCTTCCATTTCAACTGAGTCCCAATCTTCTGGATCTACTATCGACCTCTCTCCCACTGAACTACAAAAGATCATAACTCAAGTTGTTCAAACTTGGCCTTTTGATTCTGCCTGTTGTAATCACATGACATCTCACTCATCTTTATTCTCCAAACTTGACCCTGCACCACATCCTTTTAATATTCATATAGTTGATGGTTCCACCATGCATGGGAATAGTCTAGGTTTTGTTTCGACCTCTAACCTCTTTGTTACTAGGGTCTTTCATGTACCTAATCTATCCTATAATTTATACTTTGTGGGATAATTAGCTGAACTAGGATATCGCTTTATTCTTGACTATTCTGGGTGTATTGTGCAGGATCCGAGAACGGGGCAAGAGCTTGGGACCGGTCCTAAGGTTGGGCGTATGTTTCCCATGAATAATCTTCATCTTTCACCTGTTGCTCCTGTCTCTGTTGCTGCTGTAGCTGCTGCAGTTTCTTCCTTACCTTCTCTCGCACTTTGACATTCTCGTCTTGGTCATGCCCCATCCACTCGGGTACAACAGTTAGCTTCTAAAGGTTTGTTAGGTTCTGTGTCCAAAGACAATTTTGATTGCACCTCATGCTAGTTAAGAAAACAGTCAGCTTTACCTTTCAATAATAGTGAGTCTATCTCTAATAGTATTTTTGAGTTAATTCATTCTGATGTTTGGAGACCTTCTCATGTTACTAGTATTGGTGGATCTCGTTATTTTATTATTTTTATTGATAATTATTCTCGTTATAGTTGGATCTTTCTTATAAAATCTCGTTCTGAAATCTTACCAATATACAGTAACTTTGCGAAAATGGTTGAAACACAATTCTCCAAACATATCAAAACTTTTCAATCTGATAATGCTCTTGAATATACTCAACATGCTTTTCAAGATCTGCTACATTCCTATGGCACTGTACATCACCTAACCTGTCCAGACACCTCTTAACAAAATGGTCGAGCCGAAAGAAAACTTCGTCATATTCTTGACACTGTCCGTGCTCTTCTTCTTTGTGCCAAAGTTCCTGCCCCATTTTGGGGTGAAGCCGCTCTTCATGTTATTCATGCCATTAATTACATTCCAAGTGGTGTCATTCATAATCAGACTCTATATGAGCACCTTTTTGGGTCATCCCTTGACTATCATTACCTTCGCTCATTCGGATCTACCTGTTTCGTTCTTTTTCAGCCTCATGAGCACAACAAACTTGAGCCTCGATCTAGACTTTGTTGTTTTCTTGGTTATGGTGAAACTCAAAAAGGGTATCGATGTTATGATCTTGTCTCACATCGTCTTCGTGTTTCTCATAATGTTGTCTTTTGGAAACACCGCTTATTTGTTTAACTCTCTCACTTTTGCTCTTCCCTAACTAACTCAAATGTTTTAGAAATCTTTCCAAATGAATCTCCTGTTCCTTCTACAGATACTCTTGATCCTCCTTTAGACTTCTCTATTCAATCTTTAGATATTTTTTATGATTCTCCTAGACAGATTGTAGAAGAACAGGTTGATGACGAGCTACCTCACCTTGAGCATAGGTCTCTTGCTCCTACTCCGCCTGAAGATCCCTCAAAAGACATTCCACCTCGCCACTCAACCCAGGTAAGATCTATTCCTGCACATTTACTTGACTATCATTGTTACACTGTCCTTGTTACACTTCATGAGCCTCACACCTATCATGAGGCATCTACTGACCCTTTATGATAGATTGCAATGAAAGAAAAAATTGATGCATTAACCAAAAACCATACTTGGGATCTGGTTCCTCTCCCTCTTAATCAGTCTGTGGTTAGTTGTAAGTAGATCTATAAGATCAAGACTCGTTCTGATGGGTCCATCGAGCGCTACAAGGCTCGTCTTATTGCAAAAGGTTTTACACAAGAGTATGGGATTGATTATGAAGAGACTTTTGCTCCAGTTGCCCGTATCTCCTCTGTTCGTACCCTCTTAGTTGTTGCCGTTGCTAGTAAATGGGACCTTTTTAGATAGATGTTAAAAATGCATTCCTTAATAGGGATCTGCATGAAGAAGTCTATATGCAACCTCCTCCTGGTCTTTCTGTTGAAACAAACAAGGTTTGTCACCTTCGACATGCACTCTATGGCCTTAAACAAGTTCCACGAGCATGGTTTACCAAGTTCAACTCCACCATTCTTCGCTTGGATTACACTATCAGTCCTTATGATTATGCCTTATTTTTTCGTCACAATGATAAAGGTACTATTTTGCTTCTCCTATATGTGGATGATATAATCATAACTAGTGATGACCTCATTTTCTTAGTCAACAGTTTGAGATGAAAGACCTTGGACATCTCAGCTATTTCTTGAGTCTTGAGATCACTCATTACACAAATGGTCTTTTTATTACTCAAGCCAAGTATGCATCTGACCTTTTATCTCAAGCTGGACACACTGATAGCAAGATTGTTGACACTCTAATTGAACTTAATACGCATCTGACACCCTTTGGGGGAAAACCATTGTCTAATACCTCTCTTTACAAACGATTGGTTGACAACCTGGTTTATCTTACAGTTACTCGTCTAGACATTTCTTATGTTGTTCATTAGGTGAGCCAGTATCTGTCTGCTCCACGATCGACTCATTATGTTGTTGTTCTGTGCATTCTACGATACTTGAAGGGCACTCTCTTCCATGGCCTTTCCTACTCAGCTCAGTCTCCCCTTGTACTTCATGCATTCTCTGATGCTGATTAGGTAGAAGATCCCACTGATCGCAGGTCCACTACAAGTTATTGTTTTCTCCTTGGTTCTTCTTTGATTTCTTGGTGAAGTAAGAAACAAACTTTCGTGGTCCACTCTAGTACTAAAGCAGAATATCGTGTTTTTATGATACCACATTTAAGCTTCTTTGGCTACAATGGCTTCTTAAGGATTTGAGTGTGTCCACATCATCTGCTACTCTCTCTTATTGTGACAATCAGAGTGTCATTCATATTACTCATAATGATGTCTTCCATGAATAGATTAAACACATCGAAATTGATTGTCACTTTATTCATTCTCATCTTGTCCATGGTGCTCTTAAGTTTTTCCACGTCTCCTCCAACGATCAACTTGTAGATATCTTCATTAAAGCACTTCTTAAGAAACACACTCGTAATTTGGTTGATAACTTCAAGTTGATCTCACATTCACCTTGAGTTTGAAGAAATGTTAATGTATATTTATTAACAGATTAATATATATTTGTTAATGTATATATTTAATTTATTTTAACCATATTTAATTTATTTGTAAATCTTATATAAAAAAACCATATATATATTTTATAATACCATCATTAAGAACAAAAAAATCCTAAACTCTTCGTTTCTTCCTCTCTGTTTGAATATTTCAAACAACCCAGAAGAGATTGAGATTCACAAAATTAAACAAAAACGGAGAGAGAGACTGAGAGAGTCTCGATACTTGAGAAGGTAGAAATATTAAAGACATACCAGGACCAGCATCGCGAGCAACGGTACCGGTGACGACGAAGATACCGGCGCCAATGGAAGCACCGACACCAATAAGGATGAGGTCGAAGAGACCGAGTCGACGGACGAGGCCATCACCATTTTTTGTACGGACCACGGAAGCATTGGAGGGAGGGGTGAGGGATTTGGTTCTCCGAGCTGAGGACCAAAAATGCTGAAAAGATGATGAAGACAGCTGCAAGGATGACGTAGCCGGTGAGCTGCTCTTCTCTTGGCCCATCGTCACATATGCTTTATTTTCTCGTTAACTCGGTTCAATGACTTGTATGAATATACATACAAACAATAAATACGTTATAAACAAGTTATTTAGTAATAAAAATAATTTATTTCTTTTGATATAATATTTGTGTAAAACTAAAAAGAAAAAAAAACGCGATTATTTTTAAAAAAATTGTTTTTTCATGTCATGTTTTAGCTCTAACAGTTGATAGAAAATCAACCATTAATTATTCATTTTTATAAAAATAATATTTTAATTATAAATAATTAAAATTATGATTATTTATAAAAATTTAATTATTTTTCAATAACTATAATTAATAAAATAAAAAATATAATTAATTAAAATCGAATATATATTAATATTATTTTTTATATAAATATAATTATATAGAATAATATAATTTTAATAATAAAATATATAATATTTTGTATAATTATATTAGATTTTATTTTTTAATTTTTTAATTTTTTTTATTTAAAAATATATATTAAATAATTAAAATATAGAAATTAATATTAATATTTTAAATAATATAATAAAATAAAAATTAAAGTAAAATTTAATTTTTAAAATATATATTTTTAAATAAATGTTAAAAAATAAAAAATATAATTTTTTTTGAAAAAAATTATTATATGAATAATTTATTATTAATAATAAAATATATTTAAAATATAATTATTAATCAAAGTAATTTTGATGTAAGATATTTATAATTAGTAATATAATCTTTCAAGTTTGTCTCCACGTAGGTTCATACACCTAGACGGACATGGCATTTGAGTCCACGTTTTTGCAGTTTTTTTTTTTGTTGAGAAAAGTCCACGTTTTTCTACAAGCATTAAGAAATTAGAGCATAACAAGTAGGAGTGTACAAAAAAATTCGATCATCCGATTTGATCCGATAGTCGAATCAGATGGAAAAAAATTTCATCTGTTAAGTACAAATCGAATGGTGAATTTCATTACGATTCATCATCGTCCAATCTAATCGAAATTAATTATATATATATTTAATTAATATATATTTATTAAATATATATATATATATAATTAATATTTAAATCCGTATAATTCGATCGATATAAGTAATATATTATTTAAAAATATATATATATATATATATATAATAATTAATAAACTTAATTATTATTCTAACCTAACCTAACCTTAGTCATATATCTCATTCTTAACCTAATCTATTTTCTCAACTATTTCCCTGCCTTTATGCCTCCATTTCTCTTTCTCACTCCCTTCCTCCATTGCTAGTTTCAGACTTAAGGATTCTTTACTTCTCTGCTGCTGCTGCTGCTGTTATTGCTCTCTGCTTCTCTGCTGCTACTGCTTGTGATTTTCTACTCGCTGTTGCTGTTGCTCCCTGCTCGTCGTTGCTGCTCCTTGCTCGTTGTTCTTCATTATTTATATTGTTCTTCTATGAGATATGGGAAATTGTATTACTTTTGTAAATCTGATTCTTTACATTCTGGAAATCTATAAATTTGCTTCTTTACGTTCTGAAAATCTGTAAATCTGAAAATCTGCTTCTTTACATTCTGAAAATCTGGAAATCTGGTAATCTGTTTCTTTTTGTTTATTGTTTGAATAAATTGTTAAATTTATTAAAATAATTATTGTAATCGACATCGTTATTTACTTAATTGTATTATTTTTGTTTTATATAGGTTTGAATATTTTAGTCTTATTTTAATCTTTTTATTTGGTTTTTTAAGGTTTCTTTTAATTAAAATGATTTTATGTTATGATTTATGTAAACATTTAATTTTTTAATTCAAAAATATAATTAATTAAGTTTATTTGTCGGATTAGTCGGATTGATCGGATGCTATCTGAATATTTTACGGATCGGATTAATCTGATGTAAAAATTGATCAGATCGATTGCGAATTAGGATGTTTCAATCAGATCGGATGTTCGGATCAAATCAGATGAACATAAATTTAGCGGTTTTGATCCGATGAACATCCCTAATAACAAGTGTGTAAGAAAAAAATTTACTCCAAATTTAAAATTAAATTATTATTCTTTCAATTATTTTTAATAATATTTTTTTAAAAAAATTATCTAAAATAACATACATTAAATTTATAATAATTAAAATATTACATATATTTTGTATTAAAATAAATATAAATTAATATTAAAAGATGTTATTTTTATTATTATAAATTTTAAATATATTAATTTTATAAATTTTTCAACTATAATATCAAGTTATTATATTTTATAATAAAATAAATAATTTTTATAATTTTTATTATAATAAGATAAAAAAAATTGTGTTAATTGATTTAATCTATATAATATAAACCAATTAAATTTATGTTATTCGATATTTTTATGGTAAATGGATTGATTTGAATTGAATTTATGTTACTCGATGTTTGTTTGTTTAAATCAATAATTTTTAAGTGTAAAAATATAGATTAAGATTAAAATTTTAAATATTTGTTTAACAACACTTCATTTTTATTAGATGGTCAATCAAGGCCAAAGCAACTAGTAAAGTCTAGTTCGTGTACAAGGCAGATACCATATCATTTATTATCGAGAAAAGTGTCGTAGACATTTTTGTTTAAATTTTATTGGTTATTTAGTTTTTTTTTAATATTCTACTGAAGTATTTTTTTAATCCAAAATTTAGTTAAATTTTTTAATAAATTTTTGATTAAGTTTAAATTAAAATTTATTTTAGATATTAAATAATGAAAATTTTATTTAATTTTAAAAAAATTTAATAAATCTTTTGATTAAATTTAAATTTAAATTTTATTAATTTTAGATATTAAATAATAAAAATTTTATTTAAATTTAAAAGAAATTTTTTAAAAGTTAATTTTTTAATAAATCTTTTAATTAAGTTTAAATTAAAATTTTATTATCTAATGTATGATTTTAGATATTAATAAATAAAATTTTATTTAATTTAAAAAAATTTTAAAAAATTGAATAATTTTTTTTAATTAAATATTATTTGTTTATGTATATATCTATAAAAAAATATAAATATATATGTAACATATGTATTATTATATTATATTTAATAAAATATATAATAAAAAATTAATTTTATTATGATAATTTTTTATAAATAAAAGAACTTAACGTAGAATTCAAAAATACTTTTGTTAAAAAAATTAAAAATTCAACAACATATTTGACCGGCCAACAATTCTCCCTTTATTACTTAACAGAAAAGGTTCCCTTACGTCATTTAACAAGTAATTAATACCATTTTTAGTAAATATGTTTTTAACTATTATACTTAAATCAACATATTTTAAAAATAATAATAATTAAATATCATAAATATACTATAGTTATAATAAAGTAATAATTTTTATTAAATATTGATAATTTACTATATAATTTATTAATTTTTAACTTTAAATTTTAGTATAATTTTATTTATTTTAAATTTTATTATAAATTTAAAGAAAATAAAGATATAAAATTTTAGAAATATATTATACAAGAATTCATAAATTTTAAAAAAATATTTATATCAGAGAAGAGTAACAGTCGCCAGACGAAACAGAAAAAAAAAAGGGGGGAAATTACGGAGAAAAAAAAGGGGACTACGCAGATCAGAAAAAGAAAGAAAGAAAAGAAACTTAGGAAAGAGAAAAACGAAATCACATTCCAACGCAACGGATTAACTCAAAAATATATTCATATTTCGATTTATTTTTCTTTTATTTTCCCACGATAAAATTACGGTATGTTAAATTTAATTTTTAATATAAATTAATTTTTTATTCTAAGAAAAATATAATCTAATTCTAAATTATATTTAATTTTTTATATTTATTTGAATTATTTATCTTCATATTTGTCTAATTTATTCTGATTTATTACTTTTAATAAATTGACCATTAATTAAATGATTTTAATATTATAATTTATTATCGAAAGTGAAAATTATATGATAGATCTGAAATATTTTAACATAGATAAATATATAGATCGAAAGACTTGTATAAAAACCGTGTAGTTTAAAAATCATTGATCTTAATGCTTTATTATTTTATTAAATTTCATACTCTTATATAAATTAATGAATAAGAATATTTTCAATTGATCGTCGAAAAACATTTTTAGATATTGATGCTTTCTTTAGATCGTTAACAAACAAAGAGAGTTAAATTCAAATAGTTAAACGAGTAAAATATACTGAAGGATCAAGTGAAATCTATTTTCTATAATTTTTCTTCCCATTAATTTGATCTATGAATAACATTTTTATTTTCTCTTGAACATTTTCTTTAAAATAATTTTATTTTAATTTTTAATTACAATAACCTTAGTGGCTTTTTTAAATAAAATTAAAATTAACATAATTTTGATATTTGTCAAAAATAAACTACCAATCTTTCAGTACGATATTTTTTTTATCATTTTATTATAAAACTACGATATTATACACTTGTAATTTTACACCGATAAAATATAATTATATATATGGGTGGATTAAATTATATTTATTAATAAAATTATATCATATTATTTAAATTTAAGATATATAATTTTTTAAAAAAATAAATACATTTAATCACTTTGATTTAACTAAAATATCACATTTTTAAATAAATAGTGACACTTTTAATAAAACTAGATAAAAATATATTTATTTTTTAAAAACTACGGGTTAAATGTATTTAATAACTATTTATGATATATTATTAAAATTATTAAAAAATAAAAATTATGATTATAAATATCGTATATTTATTTTGAAAATTACACTTATATTTTATATATTTTTTTGTAACAATTTAATAATATTGTTACAAAAAAGTGATTATACTAACACAAATAACTATTTAATTTAATTAAAAAAATAAATTTTTTTTACTCATGTTCTTATCCGATCACTTTTTTATAATAATGATATTAAATTATTATAAAAAATAGTTGTATGATCTAAGTATGTTATAGTAATTCATATTGATAATCTTAACTCATATATTTTTTCTTAAATAAGTTAATATAATTTTTTTAATTATTTTATTTTAAGGTTACTCTAAACGTGTAAAAATATATAAATATAATATTTATATTATAAAAAAATTTATTAAAAGAAGGTTGTTAGCTTATTATTTTTCAAATATTTTCAATGTTAAGATAAGTCTGGAGAAAAACACATATAGTTATTCTTAATGTTCTGAAGGACAATAAATAAAAATTTAGAGAACCAGTAACTACAAAATTCTATACACTTGGTTTCTCTTTTTATTTTATTTTTTACAAAAATAAAATTCAACAAAATAGTTGAAATCTTTTGAAAGAACCTCACCAAAACCCTAATACGTACAATGTAAAAACACAATTAAAGCATTAACATTGACTATAAATATCAAGTTATCAGTGGATGACCATTTAGCTAACTTAATTATGAGCAAGACAATTATATTCTCTTGAAATCACACAACTTTACTCGTTGAGCACTACTTGATCATCTTCAAAGCTTCAACCTAATAAATCCATGAAGGGGTTCACTTGTGCAAATCATGAATTTCTAGCTCTTTTAAAGCCTCCCTATTTCTCTTTCATTTCATGATTTTATCGTAATTGTGAATTATTAATTTGTCGGGTAATCTAAATAAAAGTTAATATATAACTACCAATTTTTTTTTTATTTTTAGTATATTGGTTTTTATTCATTTTGATTTTTATAAGTAAAATTCTATAATACACACAAGTTACCTTACATCCCATTACCTCCCGTATTTGTTGAGTATTCATCAAAATAAATATTTTTTAAAATAATTTTTAATCAAGGTTGGCTAAATCAAGTATGGGGTTATATTTAATAATTTTTATTAAAATTTTATATTTTAAGTAAATTCTAGTTGATAATTCAAATTATAAATATTAAAATATTAAATAAAAATATATAAACACTCAAATTAAACATTCAACATTTACTTCCGTTATTTATATTCCATTTAAATTAAACTCTAATTATAAAAATATAAAATAAATTATATATATCATCTTATTATATCTCATTTAACATTACTCATAGTTAAAGATTCAAACTTATCTTATCTCATTTCATATATTTTATAGGTATAATATGAATAAAAGTTTTATATAATACGACTTTAATTTTTTATAAAAATATAAATTAATACTAAAAATATATTAGTGATTTTACAAGATAAGTAATTTATTTTAGTTAGTATTATATTAGTGATTTTTTTAAATAATATTTAAAAACTATAAAGTAAAATGTACGTAGAATTGATAATAATAAAATAATAAATTTTTATTTTTTCAAAAAATTATTCATTATTGTTTTATATCGATCAAATTATTTTATGATATTTTTGGACTAAATTATATTATTTTAAAAAAAAGAATTTTTATGTAATTTTATTAAAAGTAAAATACCAATTAATATCTCATCCCAATATAATATATCTTACCTTAAATATAATATCTTATATTTTTTTTATTAATTTTTTTTATATATTATAGAGATAATGTACTTTTTATTTGTCTCCTAATCTTATTTAAACATTGTAGTGTATTGTTATTCCCGAATCTAAATCTTTCTATAATAATTATAATTTTACTTAATTTTAATTTTTTAATACACATTTTAATATATTAAATATACATAGTAAAAATGTAATTTACTTATAATTTAAATAATATAAATTTTTATTTTATTACTTTTAATTTAAATTCAAATATCATGTATATAAATTTTATTTATTTAATAAAAAATATTTTAATACTATTTATATATATATTATATACCACAAATGACAAATTATCTATGCATTTAAACACAATAAATATAATATTTTAATCATGCTATATCAATATTATCGCAATTTATAAAAAAATATGTAATGAGTACGCCAGAGGATGTGTCACGTGGAATCTGCCACTTGTTTTGCATATTTTATTTGATTGGCCTGACCAGATCGGACCGGTTTCTTCTTTTCCCACTCACCGCTCTTTGTTTCGCTCGTTCTCACGGCCATTGAAATTTCTTAACTTCAGGCCCCTTTTCACTCTCTTTGCGTTTTTTGATTTACTGTTAAATTTTTTGTATATTAGTATTTCTTATCACGTTAGAATTTTGCGAACGGAATTTTCTGTGAGTTTTCGCTTCTTCTTGCTTTTCTTGGTTTAGTCATATGATCACATCATTTGCTGATTTCGATGGTCGTAATGTCAAAATTTGAGGTTTTTTTTTTTTCTGGTTTAATTTTGTGATTTCCCATATTCCTCTGAGACATGATGGTCTTTCTTGTATAATTTTTTATGGTTTAAATGCAAACACCTTTCGGTAGGTTTCCCAGTTTTACATATTCTGAAATCTCCTAGAGGAAAAAAAAGTCCCTCTTTAAACTTCACGGTGATTGAATTTTAAGCCTTTTGCGATTTCAATGTTTGCAATTTGAAGTTTTCTTTAATTTCTGTTGAATGGTAATTTGGCCGAAGTTATTTATTTATTGAATACTCGTTGAGTCTTTTTTGTGATTACTGAAAGGGCCTTGCCGAATTTTCTCGAAATTGTAGGATGGGCCCTGAATTGGAGCTGAAGCCTAAGTCAGAATCTCCTGTAAAATTTACTTTGAAGAAGGAGAACCGAAGTATTAGTCAGTACCAGGAGGAAGCTAAGCTTAACTTTGACTCGCAAACATTAGTAGTAGGAAAAACCTCTCTTCCCGATGAAATTAATAATAATTTGGAGCTGAATATAATTGATAAAATGAACCCTGTCTATGTTGATCTGGTTGATAATGAGTGCAAAGATGCTGTTGATATTTCAGAATCCAGTTCTTTTGGTGATACAACATCTGGGGCAGAAAATGATTTGATTGTGGATGATGATGAATTTCAGTCACGCTTGTTTATTGACAATACTTGGGTGCCGGATTTTGCATCTCGAAAGAGGTATTTTGTACTCTTGACATATTTATTTTTCTTTTGTAAATTGTATAATATTATCCTTGTATTTGGGGAGTTCTGTATTTTATTTATCTAATCCTTAGAATTATGAAGGGGTTATCAATGTGAAAATGTGCAAATATTTCTTAAGTTTTCTCTTTGTAGTTCACCCTCTTGATCAGCTCACCCTCTCGATCAGCTTCATATGCTTTATCTATCAGCCACTTCATTGATGCTAATTGTACCCCTTAATGCGTAATGCTCTCTATCTTATCATAGAGATCTTATGGTTTTTTGTGTAATGTAATCCATTTGTTTACAATAATAGCACGTACCTATTCATGTGAATGGATTATTAAGCTCAAAATTAAATCTTTATATAATTTTCTAGGAGGAAAAAGGTGACGTCTCATTGGAGAGAGTTTATATGTCCTTTAATGTGGCGCTTTAAATGGATAGAACTTCAAATTAAGGAGCTTCAGTCTCAAGCATTGAAATATGACGGGGAACTTGCTGAATATGATGAAAGAAAGCAATTTGAGTTTGAAAGAATTGCGTCAGAAGGTTTTGATGCAAAGTCACTACCATTTTCAAGTCAGTTTCAAAGAACTAAAGTCATGAAGAGGAAGAAAAGACAGAGAGTTGAAGATACTATTGATACAGCGACATATATGTCACACCATAACCTGTTCTCATATTATGGTATGAGGTTCATAGGTTCTACTTCATGCAATGTTTAGAAAGTTATTTACCACTGCTGCATCTGTTTGTTTTCCTATATTTTTAAGGAAAAAGAGAACTTCATTTGTTCATTTGTCTGGTTATTGGTCAATATATGATTCGTGTTTTATGCTACTTCTCTGTTGTCCAGAAAATAAAAGTTCTGTTGCTGATGGTGCTCCGTTGCAAGATGGTTTTGGAAATTTAGGTATGATTCATGTAAATTGTTCAGAACCCAGTTTTGGAGGTCTCATGTGTTTGTAGATCTAGTGTAGCTGAAAAATAAAAGAATCTTACATGAATGAACATTTTCTTATGGTTTTCTCTTTAATCTTTTTTTTGGGTTTTTGTTGTGTGTGTGTGTGTGTGTGTGTGTGTGGAGGGGGGGGGGCAATAGTAACATTCTGATTAATATTAATCAGGCTTTTGACTTACAGAAGTGTCAAAAAAGTTTCTTTTCATAGATGCTGAATGTCATTAATAATTACCTATCATTAATGGTTACTCAGACTTCTCTCCGTGGTGATGAACTGTAAATTAAATTAAAGAGTAGAGGGTAATCTGACAAAATTAATAGCTTTTTCATATCCTATGAACTTTTTTTTGGATTTCTTTCTGTTTTCTCACAGAATTAAGAAAAATCAGGAGAGTTCCTTCCATGAAAATTGTCAATCCATTTGAGGAGTATATGTATTCTTCATTGGTGTGATTAAGCTGCAGATGTGATGTGTTTGAGTGTTTATGAACTATGGCCTTGTGGCACATCTCTTGCAAGTTTCTCCTTGTCTTCTAACTTACACGACTTTTACATATTATTGCATATTCCATCCTCAAAGACCATCGTAATGTGGGTTTGTTATTACCTTTATATATGTGTTTGATTCTCATCTCTATCTATATGCCTTTCCCTATTTCCTCTCTCCGTAGTTTTTGATTGTTCTTGTTTCTAAACAATTATTTACACAAAATGCATAGTTTAGCATTTTTAAAATTTGGAGCTATCTGTTTTCAAGCATTCTTATGTATATCTGCTTGTAAGAGTTTAGTTTGCATGCATTCTTATGCATCTTCTCTCTATCTCGCTCTCAAGTGGCTTCATAAATATTCTCCATTTATCTTGCAGGTGAGTCTGCTCATTGCAATGATGCGTTGAGGACAAGTGATGGATTGTCACATCTTGAGTTTCAAGATGGTGATAATTCCTTGGAAGAAATTATTCGAAATATTGAGATGGAGCAGGAACAAGTCCTAAAGCTGAAGAGCCGGATCAACAAAGTGATAGTTGACAATGCAGGGAAGTTTTCTTTGATAAATAATAACCCGAGTTTCCTTGTACCTCGTGATGGATTGGCTAGCTCTTCGCAGAATCCTCCTTCTCCTCCTGTAAATGGAAGTAAATTACCTGTATGTAATCCATCTCAGGATACATGCATGCATAACATAGAAAGTCCTGAGAATGTAGTTTTAATTAATGAAGCCGTGGGACATCTTGATATAATTGAAAGCATGGCTCAACATCAGGTTGGGGCCTTGTGCGATAATGTAAGTTTCTTCTTCTTCTTTTGAGAAAAGTACTTTAAAGGTCAATTTGTTTGTCATTTGGACACTTTGGTCAAATAGTTTCTGCTAGGGACACATAAGCCACTCGATTTTTAAAATTGGGATATTTTAGTCACATAAAAATCGAGATATGTAACTGAAGTATCCTAATTTTAAAAATCGAGTGACTTATGTGTCCCTTGTAAAAGTAATGTGATCAAAATGTTCAAATGACACAAACAAAATAACTTCTAAAACTGATCACCCCTTTTCTCTTAAAAACATTTACATGGCTGATGCACTCACTTAATCACTTTCCCTTATTGAGTTAAAAGTGTTGATTATGATGTTACAAGCAGATCTCTGGTATTTGTGGTTTCATATTATTTTTGTTCTCAGATGGTTTTATATAAGGCCAACTCCTGAGAGCATCCAAATTCCTTACTGTTGATTTTTTTTGTATCCATAAAGAACAGTACTAAATACACTACTCCATACACTCTCACCACTGTTGGATCGATGTGTAGCATATTATATATATTTCTTTGAAACCAATCCTATCTTTAGAAAGAAATACCTCATGGTAGTCAATAGAAGAATCAGAGGGTATGAGAGAATGTATGAAAAAGTGTATTAGCATTGTTCTTCCCAGAAATGTCCTATAGATATCCATCCCTACATAAAAATTTTGCGGCAGGGTTGAGTCACTCCTTTATATTCTCTTAAGATTCCTAGATCCCTTATGGAGGCCCTTTTTTTACTTCTTTTTGGATTTTTGTGCTGGCATGGTCTTGCATATTCCCATTTTCAGAATTATACTCGTCTGGAAAATGTTACTTTAAATATTCCGTATGTTTTCACATACAAAGCTAGTTGTTGGTTTGATCATTCATGTTCACAGATTGATGATGGCATCCTGATAGATAATGATGTGGCCAAGGAAGAGTTGCATAATCTTGGAAACTTCAAATATCAGCAAATAGAGAAGCTTCAGGGGTCATTAGACAAGTATGAAATCAAGCCCTCTGTTGTGGGTTCAGAAGCTGGCTTGAGTTTAGCCACCAGTTTGTGCAAGAAGCCATCCAATGGAAAATCAGTTCACGGAAACAACTCTAGTTCCCCTAAGAACACAAGAAATCGGAGAAAGCAAAAAGCTGGTTCTCGTAGATGACCATTTAGCTTTATTGGAAGTGATGGAGAAGGTAATTTGATATTGTCTACAAGGGTCCATTTACTGATTCTTCGATTAGAAATTACGTTCCATGGCTTCGTTCAAAATTGGTATTTGTATATCTTACATGTCGCGGAAATGTTTTTGTTCTCTGTATATGTTGCTTGTATTTAATATTTTATTTGTGGTGTATATGCTGCTATTCCTGCCAAATACGGTTAATTCTTGTGGATAATGAGCGAGTATATTTGCATTGTTCTGCTCGGATCGTTTATTTTTTAGCAGCGAAATTAACAAAGTTTCTCTAGGAAAAGTTGGAATGGTACCAATTATACCAGTGTTTTGTTTTGTCTGCGTAGCGTAGGTGGTATTCCACCCCTTACTAGACACAAGTTTGCATCTCTTATGTATAATATTTATTTTATTTAATAATAAAAAGGAAACTTTAGTGACTTTTTTATTAAAAAAAATTGTTGGAATGTCACCTCTACCAATTAAATCATTTATGTTTTGATAAGTTAAATATAATTATATTAAATTGTATTGTAATTAATCTTTATAATGTTTGGTGGTAAATGGTATGATAAAATTAATTTTAAATATTTTAATAAAATAATTTTTATTATAAAATTTATTTAAATTAATATTTAATTTATTTTTATATTTTTATTATATTTTAAAATAAAATAAAAATATTATTTTTAATTCGAGATGAAAAAAAGATGAAGATAATTTTATAATTGAAAATTAAAATAGATTAAGTGTTTATAATTTAGATTTATATTTTTTAATTGTATAAAAAATTTATACTATACAATATGGTTTGTTTTACTTATAAATTATACAATCAAAATCTTTATTAATATGAAACAAATGTCATTAGATACTTTTTTTTTTTTGAAATTTATGTCAACGCAATCTTTTAATCAAACGATTTATAAATGGAGTCAAATGCACTGAACCGTAGGAAGGTGGTTATTGTTTTTTACAAAATAAGCACGCAAATTTGAGCCTGAGTCTTCGCAAGAATGTGAATATATATATATATATATTTTAAAAAGCAAAACATCGTTTATACAAAGTTGGAATAAAGATTGAAAAGGATTGTTTCACTGGGTTGGAAGTAACCAATAATATGGTTATAACTGCACTAATATTTGCACCAATAATTGCCACAAAAAAGCACAGGGAAAAGGACAGAATTTTATGTCCACAAAAATAAAAAAGGACCAATTTAAATGAAACCAACCTCTACCCATAATACTCATTAACATCTCCATTTGCCAAATCAGTGAGAAGTGATGTACAATATTGCCCGTGCGTGTGCGTGTGCGTGTGTGTATTAGTAATGAAAGATAACGAGATTTAAAGTAGAGAATGAAATGCTTACACTGGAAGCAATGAATACATTGTCCAAGCTTTCATCACCTTTAATTGATGTCTGCTTCTTGACTTGCTACCAACTGTTATTTTGTGAAAGGAGCCTGGAAAGTTAGCTTGTTAGCTACTTCTTTTTTATATTTTGTAGTTGTTTTCAGTATGTCTAACCATGATTTTGTTTCTACTGTTGTATTATTTGATACGTAACCCTTTCTTTTCTCTCCTTTGACTAGTTTGTAACAGCTACTCGCTCCCTTCATGTGCCTCAGCAGCTGACTATGCGTTGAATGTGTATGCTCTGAACACGGGTGTAGTGTATTCCCAGCGACAAATTCCTTGATCATGCCATGGACCTCAACGTCACTACAAACTACCTCTTTGTTTATTCTTCCATAGTGACCCTTTGATTACCTCTGCTGCATCATTCCACCTCCTCCCTGGAATACAAATTTCTCATCGTAATGTAATTCCCAGAGTTTTCTGGCTCTAGTTCTACATCATCATTAGAACTCTCTCTGCTCTTTTGACATCCTTGCAATGGCCACAGGAGAAAAGAAAAGAAGTTAGAATTATCTCATTAGCCTTGTAAGGCATGCCCTCAATCAGTTTCTCTGCTTCCTCCAGGCATCCAGCCCTACCAAGAAGATCTACCATACAACCATAGTGCTCAACCTGTGGGATAATCTTGAAGCCTTCCATTGCTTTGAACCATCTTTTCCCTTCCTCCACTAAGCCCTTGCGGCTACAAGCAGATAAAACACCAATCATGGTTATAGCATTTGGCTTAACTTCCTTCTCTAGCATTTCAAAAAATAGAGTCAGTGCTTCCTTGCTACAGCCATTGATTGCGAAACCATTTATCATAGCATTCCAAGAAGCAACTCCTTTTTCAGGCATGTCATCAAAAAGTCTTTTTGCTTTTGTAATTTCTCCACATTTGGCATACATATCCAAGAGGGCAGTGCAAATATTGGATTTTCTATGAAGTCTTTTATTTACAACAAACTGGTGAATCCAAGTACCTAAAGCAAGAGTACCCAAATCTGAAATAGCTGGAAGAATGCTAACAATAGTCACTTGATCTGGTTCTAATGATGTCATAGCCTGCATATCGTGAAATAATTTTAAAGCTTCAAGAGGTTGTTTGTTTTGGCAATATCCACCAATCATTGTGTTCCAAGAAATAAGGTTCTTTTCTGGCATGGAATCAAACAGTGATCTAGCAGATTTAACATCGCCATTATGACAATATCCATAAATCATATTAGTCCAGGACACCACACTCGTGTCTGTCATGCGCTCAAACAAATATCGAGCGGAGTCCATGTCTCCTAACTTGACATAACCATCAATCATCGCGTTATATGCAGTAGTGTCTTTCTCAGGCATATCATCAAAAAGTTTCCTTGCACTAACCACATCTCCTGACCTTGAAAACCCAACGATAAGCGCAGTCCACGACACATAGCTTCTATGAGTCATTTCATCAAACAACTTTCTTGCGTAGACCATACTCCCCAACTTGGCATACATATCAACCAATGCCGTCGCCACATACAAATATAAGCAAAACCCCATTTTCAGAGCTTCACAATGCAATAATTTCCCTCCGCAAATGGATGCATTGAGACTGCAAGACTTTGCCAGTAGAACGAACGTATAGTTGTCAGGAACAAAACCCATGTCCCTCTTAAGATATCGATAAAAGATGAAAGATTGGGCAAATTGGTGCATACCCAAGTGGGCTTTGACCATGGTATTACAAAGGAACACGTCGTGTCTGAAGTGGCAAAGATCGAAAACTCGGCGAGCATGGTGGAGCAGAGCAAGTGGGATTGGGTGTGAGACTAGAAGAGGGAGAGAAGTGCAGACTGAGATGAATTTAGTGAGGAGATTGACATTAACTTCGAGAGCGTTTCGTAGCATAAAAGCGTGGATTTGAAGGAGATATGCTCTGGTCTTGGTTCGTTGGAGAAGGTATAAGCATTTTCTTTCTAAGGAGTTCCAAAGTCGGCAAGTCATTGATGAATGCGTTTCAATCTCTCTTCTATGTTCTATTCATGTTTCCCATTTTCAATCCCAATATGAGAAGCTTGCTTCAAAGTTTTAACACTTCCTGCATCACCCGATGGAAGTTTATTTTGACTCTTAACAGAAAATAGGATTGTTGGTCACATAAATAGAAGAAAAGTATTACTTTTATTTATCATTTTAGTATTCTCTAAAACATTGGTTACAAACAAAACCAGTGGAATCTATGTTTCAATTTAATTAGTTGAATCATCGAATGTCTTTCAGGTTTGAACACGTGAGAGAGGAGAGAGAACATATGGTTGAAAAATGGGATATATAATGAATATATACTTTGTTTTAGGGTATTAGTTTGTGTGTAATAATCTTAATAAAATATTTTAATATTTAAAATGATATTGTAGTGAATAAAAAATTAAGTCTTAAAGATAAAGCATTGAGATGAAAGAATAAGTATTTTAATTTGCAACTCAACACGTAGAGTTATTGTCAATTTTTTTTAATTATGTCTATATTACGGAGAAACGATTATGATATTTACAATTGTTATGATAATAAGTTTATGATAATTATAACTATTATAAAAAAATTATAATTATTTATGTTTGTATTATAATAAAAACGTTTATAAGAAAAAAAAGTTTTACTATAAATTGGTTTCTAAGTATTTACAAAACTTACAAAAAGATTAGAACTTAAATTTTAAAGAATTAGAGCTCTTAAAAGTTTTTACATGTAAAATATTTTTCTTACTCTCTCTCTAAAGCTAAATTCAATGTGATGGAGTTCAAATACATTTTTTGTTCATCGAAGCAACTACGTTGATTTATGTTTGATGTTTGTATATCATTTTATCTTAAGAGATAAACATACATAATTATCTAACACCCACGGGATAACAAAATTGTCTTAAAAAAATAATATATTCTATTCATGTTCTTTATAACTTACATTTTATTAACTTTTATAATTTTATAATTTAAAATTATATTAACATTTCTTATTTTCACTTATAATTTACTAACATCTATGAATGTAGTAAGATTGTCCTGATTTGCTTTCGATGAGAAAAATTAAAAAGAGAAGATTTCATTTATTATGAAACTAGTGATAATATTTTTAAAAAATAATAATAATTTTACAGTTTTGAAACTGTTGTATATTGAAAATCAACATCAACTCAATAAATGAAGTAATTGAAGAAAGTTGTTGAAAATCAACACTAATTCAATAAATGAAGTGGTTAAAGAAAGTTGTTGAAAATCAATACCAATTCAATAAATGAAGTGATTGAAGAAAAATGTTGAAAATCAATACCAACTCAATAAATGGAGTGGTTAAAGAAAGTTTTTTTAAAATTTAGAAGGATGTAGAAAAGAGAAGTGTGTATAATGTGATAATATTTGAGTGGTTATAATTATTTCTTAATTTTAAATTTGTGGTATAGATTGCATGGTGAAGACTATAACTAACCTATCTTCCATTTTGTTTAATCATCCCATTAAAAATAAATAAGTCTTTGTATTCTTAGTTTGAGTGTGAGTTGAAAGTTTTTTCTTTGAGTGGTTACATTTCTCTTCAATTTGTAAGTTGTCTTTGAAATATGTTATAATGTCTTTTATTATGGGTATAATACAAGTAGTTTGTTTACTTGTTTGGATTCAATATTAGTAAATTTAGAGTTGTGTATTCTAAATTTTACTCAATAATTGGTATCAGATCGGAACGATCGATAATCGTTCTTAGTGGAGCTATCTTGAGTTGTGAGGAATTTGGTACTCTACAAGTTTCTTAGTTAAACTTGTTCGGTATAATCGAAGTCTTGTTGACACGATGGGTGACCTTCAAGTAGTGGGAGGAATCAAAAAACTCACCATTAAAAACTATAACACATGGGCAACATGTATGGAGTCATACCTACATGGTCAACATCTGTGGGAGATTATTGGTGGTGAAGAAGTTATACAACTAGCAGTGGAAATGCAAAAGGAATCTTGCGGAAGTGAAAAATTAAAGCAGACAAAGCGATGTTTTTTTTAAAGACCGCAGTTGAAGAAGAAATGTTGGAGCACATTCGTAATGCCAAAACACCGAAGGAAGCATGGGACACTTTTGTTACACTCTTTTCAAAGAAGAATGATACCAGACTGCAACTACTCGAGAATGAGTTACTATCAATGGCGCAACGCGACATGATGATTCCCTAGTCCTTTCACAAGGTGAAGTCGTTATGTCACAAAATTTCAGAGTTAGATCTGAAAGTTTCTATTGGAGAAACCAAGATAAAGGGAATAATTATCCATGGTTTGAAACCCGAATATCTAGGGTTTGTTACTGTTATACAAGGATGGCCAACACAACCATCTCTTGTTAAGTTTGAGAATTTGCTGGCCAGTCAAGAAGCTATGACTAAGAAAATGGGAGGAACCTCGCTGAAGGGTAAGGAAGAAGCGCTTTACACCAGCAAAAGTAGAGGCATTTTCAAGCGGAACAATGGTAGTGGATCTAACAAGGATGGTAATAAAGGAAAAATTCCTCAAGGAAAGGGAGGCTTTTGTCCAAGGGGAGTTTGGAAGAATCGCAGTAACAATATAAAATTTGATGGTGAGTGTTACAACTGTGGGAATATGGGTCAAATGGCAAAAGATTATTGGAGTAAAAAAAGGCATATTAAAAATAATGCAACTACTTCTAGTTATAAGGAGAATAGTGAAGATGGTTGGGATGTCGAAGCATTATTCGCTACAGAGGAAGAAGAATTAGCTCTAACAGTAACAACACCATAACAAATTGACTACAAAAATGACTGGGTACCACTTCTGTTTATCGATAGCTCACAATAACATCTTAAAAATGAGTACAAATTAACAACTCAAGGTTACCGATAACTCACATTGGTAAGATGATAGTTATGCCTCGATATAATACTAATTAGGTACCACTTCAAGATGTTTATTATGTCCCAGGAATGAAGAAAAACTTGTTATTTGTGGCTTAATTGACATCATCAGGTCACTATGTATTATTTGATTCCCAAGAGGTGAAGGTGTATCGTGATCTCAAAATCTCAAAAACACCGACAATAGAGGGGCAATGATTGGAATCAATGTACGTGATGTCAGTAGAATCTGCATATGTAGACAGTACAAGAAGAAATGAGACAGCAGACCTATGACATGTGCGGTTAGGTCACGTTAGCTATTCCAAGCTAAGTATGATGGTGAAGAAGTTGATGCTTAAATGGTTTCCTCAACTAGACTTGCGAATAGACACGATTTATGCATGATGTCAATATGGTAAAGCTTACCAATTACCATACGAGGAATTAACGTTTAAAGCAAAAGAACCATTAGAATTAGTTCACTCTGATGTATTCGGGCCCATTAAGCAACCATTAATTGATGGTATGCGATACATGGTGACATTTATTGACGACTTCTCAAGGTATGTGTGGGTTTTCTTTACGAAAGAAAAATTTGACTCATTCTCAAAGTTTAAAGAGTTCAGAGAGTCAACTGAAGGAGATGTATGAAATAAGATCTATTGCTTACGCACAGACAATGGCAGACAATATAGCTCAAGTGAGTTCTCTCAATACCTAAGGGAATGTCAAATACGTCATCAATACACTTGTGCTAACATGCCACAACAAAATAGTGTAGCAAAGAGAAAGAATCGGAATCTTGTAAAAATTTGTCGAAGTATGCTACATGAAAAGAATGTACCTGTAAGGTTTTGGGCTAAAGCAATGAGGACTATACCCTTTGTGATCAACAGACTTCCTTAACCAAGGTTAGGATTTGTTTCACCCTTTGAAAAACTGTGGAATATGAAACCTACAGTTAGCTACTTTCGAGTATTTGGCTGTGTATGTTATGTATTTATTCTTAATCATTTACGGAGCAAGTTTGACAAGAAAGCTATTAGATGTATCTTTGTGGGATACGATAGCTAGAGAAAAGGGTGAAAATGTTGCGATCTAATGAGTGGAAGATGCTACACTTCACGAGATGTGGTTTTTGATGAAACATCTTCTTGGTGATCCTCAGAGAAGGAGGCATTGCCAGACTTAAGAAAATTTGGAGACAAGCTGCAATAAAAGATGGGGGAGCATACTGTTCCACTCCAACCAAGTTCAGATGAATCCAAAGATTCAAACGATGATGATGCCAAACAAAGAGTAACTCAGAATCCTTGGCAAAATGGCATATATCAACAACTAAATGAAGAAGGTGGACCTAGTGAATCGAAAGAATCAATTCCACAATCTCAACTTCGAAGATCAATAAGAACATGAAGGAAAAATCCCAATTATGCCAAAGCAACCATAGTTGAAGAAGCAACTATAGTAGAACCTGAGACGTTCAAAGAAGCATTGCAAAGATCTGAGTGGATAACAACTATGAAAGAAGAGATCATTGCACTTCAACAAAATCAAACTTGGGATCTAGTGCGAAAACCAAGAGATGTGAAACCCATATTATATAAATGGGTTTACAAGATAAAGCATCGTTCAGATGGGTCAATTGAGAGATACAAGGTACGATTGGTAACTCGTGGTTTCTCTCAACAGTACGGACTAGACTATGACGAAACGTTTAGACCGGTGGCAAAAGTTACAACTGTACGAGTCCTACTTGCACTTGCAACCAACAAAGATTGGAATTTTTGGTAGATGGATGTGAGGAATGCTTTTCTACATGAAGAGTTAGATCGGGAGATCTACACGATCCAACCAATGGGTTTTCAGAGCTAAGATCATTCTAAATATGTGTGTAAGCTGTAGAAAGCACTTTACGGATTGAAACAAGCACCCAGGGCATAGTATGGTAAGATTGTTGAATTGTTGAATTTTTAACACAAAGTGATTATTCAGTAACACCTGTAGATTCCAACTTGTTTGTCAAAGCCAATGAAGGAAAGCTAACTATCGTGCTAGTGTACGTAGATGATTTAATCATAATTGGTGATAATGAGATAGAAATTCTTCGAACAAAGAAGAATTTATCAGTTCTTTTCCAGATGAAGGAACTTGGACAGCTCAAGCACTTCCTTGGTACACAAGAAGGAATATTTCTTTATCAACAAAAATATTCCAAAGATTTGATTAAGAGGTTCGTAATGCTTGAATGCAAACCGATTTGACGTCGATGAAACCCAATGCCAAAATGTGTGCACATGAAGGAAAAGATTTGAAAGATGCAACATGTATCGAAAATTGATAGGCAGTCTAGTCTACTTAACCTTAACTCAACCTCACATTTCTTATGCAGTTAGTGTAATGAGTTGGTACATGCAAAATCCAAAGAAGCCTCATTTGGAAGCAGTTCGATGAATACTGAGATATGTGAATAGTACAATTGACTATGGTCTTTTGTACAAGAAAGGTGGAGACGACAAGTTAGTTGGTTACTGCGATGCTGACTATGTAGGAGATCATGACACTAGGAGATCAACAATTGGGTATGTGTTTAAGCTTGGTTCTGGAACAATTTTTTGGTGTAGTAAGAGACAACCGACATTAACATTATCAACCACTGAAGCTGAGTATCGAGCAACGGTAATGGAAGCTCAAGAGAGTACATGATTGATACAGCTAATGAATAATCTACAACAACCAATAGATTATGCAGCTCTGTTATACTGTGACAATCAGTTGGAAATTTTTTTGGCAGAGAATTCAGTCTTTTATGCAAGAACTAAGCATGTTGAAGTGCACTATCACTTTATCAGAGAAAAGGTTTTGCAAGAAAAAAATGAGATTAGGCAAATTAAGACAGATGATCAAGTTGCGGACTTGTTCACAAAATACTTAAGCATTGGTAAGTTTGAAATATTTCGCCGTTAGCTTGGCACAGTTAAATAGTGAGAGCTGGTGTTGAGAGGAAGTGTTGAAAATCAACACCAACTCAATAAATGGAGTGGTTGAAGAAAGTTTTTTTTAAGAAAAAATTTAGAAGGATGTAGAAAAGAGAAGTGTGTAGAATGTGATAATATTTGAGTGGTTATAATTATTTTTTAATTTTATATTTTTGTGGTGTAGATTGGATGGTGAAAACTATAAATAGCCTACCTTGCATTTGGTTTAATCATCCCATCAAAAACAAATAAGTCTTTGTATTCTTATTTTGAGTGTGAGTTTAGAGCTTTCCCTTTGAATGTTTGTATTTCTCTTCAATTTGTGAGTTGTTTTTGAAAGGTGTTATAGTGTCTTTTATTGTAGGTATAATACAAGTAGTTTGTTTACTTGTTTGGATCCAACATTAATAAATTTAGAGTTGTGTATTCTAAATTTTACTCAATATTGTACATTTATGATCATAAACTATGAAGCTCATGTACTAAAATAATGCACCTTGCCAATTGAAAAGATACGGAAAACAGAAAGAAGAAAAAAAAATTAGAGTGTAGTGCTGGTTGATGGCATCAATATCTAAGCCCCTCATCTTGGCAAATGACTCAACTCCGTCTTTGAGATTATGCAGCTCTCTCATCCTGCTTATCAGTATCAGAAAAAGGAGCATCAATATTAAGCATATCTACTAATTAAAATCAACTTCCAAATAGATTAATACTTGTTATAATCAGTTTATTATATACCCTGCAATCTCAGCACGCCGTCTAGCTTCTTCTGCCATGAGATTGATTTCCCCAGAAGTGATTTTCTCAGAAAACAATTTTGGCTCTACAGAAGTAGGTAGGCCATGCAGGGTTCGTTGCTCTGCAGCACATTGAGCCTCACGGACTTCCTTACCAAAATCCTTTCTGCTGGTAAATGTAGTCTAGTAACATAATAGATATTATTTACTTTAAACCATTAGTTTGTGAAATAGATTTTGGGACAACTTACCCTTTGTTCCACCACTAGACCCCATGCCCTGCCGCTCAGAGCATATGCAACAGAAAGTTTTAGAGGATCCAGTAGCAAATAAGTCAAAATATTGTAAAGCCAAATTACACCTGTCCAGCTCCAACCTATTTCTTGGAAGTTAGCAAAAGACATATTCACTGTGGCAGATAGTATTGTTGCAATCTGCATATAAGGTAAAAGCTTAATTTCTGAAATGAATCGAAAATAAATATTTAAATGTAAATTAATAATTTATATACCAGTTGAGCAACAATGAAGGCAGCAACAAGCAAAAGACCAGGCCTTTCAAGGAATGACCAGTTCCTCGAGCGAGTGTAGAATATTAAGGCCTGGCTGATGGTGCTCACTTGGAGATGCACAGCAGATGACAACCGATTGTTAAGTCAATTGGCAACATCCTGGTCTGACATGTTGAATTGGTTCCTATTCATTGTCATCACATGAAAATGTCTTTGCAATTAGTTTGGAAGCTGCTTCTGTTATATATAACTTGAGAGCAAAAGTTAAGAAACTATAGCATCTATCATATTATTAACTATTTCATAGATAAAACTAAGAAACATAATTCCACTTTGACATAAAACAAAATATAAATGTACCGGAAAATATTCACTTTCATATGCTGCCCAGAAGAAAATAACAGTCATTAGAGCCTGGTAACAACCAAAGACAATCCCAGTTGCAAAAATTTCACTTAGTTTCTAGCTATCAGGAACTGGAGATGGTTTTACCCTGTCCTTTGACATGGTAATTATAGTACCCGTTAAACCAAATGCGCATAATTTAAGTGAACAACTTATTTAAGTCACATTAAAAATGAATGGAAAAGAATCATCAATTGAAACATAAAATCGAGCTAACCATCATTAAGAATGGTGATGACGAAAAACATAAAAGGAGGAAGTCAAATTCTCAGAAGACAGTCAACAACATGAAACGTAGCTGTAATACAAATTTGACAAATATACAAATATAGACAGCTGTGATCATGACACGCATGTCAACATATAATATTTTGTATAGCTAGAAATTAAGGTTGCTTACCACAATACGTACGGTAATGGACACTGCATAAATCTGTGAAGAGGAAGGCACATTAATATAACACAGTACTAGATCATTTACTTGTTAGGTTTGAAATTATTGATAAAACTCTATTACCGTGTAGTTTTCATTCTTTTGAGAAATGAACGGCTTGTTAAAACAGCACTAATGATAACACTTAAGTCGGGTTCAGTTAGAACAATGTCAGCAGCACTGCGAGCAGCATCAGTGGAATCATCAACTGCAATACCAATGTCAGCTTTCTTCAAGACAGGTGCATCATTCACACCATCACCAGTCATTCCACATATGTGTTTTCTAGCTTGTAACCTCTTCACTATCTCATATTTATGTTCTGTAATTAATTAAGTTGCTGAATATTAGCAGACATTGGATGATATATTAAGATGAAATCATTCAAACCAATTTTAAATTTTTATTTGTTTATTGCGAGATTCATCACCAAGAAAGACACCAGCAAAACCATCAGCTTTCTCAATGAGGTCATCCATAGAGAGAGCAGCAATTCCTTCCATCTTTAGTTTCACCCAAAAGTGTTGAAAAGGGCTACATATTTGTCCCCATCCCAAGCCTTCTTCCTGTTTCCTTAGTAATTGCCACTTGGTCACCTACATAATATGCATGTGAGATGTGAGACCTCCTTAAAATCATATTCATATGAATGAGGAAATTTAGAACTAAAATGAAGATTATAGAATCGACCTGTGATCATTTTAACACTGTCACCAAGATCCAATGCTCTTCTAATAGTTTCAGCACCATCATGACTCGGTGGATCAAAGAGAGGTAGAAGTGCAACAAATTCCCAAGGGCTGCCAGGACTGTCTTTGCTTCTAGTAGGTACTTCCTAGATCAAGCACAAACATCTTATAATTATTAACCACAAAATTCTTAAGTACTTAACAATGACACAGACAGAGTATAAGCTCAAAAGAGATGGTATGCATATACTTGGCGAGCAACTACAAGGGATTGTAATCCACGTTCAGCAAACTTGTCAATGATTCCATGTACTTTCCTTGAAATTTCTGATTTACTATGTACCATGTTCAGAACCTGGATGTATAATATATGTTCAAGAGAGATGAGATATATGGTTATAATAATTTGACACTTCAGACTTGTGTGTTTTACTTAATAATTACCTGCTCTGGTGCACCTTTGCTAACTCTGTGCATTTTACCTGCTGCATCAATATATGTAAGTGCAGTCCTTTTATCAGTTGGACTGAATGGAAGGAAGTGAATCTCTGTAATTCCAGCTCTTGCCTTCCAGAATTAACCCCACAAGTATATAAGAAAGGTTTAGTTAGGCTAAAATTCAAGGCAACTTTTGGTCATTATGTTATTAAATTAGTCTAATAAAACACCTCCTTAGGATCTGCCAACATCAATACAATTGCAGCATCAATGGCATCTTGGTTTTCTAATCTTGATGCTCTTGCAACCATTCGTACTACCATGACCTTGTCAATATCTTTGGAAAATACCTGCCATCCCATTTATGTTAATATCTGTTGTCATTTTTTATTATAATTTTAAGTTAAGGATGACATGCTTATATTTCAGCATGAATCTATATGTTGAGGAAGTAAGAATGAGCACAAAACCTCAATCATGTTTTTCTCAACTGAAAGCTTGTTAAGAGTCAATGTGCCCGTTTTATCACTACATAGGACATCCATTCCAGCCATTTATTCAATTGCTGTCATTCTCTTAGTTATTGCACCCTGCAAGGTAGGACACATTACAATGTTCATAATTGCATGCGGTTAATCATCACTAGGAACCATCTAACTTAAATATTTCTTTGTTAATATAATGAAGCTGTAACGCTGACTGAACTACTGAGACAAACGATGAGAACCAATGGCCATAGTGACAGAAAGGACGGTTAGCATTGCAATGGGGATGCCACCAATTAGTAGGACAAGTAGGTTATCAATGCCGACACAATGTTTCCTCTTCTGGAAAGCATATATGGCTATGATTTCAATAACCATACCAATAGCAATTGAACAAATGCAGAAGTTTCCTACTGATAGCAGAACCTACAGGAATCATCTAATTTTGTAGCTTGTCAAATTTAATTTTATACTGCAAGTAAAACATAGAGAAACTCTTGTACAGATAGATACTTTACAGAGATTCAGTTATATTTTGAAACAATACCTTTTGGAAATGACCAACATGTGTAGTGTTTTCGACAAGATGAGCTACCTTCCCAAAGAAAGTGTGAACTCCAGTGGCTATAACAACTGCTTCTTTTTCACCTTGTTTGCAGGTAGAACCTGAGTAAACCCCGTCACCTGGATTTTTGGTTACTGGAAGTGATTCCCCGGTAAGACCTGACTGAAAAAGCAAAAAATAAAAAATGATATTTCAAATTAAATTCAAGAGGTTGATCTCTCGAGTCATTATATAAGTAGTCTGCCTAATATAGGAAATATCAAACTCCTCTAAAGTCTGAACCCCAATGCTCCTTCATGAGCACAAATAATTTGAAACAAAAGTGTTAGCTTGAGGTCCACATGCATATATATATATCAGCATCACAAGGAAAGTCGTTTGTTCTTAAAAAAATGACCTGATCCATCTTCAAAGGATCGCCCTGTAGAAGAAGACGTGCATCTGCAGGAATGATATCGCCAAGTTTGATACTAATAATGTCTCCTGGGACCAACACTGATGCATCTTCTTCCTTCCATGTACCATTACGAAGGACCTGTTAAAAATTAATGTAAAAAATTTACAATGAAAAAAATAGTAGGTAAATAGTAAGTATAATATGATGGTAAGAGAGAGGGTGACCTTGGCTTTAGGGGCCAAACTAGCCATTAGAGCAGCAGCTGCATTACCAGCATTATATTCCTCTATAAAACTGATAATTGAATTGATTATAAGTAAAACCACTATGCCTACAAAATCATGGTAATCTGCTTCTGTACAATTAATTAATATTGAAAATGCATGTGACCAACAAAGTATATATAAATTAAAAGAGAGCATTTTTATAATTATTAGTTAGTTTAAAGAAGAAAGAAAATACCCCAAATTGTGTAAGAACAAGAGCCATGATTGCTGCAGCTTCCATGACCCATGGCAAAGGATTCCACATAAATCCCAAAAACTTCAACAATTTACTTTCCTATATATATAATATGCATGAAAACATATATAAATATATTTATTTAATTCTTACTAATTTAACTAAACATATAATTTATTATAAAAAAAAATACAATAAACATATAAGTCTAAGGGAATTGAAGATGAGAAAGCTGATGATGATTAAATGTTTGTTTAAATTCCTGATTGGCCTTCTTTTCTTCAAGTTTATTCTATCCAAACAAATGCAGCCGCTTTTGAACTTCATCAGAGTTTAAACCCTCTTTTGTACATTTAAGTTGCTCAAAAACTTCTTCAATAGCTATACTATCCTGCATAATTAATGAACCAACTTTCAAGATTTAGCTTAGAGGTTTTGACGCCAATTAATCAGTTACTTGATTTAAAAAAAAAACAATTTTATTGTTTTAAGCATTGGTAGAAGCTTCATCAGATTCAGACATACCAAAAGGACAGATTCATTGAGAACAGTATCAAGGCTAGCTACCGTTTTTAAAATTAAGGTTATCAGCTTCAGAACAGCACTGCATCATATAATAATGATATATATCATAGAGAGATTAGTTAAACTTGACCCTTGTCTTATATTTAGGTAGCAAGTCATAAAACACTTGTACACAAGAGAAAATTGCACCTAAAACTCCCAATTAATGAATGTCAACTTCCATATTAAAATAGCCTTGAGATTTGTCTCATCTCATGGCCTTCAGGCAACCGATGCAATGAACATTAAGGCCCTCTCATCAGATCAGTTCACTAAATAAAGAATCAAAGGGAAGGTATTTGTACGTTAATTGTACCAATGAATCAATAATTTAAACCAGCTCGGTTGGTTGTGTTTACCAAATTTCACAAATCTCAACCCTTTAAAAAATAATTAAAGCATTGTATATACACATAGAAGTGTAAATTAAGATGAGATGTTAATGAGATTCATGAGACAATCTATTAATTTTCAAAGCTCATCTCATCTTATCTCACTTAATTTTTAATAAGATGAGATAGGAATGAAACAATACTAATTAAAATATCTCACTTGTCTCTAATGAACCTAAATGAGACAAATAACAATACAAAACAATAGAAAATATGATAAATAATAATTTATAACGTAAGTTTAATAAAAAAATGATACAATATATGTTTAAAGTTATGTCTATTAAAGTTACAATCTAAATAAGATGAAATGAGATAAGAATGTATTTAAATGAAATAAGATAATATTACATCATGAGTTCATTAAAGACACTAAATAAGACATGAGTTGAGATGAAACAGTCCATTTTACATCTCTATAGACACACGTCGTGGAAAACAAAGTCTAGGTTAGGGGTGGAAATTTATAATGTAATTCGATTGATCGAATCAAATTAAATTTGGAAAAAATTCGGACCAACTCAAATAACTCGAAAAAAATCGAGCTGGGTTCGAACCAACTCTTTAGTCCGAAATTAAAATAATAATAATGAGTATCACACATCATAACTTACACTCTAGATTAAAAGTTTAAAATTGGAGAAATGCATTTCTTCTCATATTATATTGCAATCCTTACAAGGAACATCTTTTAAATATATATATATATATATAATCATTATCTTAAAATTCATATGGGTTCTGAATAAGTTATAATTGTTTCATTTTGTTATGTTCATATTAACAAACTCAACCATAAATAAAATAATATAAATGAAAGAAATAACGTAAAAACAATAGGCATATTATGATTTAGAAGAGAGTGTATTAATAATTACTATATTATATCCATAACTTGGGTTTGTATCGTTAAATTTGTATTCTCTAAAATATAGCTAGTTGTTATGCACTTGGAAGAAAAGTATTTTATTATACATGATAAATTTGTATTGTATATTCTAACTTTTAGTTAATTTTTTTATTTATTGTTTTAGCTTTTGGTTATTAACTTACAAACATGGTTTAATTGCAATCAAATAAACAATATGGAGATAGATGAAACTGATATAATTAATGTAATGGAAAACATAATAAATGATATCAAACAACTAGTGACGTTTATCCAAATTCAAAGAAAAAAAAGACGATGTCAAAAAGATCATGAATATAGACATATTTTGAGACTCTTTATTTAACTTCTCATAATATTTTACGAAAAAAGTGTAAGTATTATTATCAAATCTATCAAAATAGATCTAAGAATAAAATATGTACTTTCATACGCCATAATAGTAAGTATCGTATGAGGAACAAGCGCGATGTAAGTCAGATGTTTATTAACTTGTTATTGTAATATATAATGTGTGTGTATGAAGTTGTACTATCTCTATTGACTTTGTTATATGCGTAAATTTTTATTAATTTATTATATATTCAAAAGATTATTTATTGTAATATTATTTTTCTTAATTTTAGTATTTTATGTAATATTATTTGACTTAATAGATTTTAATCATTAAACATATTTTTTTATTTATAAAAAAATTAAATTAACTAAAAAAAGAAAATATAATTAAGAATTAATTTGAACCATATCTTTTGTTTTGGGTTTAAATCGAACTCAATTTTACTAACTTAAATTATATTTAAATTGAATTAAAATTAGAATAATTTAGGTTTTGGTAATTTAAATCTATTTAAACAGAATTTGCACGAATTACCACCCCCAAAATACTAGCTCCTAAAGTTTCATCAGCCGACTAGCATAACCTCTGCTTGGTAACTTGCTCAATCATATCAAGACAAAAGTTGAATTTCAAATAATGTTTGTTTATAAAATTAGTAAACCGCAGGTGGGTTGACGCTGCCGCCATTTCTCTTACTTCTTTGGAAATTGGAACTAACGCCTAAATGCAAGCTTGTGTGCACACTTAACCATAATAATAATGCTCTTGTTCCGTGCGAATTTCTTTTGCTTCGTAAATTTCCTTCCTTTTTTACTAATAATTCCAACTAATATAACGTTTAAATTCGTACAATTTGCAGATAAACAGAAGTTAAAAGTAATTGATTAAATGTATGAATTATTTATATAATATACCATTATATATATATATATATATCGATTATATAAGATGTACATGTTATAACGTGTTAAAGAGGTATAAAAGTAAAATAAAATATAGTTAAAACTTAAGGTCGATCACCTCATGATTCGAACTGATGGTCGATCTTCCATCATTAAAACTCCCATGCGTAGATAGGCCCATACTACGAGTGTCTTTGTGGGCGCAGACTCAAGCAGGTCCTTCTAGATTAACCCGTCTAATGACTCGGGCTGTTACAAGCAAGGGCATCTCAAGGCTCGGGAAGACGTCTCAAAGACTCGGACTCTACAAAAGTTAGGAAACATGTTATTCCTTATGCTTAAACACATAGATTAAACTTTTTTTATTGTAAAAAAATTCTAAATTAAAACTAATATCCTAGCTAAAAAAATTTCAATGTAAAAGAAACGAGAAACAATTATTCTACCAAAAAACTTAAAAAAAAAGAGAGATATAACTATAGTTTTATACAATCTTGGATCTTAAACTACAAACTACTCCCTACTAAATAAATTTTATTCATGTTAAAATCTTTCTATATAGTCCCCTGAAAAACATAATTAATTACATTTCATTAAAATACACATAAATATTAAACATATAAAGATAAGTAGTATTGAGTGATTTAATAATATTGTATGAATTTTTTTGAAATGAGATAACATCAAAAATACTTGATATTTTCAAAAATATCATTAAGATTTCAAAAAATTTAAAAATATATCTCAAACATAACGAAAGTTGAATTTAAAATAAATAAATAGTAACATTTCATAAATAAAAATGAAAGAAATAATATAGAACCAATAAATAATAAAAAACCAAGGAATAAATAATTAAAAATAAAAGACATCTTAAAATGCTTTTAAGAGGAAATGATAACAAGTAAAAAGAAATTTAAAAAAATTCAAATAGAACAATTAAATCTTAAAGAAAGTGATTGATTTAAAGGCCCATCATTTACATATTTAAAAAAATTATTCTCAAAGAAAGATATAATTTATTATCGAATAAGTAATAAAGAAATGAACATAATTAATATCACAGATGTAAAAGGAAGTTATAATATATCATTAATTGACAAGAAAATTATATTGAATAAACCATCTAAAAGTTTTCAAAAGAATTAAGAAAAAATTAGATATATTTATTTATGAAGAATTTAAATATTAATACAGACTCATTTCAAGGAAGGAATAGATACACCCATAAAAATAGCATTACTAGATAATAGAATAATAAATAAAAAATATGTTCTATTAAGAATAATCCATGGTAATTTAGAATACCAAAAACTTTCATTTACAGCATATTTTAGGTTTGTTATTAATATCCATGATAAAACTAAAACTAAGTATTAAGTCTAGCTTATGAATTCGAAAGAGGAAATTTAATGAAAGAAGTAAATCATCAATTTTCGATACACTACCAAGTATGATATTTATTAAAAAAAAGTCATAATAGTTCAATATATAGACAAAATGAATTTATAAAAATAGATAAAATCATTCAAGAACTTGGAAAAATAATAAAATCAAAAATCCTAACGGACTTTGAAATACTAAAGGAATGACATTTAGATATCAAAGAAAAATCTATGATACCAAGAAGAAGAAAAAAATGTGGTTAAAAAAATAATATATCAAGATTTATTTTTATAGATCATGAAGGAGAAACCTCTAACCAAGAAATTAAAAAACTAAAAGATGAAATTCAAGTAATGAAATAATTAGTTCATGATGTCATATTAGGAAGACAATAATGTTTAAAGAAAAGTTAAAAAAATATACAGTTAAAAATAGATAAAAGCCTAATAGGCGTAGAAAAAAATCAAGCAACATTAATGAAAGTTTTAAGACTTTTAAGAAAGGAAATAGATTTAATCCAAGAATCAAACATGAAATATCTACAAGGTATAATCGAAACACAAAAAAAATTATTAAAAAAGATACAGGAATGTGGTTATAATAAATTACAACATGATATACACATGTAATTTACAAAATTAAGAAAAGATGTATATAATATATATAAAAACAATGATATTTTAGGTCATAAATATGATTCTTTAGAAAGACTAGAAGTAGAACCACCTAAGAGATCATATATCCTAATTCCTAAAAATGAGAAAAATGAAGAAAAATCTAATGAAAAATATATAATTTTAATTTAATAGAATATAGAAAAGAATTAGAAAAATAATTTATAAACTCCAAAAATAAGAATATTGAAAAATTATTTAGTTTTTTAACACTAATTAATGAAAAATTAGATGAACATTATAATAAAAAACTTTGTACAAACAAAGAGGAAGATGATATGACAATAATCAGTGAGACTGATACTTAACTAGAAATTATGACCCTAAAAAATCATATAAAGCCATTTTCATTATCAGTTCCTTACCAAGAAGGAACATCTCACTCATATAGGGAAGAGGGAAAGGGAGCCTGACACCATAGATAGAAGAAGACAACCACCCAAAATGGAGGAATGATTGCATTGGTGATTAGAGGTAGTATCCCATCAGAATTCAAATTTCATGATAATTACAAGTTTGATCTTTTAGATCTAGATTGAATAAGAGATAAGAAAAAATTCTTAGATAAATAGGCTAGTGATATGAGTGTACTCGTACCAACCTTTCAAACTGCACAAACAAAACCTTCAATTTGTAGGGTATTAGTAGCTCATAAAATGACAAGAAATGTTAAAGTTTGGTTTTCAAAATAGACCAACAACATTTAATAATGCAAGAGAATGCTCCCACGGGAAAGGAATATCTAGATATATTAATAAATAAAATATACAAGAAATTTATTGGAGAAGATAAAGGAAGAACTATTACTAAATCCAGTAAAAATGAAATCAATGAAGCCAAATGACATTTAACAAATATGGAAATCTATAACATATGTTGCATAGATTCTTTTATTTGTGAATATGAAATTTAGTACCATAATACCACCCTCTATGCAAAGCAATTATAAGAAAATTTTGTTTTTTCAAAATTTACCTAGAACATTACATAAGATCTTAATAAAAAGTTGAAATCAGAAAAATAAAGAAACTATACCAAACATTGTAAGAGAAAAAATAAGAAGCTTTAAAATTTGGATAATTATTGAATGCAAAGAAAGAAAAAAATATAAACAAATAAGAGGTAATGATAAAATCTGTTGTGATACAAGGTATTTTAGAATACCAAGAAAATATGAATGTAACATATAATTCTACAAACAAAAATACAAAAAATATAAGAGATTTAAAAAATATAAATTCAGAAAACAATATTTTCAAAAATATAAAAGAATATTTAATAAAAAAACCTATAAGAAAATATATTTTAGAATATAGAGATATAAACCTCTTGAAAACAGGAATGATTGCTCTTTAAAGAAGAAAAAAGGCAGATGTTGGATCTATAATGAAGAATGACATTATGTCAATAAATGTCTGAGTAGGCTTCAACATAAGAAAGAATTTTCATAGAAAATAAAAATCTTAGAAGAAGCTTTTAAGATAAAATTAGAACCAATCAAGAAATCAGATATAAATAATACTTACAGTATTTATCTATCAGAAGAAATTGAGGAGGAAATAACCAGCTCAAGATATGAATACTTTTCAACATAAGATGAATGATTTATATAGTATTACAAATCTAAATAGTACTTACGTCAAAGTAGGACAAAAATTTAAAGGTTATGCTAGTTATCTTATAGATACAGGAGCTAGTATGTGTGTGGCAAGTAAATATGTGTTTCTAGAAGAACACTACAAACAGGCACCAAAAGATTTAATTGTAAGAATTACTAATAATATTATAATAAATCTTAATAATGTTTTAAAAGATACAGATATAATGATAGAAGGAGAAACGTTTCATATTCCTATCATGTATCAATAAAAAATATGAGTTGATTTATTAATAGGAAATAATTTTCTAAACATATATCAACTTTTTACACAATATTTAGATAAAATAAGTCTAAAAATATTAGGTGGTGATATCATTTATGTATCAAAAATAAGAAAATCTTTGACTGTATCAAACCTAACTTTTATGCAATAACATAAAAAGCAAAAGATGTGGTGAGATAAAGCAGCAAAAACTTTATCTAGAAAATATTTTATTAGAAATAGAAGAGAAATAAAACTTTTTTCTTAATAAAATACAAGATAAAACTTTAGCAGATATCAAAAAACTATTGAAAGCAGTAAATTCAGAAAATCTTTTTTGATCCAAAAATTAATAAATCTAAAACAATTGCAAACATAAAATTAAGAGACCTTAACAAGGTTATTAGAGTAAAACCATGGTTTACACTTCAGAAGATATGATTGAATTTGAAAAACAAATTCAAGAACTTATGGAACTAAAAGTCATAATATCAAGTAATTCGCCTCACTTAAGTTCAACATTCTTAATTGAAAAGAAGAGGAAAAAAGAGAGTGGTAATAAACTTCAAATCATTAAATAAAGAAATTATTGATGATGGATATTCTATTCTAAAGAAAGAATAATTATTATCATCAATAATACGATATAAATACTTTTCAAGTTTTGATTACAAAATTGAATTTTGACAAATAAGACTAAATGAAGAATCTCAAAAATTAACAGCATTTAGCTGCCTTCAAGGACAATTCCCATGGACTGTTGTACCATTTAGATTAAAACAAGCTCCAAATATCTTCCAAAGGTATATGGATAACATCTTTAAAAAAATATAAATTATTTATTATGTCTGTATAGATGATATTTTGATTTTCAGTAATGAATTAAGTAAACAATATTTTGATATTATTAATATTCTACAAGAATGTAGGAAAAAAGACATTATACTCTGTGAAAAGAAAATAATACTTGCTCAGTAAAAAATTAAGTATTTAAGGTTGAAAATTAAAGATGTCTATAGCCCCATATACTAAACAACATTTAAGGTTTTCCTAGTGAATTAAAAGATAAAAAAAAATTACAAATATTTTTAGGATATTTGACATATATAGAAGCATATATCAAGAAATTTATAGAAATGTTAAAACCTTTACCAGCAAAATTGAAAAAAGACTATATCTGGAAATTGACAGAACAAGATACTTTATATATGGATAAAGTAAAAGCAAAGGTAAAAAATTTATCAACTTTGTACCATCTAGGGCTAGATGATAAAATGATAATTGAAACAAATGTTTCACAAGAATATTGGAAAGTAGCTCTGAAAGCAAAAATAGATGACAAAGATGAATGTATTTGTAGATATACATCAGGCTCTTTTCAAGATCCAGGGTTAAATTATCACAGTAATGAAAAAGAATATCTAGTTGTTAAAAGGGTTATCAAGAAATTTACAATTTATGTTATAAGTTTCAGATTCATTGTTGGAACTTAACAAAAAAATTGGTTATTTTTTAAGAACTAATATTACAGGTGATTACAAACAAGGAAGAATAGTCATATGGAAATAATGGTTTAACCACTAAAATAGAGTGCAATCATGGATGTGGACAGAGGCAGGTCTTTGGGAGTGTATTTAGAAAATGCTTTTACTAGAGAATTAACACTTTTAACTATTTTTATGCTTACAAGAATGAAACATCTTGATATCATGATCGAGATAAAGGAAAAGGAAATAAAAATCCTACAAGAACAACTTGAGCTATTATACCTTGAGAAATCTCTTATAGAGAGAGAAAATAAACAGGAAGAACTTAATTGTAACACACAGCTCTTAGAGTCCAAAAACTCAAAAGATAAAAGTTCATCAAAAATTCAATCTAAAGAAAATAAAAATTTTAAAGAAAGAATTCAAAATGAAAAGGAAAAACCTAATAGTTCAAAAGAGGGTAACATCTCTGAAACAAGAAAGCTCAATTGGGTTGATGAAGTAGAAACGACTTATATTGTCCATAATGACCCAAAATCATGAATCTATAACAACTGGGTAAAAGCTAGTAAATATATTCATGTGTTTAGTAGAGTAACACATAGAGCCTTCATTAATAGAATAGAAGCTGATGACAGTTATGCTAATTATAAAACACCAAAACTAATAAATCTAGAGGAGATAGTAAGAAATTATTCTACAGCATTACAACAACAACCAACAGCATCAAGTAGGTTGACAATTTAAGGAAAATAGCAAGACTCCAATACTATTTATAGAAGCATCTTTCCTAGAGATATCAAAAACAGTAAAACATTCAATGTTATTCAGGAAAACATCCCCAGAAATTCATCATTCATTGAAGATGAAAAAGACCAATATATAAACCTTAGCAAACCACAATGATTAAGTCTCTACAATTTGACCAAAAAATCTACCCAAAAACACATTGAAGATATTAAGTTCTACACTACAGACAAAGAATTTCCTACAGGAAGTAAATTCAATATTTTGGAAGGAACTAATCTAATATTTATTTATAAAGTTTTCCAACTAATAGAAAACATATATCTAGCAATTAATTTAAGGGAATTTAAATTATTTTCCAAAAATATTCAAAAGAACAATTAAGAACTTTAGAAAAAAGATTAAAGCAAGTGATATGCCTGTTTATCTCACGTTTTTCAATTCACTAATGGACTAGAATAAGATAGAATGTATCTGTCCCTACCATTTCATTAAGATAGAGATTTCTAAAACAAACAGAGAAGTTTACAAACTAAAGGCGCTTCTAGAAAAGGAATTCAACATAGAAGAATTACATGTATTAAGAGGTCAAATACTTGGCCAAATTTACTATAAACTCAAGAAGATTGACAACTCTACTGAGATCAAAATAAATTATTCAACTAATAAAGTCATCATCATTTCTCATAATAGCATGACTCTTTTAGAAGAGAATAGTGAAAAATAGAGTTCAGTTACTCTTACCTAGTAAGTTAAAATTGGACACCAATGTACGAATGCAGAAAGCTTACCAGAATGGTGTTGAGGTTTGAGTAAAGTTGAAACATAACCAATGCAACAAGAAGAGACGAACAGAAAGGAAGACCGTGATAGATCCATTAAATTCATGTATAATAATTATAATTTTTAAGCAATTAAGGATCTTAAATGTTTAAGATATTTACTTATACTAAGTGATAATACTGATAAAACGAAAAAATAAAGACAAAAATATCATAATATTATAATAATAAAAAATTAAATAACACAAATTAAACATGATACCGCAAATCTTAAAGAAATAAAAATTTAATTTTATTAGAAAAGTTTAATAAAGGTCATCTTTTATCCTTAAATGATTATTTTAGAAATGAAGATTATGATACATATTTTGAAAATTTTAGAAGATTCAACTCCTTATTAGATATATATACAGATTATATTAAAGTTATCACAAGCATAATAAATCATCATGTTTCAAGGACAATAAAAGACTATTTTAATAAAAAATATATAAGAATTAAAGAAGAGAAATTCAAAAACTTAATATTTAGATACTATTTCTTTGAAGATTATAAATACACTGTATGTACACAAGAAAAACTTGTTTGTATATTACAAATGGTTAAAAATATGCACTAAGACATTATTTATCAACACTTTAATAACTTAGTCAACACATTAAGATTAGATCGACTAAAATTATGATATAACAATCTCAAACTATCAAAAACCCCTCCTTTAAATTAGTATCAAAATTATATGAACATTAAAGATAAAAAAGTTAACATCATTAATTTTAAAGATATTAATAATATTAACTATAAAGTCTAACACCATTCTAACATTTTCTACTAACTTCGAAAACATAAGTAAAAATATGTTAAACCCCACGAACATTTTAAAAATATATCTCAAATAGTTTCCATCTTCATCTATAATTTAGAGCATAAACTAACGGGGAATATTCACTCGCTATTTTTATTGTCTTTCCTCTTTTTTTTTCACATCTAGCATTTATTTTACTTTAACTTTTAGGGAAAATGTGGCTAAAAACCTCACTTGAACATAAAATGTTTGGTACTTAAATCCGGTGTATTGGTAGTTTAATTATTTAAAATAACTGTATTTCTAATTGATTAAAGCTACGAATTTTTTGCCAGGGTTGACACAGAAATATTATATATATATATATATAGATTATACTCTGAATAAAAAGTCCATAAATTAAGTACATGACCGACGCAATAGACTTGAGGTTACAAAAGACTAAACTACCCAGGAATGACTATAAACTTGGTTGGATAAAATGTGGCAGGTAAACTACAAATGGGGAAAATTAAGAATTATCATAAATCCTGTAGTATGTGTGCACAAGAAATAAACAGAAACCACCTTCAATTGAAAGTCCTCTCTAGTCCTCGTTTCCTGCAAACAAAAGATATTTATACTAGCATGACCAGTCCACCACTAACCAATCCATTTTAATATAATATTAATTAACACGATAGCATAATGTGCTATTATTTAATTAATTAACAGCATAATCCATGCTATTAACCAAAAAAAAAACCATGGAAACATACATCAATTAGTGCAAATTAAAAGGTGAAATTATCAATTGGAATTACAAATGTCTAGAACATATTACTTTTCTTGTTTCCAACTCAATTGGGATACATATGGCCACAGAACACGCTAATGATTCTTAAAATTTTGTGCCACAAGAAACAAAGGTAAACTATTAAAGTGGCAACATTTTATCTCCAAGCGCAAACCAATAGCGGGTGAAGGATATGCCATGGACAAAAATCAAGGCAAGTTGCCAGAAAAACCCATCTGAAGTTACATCTCTCATCCTTATTTAACTAGTTTCATGATCTTGGATGCCTTCTCCTGCAATTTTAATTCCTTTATCAACCAGTTGAACCATGGAAATTCGGAAATTCATAATGTCTAACCAAACCAGCAAATAAAATATTACAGACTACTAAAGCTTTTCCATGAAATATCTCGATGTTGCTCATCTTTACCTCGCCATTTACTGAAATAACCCATCTAATGGATAATCAAAGCAAATGGCAAAGAGATACAAAAACATTTGGCCATTCAAAAGTATCTACTGACCGGTAATTAGCTTTAGAAATGCAGCTCTCATAAATTCTATACATTTGTACATGCATGCATCCAATGGAGAATGTATGCACGCACATAAAGAAGCAAGGGTAAAACTTGGACCAATTTCAGAGTAAGACAACAAATAATGAATAAAAGCTCAATAAATTGTTCATAGTATGTTAAAAAAATATTGTTCAAATAATTTACCTCTTTGGCCGGCTTCTATCTTCTTCATAGTCCATCACTCCACCAGGTTCGGAGTAGGCCTCCTCGTGCCCTCGAAAGTCAATGGCGGCCTGAACTTCTGTCACAACGTAAGTAAGACACATCGACCAACGTATTCCAGTATTTTGAATAAATAAATCTCCATAATACTTGTGGAGGAATGACAAAGGATACTTTTTTTTCTCGTAAAAGTACACAGCAATCTTCACTAAAACTTAGCAGCACATCTTATACAAACTATAACTACATGGCATGCCCAACCAGCAAACTACATGGCAGTATGCATTAAAAATTTCCTGTCTTCATGAATAGATTAAATCTCACACTCACATCACTACGCATGGGAAGAACATGACAAAACTATTAAACAAGTTCAATGAATTTCTTTTCCTTGAGGCTGGATTAATCCCACACAAAAAAAATTCAAGGAAAACAATTAGATATGTGCTATGTATCATTCTCTAACAAACTTTCTTCTACTTTTCCTTCTCAATTTTGGGATATGATATGAAAAGAATTCATGACAAAACAAGCATGTTTTGAAAGCAATGAAAAGAGAAAGAGAGCTTCAACTGACCTTGAGGGAGATTGTCTTCTTTATTTCTTCCACCCTATCTTCGACATCCTTTCTGTGTTTCTTGTCCAACTCACTCATAGTATCAGCCCACTTTATCTTTTCCTGAATTGAGACTAGTAGATGGTCCGATGTAGTCAACCTAGGTATCATTCACGAGTACTCTTAGCTATGGTACTACACCTCTTCATAAAGATTATCACAACAAAAAGGAAATTTGAAGGAATATGGCAAGTCATAAAGAAATTTTACTACAGAAATCAGAAACAATAGCAGAAATATGACAAGGAACTATGCCAGATAAATAATGGGTATAGTAATATACTAATATTTATGAGCTTCCTAAAAGATTACAGTTGAGCACATGGAAAAATGGCCATAACACTTCTTCACGTGAAAATAAAGGAAGCTGCAAAATCCAGGTTCATAGCATAAATCTCACAACAATGTTTTATATGCTGAAGCCATACCTCTAGTATTCAGTTTTTGAGAATTGGACACCAATTAAACCAAATATAAATATGGATGAGTTTAAAAATGCCCTATAACCATAAATTTTACCAGTTGGACAGAGTTTGTATCATACTCCCAAGTTGTTCAGGTCTTGGATCTCTCCCTGCAGCAAATTGGACCTGAACAGGAAAAATAAATTAGATACTCTCTGGAGTTATACAATAAACTGAAAGACACAAACGGAAAAAGAGGGAGCATAAAAGCAAGAAAAAAAAATAAGTCACAGCATCAGGACAATGAGCCAAAACCTCAAAGCATCTCCGCAACTGATCCAGCTTTCCCCTGACTATACCCTGAAGAAACGAAATAAATGTCATTCTAATAATCAAATCTTTGATATTTGTTTTTCATTCCATCTTCTCAATTAGAAGCCTAAGCAACCTAGAATGGCTTGATGATGTTTTAAAATATAGCATTAGACAGTGTTGAGTATTGCCTAAATAAATACAAACGAGAAATCAACGTTAACAATAACATGCCCTAATAGAATCATATTATGGTGCAATTCATGCAGAAATTAACAAATCTATATGTCATTAAATTTCATGGACGTAGAGGAGAATTAGCAAACTGAAAGAGCACATACCGCATACATGCACTCATTAATGAGAAAATCCTCAAGCTCACGCACATTAGAGACATCTAACTCCTGCATAAGTTGGTCATAGAGTAACACCTGGAAAGTCTCAAGCATTATGGATTGTAACATAACAAAACATATTACATCGGCTAGAAATACCTGGAAAAGCTTTCAATGCAATACAAAGCATAAACAATACATCCCACATGTTAAATTAAAATTCGAGCCAATTGCTTATGCCATGCCAAGTCAATGCATTGTATACTACACTCATTGTCCGATCCAAATGTTTAACATATTAAATACAAGAAGTTAATCTTAAAGGGAGAAACATCTCTTGGATACAATTCAGTGACATTATCAACAACTGTACGTCAGGCAAGCCTTGGTCGTGTACTATTAATGATGCATGTTTGATGCAGGAGATCGGATATGCTTATTTACTTTCAATTATTTAGCTCTTAACTGTTGTGTCCTTTGTTTAGTTTCAATGTTATTTTTGTTTGTTTTAAACCTTAAAAACTTGACACACAAAACTGTGCATTTTGTGTGGTTGTTTTATTACTTATTATAAAGCTAGGGAAAAGACGGAGACACAGTTTTGCATGACATGGTGTAATAGACCACTTGCTCTTAATAAAAACTTTATCCAGACGGAGCCATAGTAGCTCCTTCTTTATCAGAGTTTGCTTCTGATTGTTACTCCTTTACCCCACGTTTGGTTGGAGGGAATGGAATGGAATCAGAATTGATTCCTTCCATTTTGTGTGTTTGGTTGGACGGAATGGAGGGCGGAATGGAATCTGATTACTAAAAGAGAAGGAATCACAATTCCTTCTCCCACCTTTGGTAATCATTATTCCATTCCCATCTAAACTTTTTTTTTTCAATTTTACCCTCACCTAAAATATAACCTTAAATTCAAATCCCAAATTCCTAAACCCAAAATTTCAAAACCCTAAACCCTAAATCCAAATCCTAAAATCCTAAAACCTTAAACCCTAAAACCCTAAACCTTAAAACATAAATCCCAAAACCCTAAAACATAAATCCTAAATCCCTAAATCCTAAATCCCAAATCCTAAAACCCTAAATCCTAAACCCCAAATCCCTAAATCCCTAAATCCCTAAACCCCAAATCCCTAAAACCCTAAACCTTAAAACATAAATCCCAAAACCCAAAACCCTAAAACATAAATCCCAAAACCCTAAACCCTAAACCCCAAATTCCAAATCCTAAAACCCTAAACCCCAAATCCCTAAACCCTAAACCTTAAACCCTAAACCCCAAATCTCTAAACCCTAAACCCTAAACCTTAAAACATAAATCCCAAATCCCAAAACCCAAAACCCTAAAACATAAATCCCAAAACCCTAAACCCCAAATTCCAAATCCTAAAACCATAAACCCTAAACCTTAACCTACAAATATAACCCCAAATCCTAAATCCCTAAACCCTAAATCACACATCCCAAACCTCAAAACCCTAAACCCTATTTAGAAAAATAATAATTTTAATAATATATTTCTTTTTAATTAAGTAATACTTATTTAGAAAAATAATGATTTCAATAATGTATTTTGTCTGACGAAAAAATAGTAATTAAATGACATTATTTGAACTTTACAGCATGTAGGGGTATTAAGGTCATTTACAGCTTTTTTCATTCCATTCCAGTGGCAAACCAAACACTATAATCTTGATTCTGAGCTTGATTCCAGTGGTCAAACCAAACAAAATTGTTTCCTTTCCATTCCATTCCATTCCGATTCCGATTCCCATTCCATTCCACGAACCAAACGCCACCTTAAGTGCTTCTATGTCATTTGGTATCAGAGCATTCATGTAGCTTCCCTGAATTTCAGATCACCAAATCGACTAAAGGTGTAAATCGTGATTTGGATGAGGATCCATCCACAAAACTGTTACTTGTGTACCTCCAAGAGCAAGTCAAGAAATCTGACACAATTTCAAGCCATCCTTCAGGAATTTCGATCATCAATGACCAGAATGAAGGACAAACTCATCTCAGAGTTGCATCAGCCCCAACCCATAAGCCAAAAATCACTTCCAGCCACCAGCCAACTTCTGCTGGTAAGTCTTTCGTGAAAAACCCAACTCCTCGTGAACCCTCGTGAGACTCCACACCCTATGGGCCTTCACGAAATCACAACCATCACCCATCAGCTAACTACCCAAAGCCTTTAGACCACCCTGAACCATTCACCACCCCATTTTGACCCCATCTACAACACTTTCAGCATACCACCAACATGCAGAAACCTAAACATGAATTTACCATAACCAACCATCCTTTTTCCCGAAACAGAAATTCAGAATTCCCAGGTTTTCAAACTAGGAATGACATACCTCACCATGAAGGCCAAATGATAATTAGTGAATTCTTAGATTGGGTGAGAACTGTTGATAATTTTTTTGATTATATGGAGGTACCAGAAAAGAAGCAAGTGAACTTGGTGGCCTACAGGTGGAGCCAATGCATGGTGGGACAGGATTCAATCCACCAGGAAACGATATGGTCAATTGCCAATAGTGTCTTCGGAATGGATGAGGAATTTTATGTATGATCAGTTTCTTCTAATTGATTATCAACAAATGTTGCTCAAGCAATATCATTCTTGTCAACAAGGTTCAAGAACTGTGACAGAATATGTGGCTGAGTTTTAAGAACTGAGAGCAAGAAATGACCTCGATAAAACTAAGCAAGTGTCAATGGACAGATTTCTGACAAGAAGAAGGTTTAAGGCTCATCACTCACCTTCGTGAACCCTTAAAGAGCAAAATGGACATTCAAAATGTCATTAGTTTCTCAGATGCTGTATCATTGGCCTCTAAATATAAAGAGTCAATTTCTCAAGATCAACAAGAGTCCATTTTCTTGAAAGAATTACCCAGACACTTATACAGACAGAAATACCAATTTTTCTCCTCAAACCTACAAATAACCCACCCTACAACACTCATAAAGGACTATCTGACCCTAAGCAAATTGGAAAACCACCTTTCATCAACCCAAAACCCCAAACAGTTACCAACAACAACAACAATCAATACCCAAGATCTAACATAATGAAGTGTTTTAAATGTAATCACTAATCAACCTGGACACAGATCCAGTGATTGTCCTCTTAGAAAAACAGTGAACATAGTAGAAGGGACTGAACAATTTGAAGATCGATCTGAAGATGCTGGAAATGAAGTTCTAAAAGAAGTGGAATTCCTTAAAGCTGATGATGGGAGATGTTCACTGGAATATTACATAGGCTTCTTTTGATACAAGAGAAAACAAGGCAACTCAGAGACATGTGATTTTCAGAATCAAATGTACAATCCAAAAGGTGTGAGGTGATTATTGACAGTGGGAGTTCTGAAAATATGGCTTCCAATACTTTAATCAAGGCCATGGGTTATTAACAACTAAACATCCAAAAACCTTACAAGATTGGTTGGATCAAAAGAGGGCTAGAATCTAAGTGATTGAAACATGCCAAGTTTCCTTATCCATTGGAAAGTTTTATCAAGAAGTGGTAGAATGTAATGTATTAGACATGGATGCTTGCCATGCTCTTCTAAGAAGGCCTTAGTAATATGACAGAAACACCACTCACAAGGGACTAGACAATACCTATCTTTGTGTGGCAAGAAAAGACTATAGTACTAGTTCCAGAGTAGGAGAAGAGCATAGTACAACCTAACAAAGTTTCTAGAGTTTCTTTGATGCTAAACATTGGTGGCCTTGAGGTGATCAAAGAAATGAAGAATCACTCTACATTTTGGGTGTTATTAATAAAAAAAGTCTAAAATAATGAGTCTACTGTCTCAGAAGTTTTACATACTCTATTAAATGAGTTTGAGTATTTAAGTCCTGAGGAACTACCTAATGAGGTTCCACCATTGAGGAATATTCAGCATAGAATAGATTTAGTTCCTAGATGAAGACTGCCCAACCTGCCTCATCATAAAATGAGTCTCAAAGAACATGATTCCTTGCAACAGATTGTAGTTGACCTATTAACCAAAAAAGCATGTGCAAGAGAGCAACAGTCCTTGTGTTGTGCCAACACTCCTAGTTACAAAGAAAGATAACAGTTATAAGATATGTGTGGATAGTAAAGCCATAAACAATATAACTACCAAGTATCGATTTTCAATTCCAAGACTGGAAGATATGTTGGATAAATTGGAGAGTTCTAATGTGTTTTCCAAATTAGATCTAAGGAGTGGATATCATCAAATCAAGATTAACCCTAGAGATGAGTAGAAAACAGCATTCGAGACAAAACAGGGAATCTATACGTGGATGGTAATGCATTTTAGGCTTTGCAATGCCCAAGTACTTTCATGAGACTCATGAATCAAGTACTCAAGGCTTTTAGTGGACACTTTGTAGTAGTGTACTTTGATGACATCTTGATATTTCACAAGTGTAAAACAATTCAAACATTTGAGACGTGTATTGGAGGCTCTGAGGGAAAATAAACTTTATTTGAAGCTAAAAAATGTGTGTTCCTCACTAAGAGTTTAGTTTTCCTTAGGTTTGTGATTAGCTCAAGAGGTATTTCAGTGGATGAAAGAAAAGTACAAGTATTTCAAGAGTGGCCCGAACGTAAGAATGTTGGGTTAAAAGTTTTCATGGTTTTGCAACTTTTTACAGAAGATTTATATAGGGTTTTAGTATTCTCATGGCTCCTATAACAGGGTGTTTGAAAAAGGGGCAATTTCAATGGGGTAAAGAACAAGAAAAATGTTTCAAGTTGATTAAAGATAGACTAACAAGTGCATCGATACTGGCTCTTCCTAATTTTGATTGACATTTGAGGTTGAAACTAATGCTTTAGGTGTTGATATTGGAGCTATGTTAACGCAAGAAAGAAGGGTGATTGAATACTTTAATAAAAAACTAAATAAGTCTAGACAAAGTGTTCCACTTATCAACAAGAATTTTATGCACTAGTAAGGGTTCTAATGCATTGGGAACATTATTTAGTACAAAAATAATTCATTTTACAAAGTAATCATTTCCTCCATCCTCAACTCTCAAAAGCATTTGAACAAAATGCATGCCAAGTCAATGTTTAGACACAAGTTTTGTTTTGTGTTCAAGCATAGGAATGGGAAATTGAATGTAGCCGCTGATGCACTCAGTAGAAGGAAGTACATCATCACTATCATAAAAAGTGAACTGACCTGTTTTGATCGTCTAAAAAATGTGTACCAAGATGATGACGACTTTGACGAAATTTGGAAGAAATGTGTTCAAAAACACTATCCTAGTGACTACTTTCTACGAAAACGATACCTATTTAAGGATCAGAAACGTTGTATTCCTAGAACATCTCTCGGAGAACATTTATTCATATAATACCATACCAATGGTCCAGCTGCCCATTTTGGGAGGAATAAGATAATTTCCAACTTAGGAAAAAAATTCTTTTGGCCCAAGATGAGAAGAGATATTAGAAGGTTCATTGAGCACTGTCCCATTTGTCAAATAGCTAAAAGTGTTTCCCAAAACACTGGTTTGTATATCACCTCTTGCTATTCCATAGAATAGTTGGGAAGATATCAATATGGATTTTATTTTGGGACTCCTCAGGGCAAAAGAAATGCGTCATAGCTCAGCTTAGGCACCTTTTTAATGTTAGGATATACTCGTGGACCCCGTACTCTACCATGGGAGGATCTGTAGACTCCAAATCCAATCTGAGGTACGTTAACGAGTTCCTTTCGTCTTCCTCAAGCCTTGAATCTAGGATCTAGTCCTTAAGTACCACAGATTCATAGAGGTTAGTACCAACTGAGAAGACTCATAGACACATCGATTCAGTTATGGTAGTAATGGAGGTTCTCAAAATGCCACATTTCATAGCGTGCAAAAAGACATCAAATGCAAGCCATGTGGCTCATTTATTCTTCAAGGAGGTGGTAAGACTACATCAAGTACCAAAATCCATCGTCTCTGATAGAGATGTGAAATTTACCTGCCATTTTTGGCGTGAATTGCATAGGAGATTTGACACTATTCTCAAATTCAGTACGACTTGCCACCCACAAGCTGATGGGCAGACAGAAGTGGTGAACAAGACACTAGAGGACATGATCAGGTGCATCAATGGTTCCAGACTAAACTGTGGGATTTAGCTTTAGCATAAGTTGAGTTTGCTTACAATGGCATGATTCATAAATCAACTAACGAATCCTTTCAAGATAGTGTATACTAAGGTAACTAGTTTCAAAAGCTCAGTAGCATCCAAGACAGCAACAAATATACAAGAAGTGCTGACAGAATTTACGATTCATTTGGAGTCAGCTAACAAAAACTACAAAGATAGGGCAAACAAGAGAAGAAGTAAATAATTTGAAGGGGATATGGTCATGGCCCATATTGGCAAAGGAAGAATACCAGTCGATACTTACTCCAAATTGCAAGATAGAAAAATGGGGCTATTTAGAATCTTTCACAAAATTAATCCTAATGCTTATGTTTTGGATTTACTTGAGGATTTCAACATATCAACAAATTTCAATGTAGCAAACATGTTTGGTACTTCCCACTTGAAGTTTTCCTTCTCAAAGTCGACCCAGAAGAGTATTGTCCTCAGAAGGGGGACAATTGATAAAGGATATCAGATATGCTTATTTACTTTCAATAATTTAGCTCTTAATTGTTGTTTCGTTTGTTTAGTTTCAATGTCGTTTTTGTTTGTTTAAAGCTTAAAAACTTAACACACAAAACTGTACATTTTGTGTGGTCGTTTTATTACTTACTATAGTGCTAGGATAAAGAGGAAGACACTCTTTTGCATGAGATGTTGTAATAGAATACTTGATCTTAATAGAAACTTTATCTAGACAGAGCCACAGTAGCTCCTTCTCTATCAAAATTTGCTTCTGATTGTTACTCTTGATGAGCAATATGTTACCAGGAACTCAAAGTAACAAATTATTTGAATTTCAATATATTGGAGGATTGGCGATTATGATTCAAACAAATAGGTTAGTCAACAGGTCCAATGTGCTTAAACGAAGAAGAGAGTCCAACACAAAAGGAGTAATACCTTGTTTGACTCAGCCAGAGTAAGAACAGTAAGCTGTCTCAGCTTTAGAACTTGCCCAGGTGCCAACTGCAGAAGACGACCAGCATCACCTACACAAGACTCCATATTATACAATTATGCATAGCAAGTTCCAACTTTATAACTGAAACAAGAGATAATATTATTGTTAATGTATTCTGACAACACTTAGACAGTTATAACTTATATCTTAGCCTTTTCACTTTTCTTTGGGCGAGCTTCTGTTTTCGTTTGAGCTTTGAAAAGAAGACAACAATTCAAAAAGGAGCCAGTGGCCTCAAGCCCTCAGACACTTAACACACAATCAACATATTTATGCTTGACATTAAGATCATAATATAAGAAATAAAATAAACTGACCATCAAACAAATTAACAGTAGCGAGCTAGTGTACATCATTAAAATGAAACAAAAGTTATGTTCTTACTCTTGTAATCGCTCCAAGTCCCATGTGCAAACAAGCGCAGCACGTCCAGATATACAGAATTTTCTGTTCCTTCCAACTGCAGACATTTGCAGGAAATAACTCAGAAGAATAATATCTAATAAAATGCAGAAGATAACAAGATATACTACTCAATAGAAAATTAATGCATAAGATATACGGTGCAAGAAATCAAGTGAGTAGTTTATAGGTTCATCTGGTGATCACTACTTTCAGAGAACACCCTTTTTCTCCACGAGTAATGTGAATACGTTTATCAGCTTAAGCGGGGCAATAATCATCCAACTATCCAAGAACATAAGTCAGTATCGCATTAATTCATTGAAAGATTATAACGCAACATAATATTGACCCAAAAAATTTGGGATAGTTAACAGAAACAAGCAATGACCATTGCAGCATTCACTGGCAAATCTGAGTGAATATTGATTTCAACCCACGACTAGAATTCAGTATACGAGGCTAATGTATTATCAACAAAAATCAACGCATGACACAGCGAGAAGTAGATAAAATCTTACATACACATATTTTTCCGTATCTTTCCTGTATTTAAATAAACAAGGACCCCAAAGGAAAAATAAAGTCGGAGTGACATTGCCAAAGGAACTATAAAATTGGGCGTTTCACCTTTTCAATTATTTGAATATTCTTCCAAAAAGAATAAGAATGGAAAAAAATTGAGGGCGGAAGCAATTCGTGCATAGTTTTTAAAAAATTAAAAGTTAAGTGATCGAAACCTCTAGAATGGAGGGAACGGCGAGAATCTCGGAAAAGGCGAATAGCGAAGGATGTGAAGTAGCCTCCGCAACAAGTGATCCGAGGGCTGAACCCTGGAGAACCGATGCCTGCTTCACATAGTGGTCGATGAACTCCGCCTGCTTCTGCTCTATATCCATCTCAAAATAAAAACAAGACAGAACAAAAAGTTAACACGCCCCAGAAAATAGGGGGGAAAACAAATAATTGATAGGTTAAGAAGTGGAGGGATTCAAGGACGTTGAAGGAGTAGAAGGGAATAAGAAACAGAAGCTAGGGTTTTGAACTGGAAAACAGAAGCGACAAGGGAGGAAATAGAAAGAGAGAGAGAGAGAGAGAGAGAGGGAGGAATAGGGTCAAGCTCAAAAACTACGGGTTCGGACTGGATATTACAGTCACATGTATACTTTTGTGGTAAATACTAAATACTATCCGATAATTATCATAAAAATAATATCTAATTCTTATATTTATTTTTTTAATAATTTAGATCTATTTTTATTAAAAATTAACTATACAAAGGGAAAGTTAAAATATATTTTATCATGTATGTTGTTTGGAGAGAATTTTATGGTTAGAGATTCTAGTGATTTCTAGAGAAAAGTAAAAAATATGAACAAATGAATAGATTTTATATTCTTCTCATTTAAAAGATATATATATGTATGACATCTTACGCACGTGGCAAGATACATATAAGCGATCTATATACATGGTTACATATGTAATAAAAAATAGAAAGCAGATCGCTACAAGTGTTGTACACAAATAAATGAAGGTCGTTATATGTATGTCGCTCATGGAGAGAGAGAACCGTGATCACATCGAGATATCATAGTTTCACCAAGTCTTGACATCCAAGACCTCACCGCTTGATAATGAGGTATTTTTGTCGGCCGGGTTGTATGCTCTATCAAGCTCGTTGGGCCCAGACTATTTGTTAAGTTAGTCCTATATCTTCGCTATACCCTAGCGGGGTACCTGTACTTATTATGTCGTATGTCTGTTACATATTTAATACCAAACATTAACTCTCATATTCTCTTGATTTTGAGAAGTCAAAGGAATAATATTTGTGTGTTGATTTTAATTTAAATAAACCATTTTAAACGATTCAATGTATCTAAGTATATAACGGTCATTCAGATGATAAAATTTTCGATCGTGTGGTTATTTAACTACAAACAATATTCCTTTAATTAATTTTATTTTTTAGTTAAACCTTTCAGCTTCCCGCTCACTTTATAAATAGTGAAGAAATTTACTTTTACCATACGTTTTAACTCAAATTTATTTTCAGAGAATTTCGACCTGTTAAGTGTTTTATTATTATTCCGCTTTGTCTGTCCGTTTAGAAAAATACTTAGTCTATTTTTTAGTTCATTCGTTTAACGATGTCAAAAGGAGAACCAATCCATTCTCTATTTGTAGGTCGAGATTCAAATGACCTACATTCACATTAAGTAATTTATTATTAATTTTATTTTAACATGTCTCAAAAAAAAAATAGGTGGTTCATCCTATGGCAATGTGATCTAGGTTATTAGGTAATTCACCTGATACTTATATAATACCAAATATTATATTAAGTCCCCTATTTACGAGGTTACCAAGTTGTTAAAAGTATATTCCTATTATTAATCCAACTTTGAAAGGGTAAACCCTTCAGGTTCTATTCAGGTTTCGTTATTAACTCTAAAATCAAGTCGTCATTTAAGTGCTACCTGATCGTCATATAAACGTTGCCTAATCAAGCCGTCATATAAGAGTTACTGGATTAGGTCTTGTGTGCATAGGTGACCCAGGTCATTTACTTTGACTTGAAGATCTTGGTCTTCAGGTCTCGACTCTGAGGTCGCTAGGTGAATGCTATTATGCCACTCCATTGTTACAGAGGAACAATTAAGTAATCCTTACGAATAAGGAAGGTGGATGGCCTTGCTATTGGAAGTCATATATCTAAACCCTTATTTGTCACGTAGCCTAAGAAGTGGGGCTTTTATTGCACCGCACTACACTATGATATGGTATTTTCAAACTAGGAATAAAGCATTGCCTTATAGCGAACAGATGACTCATATACCCTAACTACCCCAAAGAACTAGGGACCTAAATGCTCTACCTCAATGAAAAATATGTGAATTGTTATGTCTATATTTCTTTTAATACCAAAGTAGTAGGGTGAACTGAGGTCCCTTTCGAAGGAAGTGGTGGAACTTATCAAAAAAGATTAATAGCCCACATTCAGATACAACATGCCATGGTGATATATTGACCCACAGTTAGATGCGACATGCGAGGGTGAAATATCTAACCCCTCACATGCGCTTCCATAAGAGGAGTAGTTTGCCCTGGAACTCAAGTCTCTTTCTTAAGACGTATTTCAGATTATGAGCGGATCATTTAATAATACCTACATTTTAACCATGTTGAAACACATCTGGCGTCTCAAATAGGGGAGTTAGGGGACTTCACCTCCAATCATAAGGCATAGGACGTATCTTGCATCTCGAGTGGGAGGGGTTAGGAGACTTCACCTCCAATAATGAGGCATAAGACATATCCCGCATTTCAAGTTGGGGGATCAAGGGACTCCACCTTCAATCATGAGGCATAAGATGTGTCCTGCATCCCAAGCAAGAAGGTCAAATGACTTTTCCCAACTTAGGGGCATGAAATAAGACACCCAAAGTCTGATTGCGAGCATATTTCCCATCTCGAGTGGGGGGTCAGAGGACTCCTCCTCCAATCACGAGGCATAGGACGTATCCTGCATCCCGAGTGGGGGGTCAGAGGACTCCTCCTCCAATCACGAGGCATAGGACGTATCCCGCATCCCGAGTGGGGGGTCAGGGGACTCCTCCTCCAAGTGAGAAGGTCAAATGACTTGTCCCTACTTAGGTATGAAATAAGACGCCCAAAACATAATTGTGAGCATATTTCACATCTCGAGTGGGGGGGTCAGGGGACTCCACATCCAATCATGAGGCATAAGGTGTCTTGCATCTCAAGTGAGAAGGTCAAATGACTTGTCCCCACTTGGGTACGAAATAAGAAGCCCAAAACATAATTGCGAGCATATTTTGCATCTCGAGTGGGGGGGTTAAAGGACTCCTCCTCCAATCACAAGGCATAGGATGTATCCAGCATCCTAAGTGGGGGATCAGGGGACTCCTCCTCCAATCACGGGGCATAAATTTCACGAGATAGGCGACATACGAAGGTGAAAACCGTACCCTACATGTGCTCCAAACTTTGAGGAATTGATCACTTTAATATTTTGCAAAATGTGCAACATGCGAAGGTGAAAACCCTACCCCACATGTGCTCCAAATTTTCCTTGCAAGAAGAAAGTCAATACTTTGACAAACTCATAGTTAAATACTCTAAATATGGGAGTTCATGTATCGACCTTACGCGCCTAAAGAAAACACAGTGCGAACTTCATAATAACTTCATCAATATTTGGATAATGAATTGGTCGTATACGCTATATATGGAGTGAATAGTCCCACTTTATAATAATTTCATCAACAATCTTTCTTGTCATGATGGGATAGATAATATGACTAGATAAATCCATCAACATGGGAATGAATTGTCAATATCTTGATGAATACCGAATCGCTATAAAAGACCCAAGTATGGGCACTAATAATTAGGACAACATAAGTAAAGTTTACAGGTCATACCTGATTAATGGACGTCATTAAATAGTCTTTGAAGATCGAAGTATTGTCATATGTGAATGAAGTGTTGACCCTCTTATAATTTCTTTTTACGATGCATAGATTACACATATCTCAAGGTGCACCAAGCTTTACCTCATTCGCCAAAATCAACCCCTACATCATATAAAGAAGGGCATGTAATGATCAATTCATACATCATATAAACGCACCTCGCTTGAAGCGCATAAGCTTCCCTTATTTTTGTTGGAAACTCCATCCTCAGTATTATGGCGATATTCATTATGTTTGTACCTATGGCATACTTGGATCATGTTGAGTAGTATTTAGTTCTTTCTTATACTTAAGATTGTTGTTTTCCATGATAGATGTATATCACAACAGAAATCACGAACTGGTGCTAAAATAGTAAGCGTATAGAACTGTATGTAAAAAAAAAGTTCAATGGTGCCACCGTTTCCAATGGACAGCATGTTTAGAACAACCATAACTTCGGTAATCATAAAACCCTAGTTGTGCTCATGTCTATCCCGGAGTTCCATTCTCAATTCCAATTCGAAAACATAATTCCTTAAGTTGTTTTCCTACTTATTATCTTAATTCAATTCCAACATCTCTATCTCTGAAAAACATCGTGCTCATATATAAAACTGATAGCTCCATCAAGGTGAAAAATAGCACGTTGCATACCACTTTATCATATCAATCCCAACAATTCAATTTTACCTCGCACGAGTACTAAACTCAAAGCAATCTATGTAACAGGTCGAGTAGGCGCAGTTCGTTCTGCATCAACATAGTAATATGTGCAAGCGAGACTAGAGAGACAAGATGTCAAACGATAGGTAACACAATTTGCCTTTTCACATAGGTCAATCCAAACACAACCCGTAAGTGATTGAATCAACAAGGAATCCAAGAATTAGAGTGATATTTTTTACAATTTCCACTCCGGTTTTAATTCTTAGGCTTCGTGATAGTTGGGAAAATTCGTAGTTCAGAAACTACTACTTTTCTCATAAATTAGTACTTAGTATTTGGTGTGTGATTAAACATTGAATTGGGTATAAAATGGTTTATGACTTTATTTATTGCTTATTGCACGATTCTTCTATGCGAACCAAAAATGGGTCATTTTTTACTCGAGATTCAATTCTAATAACCTGGGTGTAATCCTTGTAGCCCCAATGAACGTTGGTCGATGATCTAACCAACCAAAATTGTAACTCCCCATGTCGTTCTTTTTACTCATTGGTCGCACAACCTGTTTCGTTCTTCAAATCGCGACGTTATCAATTTACTTAGCACGTAACTCCACCTCTAGTTCTTCACTCAACGCGTTAGTCGATAATCGAACCAATTGAACCAAGTCACAAAATAGAGGAAACAACTCTCAAATAACCCCAAACAGCACGGAACGAGCTGGGAATGAAACTGACAACAGTTAGCAACTTGCCTTATTCGTTTAAACATCATAACAGATCGTCCCTGTTAGCAATCTCGCGATTCACTTTACCAGCCTCAACGACCTGTGTCATTCTGATTCAAGCAACGTGGGGCATCTATTCATTTCTTTTCAGTTCGCCAGCTCCAATCGGTCAACCTCTAGTGCATTATTCCTCAAATCGTGGCATATTGGGCTCATCTATTCCAACCCAGTCTGTATCACTTCAGGGATTTCATACAGAGTATTGGATTACTTTATGTTGTTGTTATAATTGAGAAAGTTCGAAAGTTGGTACCAGAGAAAATATAGCAAGGTTGTTTTTCATTCGGGTCGAGCTGGGCCCAGTTCGTTCAAGAGTTTGCACAACCCACATCTCCTCAGCCCATTTCTATAGGTCGTTCATTGCGCATAGATTTGTGTAGTCTATTTCCAGTTCGTTCAAGAGTCCATAACCCACAAACTCATCTTCTCAGCCCGTTTCTACAGGTCGTTCATAGCACACTGGTTTATGGTTGTTCATGGTGGAGTTGTTTTCATATTGGAAGCAAATCCACTCACTAGTTTGTAACAGGTATCTCGTTCATCATTTATAGAAACCAATCAGTTCTTCTAGGAAGAAATGGCCAGAGAAATGATGGTAGGTGTCTAGCACAGCTTGTCTTTATTACACCAGAACTAATTGGAGATCGACTTCCATTATTCATAATTTTACTTGCTTTGTACCAGTAACACGAGCTCGTAATCGACTTCCATAGATCATTGATTAACCAGGCCACGAGATAGAGCTATTTATTTATTTAAACATTACAACAAATCGTCCATGTTTTGTGATTTGTTCAGGCTATAGTTCCCACTTTGACTCAACCTGAGTCAGATAATCCTAAATGCCAATCCATCCCTCTTCCCAACTGCCCGAGATCTACTTTGCTTCTCCTAATCACCCATTTTTTACAACATTTTTGTGTGGAGTAAATATCCCTAAAATACGAGATAATTCTTGGCTCAAAATCATACCAACCTACTAGATCTCATATGGATCTAAGAACAACCAGCAAAGAACAACCAGCGCTTGTTAATTTAGCTCATGGTTGGGTGATTTGGACCAACATTTTGCCATTAGTTCACTCCTAATCTGCATTTGCCATGATTCATCGTGGTCCTACTATAGCGACCTACAGGTCGCCCTGTCTTCTGCGTCAAATCCATCATAGTAGATTGTGCGAGCGCTCATTATTCTAGCTTGCTACCTATTCATGTCCATTTTGTGTGTGCAAGTAAATGTCCCTAAAACGAGATAATTCTCCTTGGAATAAAAATGAAGGTCTCAAATGCCAACTATGGACTATAAAGATTTGAGTTCCCACAGACGATGCCAATTGTTTGGAGAGAATTTTTTGGTTAGAGATTCTAGTGATTTTTAGAGAGAAGTAGAAAATATGGACAAATGAATAGATCCTGTATTCTCCTCATTTAAGGGGTATATATATGTATGACATCCTACGCACGTGGCAAGATACGTATAAGCAACCTATATACATGGTTACATATGTAATAAAAAATAGAAAGCAGATCGCTACAAGTGTTATACACAAATAAAGGAAGGTTGTTATATGTAGGTCGCTCAAGGAGAGGAAGGACCATGATCACGTCGAGATATCATAGTTTCACCAGGTCTTGACATCCAAGACCTCGTCGTTTGATAACGAGGTACTTTTTTTGACCGGGTTGTACGCTCTATCAAGCTCGTTGGGCCCAGACTATTTGTTAAGTCAGTCCTCTATCTTCGCTATACCCTAGCGCGGTACCTGTACTTATTAGGTCGTATGTCTGTTACATATTTAATACCAAACATATATAATTTTATGTATGATAGTTATGAAATATATACTTGATTTACGACTATTTAAAATCTGAAGGTTTCTTCGATTTTTCTTGAGAGATTTAATATTCTTAAGAAACTTAATAAAGAGCTTAAATATAAGATTATATGTAAATGTTTTGTCCACGAAAATAACCAATATTTATAGTATTTACAGACTCCTCCTTTGATATTTTCATGTGCCAAAATCACTCTGTCACTACATGATACTTATAAAAATAAGATAAAAAATACTACAATGTCCTAGACTGCATAAGAGAACTATCCTATGATCTGATAAATCTATCTTCGTTGCAATTTGACAAATTTATATATAATTAAAATCATATAAACATAGTATGAGAGCTTTAATTGAAAGACTCATTGTACATTAGTTTAATTTATATTAAAATAAGTAAAGTGTAAGGAGCAATCATGTAATGCATGTAGATTAATCAAGCATGACAAAAAACAAAATAATGCAAATCATTCTTATCCTAAATATGTTCTACACTTATAAGTATAACAACATAAAACATGATAATGAAACAATAAATCACTCTTTCTCTCGCGTTTTGACATGCAAAAAGAATAGAGCACTTGAGAAACTACAAATTTAAAAACAATTAATTATAAATGTATGCAATGATGTTATGGAACTAAACTCCCCTAAAGGTTAAAAGGTAATATAAAAACAAATCAATGTAAAAGTGCAACGTGATTTAAACTCCTTATAAGTTTTACGACTCTTTAACCGTAAAACCAATTAATTATTTAAATAAATAAAGAGAATAAAAAAACTAAAATCTGGATTTTATTTATTTATTTATAAATAACTACATAGGATAATAAAACTCATTTAATCACAAACAAGCACACAATCAATTAAAAAATTATTTTTTACTTAAAATTTTGATTATCTATTGTATAAATAAGTAAAATAAAAGAGACATACAAGCACACTTAGCACATATAATGATATATTGATATTTACTTAAAAGTAGTACATATCTTTGAACTATACAACTATGTCAATTAAGTCATTTATGATTAATAAAGAAAGATTAAGGAAAAAAGTATCACCTATCATATAAAATTGCTATCGAGATTTCAATCTCACAAAATAATATCTAATGAGAGAGAAATTTAAAAATTTTGTTTCTCTTTATTTATAAAAAAGAAAAAAAAATTATTTTTAACCTATTTTGGTTTTTTTTTTCTTTTTATGCATGTAAAGTACATTTTTTTATCAAGATCTCAATCTCACAAAATAAAATATATCTATTAAGAGAAAACTTTAAGATTATTATTTTTCTTTATTTATAAAAAAGGTAAAAAATTATTTATTTATTTTTAACCTATTTTGGTTTTTTTCTTTTTGTGCATGTAAAGTATATTTTTTTATCAATATTTTAATCTCATAAAATAAAATATATCTATTAAGAGAGAACTTTAAGATTTTTGTTTCTCTTTATTTATAAAAAAGATAAAAAATTATTTATTTATTTTTAACCTATTTTGGTTTTTTTTTGTGCGTACATTTTTTTATAAGCAAAGTACCTTTTTTGTATAATCTTTTTAGTTTAATTTTTTACATGCACGAGTCATAAACCTCACATGATGACTTCTACACTAGTTGTAAGGTGTAGGGACTATGAGTGTTGTCTATTTTTGTAGACAAAATATTTATCTGTAAATTTGTTTTTAGGCCTATTATTAAGTCTATCAAGAAAAGCCAAACAAATACTCGAGTTCCAGATAATTGTACTTCAAGTATATCTTTGATAACTACGACACATAGGATTACATTTATGTATTTAGTAGCACATGCTTATAAATCTGAAATTATTTTTAGTGCTAAAATATGAAATAAGATATACTAAAAGATATTAGATAAGATATACTAAAAGATATTAGATAAGATATACTAAAAGATATTAGATAAGATATACTAAAAGATATTGGATAAGATATACTATAAAATAAGATATGCTAAAAGATATTAGATAAAATATACTATAAAATAAGATATACTCTAAATTATAGTTAAAATCTTTAGCATAAAAGATAGCATAAAATCCATTTTAAAATATATTAGATACGATATACTCTAAATTATATGTGAAATCTTTAGCACAAAATCTATTTCAAAAGACATCTATTTTAAATAGGAGTCTTCTTAATTAGTGAGTATTACTAATCTTATTTGTAATAGAAAATATATTTATCAATCATATATGAATTATCTTAATTAATGAGTATTATTAATCCTATTTATAATAGAAAAGATATTTATCAATTACATAGGATTAATGGTTTTAATTTTTCCTATAAATAAAACTCATTCCTCATTGTGTCAATCAATCATACAAGAGCATTATTCTATTATTCTTAATTTCTCTCTCTTGTTTTACAAATATAATATCATAATTCTTTAGACTTTTTTTATTTAGTTAATTTATCAAATATTGGTGGTTATGTTTGATTGATTAATAAGTCTAATTATTTTATGATATTTTGATAATATGTTCTTATGGCTTCTTCTTTATTTTTGTTGTTAAATTGTTAGATCAAATAATTATTTTTGTCATATCATAATTATTTTATTTGATTATTAATCTTTAAAGAAACTATTTTTATTGAACTTGTGCTTGATCTTTTTACTCTAGGATTTGCTAGTTGATTTAATTTAATTGACATATATTTTGAATCATCTAGTTAGGATTATTCATTATTAAATCAATTCTAGAACACACACGGGCACTTGTGTTTTTGTGCTAACTATTTTGCAGTTACTTCGGGAACGTATCTGATTAGCAGGAAGCTTATTGGGACGTTGGTTTGGAAACCGCTCATGCTAATATTGGAAACTGTGAAAATGGAGTAGTGGTTTGTAAGTAAAGTACATTGGGACAATATCCTAGAGAGGGTAGCATAAGACTGAGTTTGTACTTGAACATTTGATTTTCATAGTGGAAAGTTAGGTGGTCCGGTGGATCGTTGGTTTTCCTCTTAGGTCATGGTTGTGGCCTAGGTTGTTTTCATCTAAAAATATCGTGTGTTATTATTTTATTTCTGCACTTATTTTTACACACGATTGCATGCCTAACTGGTTTGTTTAGGTTATTAAATTATAAATTGGTAAAAATTAAAATAACTTATTCATCCCCTCTAGGTTAATTAGGTCCATGATTTATAAAATTACAATTAGTATCAGAGTCAACACTAGATACACTTAGTGTTAGTTCTACAGATTTTTATTATGGATCATTCTTTTGAGGATTATAGCTCAGATGATGAGGAACTTGAATATTCTTTTCTCTCTAAATATAATGTTAAAAGTTCTAAAGAATTATTATATAAATGTCTTAGAGCCATATAATAGAATAATAGTTTAAATACAAAAATAGAAAAATTAAATGAACAACTTGAGGCACATGAATTTTTTTCTAATAAATTAAAAGAAGCGAATGATATCTTGCAAAAACAAAATAATGCTTTGAATTTGAGTCTTGTAGGTTTGAAAGAAGAAAATAACAAGCTTGTTGAAGATAATAAAAATCAAGTACAAGAGCTCAAAAAATCATGTGAAGTAGTGGAGAGACCTACCATTAGAGCTCGACAATTAGATAAAATATTGAGCATTGGTAAGTCACATGGTGATACACATGACTCTGGTTATAAGGATGAGAGTTCCATACCTTCAACATCAAATACCACATTTGTAAGGCCCTTAAATTCTACTCCTTTTGTTACTACTTATGCACAAAGAATTATTGCACCTGTGGTAGAAAAAGTTGTTAAGTTTGTATATGTCTGTCATCATTGTGGTAGGAAGGTCATATAAGACCAAAATGTAGATTTTTGAGGAATGCTCTTGAACTTAATAATTCTTTCCATGTTTCACATAGTAGGACCTATAAGCATCATCTATCTATGCATGCTACATCATATTCAAGGATGAATGTAAATTATAATAACGTGTTCAAAAATTCTACAAAGAAGCATGAAATCTTAGGTTCAAAGAGGCAAGTAAAATTCAATACTTTTAATGCTAGGACTCATTATCATCATCCTACTATGCATATTGCATCTTCATTTGGGATGAATGAGAGAAATACAACTAAGTCCAAGAACACACATATGAAACCTAAGTTTGTTGAGTCCCAACCCAACGATATAGTGAACCAAAATGCAAGAAAATGTGGGTTAGGAAAGGTTGTTTTTTTCTAGTCACTTGACCATATTTTATTTCTTCATCTAGTTATTTTTGTTAGAGTGCTTAAATGAACCTAGGTGAGTAATCTTTATTTTATTTATTATTTAAACTTAAAAAAAACATAATCTTTATTTGGCCAACATGGTATTGAACTTATTCAACACTTAGAGACATATAAGCTTATTTTTAATGACTTAACTAATTTTGATATTTATTATATAAATGATTCTACAATTTTGACTTATGCACACACATATTCTTGTACATGTGATGATCAATGTTGACATAAACTTATTCACACACTCACGAACACACATATATGTCATGCTTGAAGTTTATGAAATTTCTTGAAAGACTTTAGGATTTCAACTAATCTTAACTGTAAAAATATGTTGATATATATTTCTTACTTGTTAAAACTTTACCGTATGGAGCCACCTAGTATTGAGAGAGCTACCTACTATGATGTGTGAAGCTACCGCAGTGAGCGGAGAGGGCTAACTCACAACTAGTGTGAAAGGCATCATGCTAGGTTTATGACTCGTGCAAAAAAAAAGAATAAAAGATTATGCAAAAAACGATTACCCATAAATCTTATACATTGAATGCACAAAAAGATAAGAGCCAATAGAGGTTAAAAAATAAAATAAAAATATCATTTATCTCATATATATAATAAAAATAAAATTAAGTCCTCTTTTAATAAATATATTTTATTTTGTGAGATTGAAGACTCAATTATAATTTTACATGATAGGTGATATTTTTTTTTTAGTCTTTCTTGATAGGTCATAAATAAATTAATTGACATATTTATGGAGTTTAAATATATATACTACTTTAAGTAAATGTCAATATATCATTATATATACGAATTGTGCTTTTGTACCTCTTCTACTTTACTTATTTATTTATATAATAAATAATCAAAATTTGAGTTGAAAATTGGTGAGTTCTCAATTGGTTATGTGCTATTTTGTGATTAAATAAGTTTAATACCTTATGTGGCTATTTATGTAAATTTAAAAAAAATAAATAAATAAATAAAAATCATATTTTTTTTCATTTACATCATCTTTTCATTTATTACATTTTTAACTGGTTTCTAAGTTAGAGAGTCATAGAACTTAGAGAGAGTTTAAAACACATTGCACTTTTGCATTACTCTGATTTTACATTACTATATCTTTATGAGGTGTTTAGCTTCATTACTTTGTCTAATACTTTGTCCTTCTTATATGTCAAAAAGTGGGAGAGAATAATGTGTTTTACTTCCATGTTTTTATTTTGTTATACATATAGAGGGAGAATATATTTAATTAAGCTTTATTGATATGCACACTACATGATTATTCTTTACACTTCGCTTATTTTTATGTAAACTGAACTAATGTACAATGAGGCTTTCAAGGCAAGTTGTTGTTTGCTTTGCCTATGTCTTTTCAGTTACTTATAAACTTGTCAAGTTGCAGCGAAGATGGATTCACCGGACCATAGGATAGTTTAGTTATGGAGTCTAGGAAATAATTGTATTTTTTCTTATTCCTATAAGTGTCATATAGTGAAAGAGAGATTTTGCCACACGAAAATGCCAAATGGGGGTTTGTAAGGACTAGAAGTGTTGTTTATTTTCGTGGATAAAATATTTATCTGTAAATTTGTTTTTAGGCCTGCTATCAAGTCTATCAAGAAAAGCTAAACAAATGCTCGAGTTCCAGATAATTGTACTTTAGGTATATCTTGGATACTACGACCCATAAGATTACATTTATGCATTTAATAGCACATGCTTATAAATCTGAAATTATTTTTAGTGCTAAAATATGAAATAAGATATGCTAAAACATATTAGATAAGATATTCTATAAAATAAGATATGTTAAAAGATATTAGATAAGGTATACTCTAAATTATATCTGAAATCTTTAGCATAAAATCTATTTCAAAAGAAATCTATTTTAAACAGGAGTCTTCTTAATTAGTGAGTATTACTAATCCTATTTGTAATAGAAAAGATATTTATCAATCATATATGAGTTATCTTAATTAATGAGTATTACTAATCCTATTTATAATAGAAAAAATATTAATCAATTACATAGGATTAAGGGTTTTAATTTTTCCTATAAATAAAACTCATTCCTCATTGTTTCAATCAATCACACAAGAGCATTATTCTATTCTTCTTAATTTCTCTCTCTTGTTTTGCAAATATAAGATCAAATTCTTTAGGCTTTTTTTTATTTAGTTAATCTATCAAATATTGTTGGCTATGTTTGATTGATTAATAAGCCTAATTATTTTATGATATTTTGATAATATGTTCTTATGGCTTCTTCTTTATTTTTTTGTTAAATTTTTAGATCAATTTTTGTTTTTATCATATCATAATTATTTGATTTGATTATTGATCTTTAAAGAAGCTATTTTTATTGAACTTGTGCTTGATGTTTTTGCTCTAGGATTTGCTAGTTGATTTAATTTAAATGACATATGTCTTGAATCATCTTGTTAGGATTATTCATTATTAAATCTATTCTAGAACACACACGAATACTTGTGTTTTTGTGCTAACTATTTTGTAGTTACTTCGGGAACGTATCTGATTAGCGAGAAGCTTATTAGGACGTTGGTTTGGAAACCGCTCACGCTAATATTGGAAACTGTGAAAACAGAGCAGGGGCTCGTAAGTAAAGTACATTGGGGCAGTATCCTAGGGAGTATAGCATAAGACTGAGTTTGTACTTGAATATTTGATTTTCATAGTGGAAAGTTAGGTGGTCCGGTGGACCGGTAGTTTTACTCTTAGGTCATGGTTGTGGCCTAGGTTATTTCCACCTAAAAATATTGTGTGTAATTATTTTATTTCCGCATTTATTTTTACACACGATTGTATGCCTGACTGGTTTGTTTAGGTTATTAAATTATAAATTTGTAAAAATTAAAAATAACCTATTCACCCCCTCTAGGTTAATTAGGTCTTTAATTTATAAACTTTCATAAGGTAACACTATCCGCTCCATATTGTAACTTCACACATCATAGTAGGTAGTCTTCTCAAGACTAGGAATATCCCTACGGTAAAATTTTAGAAAGCAAGAAATATAACTCAACACCATTTTACATTCAAGATTAGTTATAAGTCTTAGAGTCTTTTAAAAGAAATCATAAACTTCAACCATAACATACCTGTGTGTTCGTGCATTTGTGAATAAATTCATATCAACATCGATCATCATATGTAACAAAATATGCGTGTACAAGTCAAAATTATAAAATCATGTATATGATAAATATTAAAACGAGTTAAGCCACTAAAAAAATGTTATATGTGTGTAAGTATTGAATAAGTCTAATATCTATATAAGGACTATGAGTATTGGCTATTTTCGTGGACAAAATTTTTACTTGTAAATTTGTTTTTAGGCCTAGTATCAAGTCTATCAAGAAAAACCGAACAAATGCTCGAGTTTCAGATATATCTTTTATAACTATAACACATAGAATTGCATTCATGCATTTAATAGTATATACTTATAAATCTGAATTTTTTTAATGCTAAAATATGGAATAAGAAATATTAAAAGATATTAGATAATATATACTCTAAAATAAGATATGCTAAAAGATATTAGATAAGATATACTCTAAATTAAAGTGAAAATCTTTAGCATAAAAGATAGTATAAAATCTATTTTTAAAAGATATTAGATAAGATATACTCTAAATTATAGTTGAAATTTTTAACATAAAAGATAGCATAAAATCTATTTTGAAAGAACTCTTCTTTAAATAAGAGTCTTTTTAATTAGTGAGTATTACTAATCCTATTTGAAATAGAAAAAAATATTTATCAATCATATATGAGTTTTGTTAAATAATGAGTATTACTAATCTTATTTGTAATAGAAAAGATATTTATCAATTACATAGGATTAAGGGTTTTAATTTTTCCTATAAATAAAACTCATTACTCATTGTTTCAATTAACCACACAAGAACATTATTCTAATATTCTTAATTTCTCATATGTCAAAAAGGGGGAGAAAAAAATGTATTTTACTTCCATGTTTTTATTTTGTTATGCATATAAGGGGAGAACATATTTAATTAAGTTTTAATGGTATGAATGCACACTACATGATTATTCTTTACATTTCGATTATTTGTATGTAATGTACAATAAGGCTTTCAAGCCAAGTTGTTGTTTGCTTTGCCTATGTCTTTTCAGTTACTTACAAGCTTGTCAAGTTACAGGGAAGATGGATTCATCGGACCATAGGATAGTTCCACTATGAAGTTTGGGATATCATTGTATTATTATCTTATTTTTATAAGTATCATGTAGTAAGTAAGAGATTTTTCCACACGAAAATGCCAAAGGGAGAGTTTGTAAGGACTATGAGTATTGACTATTTTCGTAGACAAAATATTTACCTGTAAATTTGTTTTTAGGCCAATTATCAAGTCCATCAAGAAAAGCCGAACAAATGCTTGAGTTTTAGATAATCGTATTTCAGGTATTTCTTTTATAACTATGACACATAGGATTACATTCATGCATTTAATAGCACATGTTCATAAATCTAAGATTATTTTTTATGTGTCTTAATATTTTTAAGATGTGATTTAAAAATATTTTTTAATTAAATCTTTAAATGGGCCTTGAATAATGAAGCCCAAATATTTTAACCCTAATACTAGTAGGTTATCATTATCTATATATATACACATAATATTAGGATTAATAGTGGTGCTAAAAACAATCCTCTTGATGGGAAGAAAAAATTGCCAAATAGAGTTAATATATACATATATGAATTTCGGTCAACCTTTGCTAAGGTGAATTAATGCATTACAATGCCAACAAAATATTCATAGCAAATGAAGGTTAATTAGTATATATATATAAGAATGGGTGGTGCTAGAAGTTGTAGAACAAAAGGTTGAAAATCATTATCTACCCAATTAACATTTGACAAGTAAAAGGTAAGGTAATGTTTCTATTAGAAATGTTTATATTGATGTAGAGGAAATAATTCCTAAAAACATTGATTAATATATTATAATAAAGTTTTATTAATTTTCTTATTTTAGTTTTATATTTTTTGTTTGAGTAGTATCTTTTTTATTAAGATCTTATATATTTAAATCTAATAATTGTATAAATGATCATGATTATTTAGATTTAATTATTAAATTTCAAAAGAGTTATTTTTATTGAATTTGGGCTTAATCTTTTTTATCTAGAATTTACTAGTTGATTGAATTTAAGTGACATATATTTTGAATTATCTAGTTATGATTATTCATTGTTAAATCTGTTCTAGAACACACATGGGCACTTGTGTTTTTTTTTACTAACCTTTTTTGCAGTTGATTTATGAACGATCTAATTGACGGAGAGTTTATTGGAACGTTGGTCTGGAAATCGCTCACGCTAATTTTAGAAACTGTGAAAACAGAGTATGGGATCGTAAGTAAAGTACATTGGGAGAGTAGCATAAGACCGAGTTTGTACTTGAACATTTGATTTTCATAGTGGAAAGTTAGGTGGTCTGGTGGATCAGTGGTTTTCCTCTTAGGTCATGGTTGTGACCTAGGTTGTTTCCACCTAAAATTTTGTGGGTTATTATTTTATTTCTGAACTTTATTCTTACATGCAATTTCATGCATGATCGGTTTGTTTAGGTTATTAAGTTATAAATTCATAAAAATTAGAAATAACCTATTCACCCCCTCTAAGTTAATCAAGTCCATATTTTATAAACTTTCAATTGTGTTAGTCCTATGTATTTTTATTATGGAGGAACTTGAATCTTCTTTTCTTTCTAAATATAATGTTAAAAGTTTTAAAGAATTATTTTCTAAATGTCTTAGAGCCATAGAAGAGAATAATAGGTTAAATAAAAAAATATGAAAATTAAATGAACAACCTTAGGCACATGAATTTTTTTCTAATAAATTAAAAGAAGCGAATAATATTTTACAAGAACAAAATAATGCTTTGAATTTGAGTCTTGTAGGTTTGAAAGAAGAAAATAATAAGCTTGTTGAAGATAATAAAAAAAAGTGTAAGAGCTTAAAGAATCATGTGAAGTAGTGGAGAGACCTACCATTGGAGCTCAATAATTAGATAGAATATTGAGCATTGGTAAGTCACATGGCTTTGGTTATAAGGATGAGAGTTCCACACCTTCAACAATCTTGTTGGCCAAAAAAAGATTATACATTTTTTTTAAAGTTTAACTAATAAATAAAATAAAGATAATAGAATTTTTTTGCCTCGGATCATTTAAGCATACTAACAAAAGTACCTAGGTAAAACAGTAAAAGACAGTTAAGTAATCAAAAAATAATCTTTCCTAATTATTTTTTTTTTGCATTTTGGTTTTTTGTATCTTTGGATTATGACTAACTACCTTAGGTTTTATAGGTGTGTTATTGGACTTAGCTATACTTTTCATATTCATCTCTAATGATACAATATGTATAGTGTGATGATGACATTGAGTCATAGAATTAAAAATATTGAATTTTACTTATCTCTTTAAACCTAAGACTTCATGTTTCATAGTAGAATTTTTTAACATGTTATTATATTTCATTCATCCTACAATATGATGCATTTTACATATATAGATGGATGGTAATTATGACTCATACTAAGTAAAACATGGAAAGAATTATTAAATTCATGAGCATTCATCAAAAATCTTCATTTTGGTCTTATATGATATTTCCTACCATAATGATGATAGACATCCATACTTAATAGCTTTTTCTACCATAGGTGTAATAGTTTTTTATGCATAAGTAGTGATCCACACGAATTGTGTGCAATGAATATGTAAATGCATGTATCGTAACAAGTAATATAATGATAAGAAAAGATTATTCCCATGAAAATTGTGTTATTATAAACTAATTTGTATAACTAAAAAAATAAAGATCAATATTTATTTTTTTGTATTTTAAGAAAGAAAAAATAAAAGAACTAAAAATAAATAATAGTAATTAATCAACTCATAATTGGCAACAAGAAGATATATAAGGAAATATGTAGGAATAATTAATCTTCCAATTTTCTAAATATGTGAATCATTAAAATCTCTCTAATATAATAATCAATCAATTACATGATCAATTTAATATAACCTAACATGTATTCATCTCTTAATTAAACTACACATCGTATATTAATTAACCTAATTACATTCCCATATCATTTAAATTACATACTATTCATTAAGTATATTAATTATGAGTCATAAATATAAGAATCATGCATCTCTACCTAAAAACTATACATGTTATTTAATCAAAATAATTAATTAAATAATTTTCTCAAATCTATTAAATTATATTTTATAAAAAATGTTATGACAATGTTTATACTATTCATTTTTTATTTTATCATTATTTTCTTAATATTGTTATTTTTTTATTTAGTTAGACATAATTTTGTTCACAAATCTCATATTTTTCATAAAACAAATACATAAAAATTGATAAAGAAAGAAAGAAAAGAATAAATACAATCAATCTCTTAAATTATAACACCAATCTCCTCTTAAATTTTCATACAAATTGTGCCTTCTTTTGAATATTTTGTATTTCTCTCTTCTTGGCACTAAAAACTGATAAAACAATATGGTAGTTTCGACTCTTTATGGGTTTTGAGGCAATTAAGGGGTTAAATTAGACTTTGATGAAATTTGTACTATTAGATCCGCTTCAGATCAAGGTACAATAGTTAGTTCCACCACCTTCTGGATTATTTTCCTTTTTCGGTTCACTCTCTGTAGCACTAAGAGTAATTCTAAGTACTCTTAAAGCTTTCTTATTATTATTTACACACTATGCAGAGATATGAATAAACTCACTACAAGTAAAACATTGTGGACCATTATTTTTAGATTTCTTACCATTTGATCCCCTAGGTTAGGTTCCTTTGACATTCATTCCTTGAAGTGATTCTACTATCTCTTATTTGGAGAGTTGTTTTGTTGGTTGATGACTCTATGAAAGTAGAGTCGTTAGTGCACTCTTTTAATTAATATTTATTTGTTTTATTCAATAAATAGTATTTTAGGGCCAAAAATAGTAAAATATAAACTTTTTAGCATTTTTTGGAATTTTTATGAATTTTTAATGTGAGGCCAATTAGAAGCTGCTACACGGCTTGCCACACAAGTAGAGGAGCTAACTGAGCAAGCCACACAGATGCCACATAAGTAGGGACATCGAATCAAGTTACACTACGTGTGAAGAGGACGAACTACGTGCCGCATGTCAATACGATGTTCAATTTGAGTTCAGAGATTGGTCAACCCACATTGCCACGTCTTGCCATGTGATTGCTCCCCATGTTCCACTCATGCGCCACACCATCCTTTTCCACGAATCACATTGCATAGTGTGGTGCTGACTCAGTATAAGTTGACTCGAACCGATTATCCTTACCACGCGTCGCACTTTAATTCGCTTAGAGAATTTTGTGTGCCATGTATCGTGTTGTGATTGGCTTATACTATTCATTTTGCTTGTTTTGATCTCAACCCTTGATTTGAAACTGATCTGACGGTTCATATTGTACTTAAGCTATATGTAGGCCTCTAATCACCTCATAAACCCTAATGGGCCGCCATTAGCATAATATTTGGTCAGTTTTTGGAGCTAAAAATGGAGAAAAATATAGAAAAATTCAAGAGGGGATATAATTTTGGTAGACATTCAAAAGAATATTAACACTATAATTCAAGAGATTGATTGTATTTCTTTTTGTACTTTTTTTTTTATCAATTTTTATGTCTTTCTTTATTAAAAATATGAGATTTAAAGGCACAATTATGTGTAGTTAATTTATTAATTTAGGGATCTTATTAACCCAATTTTTATCATGTGATGATCTAATATTTTACTCAAATTATAATTATGATTTGATTATATTGTTTAATCTGATTTTTATGCTGTTAATTGTTTGACCAACAATTTATTTATATAAACAATTAAATATATTTGAGATAATTATTTAATTGTTTGTGTTGATTAAATAACATGCATATTTTTGAGACAGATATGTATGATTATGATGTATGTGATCCATAATTGATGAACTTAATGAGTAGTATGCAATTTAATTGGCATAAGAGTGTGATTAAATTAATTACTATATGATGTGTAGTTTACTTGAGAGAGGAATAGATACTAGGTTAGATTCAATTGATAATATAATTAATTGATAATTATATTAGGGAGATTTTAACGATTCACATGTTTAGAAAATTTAGGGATTAAGTATTCCTAAATATTTTCTAATATATCTTCTTGGTTACCAAATCAGATTTAATTAATTATTGCTATTTACTTTTAGTTATTTTTATTTCGCTTACTTAAAATATAAAAACACAAAAAAAATTAATTTTTATTTTTTTTAGTTTTAAAAATTTGTTTATAATAAAATAATCTCCGTGGGAATGATTTTTTTTATCACTATATTACTTATTGCGATACGTATACTTACGTATTCATTGCACACACTTCGTGTGTAGCAATCATTAGTTCTTTGTATTAAGGTACTTCTTGAATTTACAAGCAAATGAAACAATAATTTTATCATCTGAATCATAATAACTATTAGAAATTACCTTTTTAGAGTTTTTGAATGCCACACTCCTGCTCTTCTTGGGTGGCTTAAGAGTAAGCTCATATGTTTGGATGGACCCAACTATTTCATCAATATTCAAATTGTTCACATTTTTCCTCTTCTCTATGGCAGTGTCTTTGATCTTATAATCTTCTGTCAAATGAATTCAAAAGTTTGTGTAAATTTATATGTTGAGGAATTTTCTCACCAAGTGTAGAACAAACATTAGTAACATCACAAAAACGAGCATACAATTAATTAAACATTTCATTATTGCTTCTTTTAAGAGAGCCAAATCTAGATGATAACAATCTTAGTTTAGTTTGTTTCACTTGGGAAGTTCCTTCGTGTGCAAAAGTAAGTGCATTTTATACATCTTTCGCAGTCTCTTAGTTGGAGATACGATGGAACTTGTCCATCGACACTGCAAAAAAAATAGAAATTAACCCTTTTTGATATGATCCACTAAGGGTTCTTTCTTTAGTGGGTCGTTCTTTTCTAATCTTTATAGTTGTTTCACCATCTTTGGTTTTAAGGGTGGTTTCCAATCATTAAGAATGAAATCCTAAATTTTTCATCTTTTTGAGATAGACTTGTATGTGAGCCTTCTAGTAAGGATAATTATATCTATCAAAAAGTGATGATCTAACAGATGATCGACTTTCTTTCATTAAGTTAGTGAGTATGAGTCCTTATTAATCAAAATCATTAAGTATGAGTATAGGCTTTGATTCCAATTGAAAGTTTTAAAATACTAACCTAATTAACTTAGAGGGATGAATAATTTATTTTTAAATTTTACCAATTTATAATTTAATAACCTAAACAAAATGGTCATACATGCAATCGTGTATAAATAGCAAAGTTATAAAATTAAAAAATAACACATGATATTTTTAGGTGAAAATAACATAAGCCATAACCATGACTTAAAAGAAAAAACTAATGGTCCATCGGACTACCTACCTTTCCACTATGAAAACCAAAAGTTCAAATACAAACTCGATCTTATGCTACCCTTCGTAAGATACTATCCCAATATACCTAACTTACAAACCTATGCACTATTTACACAATTTTCAAGATTAACGTGGGCGATATTCAGACTAACATTCTAATCAACTTCTCTCTAATCAGACACGTTCATAGAACAACAGCAATTAGGGTTAGCACAAAAAGCATAAGTATCTGTGTGTGTTATAAAACATATTTAATAATGAATAATCCTAACTAAATTATTCAAAGTAGATATCAATTAAATCAAAACAACTCACAAATCCTTGAGCAAAAGATTAAGCACAAGTTCAATAAAAATAACCTTTTTGAAATTTAAAATTAAATCCTAATAATATGATCACTTATAAAATTATTTAATTTAAATATGCAAGACCTTAATCAAGAAGAAGCTATATGAATATGAAAAATATGAAATAAATAGGCTTAGATTTATAATATCATAATCACATATAAATATATAAAGAAATTAAATTCAACCTAATTAAAGAGGAACAAGGAGAAAATTAACTGACTATTGAACATTGTGCTCCTAAAAATCTATTTTGTAATTATGTATGTAATTATGAGGGAAGAGTGACACATACATAGGCTAAAGAGTCAAAACATTATACATATGTTGTGGCACAATTCTATAGGTAGTTTGTTGTTGATTAGGATTAAAAATGAATCAGAGTAGATGAAATACATCAATTTCGCAGAGCGGAATCAATCCCTCTATGAGATGAATCGATCCTTCCCAAAAATAAGTTATGCCTACATAACATGGGAGGTCAATCCATCTATGAGGGAGATCAATTTCCTTATATATAAAAGTGTGCTTAATTTTTATGTAAAGAGGGAAGGATCGAAGTGTGATCGATTACAGATCAATTTATAATGGGATTGATCTGTTTACTAGTGAGATCGATCACTCTTTCTTAAAAGGTTAATGTCTCTATCATCCAATATCAAAATTGATCCAATCACGAGCCTATATGAAAATACACTTAAATGTATGAAATTATATGTGTGATACCAACAAAATATGTACAAGAATTATGACTATTTAAAATCTGAGTAATTCTTCAATTTTTCTTAAGAGGCTTGATATTTTTGAGAAACTTGATAGCGAGCTTAAAGATGATATTACATGTAAATATTTTATCCCAAAAAACCAACACTCATAATCCTAACAATAAATAAAGATTCAAATCGTAAAGTAACAACGAAGTTTGAAATTTAGAGAGCTTGATAAGTGGAACGAAATCCAAACCTAGTGAGAATATGATAGAATAGAGGCAATTGAATGGTGTAATAATGGAATCCTCTTAAACTTCCACCTCAAATCTCCATTACTACCATTTATTCTTTTATTTTCCAAAACTAAAACTAAAATATAAATCCATAGCAAGAGAAATTAATGGAAAATAGAGAGTGAAAGAAAGAGAAAATGAATTAGAATGATTTTAGATGAAAATTGGGTGAAAACATGATGAAAAACGAAAGAGGCAAAGGGTTGAAATCCTATGATAGCTCTTTATCAACTATCAAACTCACGTATTTTTTTCTTCATTTCATACCATTTAAGAAGTAATTTATTGCATAATATATATAATGCAGTAATGTTCCTTGGATATAATAACCTTTTTTCCTTAATAGAATTATAGAATAACTTTTCCAAATTGTAGTAGAGAGAGAAAGGAGAAAGATTGAATAATGCATAGAAAGAAAAATTACTCAAGTAATCATATTTGGCTTCTTTCATTTTCACATTTATTGGTAGTTCATGTAGATATTTTATTTACATCATTGTAATAGTTTGATAGTTAAGATATTAACAGCATCTCTATATGATGTCTACAAGTTATAATCATATGTACACACACATAATAACCTATATGGCACACATTTCCTCTCAAACTCAAGGTCTAGGTAAGATTATGAGTTTGCTTATTAATCCTTGGAGATTCTCTCCTATTAGAGGTTTTGTTAAAATATCAGCTAGTTGCTCATTTGTATGACAATATTGTATATGTAACTTCTTCTTCAAAACCATGTCACAAATGAAATGGCAGTCGATCTCTATATGCTTTGTACGTACATGTTCAATAGGGTTCTCTACCATATGTTATGTACCAACATTGTCACATATTAGTATAAGGAATTGCTTGAATTTCGATCTAACTCATCAAGCAAGGTAGTAATCCAGGTAATTTATGTTGCCTCTAATGCCAAGGATTTATGTTTAGTTTCAACTACAGACCTTGACACTACCTTCTATTTTGATGAACTTCAAGAGATAAAATTCCCACCTAGCATCATATAATAGCCAATAAATGATCTTCAATCATCTGTACACCTAGCCCAATCAACATCAATGTATCCATGTAAATCTAGATGATTTGATTTATACAACATTAGACCAAACTCATTTGATCCTTTAAGATATCAAAGCATATGTTTGCTTGCCTTTAAGTGCACATTAGTAGGGCAACTCAAAACTTGAGACAATCTGCTAATTGTAAACTAATTTATAGCCTTGTAATCACACAATATTACAAGGATTCAATCAAACTTATATAATTGGTAGGATCCTCCAATGGAATCCCATCAAGCTTGCTTCGTACTCCCCCTGATGCCATTGAGCAAGATGCTACCTTAGAATACTCCAAGCCAAACCTAGAAAGCAAACCAGAAATATACTTGGACTGATATAGATGTATACCTTCATATGTCCTGGTAACTTGCAACCCAAAGAAAAGTGAAGAGCGCCCAAATCCTTAAGTGTAAATTGATGATATAGAAAAGTAAAAAAGTGTTGCAAAGCAATGTCATTAGACCCTGTAAAAATAATATCATCAATGTATATCAAGACTAGCATCAAGTCATTGCCTGATTTTTTAACAAACAAGTTAGTAGCACTTATATTGTTAATGAAATCCCAATCCAACAAGCACTTTTGTAGCTTATGAAACCATGTTCGATGGGCTTGTTTTAAACCACACAAGACTTTATGTTTACACACTTTGGTAGGGTAAGAAGGATCTATAAAGCCAAGGGGCTGACACATATAGACATCTTCTTCCAATTTGCTATTTAAAAAGGCATTATTATCATCCAATTGTCTGATTTTCCAATTAAAAGAAATGGAAAGAGTAAACACAATATATATTGTGGTCATTTTAATGATAGGATTGAATGTTTCAACATAGTCTAAACTAGTAGTTTGTAGAATCTTTTAGTAACAAGCCTAAACTTTTCTAGTATGCTATCAACTTTTTTCTTTGTTATGTATAGCTACCTATTACTATTAACTTTGGCACCAACAGATAAATCCACTAGTGACCATATCTTATTGCTCACGAGAGCATCGTATTTATCTTTCATAGCAAGTTTCCATTGAGGGATATCCTTAGCTTCAGGATAAGTGGTAGGAGCAACCAATAGAGGTATAGAAGTGGAAACTAAAGATTTAGGTTGAAAACTACCAACCTTAGCCTTAGTAGTCATTGGATGAACATTTGGTGTAGCTAGAGCTTTATGAATAAGTGGCATGCCTTTAGGAACTATAGCAATATGAAGATCTAGAGTGATAGGAGGACCTGTAACAAATGTCATGTTTGTCTTTCCCAACTCACGAGGAGATGAAACTACTGAGAAAAGTGAAAGTGGTAAACCTATATAAAAAAATCTTAATGTATTGGACAATAAATGTGCATCAGGTGCATCAGCATAAACTATAGGAAAAGACACTTATGACAACCATTGTGGCATTTGAATATTAGGTGGTATTGAATGAGTCAATAGAACGTGAAGCAGGTAGAGCAAGAAATGGAAACTCATGTTCATAAAAAATAACATTTATAGATGTGATAACCTTATTGTATTTCATATTAAGCCATAAGTACCCCTCTGATTAGGAGCATATCTTATAAAAGAATACAATATGGATTAAGCTCTCATTTTGTGCTGAGCATAGGGCCAAAGACAAGGAAATGCAATACACCCAAAAAATACGAAGGAAATGATAATCAGGTACCTTGTTATAGAGAAGTTCATAATGAGACATATACTGCAACAATTTACTAAGAACTCTATTTAATGTAAAACATGCATCACGAAAAGCAAATGGCCAATACTCTAGAGGGACTCCAGATTTATACAATAAACTAAGACCATTATCAATTATTCTTCTATATCTCCATTCAACCATGTCATTTTGCGCAAAAGAGTGTGGACATGTCTATCTATAGTTGATACCGAAGTTAATGAGAAACTTAGCCAAAGGCTTAAATTCTCTTGAGTCATCGCTTTGTACTTGTTTAAGCTACTTGTTAAACTAATAATTTACCATAGCTTGAAATTTAAGAACATACTCATAGCTTGATAACTTGTGTTCAAAAAATAAATCCAAAAAGAGTGTGTACAGTCATATACAATCAAGAGGAAATAACATTCATCGTTAACACCGAACTGAGAAACAGGACCCAAAATGTCTATAAACAATTAATCAAAAGGTGCAGTAGTTATTACATGCTTAGAGACATAGGGTAGTGTATAAGACTTGGTTAATGCACAAACCTTACATACATTCCCTTTAAGAGGAGAGATTTTAATGCCAAAACCTTCTTAACTAGGTCAATTCAAACTCACTACATACTTCATGGAATTGAGAACTTAGCATAATGGGTTTTCTCCAACAACTCTATTTCCTATATTCTTTTAGATGGCCTTGGTATATTTTCCCACTATATAATAGGTTCACATTAACTAAGCACTTTATTCACTATAGGTTCATGACTTTGATGAAACATTTGCACATGTAGCTAGACTGGAGTCAATTAGGATTTTATTTGCCATTTCTTATCACATGAAATTCAAATTGTATCAAATGGATGTTAAATCTACCTTTTTGAATGGATTTATGAATAAGGAGGTATACGTGGAACAACCAAAAGGATTTGTTGATCCAAAATTTCCAAATCATGTTTACAAACTTAACAAAGCTCTTTATATTTTGAAGCAAGCTCCTCAAGCATGGTATAAGTGACTTACCAAATACCTCTTGAACAAGATATTTATTCGATGGGAGTTGATAAGACTCTATTTATTAAAAGGAGTAGCGATGAGATCTTTATTGCTCAAATTTATATGAATGACATAGTTTTTGGATCCACATCTCGTACACTAGTGGATAATTTTGTGCATGTTATGACAAATGAATTTGAAATATCTATGGTAGGTGAAATGACTTTCTTTCTTGGTTTGTAAATCAAACAATCTCATGATAATATATTTATTTCTCAAACCAAGTTTGCCTGTAACCTTGTTAAAAGGTTTGGTCTTGAAACTAGCAGGCCAGTGAGGACTCTTTTAGGTACCAACACAAAAATTAAAAAAGACACTCAAGGTAAAAGTATTGATCAAACTCTTTATAGAAGTATGATAAATAGTTTACTTTACCTCACTACAAGTAAGCCTGGCATATGTGTTCAGTGTTGGTGTGTGTGCCCGTTATCAAGTTGATCCTAAGGAATCACACTTAGAGAATGTAAAGAGAATCATTAGGTATATATCATGAACAAGTAATTATGGTCTATACTTTACTATTGATACTACTTGTGAAGTAAGTGGTTATACAGATGCTGACTAGGCAAACAACTAGGATGATAGGAATAGCACATCAGGTGGTTGCTTCTACATTGGGAACTACTTAGTATCCTAGCATAGTAAAAAACAAACCTCTATCTCACTCTCTACAACTGAGGTGGAATATATTACTGCATAAAGCTTTTACACATAAATGCTTAGGATGAAAAACATGTTTAAGGACTATGGTCAACCACAAGGTATGATGCCCTTATATTGTGATAACTCTAGTGCTATATGTATTTCTAAGAACCCAGTTCAACATTCTAGAACTAAGCACATTGGAATGCCTAACACTTTATAAAGTATACTTCTAATAAACTCTAATTTATCATCCTCGTGTATTTTCCCTATATATATGAGGTAACTATTTGCAAGTGATGACTCTCTTCTAGTATTATGTGTCAATAGTTGATCACCTCAATCACAAACTAAGTAGAATGCTCTCCCTTAAAGAAAGAGTTGATCACCTTGGTCATTTATCAGGTAGAATGCTCCCTCACAACGAAAGAGTACATCACCTCAGTCATATATCAGACGTTGACTTGGACCGATCTCCCTTACCACACGCCACACTCTGATTCGCCTAATGAATTATGTATGTCATGTGTCATGCTGTGATTGGCTAGTGCTATTCATTTTGCTTGTTTTGATCTCAACCCTTGATCTGAAGTTGATGTGATGGTCTAGATTGTACTTGTGTTATATTTAAGTCTCTAATCATCCTATAAACCCTAAGAGGCTGCTATTAGCATAATTTTGGTCAGTTTTTGGAGCTAAAAAGAGAGAAAAATATAGAAAAATTCAAGAGGGGATACAATTTTAATGGACATTCAAGAGGAGATTAACACTATAATTCAAGAGATTGATTGTATTTCTTCTTCACTCTTTTTTCTTTATCAATGTTTATGTCTTTCTTTATGAAAATTATGAGTTTTATGAACACAATTATGTGTAGTTAATTTATTAATTTATGGAGCTTATGAACCCAATTTTTACCATACGATGATATAATATTTTACCCAAATTATAATTATAATTTGATTATATTGTCTAATATGATTTTTATGCTATTAATTGTTTGACCAACAATTTATCTATATAGGTAATTAAATAGATTTGAGAGAATTATTTAATTGTTTGTCTTCATTAAATAACATGCATAGTTTTTAGGCAGATATGTATGATTATGATATATGTGATCCATAATTGATGAACTTAATGAGTAGTATGAAATTTAATTGACATGAGAGTGCGATTAAATTAATTACTATATGATGTGTAGTTTATTTGAGAGAGAAATACGTGCTAGGTTAGATTCAATTGATCATGTAATTAATTGATAATTATATTGGAGGGATTTTAAATATTTGCATGTTTAGAAAATTGGGAGATTAAGTAATCTTAGATATTTTCTCATATATTTTCTTATTTATAAAATTTGATTTAATTAATTATTGTTATTTACTTTTAGTTATTTTTAATTTTGCTTACTTAAAATATAAAAACACATAAAAAATTGATTTTTATTTTTTTAGTTTTAAAAATTAATTTATAATAAAATAATCTCTGTGAGAACGATCTTTTCTTTAGATTATGTTACTTGTTGCGATATGTATACTTGTGTATTCATTGCACACACAATCTGTATGACGATTAAGTTTTTGGTGCCGTTATGGAGATTATAAATATTAGAAATTAATTTTTTAATTTTTTTAAATTTTTTACTTATTTTGTTACTGACTTATTTCTTTATTTATTTTAACTAATTTATTTTATTTATTTTTTTAAATTTTAATTTATTTATTTAGTTTTTGTTTTAATTTTTATTTAGACATATCCTTTAGTATTGTATAAACATAGTTGAGTCTATTGCACGAGCAAAGTTCGTGAGGGAGAAATCTTACTTTTAGATCTTGAAATTGAGTGTACTTTAAAGTAAATAAGAAAACAACAAGTTGTCACCCAAGTGAAAAAAAAGGCTAATCCATTAAATATAAACAATAATAAGCTAAATATGAACAATCAAATGTTTTTAATGGATGATAGAGATAGAGATATGAATGAATATGTAATACCTATGTTGAAAAGGCTGAATCCAAGTATTACAAGGCCAAACATTCAAGCTAATTAGTTTGAGTTAAAGTCAGTTATGTTTCAAATGCTACAAATAGTTGGATAATTCAATGGATTACCAACAGAGGATCCTCATCTGCATCTCAGATTGTTTATTGAATTTGGAGATATATTTAAGTTCAATGGTGTGACCGATGAGGAATTTAGGCTTATATTATTCTCTTAATCTTTATAAGACCATGCTCGAGCTTGGCTAAACTCTTTGCCACCTGATTCCATTACAACTTGGAATAGCTTGGCGGAGAAGTTCTTGATGAAATACTTCCCACCAATAAAGAATGCCAAGCTTAGGAATGACATTACTTCCTACCAATAACACGAAAGAAAATATTTATATGAAGTATAAGAAAATTTTAAGGAATTGCTAAGGAAGTATCCTCATCATGGTATTCCTTCTTGGATGGAGACTTTTTACAATGGTCAAATGCTCAAACAAGAACTATTATTGATGCATTTGCTAATTGAGCTTTGCTAGCCAAATCTCACAATTAAGCTTATGATTTACATGAGAAAATGGCTAGCAATAATTATCAATGGCCAATGGAAAGAATGACAGCCACATGAAGAGTAGTCAGAGTGCATGAAGTAAATGATATCATAACACTTACAGCTCAAATATCATCTTTGGTTAATATTTTGAAGGCTCAAAACTCACCAGTGAGTATAAACTAGGTAAAAAATTCAAGAGTGTTGTGTGTGTTTTGTGGAGGAGCTCATTTGTTTGATAATTATCCAAATAATCCTGAATCAACATTCTATTTGGGGAATGTGAACCGAAATAATAATCTATACTCTAACACATATAACCCATGATGGAGATAACATTTAAATTTTTCTTGGAATAACAACAATCAAAGTGGTAAGCAATTCAACCATCAATTATTTCCATCACCTGGTTTTCAACTATCATAATAATCATAAGCCCAAGAGAAGAAGCCACCTACTGAGGACAATAAAAATGCTTTAATAGGGATGATGAAAGATTTCATTCAATTAATAAATACAAAAGTGTCCACTTAAGAGGCTTCAATTCGAAATTTGGAGAACCAAATGGGGAAACTTGCCTAAGCCATAATTCAAGGGCCTCAAGGTAACCTTACAAGTGACATGATTGTAAATCCACGAAGAAAAGGTAAAGACCAGTGCAACTCCATAGCCTTGAGGAGTGGTAAAACTTAGAACAGGAACATAAGACAGAAAAGAATGAGAAGAAATAAGAAATTAACAAGGATAGAGAGGAACTAGTGGATAAAAAGAGCATTGAAAAGGAAATAATTTAGCCAGAGAAAAATAATCTTTACAAAATCACAACTCCTTTCCCTCAAACACTACAAAAGCAAAAGTTAGATACGTAATTTTCAAAATTTTTGGAAGTCTTCAAGAAGTTGCACATAAGCATACCATTTAGAGAGGAACTTGAACAAATGTCGTCATATGCCAAATTCATGAAGGGTATAATATCAAAGAAAATAAGGCTTAGAGATCATAAACAATTACCTCGACTGAAGGTTGCAGTGCCATCCTTGATGTGACGGTCTAGATTGCACCTAAGCTATATTTAAGCCTATAATCACCCTATAAACCCTAAGAGGTCACTATTAGCATAAATTTTGTCAGTTTTTGGAGCTAAAAAGGGAGAAAAATACAGAAAAATTTAAGAGAGGATACAATTTTGGTAGACATTAAAGAGGAGATTAGCACTACAATTTAAGAGATTGATTATATTTCTTCTACTACTATTTTCTTTATCAATTTTTATGTTTTTTTTATGAAAATTATGAGCTTTATAAACACAATTATGTATAGTTAATTTATTAATCTATGGATCTTATAAATCCAACTTTTACCATGCGATGATCTAATATTTTACCCCAATTATAATTATAATTTGATTATATTGTCTAATATGATTTTTATGCTATTAATTATTTAACCAATAATTTATCTATATAGGCAATTAAATAGATTTGAGATAATTATTTAATTGTTTGTCTTTATTAAATAACATGCATAGTTTTTAGGTAGATATGTATGATTATGATATATGTGATCTATAATTGATGAACTTAATGAGTAGTATGAAATTTAATTGACATGAAAGTATGATTAAATTAATTACTATATGGTGTGCAGTCTTTGGGTCATCTGTCTCTTCCACTAAGGGTAACAACTCAGCCTGAATCTTGACAACTTTCTTCTAAATATTGACCCCCATTTCGGTAGAGGCTAAGCTTGAGTGAAGTATGAAATGTTTCAATTCCTCAATAACACCCATCACTTTGAGAAAGATCCCCCTTAGATTGTTTCATATAGAAGTTTGACCAATGGAACTCCCTATCAATAAGAACAACCATTTTAATCATGGTCCTTCTCTCTCAAGCTAGAGTTTGGGATAACTGCTCCTTGCAAGAGGCTAGCTCACATTTGGTCTCTTCATAAAGTAAGAGCTTATCCTTGATTTTAGACAGTTTAATCCTTAATTTCTCTATATGGTATTAAGCTTACCATTCTCCAGTTTTAAAGCTCAAGTTGAACGTCTATTTGCTCGGTCAAAATCCATAAGGTTCATATGAGAAAAATGGAGAAAAATTGTCAATTGCTTCAAACAAAAAAAGGATGTCTGAATTTTATAGCATCCTTAACCCTCTTTTATAGAGAATAATATTGAGACAAATTTAATGACACATGTCCTTAAAAGTAGGGATATGGGTCAGTATCATGAATAAATACTATAAATACACAATGATACATGCAATATGAGTTCTCAAAATCAATTGTTTCTCATTAATAACAATGGGTTACAAGTGTGAGCTCGTAACCATACAATTAGAAGTGGCATCAAACTTAAAAGTAATCTATATATGATCACCTGTATATTGAAGAGACTGAGAAGATGAGTTTGGAATATAGGACATGGAACTACTTAAATAAGAGACTCAGCCTAGTGCTAATATTAGAGGTCACCAGTTCCACCCTTTTCATCTCATACCCTAGGCCCCTCATCACTAGTACTAGAGTCTGAGCCCTGTTCCTCACTCCCATCTTGGGTTTGAGTGGGAAAATATTAGGGAGTGATTAGGATATTTAAGATTTGATAGTAGTATTCCCCCAAGCCCCTCTTATTGGCTTTTCCCTTGAGGATTCCATGGTCAGTTTGTACCCTATCTCGACCCTCAAGGAGAGTTGTTCCTTCTTCACCTCAAGCTCGTGCTTCCCTTGGGTCTCCTCAAAATGCTTCGAGTTATCATTTAGCTGATGTATAGCCTTGGATAGCTTATCCTCCTTATTGATAGCTTTGTTCGCCCACTTGTTGCCTTGGTCAACATCACAACATTCTTGGCATGAGTTGAAGCATAAATCTCTTTTCCATCACGAGTTCATGCTCTAAACTCTCTACACCTTGAGCTTTATCAATATATGAAGGAGCTGTGTCTAAAAATAAGATAAACAATGCTAGGTTATTAGAATATAAAAACTCGAGGCTTAATTAGAAACAAGGTCAGACTAACACTTGCCTGGTACATAAGGTGGTTGAGCATAACCCTAGAGTCCACACCCTTGCACATGGCATCGAGTTGTCTCTCATGTACCATGTAAGGGAACTAGTCCACGTGGTGGTCCAACCTTTCTGGTGCCATACCCTTGTACAAGGCCACTCCCTCAGCGTCTATAGTGAAGTCATTGATAACACCCTTCCCTTTCCTTGAATCCCTCATAGGGGGAGTAGGTGCTTATTGACCTAAGTTGATGGTTGGTGAAGTATGTTGCCTAGGGATGTTGCTAAGGGCTCCATGACATTAAAGGCATGGGCTCTTCAATGGTTACCTTCTTCTTCCTTTTTGATGAGGTTGGGGTGGCCTTTGCCTAGAGGGTTTGCTATTCTTTTTCCCTTTAGAGCTCGTCCTTCGTAAAGAAGGTGTAGCTTTTTGAGAACCTTTTTTCTGTTGGGTGAGTTTACTCTGATGTCGTGCCAACAACTTATATCCATTAAACTCTATACTATCTTTAGAGATAGAAAAAAAGGTTATTAGTTTTACAAGTGTGGGCTAAATAAAAAGCAAAATATTTATGGGCTTAAGGCCAGTTCACCATCATTAGGTACCACTTTGAACCTCCTCCTATAGTCTGTGGGAGGGGTCTTACGATTTGACGGTGCCTCGGGCTTACATATTATCCTGTGTGGGGGCTCTACTGAGTCCCATCCTATGAAATCACACGTAACAAAGCACATGGTGTTTAGTAGATGCCTCCATAAAGTCTTCACATGCAAATATTTTTATATATCAACCAATCGTTGCTTATCCTCTTGGCTTAAGGTCATGATAAAGGAGTCCATATTCCTTATCATGATCTTGGTGTCAGCTCACATGCTCTTTATCAGCTTGACATCACTGTTTGGAGTCTTCTATCGACCAAAGATGTAGAAGAAATACTCCTTTTAATCCATCTCATTCTTGAAGAGGATTACATTTATGCATCGATCTTGTTTCATAGATATCTAGACCCTCCACTCATTCAGCATCAAATGGCCTGATGCGAGTTGAATCCTAGCCAAAAAATTTCTTATGAAGGGGCGTAGAGGAAATCTAAGCCCCAAATATAAGGCATTTTCATGGAAAACTACCACCCATATGAAGGTAGGTCATTATCATGAATCCTAACTCAAGAATTATTATTTGAACCGAGGAAAGAATAGGGAATTTTGTATGTTCTCCTTATCCTCTCCTCGTCCTAAGGGGACAACCCATTGGTCTTGACATTGGTCGCCCAACCTTTGGTACGGCTTATGGGCTCACTAGTTCCTTTCTTTCTCGTCTTTTTCCTCCATGACCTCAGGATGTATATTTGAGTATGAGGCACGTTCAACCTAATTGTAGGCATAACCTGTGAATGAGTGGTAGAGGTAGATGGTTGAGGCTGAGATAGCTCCCCTTTGCTTGAAGTGCTTGTCTCATTGGTAGACCTCGTGACATCACTTTATACCTGGCCCGAGAAAGTAGGATATTATGGGCTCTCCTAGGAGGATGAGCTAGAAGTGCTTTTTCTATGCATGGTCTCTACAAAATATCATGAAACATAAAAGCTAAGGCATGAGAAGATGAAATTACCTAGGATCGAGTTTGAAAGTAAAAAGGGAATGATTCTTCAAACTGACCTAAAAAGAAAGTAAAAAACTGTTAGATTTAAGGAGTTTTCCCCTTAAAACTCGAGCAAGTAAGCTATGTGTCGAACTGATTTTCTTATCATTGAGTTGAGAATTTATATGGCTCAAGTTGAGGCAACAGAGTATTTTTTCCCAATTTTTATTTGATATGCAAGAAATGATAAAATAAGGAGGAGCCTCAACTCCTCTTTATATAGAGGTCTATATTTTTCTCTCTAATCACATGATAAACATTTATTAGGGGAGTCGAACGATTCAGATCCACTACCCAGGTATTACTTTTCCACCCCTGTTGAGGACCCAAGTTGAAAGAGTATGAAAGACTGGATGTTTGGATGTATGGATCAACCTAGAGCTGAATCCATCTAACAGACCGAGCCATCAGACGAGTTATCCCAAGAGGAGTTGCTTGTGCCTGTGCCTGTGCTCGTGCCCACACGACACGAGTAATATAGGTCTACCTTCATACAATACCCTTGATGTTGAAAGGCTGACCTTTAGACCGAGCCATGGTATGATCAATCTTAAGTTTTGAATGCGTTTTTCTTTTACTCTCATACCCATTTGACACGCTGTGACATATACTTCCTATATAATCAATACGTATACATGAAATATTTTATATATAAATAGACATAATAAGAGATCCACAGATTCTACATAATTTTTTGACTTCTCTTTAGTTTTTCTCTCTATAACTCGAACCCATCCTAACAATATATATATATATATATCTGAGATGTTTTTTTTGTTTTTAAAAATTATGGGATATTAATTACCTTTGATATTTTTGTATGTTTCATTCTTGTATCGGTTACTTTATAGAGTTAAATTTGTATTTTTGTTATTGTTTTTATAATAGTTGGATTTTTGAATTGTTATTTGTTATTATTATATATTTTTTAGATTTTGAATATTATTATTATTTTTTTGATCGTTCATATTACAAAGCATCTTTTTATATGAGTATTTACCTATTTTGTTATTTTATCAATCAATCATAATTTTTTTGTAGTTGTTGCCAATTATTTTACTTCGTCATAATTAAGTTAATGTACATGTTTTATACCTTTTTTTTGGGTGATTTTTTATTTTTATATATCTAACTATTACTTGATTTTAAAGAAAATTTTAGATGATTTTTGATAATTTTTAACATCTCAACTTAGCATTTTTTTAAATGGCTTCAATTTTTATCTTTGAAGTGTTAGAATTACTTAGTTGTGAACGACAAAATCCAAAAGCTTTAATCAAAGGCATTTTTTTATATAAGTATTTACCTATTTTATTCATCAATCATAATTATTTTTTTTGTAGTTATTGTCGGTTATTTTATTTAACCATAATTAATAATTAAGTTATTGTACATGTTTTATACTTTTTTTGGTGACTTTTATATATATATATATATATATCTAACTATTAGTTGATTTTAAAGAAAATTTTAAATGATTTTTGATTATTTCTAACATCTCAACTTAGCCTTTCTTTAAATGACTTCAATTTTTATCAAATGAAGTGTTAGAATTCTTTGGTTGTGAACAACAAAATCCAAAAACTTTAAATTAATTATATATATATATATCTAACTATTAGTTGATTTTAAAGAAAATTTTAGATGATTTTTGATTATTTCTAACATCTCAACTTAGCCTTTCTTTAAATGACTTTAATTTTTATCTCATGAAGTGTTAGAATTCTTTACAAAATTCAAAAACTTTAAATTAATTAGTTGACATAAAACAAAAAATTGATTGACCTTTTAATAAGCTTAACTTTTCACATGTTCGAGGGAACGAAAGCTTTTTAAAATGAATGATGCCTTTTTAACGTGAATACAACCGTTAAACATGATAAATCCTTCTTAAACTTGATTAAAACCAAAATGAACCCTTAAAATAACATTATCACTCATTATTTATTTAGTTTCAAGTTAACCACGATAATTTAGGAGAAGCTTTTTTATTAATACAATAATAATATATGAATTATTTATTATTTATTCTAATTAATTTTACCTATTATTATTAAATAAAATTATTATTTATATGTAATAACAAATGTCTTATAAGCATAAAAAACTAATATCAATCTTACTAATAATTATAAATATTATAAATTAATTTTAAATAATTTTGATTAATAAATGTTAACTATAAATTAGCAATAATTTTTTATAATTTAATCGTTATTATTATTTTTTTTAAAAAAATATGATTATTTTTTAAAGAAAAATATCAATCAAGTTTCTCAAATTAAATCTTAATATACGTTTAATTATTTAAATTCAAAAAATATATTTTTTAGTCCTCGATCTTTTTAAAAGTTAACAAATTAAGGTTAAATAATATTATTTTAATATTTTTTATTGTAAATAAAATTTTCTAATAATGGTAAAATAAAATTTAATATAAATTTTTTTAAAAATATTTATTTTAATATTTGATTCTTATCACTATTTTATTTTTTTAAAATAAAATTATATATTTAAATATTTTATATTAAAATATTATTATTTTTGATTTTTAAAATAATTTCATAATGAATTGCATATTTTTTGTTAGTGTATAGTGTTTTATTATGTTTTAATCACTTGATAATAAAAAAATATTTTAATAAAATAATTATTAAAATAATATTATTTATTATTAATGGGTTCATTTTGTCAAAGTTAGAAACTATAAAATATCTTTCAAAATATAAATAATTAAATGATATAAATTTCATAATTTGAGATATTTATGTAACACATCTCTATTTTTAATAATTATTAAAAGTATACTTAATTTAAAAACTTAAAAACTTAAAATAATACTAAAAATCCCATAATTATTTAAAATATTAATATTATTTTTATTATTTAGTATATATTTTTAATATATATTTATATATAAATTTTTGAGTGTTTAACATTTGAAAAAAGTCCATCAATGATAATATCTAATTTTTTTAATTATAAGATAAATTTAATTTTATTCCATTAGAAAAATAAGATGGATAAAATAGTTGTTTTATTATCTTTAAAACCATCGACACTTATTATAAATTTGTATATAATTTTACATTTACATCATATTTTAGTAGAATTATGCAAAAAATAAATTATTTTATCATTTTTACAATATAATAGTAGTTGTTGTAAAAATATATAAATTTTTTATATTATTAAATAACATATTTTTTTTATTAAAGAAATTAAATATATATATATCTTTTCATAAAATAAGAGATTGATGATATATTACATAAGTCTAATTAATAAAGTGTAATTTTTTTATTTAAAAATGAACCTAAGCATTATTTTTTTAATGTATAGTTATATATATATACAAAATATAATATGAATATATTTCGGTTAATTATGATTTTTGAATTATAATAATCATTCTATTCATGACTAATTAATTACTATTAGTTTCCAAAAGTAAAAAAAAAAAAAAAGCTGTCAAATTGGTATGGTACGATGGATAAGCACGATTTTGAAAATCCAAAAATAAAATGTCCATGCGTCCGGTGGTGGGTACAAGACAGAATTATGAAATAAATCAGGGGCGATTTGAAGCGCTCCAGCAGCTTTCATTATTTTTTTGAAAGAACCAAAGGAATGGCTAGGGCAGAATCTGATACCAACAGCAACACAGCCGCAGTTCAAGCCACAAACGACGACGCTTCGGCCAGCAAATTGTGCGTATTCAAAAGTTCATCCCCGTTTTGCCTTCTCTTACCAAATCTTTTCTTTCTTGCTTCTACTACATTTATTCATGGTTCCGATTGCGGATCAGATCCGCTAGACATATCAATTATCTTGATTAAATCTTGAATTGAGGAGTGTCCGTTGGTATTTTTGAGACGCAACGAAAATTTTATTTTGCTTCGTCCTTCTAATAATGGCTTTGGTGGTCTTGAGACTATTCAGATTTTTCGATCACATGAATATTGATTCTTGCAATCTAGTTTTCACTGATTTAACTGCTTGTTAGGTCCTGCGTCAAAAAGGGATACATGAAAGATGACTACATTCATTTCTTTGTGAGAAGACCAGTTAGGAGGTCACCTATAATAAACCGTGGTATGATTTTAACTTGGTTTCATTGCTTCAAATGCGAATTACTATTTCCTATGATTTAAACTAAACTTTCTATCTTGTCATATTCTAAGGCTATTTTGCTCGTTGGGCTGCTCTTCGGACGATTCTCTTTCAGTTTCTCGATGCTGAAACAGATGGGGATGGGAAATATCCAATAAAGAAGCAGATATTGTCACTTGGAGCTGGTTTTGATACAATGTTTTTTCAGCTACAGGTATCCTGATTTTATTCTCATTTCTCAAACATTATTCACTGACAGAGTTGTATCTCCATTAACTTTCTCATCTCAATATGCATCTGCTATGTCATTATTTTACTAATTTAAACCTTTCAAGCTGTGAAACTGATGTAGGGAGACTAGGAAATGGAATCAAAGAGTTAGAGAAGAGAGGAAGAAGACGAAGAGCAAGGGTTAAGGGATAAAGAGAGAACAAATTTGTTTTCAAAAATTCATTCTTAATTCTAAATATTCAACAAACTAATTAAGATATGAAAATAAGAAACATATATATATGCCTATACTAATGGGTTTGTAATATGCTAGTCGGCCTTTAATAATGAACCTTACATCCATTAAAATAATAACAAATAATAAGACTACAGTACCCTCCTTCCTACATTAGAAACATGATTGCTGTTTTTACTCTTCTTTCACATGTTGTGATCATTTTTTTGATAATTTTTCACTAGTTCTCCAACTCTTTCTTGAACATTTTCCTTTGACAGGATGAGGGAAAAGCACCACATTTATACGTTGAATTGGATTTTAAAGAGGTTTGATTCCTATAACTTTTACTATTAAGCCCGAGTCCTATAAGGAAGGATATTGAGTTTAGGTTAAGCTTGATGAAAGTGAGTTTTTTAGCTACACATAGCCCAATTGTGTGTTTCTTTTTTACCAACATACAGAGGACTAGGGTCCCATCACCTCAGACTAGTGGATGCCTGGAGTATAAGAAGACCAGCCTCAAGGCCAGACCTTGAGATCCACCTCCAATACCATTGTTAGGAATCTAAAGATCAGCCACTCCCTGACTGATGTAGATGTTGGTCCGAATACCTAAGAAACCCAAATAGCATAAGGATACCTTATGGAAGGTTCCAGTATCGATGTAGGACTGATCCACAGCAGTCTCATTGTTACAATCTTTCATGTGACTGGCATCCAATGATTACTGAAATCCTAGGGCGTGTTCCCAAAACAAGCACCCCTATAAGAAGAAAACACTGTCCTAGACTGCTAACGCCAACTAAGACTACGGGGCTCTCCCACTGAGGAACCTTCTTGTACTATAGGCACTGTATCTGTTGTCAACCTTACAGTTTTTTAGATAGAGAGGTATTGTCAACTATTTATTTGTGTCGCTCATTTGTGTCCGTTCTTGTAGTTTTTCTTTCTGTGTACACTTTTTTTTACTTCTAAATAAGTTGTTCTTTTTTATCAGGTAACAAGTAAAAAGTCTGCTATTATTGAAACTTGCAATCAGTTGAGGGAGAAAATTGGTGCCACTGCATTAATCTCACGAGGTAGAGGATCCTGTTTTGGCATTACAATTAATTTAGGTTGCACTTGCATTAATTTGGTTGCAATCCTTGTCAAGGCACATTATCACTCATTCTTTGTGTACATATGGAGGTCTCAAATGTAAGATATATAAAATTCCATACCATACAGTTTGGAACTCGATCTAATCTTGGGTACGCTTGCATTGTGATGTGTCTACATTACATCTTGGGTGTAGTTGAAATTTTATCTTGGGATTATGCATCAATCTAAAATTTCGCAAATCTGCAAGTCTGTGTAATTCTAAGGTATTGTACAAATCTGCTGCCTTGAAGTAGAAGACATTGATGCATGTATGACTTAGGATCCCCAGATTTTTCTTTGTTTTATAGAATTCAAGCACAAGACAATTTATGGAAATGCTATTGGTGTCTATGATTTGCAGAGAGAGGAGAAGTGATCGGCGATCACTATAAGTTACTTCCTATTGATTTGCGAGATATACAAAAATTAGATGATATCGTATCTTTGGCTGGCATGGATCCTAGGTAAGTGAATGTGTTCAAAATTTTCATTTATTGGAAAATTATATTTCTATTTATTGGAAAATTATATTTCTTTATGTATATTTTCTGCAATGTCTCTGGTTACATATAATTCAAAACCAGAATATTATGTAGTTAGCATATTATAAATTAGATTTTGCTTTTTAAATAGCCTCAACTAGTTAAGATTAAAAAGATTCTAACTCATATTTTATAATGTTGTTAATTTGGTAGTGATATTCCCTTCCCCATTTGCCCCACTGAATCTGGTTATCTGTATTTGTTCTGAGGATCTGACTACATTTCTGAATTCTGATATTTTTATCAGTCTGCCAACTTTTATAATTGCAGAATGCGTTTTAATTTACTTGGATCCAGACTCAAACCGTTCTATAGTTGGCTGGGCATCACAAAAATTTACAACAGCAGTTTTTTACTTATATGAACAGGTTAATGCCTTTCCAAACCTAAAATACTGTTTCTTGAGCACAGAGAGGGATAGTGGACGCTAAGGGAGGGGGAAAGAGTCCTGTTTACAGTTTAGTGTCTTTGTCTGCATACATGTTCATAAAATCTACATTTGTAGGTTAAGTGCAATTTTCAATTTGAAATTTCTGGCTATACTGGGTAGTTATTTTAAAGCCTAACCTAATTTATATACTCTTATTTCATAATCGTGGTTTTATTATGACTTTAATGGTTCTTCTATAGATTCATCCAGATGATGCATTTGGGCAGCAAATGATGAAAAACTTAGAGGTTATTTCCTCTTTCCATACTAAATGATAGTTATTGTTGCTATTTTTATATTGTTTTCTTAATGTTAGGGTTATTGAACCGTTAATAGTTTGCATTTTTTTAATCCTATATTGTATTTATTTTCAGAGTCGAGGCTGTGCACTCTTGGGTATATATGCCACACCAACATTGCAGGCAAAAGAAAGACTTTTTCTTGAGCAGCAATGGCAGGTGAGTATGATATTATTTTAATTTTATCTTTTGTATGTGAGCTATCATCACTTGGTATTGCCTAAAACACAGGATGATATGCTATGCAACCTAGAACATGACTTTTAAATGATAAATAGTAGTCATGAATTATGTTTGCTGTTATGACAATCAATTTGCTGGTGTTTCAGAGAGCTATTGCCTGGGACATGCTAAGGGTATATGGTGACTTTATTGAAGCTCAAGAAAGGCGCAGGTAGATACTCTGTAACTAAATAAAGATTCAGCTAAACTATGAGGAGTGTGTTTATCTGTGCTAGGCATGTGCTTGATTGTCTAAATTACAAGCATTTGATTTATTAGTTCAAATTGTTAAAAAATTGGCTCTGTTTAATTATCTTGAATTTCATGACTTGTATGTGGCATTATATAATTGCCAACTTGCTTAGTCTTTAAAGTTGTTTGATAGCCATATATGGTTGCTTTAGAATATTAAATTTTCAATTAAAAAAAGGATTTTCAATTGTGATTGTTAGACTTATTAAGGTCTGGGAACTGGTTGAATGACTTGTATTGCTGCTAGTTTCGAGTTTCATTGCAATGCTGCTGAGTGCTGATACATGATTTATTCGTATGTAGGTAGTTATTGTGTTAAGCTACTGAGATTTAATAAATTCACAAAGTTAAGTTTTACTTAGAATTCAGTGATTGTTATACTCTGTTGGTCATTAGAATCAGGTAATGGATGGTAGAAAGGAGGGTAGGGAGGGGGCAAATTTTGCCGGTTTTTGGGAGATATGTATAGTCAACACTTATTTCTTATTGCTTTATGGGCAAGAGTATATTGTGGTACCAGATATGATTGATTCTTTGATATAAATGGGTACTTTCACTATGTTTCTGAGGGCAGCCTTTTTTTCTCTTTCTGAGAACTTTTTGAGAATGTCAGTGTCGATCTATTGATTTTCTGGAAGATTCTTATCTGTAATGTTTTGCTGATAGGATTGAACGGCTGGAATTGTTTGATGAATTTGAAGAGTGGCACATGATGCAGGCAAGTTGTTAATTTATGTCTGTTATCCAAGAAAACAGATTTGTGATTGATAGTAATTGGACATGAATTTGGCATGGGGCTAGCATGATAAGTTGATAACTTCTGTGGGAACTGCATGTGCATGGGTTTATTAATGTGTGAGCCATGAAACCACTGTAACTTGTGTACGTAGAGGCAGTTGTCCCGTTGGTAAGTGGCTTCCAACTGTTTAGTGTAGTCGGCTAGTGGTTGTCTTTGTTACTCCTGGTCCCTTGCATTTGCATCAGCATCCGTTTTCTTTTTTTACTTGACCTGATTTTGTTCCAAACTGCTGCTTTTCAGGAGCACTACTGTGTGGCTTATGCAATTAATGATGCCATGGTATGTTTATATATAATTGTATTTTGGCCTTCTTTTAACAAAGCTACTTTGTATACATTATAATTATAACACAAGATCTCCACTATTTCAGATGGCATAATTTGATTCATTAGACGATGATTAAATACTCTACGATTTAATATTTAACTTTATTGCGTCGTATGAGAATTGAGAACAAGGGGGTGAGACGCATGACTTTCTGGCTATGTTTAAGATTTTAATGCTTTATCTTTCTAGAAAACAAGGGGGTGATTGTCTCCACTTTTACATATTTTATATTTATTATTCAAAGGCTTCTTTGGCCAAACCATCATTTTGATTTTATTGATGTACTCTTTAAATCAAGCACCATTTTGGACTCCGTACTGGAGCCAGCAGTGGTGGCTTCTATTATATTCCCACGAAGATAAGGCTTGATGCTTGATTTTTTTTTTAATCGCATAAATTCCAGGGCCTATTTGAGGAATTCGGATTTCTTAGCAACCATCCCCACGCGCACAACCGCTCACCAGCATCTACGTGAAGGCGCAAGTAGGGTAAATAATAATATTATTATGAGTTTTCCAGATTTGGTTCAACAATTAGCTCCAGAGAAGCAGGTGTGTCTGACACTTGCCCTGTCAACAAGCTCGCGGTTTCTAAGGAAGATAGAAAAAGGTCTCTCGACTACTAGCTTAAGTTGCAAGGTCACCGAAAGGTTGATACACATCATTTGTTAAATGTGAATGCTCTCTTTCTTTGTGTATCCGTTTTGTTTGACTCGAAAGTCGAAATAATAGCCTTGTTAAACTATGCGTAGCTGTTTAGCAAAGAAGATGGGGGATGGGTCCCGCAGAACATCAAGTTGTGTAATGTTTTATTGGATTGTGGGATCAAGATCCATGTGAGAAAACATATTTATGTATGTAGACTCTTTATAATAATTTCATCTCCCATCTTAAGCAACTCAAATTAGAAGGCATAGCAGTTTTGTAATGTAAGGTATATAAAAGGCTTTAGAAATTCATTTCTAAGCTTGCAGTCCAAAGGAGGAAAGAATCCCATCATTCATTTAAAAAATTTTTTTTTTTAATTAATTAATTATTTATTTAAAATAGCTAAGAAAAGGAAGATTAATTTACTTTTTAGATTGAACCAAAATAATAAAAAATTGCATGTAAGGTAAAGAATATGTTGATAGTAACGTTACTGTAACTCATGACGAATCGGATACTGGCCCAAAACGCAAAATACTTAATTGGTCCTTTGGTCCGTTTTTCTTTTAATGTGTTTTTTTTTATAAAAAAAAACTCCATAAAGAAAGAGGTTTCATAAAACAGGGAGCCAAAAGAGAAAAGTTGAATTTCTACAGAAATTGGAAAAGGTAAATGAAGAGCGTGTGAGCGAGCATGTGGGAATTTGTATGTGGCCAAAATATGATAGGGATGGTTGAAATAGAAAGTATGGAGGAAGATAACTTTCACCCATTTCAATCTCTACCTTTTATTATGTAACTTTTATTTTTGTACATAAAGGTTCCACTTATATTTTAAAATTTATATGCTGCTATTTATGCTTTTCAACCTTTTTGATGCTTTGTATTTGCTTTTTGCGTTTTATATATCTTTGTATGACCATTTTGAAAACAAAAGGAGGAAAAAACACGGATAAAAATAGGGAGAGAAAGAAAGAAAAAGTGATGTTGAAATGTTTGAAGTGATCCAACGGCTGAGTTCCTGAATCTGAAAAGAGTGAAAAAAGAAAGAAAGAAAGAAAGTAAGAATGCAGATTCTACTATTCTCTTAGGCTAGAAACTACCCCCTTAAGGATCAATAATCAAGGAAATGGGTCCACAGAGTTTGGGGATTATTCATGCTAGTATGCTACGCTTACAGTCCTACCTTCCAAATTTCCATAGATATGATTTATCTTCCAACAAAACAAAAAAACAGCCTTATACTATGCTAATGTTAAATTAAATTATTCACCAAAGCCAGCCTTTTCTTTACAATAATAAATCGTTTTAAAGCTTGCAAACCAAATAAAAACATAATGGTGATGCATCATATTGGCGTTTATTATCAACCATGCCTTAATATATCTCATCTACATAAAATATGTACATATAAGATACTCAATTCGTCTCATCCCATAATCTTAAAAAACTAAACAGATCTACTAGCTTCGAGCCCAGTGAGGTCTTGGCTCTTGAGAGGTATAATATAAAGACAACAACAGAGAAGAGGACCCCATCTCGGTCGTGTTGGTGCCTCTTTCTTAGCCTCATAAATTAGAGATTATAGGTTCATATAATGTTATTTAAAGAAAAGAAAAAAAGAGATACTCATTTACACCCACCCCACCACTCACACTCAGCAAAACACAGTTGAGTGAGGAAACCTGTAGGCTGTACACTGTATTCTGTAGTATCAACCACAACCACTTCACTCCCCTTTCATTTCTCTCTCTCATTTTCCCATGATTTTAGATCGAACAAAACAACCTCATCTCAGTCATTACCAAAATCAAAACCCTCTAGCCCAACAACAAAAGCGCGCCATCATAATTGGAATTTAGTAGGTTATGGGTTGTGCGGCCTCCAAGGTCGACAACGAGGACACCGTCCGGCGTTGCAAGGACCGCCGTCGTCTCATCAAACAAGCCGTCTACGCCCGCCATCACTTAGCGGCGGCTCATGCCGATTATATCAGATTACTCCGTCTCACTGGCTCTTGTCTCTCTTCCTTTGCCACCTTCGAACCCCTCTCCGTCTCCGACCAAACCCCCGCCGTCTTAATCCATTCTCAATTCTCTCCAAAGCCCTCTATCTTTTCAACGCCAACTACTCAGACTCCGATTCCACCACCTCGTCCTCCATTTTCCCTATCTCCAACCATCCCCAGCTCCAAGCTTCCTCATATCCTCTCAGCCTCTTCCTCCTCTCTCTCTCATTCAACTCCTTCCCAATATCTCCGACCACCTCATCATCAGCGTCGCCAGAAGTCAGCCCCTAAACTTCCCCATATCCTCTCGGAATCGAGCCCTTCTTCGTCACCCATGAGCCAGGCATCAAATTTCACTTCTGGGTTTCCCCCTACGGCCGCCGATCGGGAAAATTCTAATTATTCAGGTACTCCCTCGCAGGCCTCCTCCATTTGGAACTGGGAAAATTTCTATCCTCCTTCTCCCCCTGAATCCGAGTTCTTCAACCAACGTGCCCATTTCAACCAATCTAATAATCGCCAAGGCTTTGATCTTGACGAGACCGAAACCGAGAGATCGGAGTACGATTTCTTTGAATCGAAGGGCGAAAACCATCACCATCCTAAGCACGACTTCACCGAGACCGAGAGAGAGGAGGTTCAGTGTAGCGAGTGGGGTGACCATTACAGCAGCAGCAGCACCTCCTCTGACGAGGAAGAGCAGCTCGAAAGGGTTTCCAGAGCCAATATGGGTGTCAGGTCGAATTTCGGATCATCTGTGCGAGCAGAGTCGGTTGCTGGAACTGAAGCTACAGCTGCTCCGCCACCTTATCCAGCTCCACCAAAGTATGCGGCGAGTACGAGCAAGTCGGAGAAGTCGGAAGATTCGTCAACGAGTTATAAGAACCATGAGATCTCGGATATGAAGATGGTGGTGAGGCACAAGGATCTCAAGGAGATCGTGGATGCCATTAAGGACAATTTCGAGAAGGCCGCGGCGGCTGGTGATCAGGTCTCCGAGTTGCTTGAGACTGGCAGAGCTCAGCTTGATAGTAGTTTCAGGCAGCTTAAGAGTATTACTAAATATTCCATTCAATTTTTTTTATCTCAATTGCTTTATTATTATTTTTTTGGGTCAAAAATTGCTTTAATTTGAGCTGTTTTCTTTGGGTATCATATTCAAAGTATCCTGCATTTTCTATTAGATTGAATAAAATTTGAGATTTGGGATCTTAAGATTTTAAATTGAATAATGTGAAATTCAATTTTAATTTGTGAAGTTACTTATGGGTGTTGGATTTACAGAGACTGTATATCATTCAAGTAGCATGTTGAGCAGCTTGAGTTCCAGCTGGACATCTAAACCGCCATTGGCTGTCAAGTACCGACTCGATGCCCCTTCGCTAAATGAAAGTGGCGGTTCGAAGAGTCTCTGCTCCACTTTGGAACGGCTTTTGGCTTGGGAGAAGAAGCTTTACGAGGAGGTGAAGGTATTGCTATTTCACTTTTTTTTTCCTTCCTTTTTAAAATATAATATATTATTGATTAAAAGTCTTTTTTTTATATAAAATTGAAGGAAAAAAAAAGAAAAAGCTAGTTACACCTTTTCGTTTAGTGGGGGAAAAAGGAAAAAACAAAATAAAAAAACAAAAAAAGAAGAAAAGGGATCAGAAAAATGGAGTAAATCAACCGTAGTATTTGACTAAACTTGAATGTTCTTAGTTGACGAAAAATGACATAGATTGCTCTGTGTGTTAGCATATATCTATTTTATTTTTGATTACTCTTTCTTTCTTTCTTTCTGTTTGGACGTTTGGCATCTAATTATTCTATTATCACTTTAGGCATTTGTTTGCCACATTGCATAATTACTGAAGTACCCTTGACAATATGTGATGAGAAAGGGATTACCCTACATCCCATGTGTCTGTGTTCTATTTTGCATGAATACGGTTGTGTGGATTGGCTCAACTTTCTTCATATGGGGTCCCTCCTTTGACATGGTGAATGCACTTTTTTTACTCTAGTGTATTTACAAACCCCTTTTGGCTTGATATGAAAGGTATTAGCTGTTGGCCATTGTGGTGTTTTTCTACATTTATTGAGAAATTGATTGTTGAAACTTTAGAGCAACTTGCAGATTTCTATTATTTTTTATTTAATTTCTTAGATTAGAATTCCATGGATGTTGAAAGTTTATTGAAAGCTCATACTAAATTTTATATTAGGCTCGAGAAGGTGTGAAGATTGAGCATGAAAAGAAGTTGTCGTTATTGCAAAGTCAGGAATACAAGGGGGAGGATGAAACTAAGGTTGACAAGACCAAAACTTCAATAAAGAGGCTGCAGTCACTAATTATAGTAACATCTCAGGCTGTGTCTACAACCTCAACAGCTATCATTAGTCTCAGAAACTCTGACCTTGTTCCTCAGCTTGTTGATCTTTGTCACGCGTAAGTCCCTCTTCCCTCTGGCCTCCATCGTGTCTTTTTTTTTTTAAATATCAATTTTCCATGTTCTATTTTTCTATACGCAAGTTAATATTTTCCTTTGCACGGGCAGTAGGAGGCTAGGATTGAGGGTTTGTTATGTGATATAGGTTTTTTAATTTTATTTTTTATTTACATAATGTAAAATCATCTTCCTCTAGATTTATATCTTTTACTTTCTTTTGGTGATTCTGTTCTAGAGCTTCAATTTCGACTTCTTGCTAATTAAAGTAATGCTTGATGTTATCTGTCCTGATTAAAAGAAAAAGAAGTTGTTGAGCTCCAAATTAAATTTATTTAACAAACACGAGACTTGCTCTAGCATCCCAGATATGAGGATTAGACTTGAACGCATACATATTTATCATTTCAAAGAACTGAAGTAGATTTGGGGAACTAATATTATACCTTGTGCTACATATTTGGATTTGATTCATTTTTATTTTTTATTTTTTTAATTTAATAAAAAAGAACTGTGTTTCATACAGTTAATATAGCAAGAATTACATTCTCTATCAGAAAATGTGATGATTTTTTAGACCAAACGATACTTTTGTGTGATTCTATTCGAAGAGTGGTGGGGAGTGGTGAGTTTTAGTGCCAGACCACTTGCGAATCACTTGAGATATGACTCTTAAGTTGATTTGGTGGTTGAAAACGTTATTAATCACAGATTTTTTTTTCCACTTGCTTGATATCCCCACTGCCATGGCATGTGCTCCTTGTACGAGATGTTACTATCTTCTATTTAATGCTAGAAAGTGGCACCAAAACGTTCTCTCTTTTGCTGTCCCTTTTAGACCAAATTTAGAATTGGTGGAGTTAGCTAAGTTGGACTTCAACTATTAGTATTATATGACCCACCGTTGAACAGAATAGCACGCTACACGAAATTTATACAAAAAATTTATTACATGATATATCTTTTTCATTTAAGTGGCATAAATATGTACTTTTTTCACATGTTCGACAAACATTGGTGGCCCAGAGAATTTGTAGTGATATATATTATATAAAAATATTTTTGAAGTCTTAACTTATGATATAGTGTAATCCAAAAAATATTTTAAATATTTGACTTTTAACCAATTCATTACAATATGAAAAAATTGTCAAACATAATAAAAACTGAAAGAAAAAAAGATAAAAAGCTTGATGAGAAGATTCGGACTAAAGTTTTTATTGTTTTGTTATTCATATCATCAAAGTTTCTCATTTTTCTTTTTTATTTGTCAATCTTATATTGGTACTTTTAAATAGTCTTTAATTTAAAACCCAAAGCAATATCTTATTTCATTTTAGTTTTAGTTTTAACACAAACATTTTGATAGGTTTGATTGAGCTTTTCGTTTACTTAGATGAACTTTTTAGTTCATTAATTAATTTATACATGTACATTTTAAATACTCTATTAATTTGGTTTTTTTTCCCTCTTTTGTTTATGTTAGATGATTTTCATTATAGGTTATAGTGAGTTTAATTCAAACTCTAGGTTTGTGTTGTAATATGATATGAAAAATTTAGACTTGAATTGAAGAGAGTCCACTATGTCAGCTCTTACCAATTATATCATAACGTATTTTTCGATCCATAATATTTAAATAAAATATTCTACTTTTTTATTAGAACTTTTTTTTTAACTTCAACCCCCTCCCCCTCGAAAAATATTTATGGTTCTGTCCCTACCGTAACTATTTCCACTGTCACTAATGTGATTAGCATTAGCATTGCAATTATTCTTCTAGATCTATTTTGGTAGTTCCAACTTGCAATTTGGCACAATTATAGCAAAATGTGATAATTGTGGGATGATTCCTGAAGAAGTACTTTTCATTATCTGAGAATAATCTTATTGCCTTTTGAACTAAGAAGTTCTGCATGTTGCTACTAAAGACTATGAGATCCACCTTTCTTCTCTCCCGTGGGTCCATTAGGGCCCCATCTTTTCCTGCTAATGCAACGACACTTTGGCATAAAATACAATTGCTTGATAGAACACTAATTGCTTTGATAAATAATTGCATTATGGAATAAACATTTCGTAAAAATAATAAATTACTAGATTGAAAAGTCACTGTTATCATAATGAACAATTTATTGGTTTCTTATTAAAAAAATTAACAAGTTATTGGTGAATACACTGACACCAAAAAAGATTTATACAGAAAAGAGCCTTCAGTAGACTTGTATACTTATAACTTTCTGTTTAGTGGATAACTTCTTAGGAACACACTTATTTGACTTCTGTTTCTGCAATTCTAGGATGTGGTAGATCAGTTGCTAAAACTACCTGTGTTACATTAAATGCTAAGGGTAATGTTAACTGTGATCCCTAAACCCTATTTGTATTGGATGCAGCATTATGTACATGTGGAAATCAATGCATCAGTATCATGAAGTTCAGAAGAACATTGTGCAGCAAGTTCGTGGCCTTGTTAACCGAGCAACTAAAGGTGCCTCAACTTCTGAACTGCATCGGCAGGCAACTCGTAATCTCGAATCAGCTGTCTCTGCTTGGTACACCAATTTTTGCCGCCTAATTAAGTTCCAACGGGAATTTATTCATTCTCTTCATGGCTGGCTTAAGCTGTCTCTTATTCCTGTTGAAAGTGACAACTTTAGCGGCAACAGGGAGCCTTCGGACATATATGCCTTCTTTGATGAGTGGAAGCTTGCACTTGATCGTGTACCTGATACAGTGGCTAGTGAAGCTATCAAAAGTTTTATCAATGTGGTTCATGTGATATCTGAAAAACAAAGTGAAGAGCTCAAGATTAAAAAACGCACTGAAATGGCATCAAAGGAGCTTGAGAAAAAGGCATCATCCCTCCGCAACATAGAAAGGAAATTCTATCAGTCATACTCCATGGTTGGTATTGGGCTGGCAGATACAGGACCTGATAATGGGCAGGTTTTGGATGCTCGAGATCCACTGGCTGAGAAAAAATCTGAACTTTCTGCTTGCCAGCGGCGGGTTGAAGATGAGATGATGAGGCATTCAAAAGCGGTGGAGGTGACACGAGCAATGACGCTGAATAATCTTCAAACAGGTTTGCCTGGTGTTTTTCAGGCATTGACAAGTTTTTCTGTGTTATTCACAGAGGCATTGGAAACAGTTTGTGCTCGCTCGTATGAGATCAAATAGGTAACTAGGGATTCTTTCCACTTTTGTTGTTTGACAAGAGTTGATAGATGACAGCTGAAGTTTTTTTCTTTGGTGGTGGTCTCTAGCCGTGATTATTGTTCTTGAAGGTTTCTCCATTATATTTGTCTTTCTTTCATTGTCAATTCTTCTTTCTTTCAACGTGTAAATATGTGGAATTTTGTGATTTTGCAGTCCATTTTGGTTGGGGGAGGGAAAAAGAGATTGTAAAGAAATGACAGTTTATTTTATTTGGGCAAACCTATGCGTCTCTTCCTTTTTGTCCTCCTTGAAGCTAAACAAATATTTTTCTTCTGCTATACTCATAGAGCTGGCTTGTTCATCGAATAAATTTGAGATGAATCTCAAATTATGTGAAGTAATATTATTTTTAAGTACAGTTGATCAATATTGTGATTGTGATGTATAGTAATATTTATTACCTTAGTGCGTGTGTGGCTTGTGCACCACAAGTTAGTTGGAAAAAGCAAGGATAAGATAGTCTTGCTGTCATCACAAGTCAAATCAAGCTGAATTCTTATAGCCTTTTGTTATCTTAAACCTTCACCTCACTTAATTTTAGAAAGAAGTGAATAATGCAAGAGTGTTTAAGAAGGTTGATTAAGTAGTTGTATATAGCATTGGTCTTGTTGGCATAGTTTGCAATTTTTTGCTTTACTGAAGCTCATGAAGTTACCCCTTTATGTCTGGCAATATTTCTATGTTCTAGACATAAAAGTTGATGTAAGAATAGTCGGACACTTTTCGACATTATATGAAAACAGTCCATGCAATTTCAGGAGTAGCACTATTATATATTATTATAAATATATTACTTACAAGTCATTATGACATTATTTGAGAATTATCTCAAATTTGAAGTATATAGTTTCTTAAAATTATATATATATATATATATATATATATATAATATTTTAATTGTCTGGTTAGATTATGTGTGCGTTTTTTTTACCACTTTCTTTCATTCCTAACAGTCAAAGGGAGTTTTTAAAGGACGTTCTCACACATTGTAATTTTCAGTTCCAAAGTGCAAGAGAGCCATTGTAGGAGTAATTTAGAGGAGTTGAAGAAGAAGAGAATAGATAAAGAAGAAGAGGTGATTTTAATATCTCGTATATTCATTTCAAGATCTCATTGGCTATATATAACCTTATAAGAAAATTAAAGAAAGCAAAGGAAGTGCGAGAAAGCAAAGGTAAGTGCGTGAAGGAAATCATGAGCATATCCCGTAACGGTCTAGTGGTCTCCTCTCTTTACCGTGTAATCATTTTTGCAATTTGAGTAACCATTTTTGCGCTAGGAAATGGCCTATGTGCCAACGTGTACCTACGTTTGTGTGGCTTGGTGTGCATATCAGTCATGCACGTATCAATCCTTCCTCGCTTGAGAATCCTTGTCCACAAAGATGAAATCAGGATAGATTTTGGTAAAATACCACTCATTCTCCTAGGTGGCATCCTCTGTCGGTGTGCCTACCCATTTCAGAAGGACTTTAGGCTTGGGTAGGTACATCCATTTCTGGATCACTCTTCGAGTCAAAATGGCTTCTAGTTGGGACATCACTGTAGAATTGTCTGAGATTGGGGGTAATTGGAGAAGGTTGGTATGTAGGATCCTAAGTGTTTTTTGAGCAAGCTGACATGGAAGAAATTGTGAATTTGGGAATCAGGAGGTAAGTGTCACGACCTTAAATTTTCAATAGCGATCGTGCGGCACTTAGCACGTTCCGTTGCACTAAGCCTGCCTTTCCCCGAACGAATTCTCCAAAGAGATTAGAAAGATAGTTTGCAAAGAATGCTTTGTATTGCTCTAGAGAGAGTTTATGTTACAATTTCCCAAGATGATTACAAATGAAGACCAATTGGTCTATTTATAGTGTGGCTCTAAGCTTAAGAGTATGCCACCACTTTCTAGAGTCTTCCTAGTCTAGAATGTACAAGGAAGTTCTAGATTTATGTACAATATGCCATAAGGGTCTAGGACCTTCTAGCCAACTCTAGAGTCTTCTAGGTTTGTCTAGTTCCTTCATGCATGTTCCGTAAGCTTCCAGCGGCTTCTACATCCTTCCCGAACCATCCGGCATGCTCTAGAATATTCTGGCCCATTCTAGCACTCTCCAGCGTGCTCTAGAACATTCTAGGGCCTTCAAGCTTGAGTTGAGTCCGTCCAACTCTAGCCCTTTCTAGACATCTCTAGGCCACTCTAGAACCTTCTCATGTAGAAAAGTCTAGGTCCTTTAGGCAAGCACCATTTGTTTTGGATTTTGCGGGGCATTCTGAGCGAGACGTGACACCCTTCCCCACTCAAGTTCGCGACGTCCTCGTCGCGCCTTCAAGCTTGAACCTCTCGATGTCATCTTTGAATTGCCACAAAGATTCCTCAGGTTCCCAGCTTGTTTCTTCATCCGAGGCGTTCTTCCATTTGACCAAGTATTCCCTATAACTTGGTACGCCTCTTCGTCGAATTAAGCGGTCTGCCAAGATTAAGTTCACTTTCCTGTCAAAAGAGGTTACCACTGCGGTAAGGGCCCTCTTGGATTCTCCTCGACTCATATCTTCCTTGTCTCCATGATAAGGTTTTAGCATGCTTACATGAAAAACAAGATATATTTTAATCTTCGAAGGGAGTTGTAGCTTGTATGACACCTTACCGACTTGTTTAAGGACTGGAAATGGTCCCTCATATTTCCGCACCAACCCTTTATGAACCTTGCGCAAGCTCTTGAATTGTTGGGGCAGTAGTTTAACCAGGACTAAATCTCCTTCCTGAAACTCCACCATCCTCCTTTTCTTGTCAGCCCATTTCTTCATCTTTTTAGACGCCTTGTTCAGATAAGCTCGGGCCAACTCCACCTGTTCATGCCACGCCTTGGAAAACTTGAAGGCAACAGGGCTCTTCCCTTCATAACTTGTGGCCAAGGCATGGGGAGTCATGGGTTGCTGTCCCATGACGATCTCGAAGGGACTCTTTGCGGTGGACTCGCTTCTCTGCAGATTATATGAAAATTGGGCTACGTCCAACAACTTCGCCCAATCGTGTTGGTTGGCACTAACAAAGTGCCTAAGATATAACTCCAGCAATGCGTTGGCATGCTCTGTTTGTCCATCACTTTGGGGGTGAAAGCTTGTGGAGAAATTCAAGTCTAATCCCAACAACTTGAATAGTTCCGTCCAAAACTTGCCCGTAAATCGTGGGTCTCGATCACTCACGATATTGGACGGAATCCCCCAATGCTTCACAACATGTTTGAGGAAAAATCGTGCCGTCTCATCTTCCGTGCAGTCCGTTGAGGCAGGTATGAATGTTGCATATTTGCTGAAGCGGTCAATGACGACAATGATGCTGCCAAAGCCTTCAGATTTTGGCAAGCAAGTGATGAAGTCCATAGAGACGCTTTCCCATGGTCTCTCTGGAATAGGCAGTGGTTCTAACAACCCTCCGGGTGCATGCTGCTCTATCTTGTCCTGTTGGCACACAAGACAAGTTCTTACATAAGCTTCGATATCGTCCCGAAGTTGAGGCCAATAGTAGATAGACTTGATCAAAGCAAGGGTGCGCCTCATTCCTGGGTGTTCAGCCCATAAGGAATCATGGCACTCCTTGATAAGCTCTTTCCTTAAGCTCCCCCATTTTGGCACGAAGATACTATTCTGCTTGGCATAGAGTAGTCCGTCACTCAGCCAAAATCGTCTCGTCTTTCCTTCCTTGATGAGGGCAAGGAGGTTTTGGGCAAGGGCATCATGCTCCAACCCTTCTTTGATCCTTTCCAGCAAAGGACTACTTGGCCTACTCAAGGCTGCTAATTCCGCCTTACGGCTCAGCGCATCAGCCACCACATTGGCCTTACCGGGCTTGTACTCCAACCTTTAGTCAAACTTTGCCAAGAAATCTTGCCACCGAGCTTGCTTGGGACTCAACTTCTTTTGAGTCTGAAAGTAGCTTGTTGCAACATTTTCCGTTATGATAACAAAATGAGAACCCAATAAATAGTGTCGCCACACCCTTAGGCAATGAATGATAGCTGTCATTTCTTTTTCTTGCACTGTGTAGCGGCGTTCAGTGTCATTCAGCTTGCGGCTCTCATAAGCTATCGGACGCCCTTCTTGCATCAATACTCCATCGATGGCAAAGTCTGAGGCATCTGTGTGCAGCTCGTATGTCTTGGAGGGGTTTGGAAGACAAAGCACCGGTTCTTCACTAACGGCCTTCTTTAAGTCTTCAAATGAGGCTTGGCATTCACTTGTCCATTCCCAAGCCTTGTTCTTTTTTAGCAGGTTAGTGAGTAGGGCTACTCTCACTGAGTAGGACTTGATAAACCTTCTATAATAGTTCACCAGTCCAAGGAAAGATCTTAACTCGGGAACCTTGGCAGAAGGTTCCCATTCTTGGATGGCTTTCACCTTAGCTCCATCCATCATCAATTTCCCATCCTTTATCCTATGTCCCAAGAACATCACCTTATCTTGGGCAAAGGAATATTTCTCCTTCTTGACGTATAGCTTGTTTTCCCTTAGGACCTTAAACACCTTCTTCAAATGTTCTAGATGTTCTTCCAAAGTCCGGCTATATATCACAATGTCGTCAAGATATACTACCACGAACCGATCGAGGTAGGGATGGAAAATCTTGTTCATAAGAGTGCAGAAGGTGGCAGGTGCATTAGTGAGACCAAATGGCATGACAAGAAACTCATAGGCACCGTACCTGGTCACACATGTGGTCTTGGGCTCATCTCCCTTGGCTATGCGTACCTGGTAGTAACCTGACCGCAAGTCCAATTTTGTGAAGTATCTAGCATTCCCCAATTGATCAAACAAGTCAGCAATGAGAGGAATAGGATACTTGTTCTTTACCGTTATCTTGTTTAGAGCCCGATAGTCAATGCACATCCGTAGCGAGCCATCCTTCTTCTTTTGAAAGAGAATCGGGGCACCAAATGGGGCTTTGGAGGGCCTTATGAAGCCAGCATCCAGCAATTCGTCGAGTTGCTTCCGCAATTCTGCCAACTCTGAGTTCGCCATTCGATATGGGCTCATTGCTGGTGGCCTGGTGCCGGGTTCCAACTCTATTTCATGGTCCACCTCCCTCCTTGGAGGTAACCGTTTGGGTAATGCTTCTGGCATCACATCCTGGAACTTATCTAGGACAACTTGCACTTTCGTCGGCAAGTTTGGCTTTGGTGACGCCTCTTCATCATCATATTCTTTTAGGTTGGCCAAATAACTCTCTTCATCCCTCTTCAACCCCTTCTTGAATTGAAGCACCGAGAGAGCTTGGGTAGTAGGTCTAGTGGTCCTTTCCGTTGGTACCACACATGCCTTCGCACCATCCATGATGCACATAGAGTTTGAACATGGCACCAAGAAAGCTCTTACCTGGTCCAAGAACTCCATGCCGAATACAATAGAGAAGTCATCCATGGGGGCAACTGATAAGTCCACCTGGCCAGTCCAAGCACCAAGACTGACCTTAACTCCGTGAGCAACTCCATGCAATGGTAGTGCTGTCGAGTTAACTACTTTGAGAGATCCCCCTCCACAGACTACCTTAAGGCCAAGTCACTTTGCTTCCTCCACTGAAACAAAATTGTGAGATGCACCTGTGTCGACCAACGCCTTGGCCACCTTCCCGTTGATGGCTGCATCTACGTATATTAAGCCTTTAGGGGTCTTTGGGGCACTCTACAATGCACCAAGTAGGTGCAAAGAACCCATCTTCGCACCTTCGTCCAATTCGCCTCCATCTTGCTCATGAGTGGAAGCAACTAAGGCACTCAAGGCCTTCCTCTTCGGACATTCTCGTGCCCAATGCGGTCCGTCACATATGAAGCACGTCACACGGGGCTTTGAGGCACTTCGATCCTCCTTTTCCTTCTCCTTATCCCGTGGTTTGAACGAGGAACTATCTTTGTGGTTCTTAGGTACCTGACCTTTACCATGGTTTCCCCCACTCTTTCCTCCAACAAACTTCTTATCTGTGGCTTTGGAGCTCTCTTTGTTTGTGGAGTAATCAATAAAGCTTTCTATAGTCGCAATGGCCGAAGACATGTCTTGGACACCACTTCGCTTGAGCTCAAGGTTAGCCCACGATTGAAGCCCATCCATGAACAAGAATAGGGCATCCTTGTCAGATGTGTCAGGAACTTCAAGCAGCAGGGTTGTGAACTCCTTCACGTAGTCCCTTATACTACCTGTTTGCTTTAACCGTCGCAATCGTCCTCTAGCTTCCTCTTCAACATTTACGGGGAAGAACTGCATTTTGAACTGCATTTTGAACTCCCTTTTGAAGTCATCAAAGGTATCAATTGTGCAAACCCCTTGTTGCACATCTCCATGTCTCCGTCTCCACCACAACATCACAGTGTCAGATAAATACATGGCTGCAGTTCGGATCTTACTGGCATGGTCCGTTATGCCAGTAGCCTCAAAGTATTGTTCCAGCCCCCATAGGAAGTTCTCAACTTCCCTAGCGTTTCTAACGCCATTGAAGGTCTTGGGCTTGGGAACATCTACCCTCTTAGCCTCAATGACGGTGGCTGTGCTAGTTCCCGCGGCCATAGCCCGCTTACATAGAGCTAGATCGCCACTCATGTCCTCCACTCTAAGCAAAAAATTAGCAAGTTCTCTTTGGACAAGATCCCTTACCTTGGCAAGTTCAGTTTTTAGCCCATCAATCTCTTGCCTTAGTCCACCATCTAGCTCATTGAGGGACATCTTAACCGCTGCATGGATCTCCACATCCTCGGCCTCCAAGCCATTGCAACGCTCCTTTAAGTTGTCCACCCAGTCGAACAGCTCCTCTAAGCCTTCCAAGCTAGAAAGCATGTCTTTTGACTTGGCTCGAGATTCCTTCGTTGGTTTCCGAACTTCCTCGCGTCCACGTTCCATAGGTGGAACATCAACGCTTGGTGTAGATGGAGCAACGTTCTTTACTATGCCAAAGGTAGAAATACTTCAACCGAAAGCTCTGATACCAACTGTCACGACCTTAAATTTTCAATAGCGATCGTGCGGCACTTAGCACGTTCCGTTGCACTAAGCCTGCCTTTCCCCGAACGAATTCTCCAAAGAGATTAGAAAGATAGTTTGCAAATAATGCTTTGTATTGCTCTAGAGAGAGTTTATGTTACAATTTCCCAAGATGATTACAAATGAAGACCAATTGGTCTATTTATAGTGTGGCTCTAAGCTTAAGAGTATGCCACCATTTTCTAGAGTCTTCCTAGTCTAGAATGTACAAGGGAGTTCTAGATTTATGTACAATATGCCATAAGGGTCTAGGACCTTCTAGCCAACTCTAGAGTCTTCTAGGTTTGTCTAGTTCCTTCATGCATGTTCCGGGATGTTCCGTAAGCTTCCAGCGGCTTCTACATCCTTCCCGAACCATCCAGCATGCTCTAGAATATTCCGGCCCATTCTAGCACTCTCCAGCGTGCTCTAGAACATTCTAGGTCTTCAAGCTTGAGTTGAGTCCGTCCAACTCTAGCCCTTTCTAGACATCTCTAGGCCACTCTAGAACCTTCTCATGTAGAAAAGTCTAGGTCTTTTAGGCAAGCACCATTTGTTTTGGATTTCGCGGGGCATTCTGAGCGGGACGTGACATAAGGCTAGCTTGTATGCCATTACACCAATCTAAGCTATTATTTTGTAAGGACCATATAAACATAGGGCAAGTTTCATGGAAGAGAAAAAAACCACAGAAATTTATCTGTAGGGTTGGAGTCTAAGGTACACATAATCTCCTACTTTAAAGGAGATTTCTCGTTGATGTTGATCAGTTTGACATTTTATTCGATTTTGAGCCTGCAAAAGGTTATGGCGTAAGTCACATATAATGGTGTCTCGATCACACATGTATTCATCCACTGTTTGGATGTGGGAGGTTCCAGGAACATAAGCTAATAGACGTGGTGGTGGAGTGCCATAAATTGCTTCAAATGGAGTTATTTTAGTGGAGGAATGTGTTGAGGTGTTATAGTTGAATTCAGCCTAAGGTATATCCACTCAATCCATTGCCTTGGTTGCTCACCAGTAAAGTAACATAAATATTGCTCTAGAGTACAGTTGACAACCTCTGTCTGGCCATTAGTTTGGGGATGGTAGCTTAATGTCATGACCCTAGACTTCAACTAGCAATCGTGCAGCATTTAGCACGGTCTGTTGCACTAAGCTTGCTTTTCAACTCGAATAAATCACTCCAAAGAGACTAGAAAGAGACTTAGAGATTTAGAGGATTCAAGAGAAAAGCAAGAACAAAAGAAAGTTTGTAAAGAATGCTTTGTATTGCTCATAGAGAAGTTATCTTACAATTTCCCAAGGATGATTACAAATGAAAACCAATAGGTCTATTTATAGTGTGACACCAAGCTTAAGATTATGCCACAACTTTTTAGATCCTTCTATGTCTAGAATGTACAAGATTATTCTAGTTTTATCTATAACATGCCACAAGGTTCTAGGACCTTCTAGTCAAGTCTAGCTAACTTAGAGTCTTTTATGATTGTCTAGTTCCTTCATGCAAGTTCTAGGATGTTCCGAAAGCTTCTAGAGACTTCTACATCCTTCATGAACCATCCAACACGTTCTAGAATATTCCAACCCCTCTTAGCACCTTCAAGCACATGCTAGTATACTCTGGAACATTCTAGAGTCTTCAAGGCTTGAGTTGAGTCCATCCAACTCTAGCTTTTTCTAGACATCTCTAGGCCACTCTAGAACTTTTCCATATAGAAAAGTCTAGATCCTTTAGGAAAACACCATTTCTTTGGATTTTAAGGGACAATTTGAGCGGGACGTAACACCCTTTCCCACTCAAGTTCGAGATGCCCTCGTCGCGCCTTCAAGCTTGAACCTCTCTATGTAATCTTTGAACTGCCACAAAGAGTCTTCAGGTTCCCAGCTTGCCTCTATATCCGGGGCATTCTTCCACTTGACCAAGTATTCTCGATAACTTGGTACACCCATATACCGAATTAAGCGATCTGTCAAGATAGAGTCCACTTCTCTATCAAAGGAGGTTACTACTGTAATATGTGCCTTCTTTGATTATCCTCGACTTGTGTCTTCTTCGTCTCCATGATAAGGCTTCAACATGCTTACATGAAAAACTGGATAGATTTTAAGCTTCAGAGGGAGGTGTAGTTTGTAGGACACCTTACCGACTCGCTTGAGAACTGGAAATGACCCTTCATACTTTCGTACCAACCCCTTGTGAACCTTGCGCAGGGACTTGAATTGTTGGGCCAATAATTTGACAAGGACTAAATCTCTTTCCTGAAATTTAACCATCTTCCTTTTCTTGTCAGCCCCTTCTTTATCTTTTTAGATACCTTGTTCAAATTGGCTCGAGCTAACTTAACTTGCTTATGCCATGCCTTAGCAAATTTTAAGGTAGTGGGACTCTTTCCTTCATAGCTTATGGCCAAAGCATGAGGAGTCATGGGTTGCTATCCCATGATGATCTCGAAGGGACTCTTCATGGTGGACTCGTTATTCTATAAGTTATAAGAGAATTGGGCTACATCCAGTAACTTAGCCCAATCATGTTGGTTGGCACTAACAAAGTGCCTGAGGTAGAGCTCCAGTAATGCATTGGCACGTTCTGTTTGCCCATTGCTTTGTGGATGAAAGCTTGTGGAGAAGTTCAAGTTTGATTTCAACAACTTGAACAATTTCATCCAACACTTCCCGATAAATCATGGGTTTTGACCATTCATGATGTTGGATGAAATTCCCCAATGCTTCACAACATGCTTGAGGAAGAACCGTGTTGTCTCATCCGCAGTGCAATCTGCTCAGGCAGGTATAAAGGTTACATACTTGCTGAAGCGATCAATGATTACAATTATGCTACCAAAGCCCTCTGATTTTGGCAAGCAAGTGATGAAATCCATTGAGACACTTTCCTATGGTCTCTCTGGAATAGGCAGTGGTTCCAAAAAACCTTCGGGTGTATGATGCTCTATCTTGTATTGTTGGCATACAAGGCAAGTTCTCATATAGGCTTCAATATCATCCCGTAGTTGAGGCTAGTAGTAAATGGACTTGATTAAGGTAAGGGTGCGTCTCATTCATGGGTGTCCAGCCCATAGGGAATCGTGGCATTCCTTGATAAGCTCCTTCCTTAAGTTCCCCCACTTTGACACAAAAATGCGATTCTACCTGGTGTAGAGTAGTCTATCACTCAGCCAAAATCACCTTGTCTTTCCTTCCTTGATAAGGGCAAAGATGTTTTGAGCTAAGACATCATGCTCAAGCCTTTCTTTGATCCTTTCTAGTAAGGGATTGCTTGGTTTACTCAAAGCTGCTAACTCCGCTTTTGGACTTAGCGCATCAACCACCACGTTGGCCTTGCCGGGCTTGTACTCCAGCTTGTATTCAAACTCCGCCAAGAAGTCTTGCCATCGAGCTTGCTTGGGAATAAACTTCTTCTGAGTCTGGAAGTAGCTAGTTGCCACATTGTCCGTCATGATCACAAAGTGAGAACCTAATAAGTAGTTTCGCCACACCCTTAGGCAATGAATGATAGCTATCATCTCCTTTTCTTGCATCGTGTAGCGACGTTCGATGTCATTAAGCTTACGGCTCTCATAAGCTATCAGAATCCCTTCTTGCATCAACACTCCACCAATGGAAAAGTCTGAAGTATTTGTATGCAGCTCGTACATCTTGGAGGGGTATGGTAGGCAAAACACCGGTTCTCCACTGATGACCTTTTTCAAGTCTTTGAATGAGGCTTGACATTCACTTGTCCATTCCCAAGACTTGTTCTTTTTGAGCAAGTCAGTTAGTGGAGCTGCTCTTGCTGAGTAGGACTTGATAAACCTTCTGTAGTAGTTCACAAGTCTAAGGAAATACCTTAACTCGGGGACCTTGGAAGGAGGTTTCCATTCTTGGATGGCTTTCACCTTGATTCCATCCATCATAAGCTTCCCATCCTTTATCCTATACCCTAAGAACATTACCTTATTTAGGGTAAATGAACATTTTTCCTTCTTGATGTATAACTCATTTTCCCTTAGGATGTTCTTCCAAAGTCCTCAAGTGCTCAAGATGTTCTTCCAAAGTCCGACTATATATCACAATGTCATCAAGATATACTACCACAAATCGATCGAGGTAGGGATGAAAAATCTTGTTCATTAGAGTGCAAAAGGTGGCAGGTGCATTCGTGAGACCAAATGGCATGATAAGGAACTCATAAGCACCATACATGGTCACACAGGTGGTCTTGGGCCCATCCTCTTTGGCTATGCATACTTGGTAGTATCCCGATCACAAGTCCAATTTTGAGAAGTATCTTGCGTTCACTAGTTGATTGAACAAGTCAGCAATGAGTGGGATAGGATACTTGTTCTTTGTCGTGTTCTTATTTAGAGCCCAATAATCAATGCACATCCATAGCGAGCCATCCTTCTTCTTCTGAAAGAGCACCGGGGCACCAAAAGAGGATTTGGAAGGCCTTATGAAGCCAGCATTCATCAATTCATCAAGTTGCTTCCGTAGTTCTGCCAACTCTGAGTTTTCCATTCGATAAGGGCTCATTGCTAGTGGCCTTATGCTGGGTTCCAACTCAATTTCGTGGTCCATCTCCCTCCTTAGAGGTAACAGTTTAGGCAATGCCTCAGGCATCACATCATGGAACTTATCTAAGACAACTTGCACTTTCATCGGTAAGCTTGGCTTTGGTGACGCCTCCTCATCATCGTACTCGTTTAAGATGGCCAAGTAACTTTCTTCTTCCCTCTTCAATCCCTTCTTGAATTGAAATGCTGAGAGAGCTTGGGTAGTAGGTTTGGTGGTCCTCTCCGTCGATACCACACAAGCCTTTGAACCATCCATGATGCACATAGAGTTTGAGCATGGCACAAGGAAAGCTCTAACCTGGTCCAAGAACTCCATGCCGAATATTATTGAGAAGTCATCCATAGGTTCCACTGATAAGTCCACTCGACCAGTCCAAGCACTAAGACTGACCTTAACTCCACGAGAAACTCCTTGGATAGGTAGTTCTCCCGAGTTAACCGCTTTAAGAGATCCTTCTCCACTGACAAACTTAAGGTCGAGTCTCTTTGCTTCCTCTAATGAAACAAAGTTTTGAGATGCACTTGTGTCAACCAAAGCTTTGGCAACCTTTCCATTGACGGTTGCATCTACGAACATCAAGCCCTTGGGGGTCTTCGGGGTGCTCTACAATGCACCAAGTAGCCACAAAGAACCCATCTTTGCATCTTCATCAGTCTCATCTCCATCTTGGTCATGCTTGGAGGCAACTAAGGCACTAAATAGGGTAAAAATATAAATTTTGATTTTTTTTGGAATTTTAAAGCAAGACCAATCAAAAATGCTACGTGGCCTACCACGCAAGTAGAGGAATTGATTGGGCAAGCCATATAGACTCCATGCAAGCAGGGACAATGAATCATAAATCACCGCTTGTGAGGAGTAAAGAAACACATGACATGTGTCAATACAACATTCAATCTGAGTTTGAAGTGCGGTCAACCAACCTTGCCATGTGTTGTAATGCGATTTCTCCCCACAATCCATCAGCGTGCCATGCCATCTACATTCGTAAATCACATTGCACCACGTGGCGTTGACTCAACTTACATTGATTCGAACCAGTCTCTCTTGCCACACATTGCTCTCTAATTTTCCCAGTGAATTTTGTGTGCCACGTGTCATGCTGTGATTGGCTAACATTGTTAATTTTGCTTGTTTTGATCTTAACCCTTGATATGAAGCTGATATGACGGTCCAGATGACATCTGAGCTATATTTAAGCCTTTAATAAACCCTACAATTCAAAAAGAGAAAAATATAGAAAAATTCAAAAAGAGGTATAATTTTAATAGATATTCAAGAAGAGATTGACACTACAATTCAAGAGATTGATTGTATTTCTTCTTCTACTATTTTCTTTATCAATTTTTATGTATATTTTTATGAAAAATATGAGCTTTATGGACAAAATTATGTCTGGTTAATTTATTAATCTAGAGATTTTATGAATCCTGCAATTTTCACCATATGATAATATAATATTTTACCCAAATTACAATTTTAATTTAATTATATTATTTAATACAATTTTTATGTTATTAATTGTTTATCCAATAATTTATTATAGAGACAATTAAATAGATTTGAGAGAATTATTTAATTGTTTGTCTTGATTAAATAACATGTATAGTTTCTAGGCATAAATGTATGATTCTTATGTATGTGATCCATAATTGATGAATTTAATGAGTAGTATGCAATTTAATTGATATGATAGTGTGATTAAATGAGAGAAATACATGCTCAGTTAGATTCATTGATCATATAATTAATTGATAATTATATTTGAGAGATTTTTGTTATTCACATATTTAGAAAATTGGGAGATTACGTATTCCTAGATATTTTCTCATATATCTTCTTAATCACTGATGCGTGCTTAAAAAGCACTAAAATTACCATGATTTAATGTACTTTAATTGATTAAAAATATTTATATTTGTATGATTTTATTATATTTTTATATAAATTTATTTTTTCGAAATCACATGTATTTTTATTATTTTTTAGGTATTTTTGTTCAAAAATAACTTAAAGAATCGAAGAAAAATATTGGAGGCAATACATCACAAATATGTTTAGAAAAAAATGAAAAAAAGTAAAAAAAAAGGAAAAATTGGACAAAATAGGTCAAAAATGCCTAGTTTCGTGCACACTCCTCCCGCAGCTAACACACGCCCAGCACAGCCCCCACACGCATGCCAAAGGTCGTCTACCTTAAATCTCGCCCTCACACGCGTGCTAGCCTATCCAAATGCATTAAAAATCAATTTTTGAGATATTTTTTCGCATTTTATTGGCTTTTTCCTTATCTATAAAAGGACCATCTCCTCCATTATAAAAATCATCCCTAAAATCCCAAACTTTTCTCTTTCTAGCTTTTTCTCTCTTATATTTGATTTTTTTAGTTTTAAAGTTCTACTATTTTTGGCAAGAACTAGTTATGCTTTTATAGATTTATAATTTTTGATTCAATAAACATAAATGTAAACTCATTTGGAGATTTTCCCGAAACAGAATTAGCATCATAGTTCTGTAAGGATTCTTTTGAGGTATAATTTTTATAAGATTTTATAAAATAAATTGATTTTGTTTTTATTCAAGATTTTATATTAAGACTATTAGAGAGAAATATACTATTTTTCATTACAAACTTAAATATGAAAATTAGATTTTACAGTTTAATTATCCGATTTGATTTAGAGTAGTGCTCTTTTATTTGTTAGCACAATCGTCCGATAGTTAAAGTGAAATTCTATTTCAAAAGTTTTTATAAGAACTATTATTCGAAAATATATTGATAACATATTTTCAGTAATAGTTTTAAAACTTGAAAGTTAATACTTGAATAATTAAATTATTATGTTTAATTTGGACACCTTGAATAAAGTCTAAAATGTCTAAACCCACCAAAGGTGGCATTTAAATGATTCATTTTTAATCTCTTAGAAAAAAAAAGAATTAATTTAATTAACCAAATTAATTATCGATCTCACTTATATGTATTAATTTATTTGTTTAATTAACAAAACATATCTATCTCCAACAAAGCGTGGTATTTATATAAAAAAACTAAGAGTCAATAAATATAAATTTATATCCTTACTAACCTAAATAATATGAGCAAGTATAATTAACTTAATTATTATATCTATAAATACTCTACTGTTATGAATAATAGAAATTTGCATTATTATTTATTGAATTCATATCTATGTTTATATTTTTATGTTATTATATTAGGAAACACAAAAAATCAAAATATTGTGATAAAATGTTTATGATTTAATTTGTTTTTAAGTTTGAATAATAAATTAAAAACCACATATATTCTTTCCTTAGATTGATCTTGGAAGTATATTTATCATTTTCTATAAAATGATTCGTACATTTGCGAAAGTTTTACAAATATAAAACCAAAGTATCTAGAAGATCGATTTTGCTAAGCTGATGCTGATTTTTTTCATCAGTTATCAAATCTTAATTAATTAATTATTGCTATTTACTTTTAGTTATTTTAATTTTTCTTCCTAAAATATAAAAATACAAAAAAATTGATTTTTATTTTTTTAGTTTTAAAAATTAGTTTCTAATAAAATAATCTTTGTGTGAACGATATTTTTTTATCATTATATTACTTGTTATGATATGTATACTTACGTATTTATTGCAACCTTATTATGTAATATGTGAGATAAACTCTCTCAGGTTCAGTTTTTGATTATCAAATTTGGTTAATGAGTCGATCGTTTGAAATGTTTTCTTCATTAGGTTTAGTGTTTCTTTCATTTAGACTAAGGTTACATTTGCGTAATTGGTTTGTTGTTTTCAACATTCTGCTTGTTTGGCTTTTACTCTTTTAGTAATAGTTATTTTATGTTACTATCCAGCCTCTTTCGTATCATTGAAGTTTTTGGTTTAATGGTTTCAGTTTTATTCTTTATGCTTAGATTTCTCGACCTTGTATCATACTATGATATTAGCTATTTGAGTGATCTAATGTGATGTTTTATGTACCTTACATATTTCAAATTCGTTATTATGAACTTTTCAATATTTTGTCTCGATTTGTTAAATGCATTGCTTTACATAAATACTCAATAATTTTTTTGAAAACTATAAGTCACAAACGTTTGAGCCCCTATCGAAAGCAGAGATGACATGAAAAGAGATGAAGAAGAAGAAGGCCAAATCTGGTGGATTTGAGTCCATGAGACTTGGTCTTGACATCTTCAAAGGGATTAAGCGCAAGGGTTACAAGGTGCCCACCCCTATTCAGAGAAAGACCATGCCTCTCATTCTCGCCGGCTGCGATGTTGTCGCCACGTCAACCGATGCTACCCACGCAATTTAAAATTGATTTTTTTTGTCAATTATTATTTTATTTAAACTCATATATATATGTACTATAGAAAAAGAAAAAAATAACAATTTAAAAATAATATCCAAAACAAATACACAAAATTAAATAAAGATATGCTGTACGTACGTATATAAATTTAAATATCCAAACAAATACACAAAATTATATAATTTTAAAAACCAATTGTCTAAAAAAAAGAAAAAAATTATACTATATATATATCCAACTTAAATTTTAAAGAGTCAAATAAAATAATAATTGACCTAAAAAAACATTGTACTTAAAAAAAAATTCAATTGTAAACTATATGCATTTTTTAATTTAAAAAATACACATAGAACGTAGCGTCGATTAATGTGGTGAACCGATGCTATCCACGCGTGTAGTGTCGGTTCTACACTGAACCGACTTTAAATTCATTATAAGTCAATTTTTTCTAAAAACCAACTTTACATAGCGACTTAAATACCCCTTTTGTAGTAGTGTTAGCACGATCTTTTGCACTAAGCCTGCCTTTTAACCCAAACAAAACACTCCAAAGAGACTAGAAAAAGACTTAGAGATTTAAAGGATTCTAGAACAAAGCAAAAACACAAGAAAGTTTGTGAAGAATGTTTTGTATTGCTCTAAAGAGGTTGTCTTACAACTTCCTAAGGATAGGTACAAATGAAGACCAAAAGGCCTATTTATAGTGTAGCACCAAGCCTAAGGTTATGCCACAAGTTTCTAGATCCTACCATATCTAGAATGTACAAGAGTATCTACATTGTTCTAGTTTTATCTATAAGATATCATAAGGTTCTAGGATCTTCTAGTCAAGTCTAGCCCACTCTAGAGTCTTCTAGGATTGTCTAGTTCCTTCATGCAAGTTCTAGGATATTTTAGAAGCTTTTAGAGATTTCTACATCTTTCATGAACCATCCAACATGCTTTAGAATATTCTAGCACATGCTAGTGTACTCTGGAACATTCTAGAGTCTTCTAGGCTTGAGTTGAGTCCATCCAACTCTAGCTCATTCTAGACATCACTAGGGCACTCTAGAACTTTCCTATTTATTAACTTGTAGGAAAGTCTAGATCTTTTAGGCAAACACAATTTCTTTGGATTTTGAGGGATAATTTGAGTGTGATGTAACACCCTTCCCCACTCAAGTTCGGGATGTCCTCGTCACGCCTTCAAGCTTGCATCTTTCTATGTGATCTTTAAACTGCCACAAAGAGTCTTTGGGTTCCCAACTTTCCTTTATGTGTGGGGCATTCTTTCACTTGACCAAGTATTCCTGATAACTTGGTACACCCTTATGCCGAATTAGGTGGTCGACCAAGATAGAGTCCACTTCTCTATCAAATGAGGTTAATACCGCAGTGGGTACTCTCTTTTATTCTCCCCGACTTGTGCCTTCCTCGTCTTCATGATAAGGCTTTAACATGCTTTCATGAAAGATATGGTAGATTTTAAGCTTAGGAAGGAGTGGTAGTTTGTAAGACACCTTACCTATTCGCTTAAGGACTGGAAATAGCCCTTCATACTTTTGTACCAACCCCTTGTGAATCTTCCGTAGAGACTTGAACTGTTGAGGCAATAACTTGACAAGGACCAAATCTCCTTCCTGAAACTCGATCATCCTTCTTTTCTTGTCAGCCCACTTCTTCATATTTTTAGAGGCCTTGTTCAAATAAGCTCGGGTTAACTCGGCTTGCTCATGCCATACCTTTATAGCTTATGGCCAAAGCATGAGGAGTCATGGGTTGTTGCTCCATGATGACCTCGAAGGGACTCTTGCCAGTGGACTCACACCTCTACATGTTATAAGAGAATTGGGCTACATCTAATAACTTAGCTCAATCATGTTGGTTGGCACTAACAAAGTGCCTGAGGTAGAGCTCCAGCAATGCGTTGGCACGTTCTGTTTGCCCATCGCTCTGTGGATGAAAGCTTGTGGAGAAGTTCAAGTCTGATCTTAACAACTTGAACAATTCCATCCAAAACTTCCTAGTAAATCGTGGATCTCGATCACTCACAATGTTGGATGAGATTCCCCAATGTTTCACAACATGATTGGGGAATAATCATGTCGTCTCGTCTATAGTACAATCTGCTAAGGTAGGTATGAAGGTTGCATACTTGCTGAAACGATCAATGACTATAATTATGCTACCGAAGCCATCTGATTTTGGCAAGCAAGTGATGAAGTCCATTGATACACTTTTCTATGGTCTCTCTGGGATAGGTAGTGGCTCTAGCAAGCCTTCTGGTGCATGCTACTCCGTCTTGTCTTGTTGGAATACAAGATAAGTTCTCACATAGGCTTCAACATCATCCTGTAGTTGAGGCCAATAGTAAATGGACTTGATCAAGGCAAAGATGCATCTCATGTCTTAGTGTCTAGCCCATAGTGAATCGTGGCACTCCTTGATTAGCTTCTTCCTTAAGTTCCCCCACTTAGGCACATAGATGCAGTTCTGCTTGGCGTAGAGTAGTCCGTCACTCAGCTAAAATTGCCTTGTCTTTCCTTCCTTGATATTGGCAAGGAGGTTTTGAGCCAGGGCATCATGCTCTAACCTTTCTTTGATCCTTTCCAGCAAGGGACTGCTTGGTCTACTTAAGATTGCTAACTCTGCCTTTTGACTTAGCTCGTCTATCACCACGGTTCTACTGCACCACTCTAATTTTATCATCCGATACGAACTCATTACTGGTGGTCTTGTGCCAAATTCTAGCTCGATTTCATGGTCCACCTCATTGCTTGGAGGTAACCATTTAGGCAATGCCTCAAGCATCATATCCTAGAACTCATCCAAGAAAACTTGCACCTCCGTTGGAAAGCTTGGCCTTGGTGACACCTCATCATCATTATACTCCTTTAAAATGGCCAAGTAACTCTCTTCCTCCCTCTTCAATCCCTTCTTGAATTGAAGTGCTGAGAGAACTTGGGAAGTAGGTTTGGTGGTCCTCTCCGTTGGTACCACACAAGCCTTTGATCCATCTATGATGCACATAGAGTTTGAGCATGGGACAAGGAAAGTTCTAACCTAGTCTAAGAATTCTATGCCGAATACCACCAAGAAATCATCCATGGGTGCCACCAATAAGTCCACTTGGTCAGTCCAAGCACCAAGGCTGACCTTAACTCCATGAGAAACTCCTTGGAGAGGTAGTGCTACCTAGTTAACTACTTTGAGAGAGCCTCCTCCTTTGATATCCTTGAGACTAAGTCTCTTGGCTTCCTCTAGTGAAACAAAGTTATGAGATGCACTATATCGACCAAGGCTTTGGCGACCTTACCATTGATGCTTGCATCCACGAACATCAAGACCAAGTAGTCGCAAAGAATCCATCTTGCCTCCATCTTGGTCATGCATGGAGGAAACTAAGGCACTCAATGCCTTCCTTTTTAGACATTCACGTGCCCAATTCAGTCCGTTGCATATGAAGCACGTCACACGGGGCTTTGAGGCACTATGATCCTCCATTTCCTTCCCATTATCTTGTGGTTTGAACGAGGAGCCTTCTTTGTGATTTTTGTGGCCCTGACTTTTGGCATGTCCTCCTCTACTCTTTCCTCCACCAAAATTTTGATCTGTAGCCTTTGAGCCCTCTTTGTTTGTGGAGTAGTAAATAAGGCTCTCTGCAACCACAATGGCCGAAGATAAGTCTTGGACACCACGTCGCTTGAGTTCAAGGTTAGCCCACGATTGAAGATCATCCATGAACAAGAATAGTGCCTTATGCTCCTGTTTGCTTCAACCGTCGCAGTCGGCCCCTTGCCTCCTCTTCAACATTCACGGGGAAGAATTGACTTTTGAACTCCCTTTTGAAGTCATCAAAGGTGTCAATTGTGCATACCCCTCGTTGCATATCTCCATGCCTCCGTTCGGATCTTGCTAGTATGGTCCATTATGCCAGTAGCCTTAAAGTATTGTTCAAGCTCCCATAGGAAGTTCTCAACTTCCCTAGCATTCCTAGCACCATTGAAGGTCTTTATCTTGGGAACTTCCACCTTCTTGGCCTCAATGATGGTGGTTGTGTTAGTTCTCGAGGTCATAGCTCGCTTGCAAAGTGCTAGGTCACCACCCATATCCTCAGCTCTAAGTAACACATTAGTAATTTCTCTTTGGACAAGATCACGTACCTTGGCAAGTTCGGCCTTCAACCTATCAATCTTTTGCCTTAACCCACTATCTAGCTCATTGAGGGACATCTTGATTGTTGCATGGATCTTCGCATCCTCGACCTCCAAGCCGTTGCAACGTTTCTCCAAGTTGTCCACCTGGTCGAATAGCCCTCCCAAGCTATCCTAAGCACTCCTGACACGTGCTTCCAAGCTAGAGATAATGTCTTTCGACTTGGATCGAGACTCCTTAGTTAGTGGTTTCAGAACATTCATACTTGGTGTAGATGGGGTACTATTCTTCATTATGCCAAGGATAGTAAATTTTCAATTGAAGGCTCTGATACCAACTATCACGAGCCTAGATTTCAACTAGCAATCGTGCTTTGTATTGCTCTAAAGTAGTTATCTTACAACTTCCTAAGGATCCCAAGGACAGGTACAAATGATGACTAATAGGCCTATTTATAGTGTGACACCAAGCCTAAGGTTATGCCACAAGTTTTTAGATCCTACCATGTCTAAAATGTACAAGAGTATCTACATTGTTCTAGTTTTATCTACAACATGCCACAAGGTTCTAGAATCTTATAGTCAAGTCTAGCCCACTCTAGAGTCTTCTAGGACTGTCTAGTTCCTTCATACAAGTTCTAGGATATTCTGGAAGCTTCTAGAGACTTCTATATCTTTTATGAATAATCCAGTATGTTCTAGAATATTTTAGCACCTTCCAACACATGCTAATGTACTCTGGAACATTCTAGAGTCTTCTAGGCTGGAGTTGAGTCCATACAACTTTATCTCCCTCTAGACATCACTAGACTACTCTAGAACTTTCCCATGTATTAACTTGTAGAAAAGTCTAAATTCTTTACACAAATACCATTTCTTTGGATTTTGAGGGACAATTTAAGCTGAACGTAACACCTTGTTCTTCGGTGCCACCTTACCCGTTGCGTGCTCCTGTACAGTCAGAAATTGAAGATTTAGAATAAGTACGAAAATAGAGGCAGAAAAAGGCAAATAAAATTGCTCAAATGAAGAGCAAACCTAGAAAGAAGGGTAGAAAAATGGAGGTAGAGGAGGATAAAGTGGAAAGGAAAATTAGCTATAAACACTATTATTGACACACAAATTATTTATTTATTTTTAGTTAAATAAATAATTTAATAAATAAATAATTTGATTAAAAATAATTTAAATTATAGGGGAAAAGATGAAGACTGAGACCCCTGCCCAGCTGGCCTGAGATGTTGATGATGATGTTTATGAAAATAGCAGTCCCAATTTCAAACCTGGCATTTTAGGAAAACTACGGCCAAAATAGCTTCAGCCAAAGTAACAAACGACAAATAGTTCACTTGTATTTGTAGAGTTACAAAGCCGTCTTCACTTATTTTTAACGACTTTTATCAAATCAAGGGCCTTATCCACAAATACGCGTTATTATTTCAATTCATTGTAACGAAATGTCCTTATATGCTTCCTTTCAAAAAACCTCAACTAGTTGCCCAAATTTTAGACATTTTTGCCCACACATGCAATAACAGCACATTAGAGAAACGAATTCCTTAGTGCCATAAAAGATGAGAGTTTTAAACGCCCAAACATTTGACAAGTCGGGCAAAATTTCTGTCTCTAGGGAAGAAATTGCCAATAATAACATTTAAGAGCATTACATTTGACATGTCAATATCTACAAGATTGGCTTCCATTGCTTAAACGAAAACCTGATACAAGTTTAAGGTATAAGCTCAAGTCTTTGTGGTCCTTATAGCAAATGCCTAACCATTCACATATCAGTCATCAAGTTTTATCGCAAACACATGTACAACAGAATACTATTGTCTTTTTCTAATCTTCAACCTTCACCAAAACATTTTGAGACATGTTTATGTTGAACCTTTAATTCAATGTGCTGAATGAGGAACAAAGCCAGGGGTGCGGTGTGCATGGACAGCGCAAGCACAATGAACAGAAGTCAAATTCAAGCAACCACTCATGATGAGAGTGTGCCGTCCAGAGCAGGTATGAAGTGCAGGAAATGTGTCGCATACTGCCTGAACAGCTGATGGAGTTAGCGACGTGCATTGGCTGATGTTGAGCGTCCAGAGCCCATCATCATTGTTCTGGCCTTTCACAGATTCCCACATCGCAGGCTGCTTGTTCTTCAATCGACCATGGGCTAAAGAATACATTGCTCTGTCTGTAATGTTCTGGCAGTAGTACAAAGCAAGAGACCTTACATGGACACAATTGTTTGCCAAAGCAATCACACTATCATCTGCAATGACAGTAAACACAAAGCTTAAGAGTGTATCACAGCCCAAAGGAAGCAAAGGAACTCTTAAACTGAATAAAAGAAAACAGTTGATTGAACTAATGTCACTAAATCTCCATTTTGGCATCAAACTGAGTTTTCCTACCGACTCTTTTTGACATTATACCCCATGCGAAACACACACATACAACCACAAAAAAAAAAAAAAAAAAAAAACTCCTTCAAGCGGAAATAAGCTTCATGTGTTTATGGACTTTGATAAAGTCATTCTCTTTGAAATATTTTACATCACTCACCAGATACTAACAAAGACTGTAAACAGATTCATTAAAAATTATAGTCTCTTTGGTTTCGTTCTTTAGATCCTAAAAGAAAATATTTCAAGCTTCCATCTTAACACCATTTTTCAAGTTCCATTGATAGTCAGCAGCATAACTTCAGTCCTAACTAAATATCTGCCAAGTCCAATTAAATGCAAAAATAAGCAATGTACCAATCAAAACAATTATTTAACTAAGCATATATCACACACTTTCCAGAGGGAAACAAGCAGAATTTGCAGTTGTTTCTCTGCGTTACAAGTATATTCCTCATTTTCAAACCAAGCATAGCAAGAAAGAGATTTGAAGCATGATTTCCTAAAATAGTGCATGCAGCTTATGATATTGCATGCAGGTCAAATTGGAGCAAATGAAATCGATAGTACAATCAGTTGACCCTACCCAGCTTTAGAAGTTACAGGTAGAAAAGAATGTACCTGTTATGAGGACACAGCCGCATAAATCAAGGTTTCTGAGATCAGGGCATCCGTACACCAAGCTCATAACTCCAACGTCGCTTACATTCTCGCACCATCCGAGATTTACAGATTGCAACTGATTGCAATATAGCCCAATACCCTGAACATAAAAATAAAATAAAAAACCATATAAAATGTGATGGAGGGAGAGAGAGCTAAAAATAACCTGTTCTCCATACCTGCAGTGCCCTATCTGATGCCGCTTTAACACATCCACAAAGATTTAAAACTTTTAATTTTCTACAATAGCCAGCAAGATACTCCAGAGCAACATCACTGAATGCAGTGCATCCACTGATGTTCAACTCGATGAGATTCTGGCAACCATGAGCTAAGGCATACAGGGAGCAATCACTAAGCTTAAAGCTTTTGCGCAGATCCAAGACCTGCAGGTCATGACAGCAATTTGCTATACTCTCAACAGCATTGTCCTCTAGTTGGGGTTTGTCCTGACGCAGTATCAAAGTTTGTAGTTTTGTGAACTTAGGAGCTAGAGATAGGACCAAGTTGTTCATATTCTTGGTACACCTGATGGAAACAGAATAAAAAATACTAGTTACTAGTTAGAGGATGATCATCTCACATCTGATGGGTATTATACAAATGAAACATCAATGATCAATTCATTTGTGATATAGTCTATGCAATTCATTAGGTTTGTTTGGTCCTTACACTAAAAATGGTTTAAGTTAGAAATGATTCAGAAAACAAACACACCAAAATAGGGAAACACCAGCATATTATTATTTAAACGAATAAAAAGAAGATCGATTACAGCAGGGCATATACCAAATAAGGGAGAGACGAGTAAGGCCTAAGGAAATAGCATCTCTCCAACCACGACAGACTCCAGAAGCCATAATCACCGTCCGATCGTCGACAAGGGAAATGATTTGCAACAAAAGCTCCATGGGAATATCTTTCCAATCAGTGATGATGACACCAGCTTCCATTTTTACTTTTCCAGTTTGCATCATAAGCTTCTCAAAGCAAAGGTTCAAGTCCTCTGTCTTCAAGCTTTCTCTCCCCACCATTATCCCACCCACTGCCTAAGCATTAAGCAGAAGGGGGAAAAAAACCATTTGAATTAAATAGCCAAAAGGAAAATCCATTACCTGAATTAATATTTGTCTATTGCAAATTGCCTATAAAAACAAAATTCTTCATTACTCGGCACCAAGAACAAAACAAAACTAGTTCAAAAGATCCTATCTTACATCGTGTTTTCTTTCAAATGAAAACAGATAGTGGAGTTTTTATTTTTATTTTTAAAAAAGATGTTGAATAAAGCCGAAATACATAGCAGAAATTCGTTCAATCAAGCTAACAATATATATCTATATATACACACACACATGGGTAAAACTTAAAGTTGATGAATAATAAGACAATCAGTGACAATATAACAGAAAAAGATATTCTACAGTAGTCCAATTAGCCAAATTTAAGGGGAATATATATATATAAACTTGTGATGAAAATAGAAAATATATAAACATATAAGAGTGGCACAAGAAGAAAGCTCGGAGCTAAGAGAATATGGGTATTGATGAAGACCTGAACTTTGGCTGTGTTTCGTAGCCTTTCTCTGTAGTTCCAATATTGAAAGCACAGAGAGATAGAGAGAGATTTTTCAAAATAGTCAAAAGGAAGTGGAGAGGAAAAAGTGGAATTATTACTGCCCTGTAATCTGCTTATGAATTTTGTTTAGGTGACGGAGATGGAGTCCACCGTCCTACTTTCTACATTAACGATCAGAAATCAGATTGATTGAAATACACAATGAGTGAGACTTTCTCTCTCGAGAGAGAAACGTATAGGACTCAGCAATTGTCGACGCGTATGAAGCCACGTGGAATCCATCTATCGACTCGTGAGATGGCCCATTAGCGGGTCCTACGTAAGAGACTTGATTACTTACTCTTCTTTTTATAAATTCATCTTAATTTTAAGTTTATAAAACTTTCAGGATAAGACGTTACGCAGACGGAACATTTTCGATATATGTTTGTTATTATACCGTATAATAAATTATATTATAATATTTAGATAATTTATATAATATAATTTAATAAAATTAATAATAAATATTTTAATTAATAATTTTTATTTAAAATAATATTTAATTTTTTAATTATTAAAATAATTATTTTATAAATTTTATTTAAATCAAATTTTATTTATTTTTTATATTTAAAAATAAAAAATATTATGATAAATATGCATTACCTTTTTGACCCATAGTGAAAGATTTAATATTAAAGTTTAGAAGCGACACTAAACTTTAACAAAAAATATTTCTTAGTTATCACTTGTTTTTCGATAAATAAATATGATATAATATATATAATTTGAATATAAACATATTCAAATACCAGAGGTACATGTCCCTCTTCATCTCTCTATGAATCTGCCTCTATACCCAACCTCATGGTAGTGAGAAATTCTTTTTACAAAATTGTATTTTTTCTATAGGCACGACTTTACAACAAAATATATCACTATACAAAACTTTAATAATCATTATCTTTAATAGAGTCTATCATACATGCCCTTTGAGAATTAGTGATAATATATGGATTAAGTTTTTTTATATATATTAATTGATATATTAATTATTAATTAAATATAAAATTAAAATAATATTTTTGTTAGAAAATAAGAGTAAAAAATTAAATAATAATTTAAAGATATTAAAATTAAGAGGAGAAAAAATAAAAAATACGTGTAGAGATGAACACAAATATTAAAAAATCGCCTAATCAATCAGAACAAACATAAATCAAACCTTCTAAATCAATTTTTATTGTCCAATAGATTGGGTTTAGATTCTCTAAGAAAAACTATATAAAATAAATTGATTTATTAAAAAATAATGTTTTAATATTAGTTGTATGTAATTTAAGAATTAAAACTTATACTAATGTTAACTTTTATTTTTTAGATTATAAATTAATTAAGTTTGTTTATTATCAATTTTTAATTTTAAATAAAATATATTTAAATTTAATGATTTTATTCGAATAATAATATAATAATTAATACATATCTAAATTAAAATGGTCGACTTAATTGACCTATCATATTGATTAGTTGTTAATTATATTTTATTTTATGTATAATTTAATTTTAGTTTGTCAAATTTTCCAACGATTAGATCAATTTGGTTAATTTTTTTGGACAAAAATCAATCTAATCAACCTATGTCTATCCCTTTACGTGAATATGTGAGTGTGTAATGTTATTTTAAAAAATAAAAATATAAGAGAAAAAAAACGATAAGAAAGAAAAATTATTTCATAAATAACATGTATAAACCTAATAATTATTGAAATCGTTTATTATTATTATTATTATTTATCTTCTTTTAAGTTTTGTTAATTTTTGCACAACTTGTTTTCCCATAAATTTTGTTTTTATTTTTTATTTTTATAATGATTTACTTAACCATTCAAACTTAAAGATAAATGATACTAATGTTATAGATAACTTTGAAAATGTGATAGTGATTTAGTGCAAGTTAAAGTTAAAATGTAACATAAACATAAACTCAAGCTATTATATTAACAAGTAAATTAATAAAAAAGATAAAAATATAATCATTAATTATCGAAAACGAATTTAAATTAAATATTGATTACATTATGGATCATTTCCTAATAAGCAAATAAATTTATCGAAGAGATAACATTATCTATCACCCAATTCTCACAATTTGTAGCTAATTGGATGTTAAATTATGTAATTCTTTAGCTAATGAAGTAACAACTTGGTTCTTAGGAAAACCTAAAGAAAGAAACTTTAATGTTTTAAAAATTCCTAATAGTATTTGTAGTACAAGCATCGTAGAAGCTACTATACAATAATAACATGAATTATTTAGGAAAAGAAATTACAGATAATTATGATATAAATTATATCATTTTATTTTAAACATTTAACTTAAAATTAATCTCTTTTATATAATTTTATATAATAAAAAATATTTATTTTTACTAACTACCCATCCTAGAAAGATGATAATAGGACGTAAAACAAATAATTTTTAAGTTAGAAAAATAAAAATTATATCATTAAAATTTACGACTATAAAAATAGTATTCTTTAGGTCATTATTTTTGCTATTAAAAAAATAATCTGGTTCATCATTTTATATTGAATCCATTTAAACGTCATTTAAGTTTAATTATGATCATCCGAACCGACCCATGTATTTAACGACTCTAATTAATACTCTTTATAAGGTCCTTTTACTATCACATTTTCGTATATGGTACTAAATTTTATTAGTACTATTTTAACCATTATTTTATTTAATAAAAAATTATAAAAATAAATAATATTTCATATTATTTACTAAATTATTTAATCTACTTATGGACGCCAAGAGAGATTTTTTCACAATTTATATAGATATAAATTTAAAACTTAATTTAAATTATAAAATTTCTTAAAAATTAAAATTTTTTCTTTGAAAAAGTTGAGACTTGCCATTTTAACTAATTATATATCTTTTGAACAATATGGATATATTTTTTTAAAAATTTAATAAATTTAATTCCATAAAATATATTAGAGAAAATAAAATATTTATTAAAAATGTATCTATTTTCAAGTATGAAATGATTATTCCTACAATTTAATAAATTTAGTTTATTTTTATGTTTTTAACAAGTAAAGTTTATTAAATTTATATGAATTGAAGAATTCTTTTCATACATAGTAATATGTACACATTTTATTATAGATTACAATGATAAAAATTATGATTGAGATTATGGTTTGAAAATAATTCAATGTTTATAAATTAAAAAAAATAATTGTAATTAATATAATATTCAAAAAACTTCTCAACTTCCTAAGTTCTTGTGAACATTTTTGGTTTTTCCAAGTTCCTTGAGAATTGTTTTTGAAAATGGGTAATCTAGACTTCTAATCTCTTACCCCTTTACTTGGCGGGTTTCTTGAATGTGATAAGCAATGATCATTCTTTAGATTGTCATTCTTTTGGATGTGGCCTCCATCTTTTCATTGAAAACTCTACGAAAATTGTTGATTCCTCAGAAAAAGTTTCCTAGGTGTTGTTGTAGGTGTTGGAGAGGTTGTGTACCAGTTTCATTTTCAACACAAGACGTGGTCCATTAAAACACGGTGTCTTGATTCCAAGTTGACTAATATCGTGATCCAAGACCGTAGTTAACATGGGTGCCAGAAGGGTTAAGCCCTAACTCCTTTTTCACATTAGACTTAGTTCATTAATGCATTAGTTTCATGGTTCTAGGTTTACATGATCCTAGACCACAATCATTATGGAATTGAATGAGTGTTCATCCCACTTCTTTTACCACACATGTATTGGTACATTAAGACAACTATTGGTAACACCACTACCCTGATCCTATATCACAGATGTTGTGGGTGCTGAAGGGTTGTTGAGCTTGTTTATGTTTCCACACAAGAAGTGATCCATTAAGGTGATGGAATACAATATCTTGATCCTAGGTCACAATTGTTGTGGGTGTGGAAGGGTGTTAAGCTTGCTTACATTTTCACACAAGAAGTGATCCATGGAGATAATGGCTTACACTATCTTGATCTTGTATGACAATCTCTGTGGGTGTTGGAAGGATGTTTTATCCCGCTTTCATTTTCTCAAAATAAGTGATCCATTGAGACAATGATTTTACATTGTCTTGGTTTTGGGTTACAATCACTTTAGGTGTTAGAAGGTTGTTTATCCCGCTTTCATTTTCACACAAGAAGTGATCCATTGAGACAATGGTTTTATACTGTCTTGATCTTGGATCATTTTTGCTGTAGGTGTTGGAAAGGTGTTTATCTTGCTTTCTTTTCCACATAAGAAATGATTTATTGAGACAATGGTTTTACACTGTCTTGATCTTGGGTCACAATCGTTAAGGGTGTTTATCCCACTTCCATTTCCATATAGGCAGTGATCTATTGAGACAATGGTTTAATGCTAAGTAGGCTACTACCTCATCCTATATTGTAGTCTCTATGAGCATTGAAGGGGTGTTTATCTTGCTTCCATTTTCGCACAGGGAGTAATCCATTAAGGTAATGGTCAGACAAAGCAAAGTGAGCTCGTCTAAATATTGCACCTAACTTTCCTACCATTCACTCTTTCTTGTTAGGAAAGACTCTTCTTAGTACCAAATCATTCATGAAGAATGTCTTAAATTGTATGGCTTTTTTGTAGTAATATGTCACACCTATCTTTTGTTTAACCATTCTTCTAAGAGCATTTTCTCTTTTCTCTTTTACTAGTAAAAGGTTAATTACTCTATTCAAAGTGTTTTGGTCATAGGTTAGATTTGATGTTATTGTAGGGACTTTTATCTAGGTAGGGATTATAGGTTCAATCCCATACACTAGTGAGAAAGGTGTTTCATTTATACTACCTTGAGGACTAGTTTTGATGGCCCACACAATATTAGGTAACTTATCCACTCATTTTCCTTTAATAGTTTCTAACATTTCTTAAACAAGTTTAATATCAACTTGTTTAAGGATTCTACCTAACTATGTACCAATGAATATAATGGGATTGAATTCTTTGATGTTGTGACATGAAAATTGTTTCCCATTATAATTGTCAAGTTCTTTAGGTAGACTAAAGTGACATAATATATTCTTTCACACAAATTAGATTACCTCATTTTCCCCTATTCTTTTTATAGGCTACGCCTCGATCCACTATGTAAAATAGTCTATGGCGACTAACAAGAATTTATTTTGGCGTATTACTTGTGGAAGAGGTCCCACTATATCAAACCCTTATTTATAGAATAGCCATAGACTGATTACCCCTGTTATATGTATTGGTAGAATATAGGACAATGGGGCAAATCCACTACTACAAAAATAGGCATTAAAGTCGGTTAAAAACGACTTTAAACAAATTTAAAGTCGATTCGCTGAATCAACTTTAAATTGAGCGACTTAAAATATAAAGTCGGTTCACGCGGTGAACCGAATTTACACGTACATTTTATGAATTTTTTTATTTTTATTCTCATTTTTCGTATTATTCAATATATATATAGCATAAAAAACTAAAATATAAATAATAATACAAATAATTAAAATTTTAAATATAATTAATTACTTGATAATTAAATTTATTATAAAAACAAATAATGTATATACAATACATATAGTTAACTTAAATTACAAATAAAATAATGTCGTCAAAGTGTAATTGGATGCGAGTAAGCTTGGTTGACTTAGAATCTTGGTTGGTATAAAATCACCAGCATTATGACAAGAAAAGACAAAAAACAGCTGATCCATATAACAATTCATATTCCCCTACATACATGAGCACGTAAACATCCATCAAACAAGCAGTCTAAAATTTAGAGACATACAAATGAAGAAATTAAATCATTATAAATATTACCATAAAAAAAGAGATTACCATAGCGACATCCTAGTGATATAACCCTTCGACGAACTCATATTAGCCCTTAATTAATCATTTGTCTATAAATATGAAGTTATCTGAAATCTCTGCTAGTATTTTTTAATGCTATAATGAACTCTAAATATGAAATCAAGTGTAACTCCGATTTCTTACTTGGCTTGTGTGAGTTTTGGTGCCCTTAAACATATGGAACACGTTCATGGGCATCAAAACTCATACAAACCAAGAAACAAATCAGAGTTACGTACACTTGTTTTCATATTTAGAGCTCATTATAACATTAAAAATACTAGCAGAGATTCCAGATAAATTCATATTTATAAACAAATGATTAATAAAGTGATAATATGAGTTCGTAAGGAAAGTAGGAAAGATAAATGAGATGTAGTTTGGGCCAAAAATAGGTCCATAAAATAATGCATTCCCCCTAAATACATGAGTATATAATCATCCATCAAACAAGTGACTTCAGACACAGGAATAGATAGAGAAATTAAATCATTAATTAAAAAATTTACTGTTATGTTGTCATATGCTATTCAAGATCATTAGAATCTTCTCCTGATTCTTCTTGTGATGATATAATTTGAACCATGTGTTCTGCCCATTCCTCTCGTAAATCATCAAAAATTTGCTGGTCATAACCCGTCTTGTTCCAACCAAAGAACTACATGTATTTAAAATCAAAATAAGAATGTAATTTCATTTATTTACAAAAAATAACTCAAATATGTTAAAAAAAATTATATATATGGGTAAAAGATATTACCACATCATCAATTGAAATTTTGATATTTGTGATGATTTCGCTCATAAACTTCATGACATAATAACCACACATGACTCTATTATTTTATTGTGGAATCTACAAAAAACAAGTGTACATGATTTTTCATATTCAAACATCTTTATTATTCAATTGTAAAATTAATAAAATTATTAATATTGGCTTGTACATACCATAAATTTTGTCCATATAAGCTTATGAGATTTTTTAAGGGCAATGCCCTTAAACTTGTTCCACAACCTCTATGCCCTAACAAGGTTTGAAACGGTTAGTTTTTTATTAAATATTACAAAAAATAATAGAAAACATTAACTAATATGTAGCTATAACTCTTACATTTCAACAATTATTTTTGTATCTTTACTCAGTTCTATGAAAGCTGAGTCACAGTACCAAGCATGATTATTGAACATATCAATGATTACCAACATCCAATGATTTTGGCCTTGTTCAAACCTTAATGGCCAAGGGATTATCAACTTTTGATTTCTATTAAGGGTTAATGCCCCATCATATAATTGTTTAGCTTTGATGCTAACATCCTTCTTAATAATGTTAACATCATGAATTTTATTTTCATACACAACCAGGGAGAAAGGTTGTATGTTACCATAATTACTGGCCAATAGCTATATCTACTACTGAGGGAACTATATGGATTAATTCCATCAGCAGCAATGGCAAGACGAAGATTGCACAGATCAGATGAAAATTGAAGAGATAAATTATCTACTACTTTCCAATTTGGAGAATCACAAGGATGACGTAGCACCTCATCATCAGATTGATTATCTGAATGCCAAGTCAACATCTTTGATGTATCTTTACTATTGAACAACCTTTGAAAGCGAGGAATCAGAGGAAAGTACCAAAGAACCTTTGCAGGCACGCTTTTCTTATGTGTTGTACTCTCATTGTACCATGCTTCCATCTCGATTCTTTACACATAGGACAATCATGTAATGTCTCATATTCTTTTCTATAAAGAATGCAATCATTTGGACAAGCGTGAATCTTATGATATTCCATGCCAAATCGACTAAGAGATTTCTTCACTTCATACATTGAAGATGACAATTCAATACCCTCAGGAAACATATCGACTAGTAGATTTAGTAATTCTGTGAATCCCTTGTCAAAAAAATCATTTGTTGCCTTCACATTGTACAAAACCAATCCCGACATTTTAGTGTATTTTTTTCATTTTGGATACAACGGTTTTTCGACATCTTCTATAAGTTTATTAAAGGTTTCGGGATCATTCTCGCATAATTCATCTTCAACACCATGAAACATATTTTTTGTCTGTACATTATGATAAGATGCATGTAATCCACTCACATTCTTATTTATCTTTTCCCCATGAATATTATCAATATTTTCTCCATGATAATACCAATATTTATAGCTCAAAAGGATACCATTACGGATAAGGTGATACTTAACCTCATCAAATTCATGAAATCACTCATTTTTACATTTAACACATGGGCATCGAATCATACTAGTTCCAATATTACTACTTTTACAAGCAAATTTCATGAAACTTTCAATTCCAGAAATATAATCTTGCTCAATTCTACACTTTGACATCCAAGATTTGTCCATTTTTTATTAATGACATTAATTAAACATATTACTTAATTATGTATCCAATGAATATATTTCAAGTATTATTATATATAAATTTCCTAATTATTAGATTATTATATATATCAAAACATACATAATACAAAACAGTTATCATTTTAATCATTTTACAAAACCATTTCTATACAAATTAAAAAATAAGCAACATGCAATCATGAATATATAAAAACCAATCACTTTGGTTGATTCTAATTTCTAAACATGTTACTATATCATAATTAAAAAGTAATATTAATTATATGTATATAACATTCTATAGAAGTATATGGGGACTACTATAGTAACATATTTAACATTTTAACACATAAGTAGCATATATAAATAAAAATAATAATACTACTTAGTTTTTATTTATTATTTGATTTTTATTAATATATATATATATATATATTATTTAAATTATTGAGTTTATAAATATATATTTATAATTTTCTTAAGAGTCAATAGATAGCACGTATAACTCTTATACCAATATAATTTCTTACAAATTTAAAAAAACATATTATTTTTCTTCTATTCACTACTTACTAAAATATAATTATTTATATATAAATAAATTTATCCACGCATAGTAAACCCATAACATTTTAGATATTATTTTCACATAAAATAAGTCAAACATAATAACAAGCAAAATAAAAAATATACCTAAATCAAAAATTTATACAAAAAATAAAACAAACTGAATAATAAGCTGTAAAATTAATAGAAATACTTACAAGAATGTTATGAAGTGACTAAATGAAGGAAAGAAGAAGAAAATGGTGTTTTGTAAGTGAGAGTAAGTAAAAAAAATGGGTATAAAAAATTTGAGTATTTCTCTCAAAAAAATAGTAGATCTGAAAGATAATGAGAAGAGGAATATAACTCACAAAATGACGTTGCAAATGGTGGTCAGAGGTAGCCGAAAATTGAAAAAGAAGGTGGGTATAGCTCGGTTTTGGGAGAAAATGGAGAAGAGAAATGAAGAAAATGGGGTTCTGCGTAAAAAATGAGCCGAATTTGGATATATTAGGTGGATAGCGTCGGTTTGCCATGTCAACCGACACTATCCACGTAATTTAAATTTTTTTTTTTGTCAATTTTTATTTTATTTAGACTATGCATATACATATTATAGAAATACAAAAAAAAAATAACTTTAGAGTAATATTTAATTAAAACATATACACAAAATTAAATAAAGATATATTGTAGGTACATATATAAATTTAAATATCCAAAAAAATAAACAAAATTATATAATTTTTAAAACTAATTGTCTAAAAAAAGGAAAAATTATACTATTTTTATCCAACTTAAATTCTAAAGAGTCAAATAAAATAATAATTAATTTTATTTGTATTTACTTCATCCATTTTTTAATTTAAAAAATAGGACGTAGCGTCGGTTTATGTGGCGAACCGACGCTATCCACGTTGGATGTAGCTTCGGTTGACATGGAGAACCGACGCTACGTCCAACGTGGATAGCATCGGTTCTACACCGAACTGACTTTAAATTCATTAAAAGTCGGTTTTTGGAAAAAACCGACTTTACATAGCAACTTAAATACCCCTTTTGTAGTAGTGACCTTTGACATTTATCACATGCATGAGTGTATTTGAACAATCTGCTAACATTATTACCAAGTAGTAGCCTTTTCTAATGATATAGTTGGATAGCTTTCTCCCTCTTGAATGTGAGTCATATTCTCCTTTATGAGCCTTATACATGACTCCTCCTAAGCATTTTTAGGTTATACATAGGAGTCATAGTCCAAGAGATGTCTTTATGTAAAGCTTTCCATCCTATATGATATATTGCCCTGCTTTTGAATTTATTTCTTTTATCTTTTTCCTATCTTTAAGTAAACCTCCATCTTTGAGGAAATTAAGGATAGGTATGAACCATGGATTGATGACTTTATAAATGTTTCTCACGGCTTTTTTTTGCCTCTTTCATACTAGATCTAATGAGAACGGTTACAAAGATTATCTGCTATGGTTGGCCTCATGTGTTAGAGTGGCCCAAGCATTGACATTGTTATTATCACCTTTTAGTATTTGTTTGATCTCAAAGTTAGCAAAATTTGAGCATTATTTTTTTAATTGTTCTATATAGCTTCGCATTTGGCTATCTTTGGCTTCATATGTGCCAAAGTATTGATTGACAACAAGTTATGAGTTGCTAGATATACAATATTATTTCTTCCTAATTTCTTTGAGGTTATGACTCCAAAGATAGATGCTTCATACTATGCAACATTGTTGGTTACGTGAAAGTCCATCCTTATAGAATACTCAAAAACAAAAAAAAATCATCGGGATCTATTATAACAAATACCAGCCCTACTTCTTTGAAATTGTAAGCACCATTTACAAACGCTTGCCATATTGAAACTCTCTTTAGGTCTATAGCATACATTTTCATTATGTTCCCATTGTTGATAACTTCAAGATAATTTCTAAACTCGACGACAAAATTTTCCAAGGCTTGGGCTTTTATGGAAGACTTAGGAATAAACTTGATATCATATTCTCCTAACTCAATTACAATATATGCCAAACTCCCTATAACCTTTGACTTTTGTGCTGCCATTTTTCAAGTAAAATCCAACTTGTCAATTGTGAGGTATCTCTTCTGGGCATTGGTTAAGATCTAGCTTATGTAATGGACAGGGTGTTGAACCTTGTTTCTTTTTGCTAGGAGCACAATACTTGATGTTTAAGTAGTAATATCCAAGTACAAATTTAATGTTTCTCCTAGGATAAGGCTGATTAGTATGGGAGGCATGCCTAGATATTGTTTGATTTCACGAAAAGCTCAATTACAATCTTCATTCTTGAATATTGATGTGTTCTTTCTTAGTATTTTAAAGAATGGTAGACATTTATAAGTGCATTTGGAAATAAATCTATTGAGTGCCACAATTCTTCCATTTAGTTGTTGGATTCCCTTTAAGTCATTAAGAGGTTTAATGTGAACTAGAGCCTGTATCTTGTCCATATTTTCTTTAATCCCCTCGATAGAGAAAAGACATCACAGGAACTTTCTTGAGGTAACACCAAAACACTCTTTTTAAGGTTAAATCTCATGCCATACTCTCGGATGACACCAAATACGTCGTCTAAGTCTTTGATGTGGTTTATAGGTTGTATAAAGTTAATCACCATATCATCCATATATGCTTCCGTATTTCTCCCTAATTGATCTTTACATAGTCTACTAACTAAATGTTAACAAGTGGTACCAGTATTCTTAAAACCAAAAGGAATTCGAGTGTAACATAAAGTACCATCTTCAGTAATAAAAAAATGTTTTCTTCATCTTCTTGGTGCAATCTGATATGATGATAGCAAGAATATGCATCAAGAAAACTCATTAGACTGAATTTGACGGTGGTGTCAACTAGTTGGTCTATACTTGGCAAAGGAAAAAAAGTCTTTTGGGCATGCATCATTTATATCAGTGAAAGCCACACACATATAAGGTGAGGCATATGCTTTTTTCATCAATATAACATTATACAGTCATGTCAAATAATCTATTTCTCTAACAATTTTCCTTTCTTTAAGTGTAGCTACTTGAGCTTTGATCACCTCTTTTTTTCCCTTTGTAATTTTTGTTTCTTCTATTTCACTAGTCTAGCTTTGGGACCAACATTCAATCTATGTATTATAATCCCGAGCTCAATTCTAGGCATGTCCCGAGGTTTTTACAAAAAAAAAAAAACAAAGTTGGATTTCTAAGAAATGTATCATTTGCTCTCTAACCTCACCTGTTAAGTTGGTGCTTAGCTTCAAAGATTGGTTTTCTCCTTTATTGCTAACTTGGACATTTCAACCCCATTTTTTTCAACCAAGCCAACTAAACACCATTTTTTGCTCATTTCTAAGGTGAACTTTGTTATAGTTGCTACTTAAGTGCCACTCTTTTCATTATTGCATTGTAACAACTTATAGCTTTCTCTTGGTCACCTATTATCTCTCTTATACCCTCTTTAGTTAGGTATTTATTAACTTGATGAAAGGTTGATGGAATGACCCTTATCTTATGTATACAGGGCCTCCCTAGAATTATATTGTAATGGACTGGGACATCAATCACTACAAAATTGGTTATCACAATTGACCAGTTACCATGATTGGTAGCACCATAGTTCCCACATCATATGTAGTGCTACTGTTGAATCCCATTAAAGGGAGCTCTTTCTTAGTAATATCACCATTTTTATAACTAGTTCTTTCATTGTTGTGAGGAAAAGAAGGTCTACTGAACTTCCAATGTCAACTAAGATTCTACAAATGTCGTATGACCCTACCCCAAGCGTGACTACTAAAGGATCTTCAAAAGGAGATGAAGTCTCATCCTTACTTGTAAAAATGATTAAGGTAGAGGGTGATCCTTCATGTATATTATAAATATAGGGAGTGCCACATACTTCTCTAGCATACCTCTTTCATGCATTGTTGGAGGCCCTATTAATCTAGGTCCTCTATATATATAGTGAATAGTCATTTTTAATAAAAAAATTATATTTTAATATTTTTAGTTCAAAAAATATTACTTATTGAATAAAACAAGTAAATATTAAGTAAAAAAGTGCATTAATGACTCTACTTTTATAGATTCATCAAAGACTAATGCCTACCAGACATTAAGTACGGTTGATAGAGAGAGGGTCATTTTGTTGTACGCAATCACATCTAAGATATCCATAGATATAAAGAATATAATTTACAACAAGGTAAAGTTACCTGCCAATAACCACCTTTTGAGTTATTTTTTTCTCCAACTAATAACTACTTTATGTAAAAGAATGGGGTACCTCACTCAAAGGATGAAGTGATTTTATAGTCTAGTGAATTAAAGAACCTATCATATTATGAAACTTACCTTTAACATGAATATCGTCTAAAAATAAAGAAGATTCGTCCCTCTTTTGAGACTTTCTTTAAAAAGAATAACTTCATAATCTTAAGGAGAGAATTAGCTATACAAAAGAGCACCAGGATGCCTATTTCACCCGACAAGTTGCATTCTTAAACCAATAACATTTTGATCAAATGGAACACAATAGATTAATGTATGAAATGAATCTCTTACATTGATTCATCTTGGGATGGATATGAGCCACTTACCAACACTCGAGTATTGACATTATGATTTCAATTTCATACCTTCACAATGATCACAAAATCAACCTGAAGAATAAGGACCGAATGACATGAAGCACTAGCCTTGAATTCTATTATAGAATTTTATGTTTTTATTTCTCTTTTTTATTTTATTTTATGTTAAGAACTTTAATTTTTAGTGTTTTAGATATTGTAATAATTATTTGTTTTATGATTGTCTTTGTGTTATTTTGTTTCGTTTTATATGAACATTGTTTAGAATTATTAATGTTATAACCATTTGTTGAAATGTGTGAAAAATATACAGACATATTTTAAATGTTTGGATTAATATATGTACCTACATAAATTGATGACAATATAAGTTCTAGGGTGGGGTGAAAAATGCTACACTATAAAATTTGTGGCTAAATGAAATTTCTATATGTTCATATTTACATTATATTATTTTTGCTTTTTTGTGTGATTTTAATTTATTTATTTTTATTGTTTTATGAATTTTTAGGATAATTTAGGATAATTTAAAATTTTTCTTACAAAATTATCATATCTTTTAATTAAATTTAAGAAAATGATTTTCTTTGCATTGTTAGATTAATTTCAAAAATATTTCATGGAGTAATATGATAATTAATTAGTTTTTGTTATAATTAATATTTCATTAGAAAACGTTGAAATTGCGATGAACCCAAAATTGGTGTTTAGGAATCAAATAATAGAGACTACCTTGTGAAAATATATTTTGAGTTATTATTTTCTTATTCTAAGTGATGATATTTTTGTTACTTCTTTAACTTCTTATAAATTTTAAATTGCTAGATGATCTCTATATGTCTTTGCATTGAATGTTAGGACTTTTACAAAAGTATAATATATTTATTTTTCATTAATTAAATTGAATGAGTTAAATAAAAATTAAAAGTATATGTCTATCTCTTTTTTCATGTATGACTTCTAAGAAAAATAGACATATATTAGATTACCTAAACAAATAAAAAAGCCACAAATTGATTATTCACCTTATCATACAAAATATGTACAATATACACATGAATTCTTTCTCTAAAAAAATATCTCTATAAAAAAGAGGGATATATATATATATATGACTTATTATCTTTCAAAGTTGTGAGAGTTTGTTAAGTATAAAAGAAAGAAAAATATATATAAGAAATAATTCCCCAAAAAGTTATTTGTATTTTTTTCATTTCTTAAAAGCATATTATTTGAGATTTTTATTTAATGAATTTGATTGATGTATGAAAATAATATATGATTTTTTTATAAAATATTTTCATTTGATTCCTTTCATAAGATCAATATTATGCACTACTTTAACCTTTTTAAACTATTAGTTCATTTTTATATATAAACTCCATTTGCATATACTTTTGAATGAGTGTTTGAATCAATATGATCAGTGTAATTGAAAGTATGTCTTGTGAGACTAGATTTGAAGCGAATTCGGTTTCCTTATATTGAGATTGAGTAAATTTAATATCGATATATTTTTTTATTGAAGTATGAAAGTGATATTCAATTAATTATTATAATAAATCATGAATGTTTAAAATGTTAAAATAACTTATGGTATAGATTTTAATTGTAATCTTAAAGGAGATTAAAAAGCATGAGAAATTTTATTATTTTTTATCCTTTTAATTTTTTATTTGTACTTTGTTAAAATTTAGTTTTTATTTGTTTGTTTTTTCTATTTATTTTAAATATTTTGCATTTTAAATTTGATGTTTATGGATATCATTTTTGAAAGCCCACACGAGACTTAAACTCGTCCACTAGGGTAACTTAGAGGTTTAAAAATTTGTTGTATATATTAAATATAATCGTGTCAATCTATGAAAATGATTTAAGATAGTTTAATTTAATTTTTAGTTTTTTTTTCATAATTCTTGCTAAAAAAACTAGTAAGAAGCTAGTTGATAGTTGTGATGCGTGCTCAAAATCACTCAATATATCATAATTTTATGCATGTTAATTGATTATATAGATTTATATTTACTAAGTTTTATTATCATTTTATACAAATCTATCTTTTTGAAATCACGAGTATATTTGGCTGTTTTCAGGTATTTTAGATTTAAAAAGATAAATTTGATCAACATTTTGAAGAATTAAACTTAAAGAACTCCATTACAATGCCTCAAACCATATAAAAAGTTATACAAGAAAATTTGGGTACAAAGTGTTTCAGAATTGTGCATGACACGACATGAAACTTTTGTGTGCCGTGATGTGATTAAAAGGGTGAAGAATTAACGCATCTTATTGGCTGAAGAAAAATCGATTCATTTATCTACGGATGGTCTGCTTAGGCCTCATAGGATAGAGAATAGAATTTCTCCGACGAGATGAGTCTGGGAAAAGCCTTTAGGGCTAGAGGGTGAAGTACAAAGTGTGTGACAATTTTGTCTGCGTTGCACTGTGGAGAAATGTGTGCCATGGTGCACACATCTGATCTCATTTTATGAACCTATAAATAGGACCCCTTATTCCATTGTATCAATCATCCCACATCCTTCTCATTTCTTTCATTTTTTAGTCTTTTAAGCTTTATAGCTTTTATTTTAATAGCTTAAAGTTCTTCTCTCATTTGAGAGTTGAACAAATTCTAATTTATATAATAACTTAGTTTTAATTCAATAAACAAGTACGATAGTTCTGTTTGGAGGTTTTATAAAACAAAAATAATACATAGATTCTCTTAAGGTATATTTTACATGTATTATTTTCAAATTATCTTTATATGTTGTTTTGCATGCTATATTTAATTTTTTGATAAATTATTAAAATATGTATGTCTAGATATAAATAATATAATATATTAATAATGTTGTTACGTTTATAAAATATTAATGTAGATTAAACATTAAAAAAATTAAGTTTTATTTCTTTATCAAGATTTAAACAAAAGTTTTTTAAAGAAAAGTACGTAGATTCAAATTTTTTGTAATAAACAAAAGAGTTACATTTAGGATTTAATTATGTAAATCTGATTTAGAGTCAACTTTTAATTGTTAGATAAAATATTCTAGACTTAATCTAAAAAACTCTATTTCAAAAGTTTTTATAAAATTTATTAAAAATATATATTAATGATATATTTTTCATCATAGAACTTTTTTCTTGAACACCTCGACAGATTCATCCATATTTTGAACTATGGAGAACATATGGTGTGACTTATTGCTGACGTAATTTGTAACGAATAGCCTGACCAACTCAATGAAAGACGTAATATTGTTAGGCTTGTGATCACTAAACCACTTTTTGTTTTTTAATTTGTAAAACTCACACAAGTGCACGAATTATTTTATAGTAAATGATAAATATACTCCTAAAGTCGATCTAAAGAAGGAATATATGTGGTTTTTAATTTATTATTCAAAATCTTAAAAACGAAATTAAATCATAATCATCATGTCATGATATTTTGGTTTGTTTGTTTAATAATCTAAAAACATAAAAACAATAAACATAGATAAGGATTCAATAAATAATCATAAAAAAATTTATCATTCATAACCGTGGAGTATTTAAGGATATAATAATTAAGTTAATTATGCTTGCTCATATTATTTAGGTTATTAAAGGCATAAATTGATATTTATTGATTCTCTCTTTTTTATATAAATACCACTTTTGGTGGGATTAGATATTTTTTATTAATTAAACAAATCAATTAACACCTATGGGTGAGGTCGATAACTAATTTGTTTAATTAAATTAATTTCTTTTTTCTAAGAGATTAAAAATGAACCATTTAAATGACACATTTGGTGTGATTAGACATTTTAAACTTTATTCAAGCTGTCCAAATTAAACCTAAGAATTTAATTATCCGAGTACTAACTTTTAAGTTTTAAAATCATTACTGAAAATATGTCGTCAATACATTTTCGAATAATAATTCTTATAAAAAACTTTTGAAATAGAGTTTCACTCTAACTACCGAACGATTGTACCAACAAATAAAAGAACACTACTCTAAATCAGACCAAATAATTAAACCTTAAAATCTAATTTTCAGATTTAAGTTTGTAATGAAAAATAATATATTTCTCTTTAACATCCTTAATATAAAATCTTGAATAAAAACAAATTCAATTTATTTTATAGAGATGTTTTACCTATTTAATATTTTGCAAGCATTACAACGTTATAATTATATCATATTTATAAATATCCAATCATATTAAATTTAATCATAGACAAATTAAATATAACATATAAGAATAAAACATAAAAAGATAGCTGTAAAGAATTCATTGAAATTATACCTTAAAACAATCATTACAACAATTTAATGCTAATTCTGTTGTTGGAAAACTTCTAAACATATTCACATTTCTGCTTATTGAATCAAAAAATATAAATCTATAAAAACATAGCTAGTTCTTCCTAAAAAGAGAAGAACTCTAAAACTAAAAACTAAAAAAAAAACTTCTTAGAGAAAGAGCTCAGAAAATTGTGTGTTTTTTAATGGGGAAAATGGACTTTTTAAAGGTGAGGAAAAAGCCAAAAAGGGGAGAAGATATTTCAAAATTTGAATTAGATGTATTTAGACAGGTTGGCACGCACATAGGGCACAAAAATTTAGGCAGACGGGTGGTTAGCACTATAGACGGGTAGTAAGCATGTGCGGGATATGGAGAGGGGTGTGTTGGTGCGCATGCAACATGATGCTAGCATGCACTGGTGTGAGCAAAAATCAACGCGGTGTGTGTCAGGCTTATGCTGGCTGGGCATGTGCTGACCACGTGTGGGTGTGTGTTGGACGTGTGTTGGTATGTGCTGGACGTGTGCCTACATGTGCTGAGCATGTGTTGGGCGTGTTCGCGCGCTACTGCATACGGGACTCGACGCGGATGGGCAATCGCGCGCGAGATTTTGACCTTTTTGGCATTTTTGACCAATATTTTCCATCTTTTTTACTTTTTCTCATTTTTTTCTCAATATATTTATGATGTATTACCTCTAATATTTTTTCTTCCTGTCTTTAAGTTATTTTGGAATGAAAATAACTGAAAAATAATACAAATACTTGTGATTTTGAAAAGAAAAATTTATATAAAAATATAAATTTGTTTAATCAATTAAAATACATTAAATCATACTAATTTTAGTGTTTTTTAAGTACTCATCAGGTGGCTACAAAGGATTTACACAATATTTCATCCCTTTTATCTCAAGGCATGTTAAGGGAAGACAATTTTTTCGAAAAGAAGAATATGAGAAATGATGTCTTTGATTCTTTTGTAACTCGGGCATTTAGGAGACAGATTTCTTGGAGGTTCACGTTGTTTGATCGCCTCCAAGAAGGGTGAACCTATCAGTTGTTTGCACACTCTATTGAGATCATTTTGAGTTTTACACGTATCCTGCTTCTTTATTTGTTCCTCTAAAGCCAACACTTTGTTTTGCCACAACTTCTCTTCAAGTGCCACATCTAGCTATCCCAAAGGACGTGTAGTTTCAAGTCTAGCCATCGAGGCTACAATTTGTTGTGCGATCAGTGCACTTTTGAGTTCAATTTGCTCCATCATTTAACTTCATGTTCCTCTCATGTCCTACCAGTATCCTATCAACTTTATCATCCCCTTCCATCACTGCTCGCACATTATTTGGTGCAAACTTGATCTCTAGTAATGCAAGGCACTCCTGACTCATTACCTCAATGGCCTTCAATTCTAGATTTTCTTTCTTCATCTCACTTTACATTTCCTCTATGGATCTTCTCATGTCTATCAATTGGTGGAACAATTCTTGATTTGGATTCGCCACCTTTACAGCTCCATTACTCGTGTCCCTTACAACCCCATCTTTTGGAACGGGTATGTTATCGATACCATCTTTAACTTGGGAATTCATCAATCTAATTCTTTCGAATGCTTGAGTTTCAACCATAACTTTCAAGAATAATGTTTAACTTGTAATGCTCTAATCGATGCTCAAGTTCATTCTAAACCAATAATAAGTCCAATAAAATAAGGGGTGTTAAATTTTTTCAAACGTATCTTAGAATCTACACCCATAGTGGTTACCAAAATATTGGTGGTGTATTTAATTTAGAAAGAGAAAATAGAAAGATACATTAATGAATAATAAACGACGATGATTTAGGATTTTTTATTGGGTATATATAGGACATAAGAACACGAGTCACTCACTTAAGAATCCATGTGAACTTTATAAGAGCTAGTTGAATATGTACATAAACCAAGTATAAATTACTAAATACATCTTGTTTGCTACTCGAAGGTATATATACTAATCCGGTCTACTGCTCGACATAAACACGTAGGACATCAAAAGAGCTACATATTGGCTTATGATGTGCGGAAGCTTCCGGGTGGTGGGCTATTGGCATCCATAACCAGGTAGTATAGAAAGGCTTTGGCGTCAGGTTTGGAGGTTGAAAGTGATGGTCAAGGTGAGGCATTTTTTGTGGAAGAGTAATGAAGAAGGCACTACCTTGTAACTTGGCGTTAGTAGAGCGAAGGTTTGGTGTGGGTGAAGGTTGCCCGCTGTGTGGTGTTGGGCCTGAGTCGATTAGCCACATTTGGTTGTGCAAAGTGGCGCAAAAAGTCTGAAAATTATCGGGTACAGTAGATTTTTACGGAAACCCATGCAAATAAACTACTGGACTTTGTGGAGTGCCTTTGGCTGGTGTAATTGGATGCAGCTAGTGAGCTGAATTTGCCTATAGGGGTAAGGTGTGGTCAACATAGCAGGTTTATGGATGGGCGTTACAGTAGCCATAATTGTTCCAGCAGCTGGGCACGTGAGTCCTGTGAGTCCTTTGCGCTGGACACCATCTTCGGTGGATTGTTTGAAGATAAATATGGATGCATACGGCGGGATTGGGTTGTGCTATACAAAAGCATCTAGGTCAGGTGATGGGGGCAATATCGTCTCTAATGTCACTTCAAGCTGCCGAGCTTTGGTTTATTGGTTTTGGTAGGGTGGTGCACTGGTGCTGGAGGCCGACCGTCTCCAAGCAGTGCATATTGTCACGACCTTAAATTTTCAATAGCGATTGTGCGGCACTTAGCACGTTCCGTTGCACTAAGCCTGCCTTTCCCCAAACGAATTCTCCAAAGAGATTAGAAAGAGAGTTTGCAAAGAATGCTTTGTATTGCTCTAGAGAGAGTTTATGTTACAATTTCCCAAGATTTCTCAAGATGCTTACAAATGAAGACCAATTGATCTATTTATAGTGTGGCTCTAAGCTTAAGAGTATGCCACCACTTTCTAGAGTCTTCCTAGTCTAGAATGTACAAGGGAGTTCTAGATTTATGTACAATATGCCATAAGGGTATGGGACCTTCTAGCCAACTCTAGAATCTTCTAGATTTGTCTAGTTCCTTCATGCATGTTAGGGATGTTAGTAAGCTTCCACGCTTCTACATCCTTCCCGAACCATCCGGCATGCTCTAGAATATTCCGACCCATTCTAGCACTCTCCATCGTGCTCTAGAACATTCTAGGGTCTTCAAGCTTGAGTTGAGTCCGTCCAACTCTAGCCCTTTCTAGACATCTCTAGGTCATTCTAGAACCTTCTCATGTAGAAAAATCTAGATCCTTTAACCAAGCACCATTTGTTTTGGATTTCGCGGGGCATTCTGAGCAGGACGTGACAATATGGTCAATTATAAGGCCAATTCTTTATTGGCGGAGGGTGCTATTGTTGATGACATTTGATGTTTAATGTCGTAAAATAGTTATTTCTCATGTTGTTATTGTCTGTGAAGTGCCAATATTGCCAATTTTGCGGGCAATGGCCAATGCAACTTTTATTTAATTAAATAAATGACCCTAATTTTCTTTAAAAAAAAAAATCTATTTGGTCGGTTTATCATTAAACAGCAAAATAACAATTATGACAACCAATGAACTAAAGCAAACTATACAATATTCATTATATTTATTTGCAAGTCAATCAAAACTTTGTATTGGAATCTCAAGCAGGCAACGAACTAATATCAGTGGTGGCTCATCTCAATATTTAAACGGCTTGCTTGTTCTTATTAATCGATCGACCCAATCCAACCAAAAACAATTAGGCCTCCTGCATTTGTTACTGGCTAGTGGTCTATTTATTTAGGTAAATAAATTATACTATTTAGATAAAAACGAACGATTTCTTAAAATCTGATCTATACAAGCATGAAAAATAAAATAATTAATTGGTCGATGACCAAGGAAAATAAATCACAATCCAAACATTTATTACAAATATACATGTTTTTATGCTATCAGACAAAATGTTGACCAAAATATATATTAATCCACGTCTGAAAATCGTCATGTACAATCTGGATTTATCTTCTTTTTTTATTTTTTTATTTGATGAAGTAATAGTAATTCAATTATTCAAAGCAGCAACTTCTCCAACAAGTTCCCAAAGAAGAAGCTCCTCTTAGCCCACCCAGTTGTTCCAGATGTTTTGGCATATTTCAATGCAACTTTCTTCACATTTAGCATCATGTTTTGCCCGATTTCCTTGCGAAGTGCTTCAATTATCTTCATATCTACTGGATTCCCCGAAGAATCTCTCACAAAGAACACATTTATTCCCCTTTCCCCAATTGTTGACACCCCTGCTCTTGTAACTGACAACCCGTTCTCTCTTAAGATCCTTGTTACTTCCGATAGCAATCCTACTCTATCCTTCGCACACAGCTCCAATCTTAGTCCCTGAGTTCAATTCAATTTAAGTAATTAAGAATTTAGGCGTTCAATCTTCTTTTCTTTTATACTAATAATTGCAATACAATATGCTAAGCCATTAAATCACCTACTACTTTTTTTCTTTTTTCCTATGATTAAAAAGGTAAATGTCATGCAGGTAGAGGTATTATTCTATGATATTAATCAGTCTCTCTTTTCTGAAATAGATTCAAAAGTTAAAACTATAATTACTACCTTTTGTTAAACCTAAATTTTCTTTATAATAGATTACATGTTATTTTGTTCTGCAAAAGCCAAAATCTATAGTAGTAATATTGAAGCTGTTTTTATTTTACAGAAAAATTACTTCCTTTATTTCTTAATATCAAATCCATTTATATATACATTTGTTATGCCTAATCCACTGCTGGAAGTTATTAGTATACAGCTGTAAATCATCCTGAAAATCAAGAAACTAACATCTTAAAAACAGGGGTTGGTTCCACCCTAAAAATCAGGAAACTGTCCTCCTAAAATCAGGGGTTGGTTCCAACTTGGAAATCAAGAAACTAACCATACTCCTAGGTTGATTTCCTGCACTCCCCCTCAAGCTAGGCAATATATGTTTTCCAAACCAAGTGCTACATTTAACTCTGTGAAATTAGGTCGAAACAAAGCTTTGGTTAAGATATCTGCTACTTGTTGCCTAGATGGAACATAGTTGAGGGAGATCATCTTGTCTTCAATTTTCTCACTGATGAAGTGTCTATCAATTTCCACATGTTTAGTTCGATCATGGTGGACTGGATTTTTGGCAATTGCAATTCTTTGTGGTTGTCACACATGATTCTAATAGATTGAATGTTCAACCTTGAGTTCGTATAGCGGTCGTTTTAGCCAAATTCCTTCACGGATGCCCAAAGCCAATGCACGGAACTCGGCCTCGGACTACTACGTGCTACCCTTTGCTTGCTTTTTGCTACGCCATGTCACCAAATTTCCCCAAATAAATGAGCAATATCCAGATGTGGATTTTCGGTCACTAGGAGATCCCGCCCAATCAGCGTCAGTATAAATTTTCAATTTCCTATTAATTGTTTTCTTGAACATGAGCCCCTTTCCAGGATCCTTCTTCAAGTATCTTAGAATACGATTTACTGCCTCCAAGTGATCTGCGATGGGTTGCCAAGAAACCGACTAACAACACCGACCGAAAAACTTATATGCGGGCGTGTATGGGTCAAATAAATTAACTTACCTACCAAACGTTGATATTGCCCCTTGTCAGTTGTCAATTCATCAGTTCGAGGCATTAGTTTGGTGTTAGGATCCATGGGTGTTTCAACAGGCTTACACCCACTCATGCCAGTCTCACGCAAGAGATCTAGAACATATTTGCGTTGAGAAACTGAGATTCCTTTAGTACTACGTGCCACCTCCATCCCTAAGAAATATTTCAAATATCCCAAGTCTTTAATCTCGAATTCCTTGGATAATAGCATCTTAAGTCTCTTCATTTCTCCTACATGATTTCCTGTAAGAACTATATCATCAACATATACAATCAAAGTTGTAATTCTCCCATCTGCGAAGTGTTTGACAAATAAAGTGTGGTCTGCATGTGTCTGAGAGTATCCATCCTGTTTGAGGACCTTGGTGAATTTTTCGAACCATGCTCTAGGTGACTGTTTAAGTCCATATAGTGCCTTTCTCAACTTGCATACCTTCCCTTGTGTATCTTTAGTCTCAAAGCCAGGAGGCACATCCATGTAAACTTCTTCGATCAGATCTCCATTTAAGAATGCGTTCTTGACATCAAGTTGAAGCAGTGACCAATCCTCATTAACTGCAATAGATAGCAAGACACAAACTGTGTTAAGTTTTGCTACAGGAGCAAAAGTCTCTTGATAATCAATTCCATATGATTGGGTGAACCCTTTAGCCACTAGTCGAGCTTTATATCTGTCGATATTTCCATCTACCTTCTGTTTAACTGAGAATATCCATTTACAACCCACTGTCCTCTTTCCATGTGGTAGCTTTGTTAACATCCATGTACCATTCTTTTCAAGTGCAGTGTATTCTTCTAAGGTTGCCTTGCGCCATTCAGGAACTTTTAAAGCCTCATTGACAGAATTAGGAATCTTGGTGTTGTCTAGGGATGTCACAAATGCCTGAAATTTTGGGGACAGGTTTGCGTAAGAAATGTAACTTTGAAGAGGATGTTGAGTGCATGATCGAACGCCTTTTCTTTGTGCAATAGGAAGATCTAACTCAGGGTCAGAACCAAGTTTTGGACTAGATTCTGCTTCATCTTGTAATCTTTCAGATTCAGTCTAGCTCAGGAGAGTTTCTTGGCTTTGCTGATTTCGTGTGGGCAAGTCAGGATTTCTCTTTCTTTCATAAACTTTTATGGCATCATTAGGAAGGAGAAGATGTCTAGGATAGACAATAGGAGATTGATCAGGTTTGGTTTTTGAAGGAGAATCTGGAATGGGTATCAGGTTGGAAGAGGACAAGGTTGTGGAGGGTAAATGAGATGATAAATTCGGTTCAATGAGTGATGACCAATCCCGATTACGCAATTCATTAGTGTGATTCTCCCCGAATTGCGTAATTAGAATATAATGGAGTTTCTTCGAAGAAAGTAACGTCCATGGAATGGTAAAACTTACGAGTGATGGGAGAGAAACATTTGTAGCCTTTTTGATTGGCTGAGTAACCAACGAAGATGCATTTAATGGCACGGGCATCAAGTTTGCCACGATATTGTGAATGAATATGGACAAAAGCAGTGCAACCAAAAACCTTGAAAGGAATTGGTGACACAAGTTGTGAGGTAGAATATTGACTCTGAAGCACTTGTAAAGGTGAATGAAAGTTGAGAACTCGAGAAGGCATTCGGTTGATCAAGTGTGTTGCAGTAAGAATGGCTTCACCCCAAAATTTTTTAGGAACATTGGTTTGAAAAAGTAAAGTTCGGGCAACCTCAAGTATATGACGGTTTTTGCGTTCGGCTACACCGTTTTGTTGTGGTGTGTCAACGCAGGAGCTTTGTTGGACAATACCATGTGATTTGAGATATCCACTAAGATCGGAATTAAAGAAATCCCTAGCATTATCAGTTTTTAGGATTTGAATATTGGCATTGAACTGAGTTTGGATCATGGCATGAAAAAGTGGAAATATGTGCTTGGTTTCAGATTTGTCTTTCATAAGAAATGTCCAACTTAATCAAGTATGATCATCAACTAACAGTAAGAACCATCGAGCACCAGTAATACTGGGAACGCGACATAGTCCCCAAATGTCACTGTGAATGAGGGAAAATGGATGACTTGGCTTGTGCGTGCGTGGTGAAAAAGTATTTCGAGTATGTTTTGCCAACTGACAAACTTCACATTGAAATAAATTGGGATTTTTATTGATGAATAAGGATGGAAACAAACGTTTCAAATACGAAAAATTTGGATGACCTAGACGAAAATGCCACATCATGATTTCACTTTCCTTATTAGTATGACTATGAGAGTTAAGATTATGACTCAATTGACATTGATGACTAACAGAATGGTTTGAAGGAGTGTTGATATCAAGAACATAAAGGCCCGCACGTAAATCAGCATTGCCAATCATTTTCCCCGAGCTTAGGTCCTGAAAAACACAAGATTTAGCCAAGAATTTAGTTTCACAGTTAAAGTCATGATTTAATCTACTAACTGATATGAGATTGTAGCAAAATCCAGGCACAAATAACACAGATTTGAGAATGAGGTTGTTTGAGAGGCAAATGGTCCCTGTTCCGACTACTGTGGTGTGAATACCATTGGCGACACACACTGTTTGAAGTCTGTTGCAAGGTGAATAGGTTGTGAAAAGTGATTGATCACTTGTCATGTGATTGGAGGCACCTGAGTCTACTATCCAAGATGAGGAGGGAAATTTTCCAGTATGCTTTGTTAAATTACTGGAAATATGTGTGGAGTTATTCCTACTGCTACTAAATGTGGTGTTGATATTTGCCTTTTGTATAAGTTGTTGGAGAAGTTCTAACTGTTCCTTAGTGAATGGGATAGGATTACCAGAAAATGCACTTGAGTTTGAAGGCTGAGTTTGTACGGATGGTTGGAGAGACTGGAACTGAAAAGATGCAGGCCAAAATAGCTCTCCTTGAGGACTGGTACTGTTAAAAGGAGAAGCAGAAACATTAATAGTTGCATTGTTAAATAGACCACCAAAAGGATTATATTTAGGAGCAGGATCAAGAATGGATCCAAGCCTAAAGCTGCCTGAATTTCCCATATTGAATTCAGTTCTGTTACTTGTCTCTGGAACCTCTTCATCCATGTCATCTTCCAGTGTACTAAGAACATTTAAACTTTCAGTTTTTTTATAGCTCTCATGCCCAAAAGCTGAAACTTGAGTTGGAAATTGAAAAGGTGCATTCCTTGCCTGAGTATTTGACATCATATTAGGTGAACTTACAGAGCCAGTTGAACAAGAGGCTAAGAGCAGCAGTTTATGAGTCTAAGGCTTTGATACCATGAAGCTGTTTTTATTTTACAGAAAAATTACTTCCTTTATTTCTTAATATCAAATCCATTTATATATACATTTGTTATGCCTAATCCACTGCTGGAAGTTATTAGTATACAGCTGTAAATCATCCTGAAAATCAAGAAACTAACATCCTAAAAACAGGGGTTGGTTCCAGCCTAAAAATCAGGAAACTGTCCTCCTAAAATCAGGGGTTGGTTCCACCTTGGAAATCAGGAAACTAACCATACTCCTAGGTTGATTTCCTACAAATATCATCTGGGTTCCTGTTTAAATTCCTGCGTCTTTATCATGGACACGGTTATCAACATAAAAGAATTACCTTTTCGAAAGTTGTCAATGATCATAAGATCCATTGTAATCCAAATGTGAGCTCAAATGTTAAAAAATCAAGTGCTCTTAAAATGTGAAAAAAGCAACCAACTAAAAAGAAAAATAAGGCAAAAAGTTTTGTTTAGTCGTCTTCACTCACCTCGCTTACTCTTCGCTCAATTGCAGCTTCAATACATTTAATGACCCTTTCCTTTTCCTCTTTTGTATCAAGGGTGCAGCCATCCATGTGACGAATATAATATTCCTACAATTATATGCACTACCTCAATAATTTAATTAAAAAGTAAATGTAACATTTTTCTTATAGCATAAACAAGAAATTAATATATACTTCTTCAGCTAGCATCAAATTAGAAAAATTCTCAAGCTACTACGATTTCATTGGTGAGCTCTGCAACAAAAGACTCCATTCATCATTAGTTGGCATCTTTAAGTGATGATAACATATCGTAAATAGTGGGGTATTAGAAACAATATGATCCATGCAAATATATAGACCCTTCAAATGTATTTTAAGCTTTCTGATTAGAAATCCAGAAATGAGTTCAACTGTTCAATGATATATTAACATTCACATAAATTCTGCCAGAAAATTGCTTATTTGCCGTGCAATATTCTACATTTACCTGTGATGCGTAAGGGCCATCTGAGGAAATGGTGGCATGGAAAACAACATACTGCATATCCGTGAGAGTGCACACAATGTCAAACATCAATTTCGCACGATCTTTACACTGGACACTGACCACTGAATATCCCTTTTCCTCACAACGCTCAATTATGATCTTTGGTTTGAAGCAAGGAGGATACTCAAACTCATTAGTACTTATTCCACCACCCTCATAATCTCTATCAGCAAACAACATTTGGTGGAGCCGCCGATCAACATGGGTAAATCCCACAGAGAAACTTGTATAACCTACTGTCTCATCATCCTCACACCCACGCAGGATATTCCTTAGCTGCTCTTCCATAACAGATAACCTGACTGGATCATCCACTGCACGGTTTCTGGTATCATCATTAACATAAAGGACACATGCTATCCGCCTATTGTGCGTCCAAACTTCAGCAGCAGCCACATTAAACTGGAGGTTGGCAAGGACAGCTGAGATTTCAGATAATAGACCAGGGCGATCTCTCCCAATCAGCTCAATAGCTGTGTGATCACTGGTAGATTGCATGCCAACATGTTTTTCTGGCCAAGACTTCACACCCTCTTTAGTCTGTCCCTTTGGTCCTAGAGCCTATTGAAAGAAGTTGGGCTTTAGTGGGAGAGAAAGAAAAGAAAAAAATATATCTCAGTTTCATCATATTAAGAAAGCAAAAAATGTCAAGGAATTGGCTACCATTAAATCTAAATTCTTTGGTAAAATCCATTTTCTCCTGGATGCTTCCACAGTATCGGGAGTGCACTTTCTGTGCTTTACCTGGTCAGACAAGAAGTCTGTCCAACAATTGTGTTTTTGTGTGCCTAGTAACATGGGTATGAGGAATATAAAGTGTCGTAAAATCTGCCATGTCTCTAACGTTCAGGTCATATGGGAAGGAAATACTGGTCCAGTTACTTGTCGTATTACTTCTATTCTCCACAAACCTACACAAAGATTTTACATTTTACAATGATAATGCTTTTGCCTTTGACCTTCTGCCAGCAAAATATTTTTCATCTCTGAATTAAATGGTAATTTAGAATTTGTGCTTTGCTTTGCTTTCGACAGGAATATTGGGAAACCATACCACTTAAATATGTTGTTGAAGTTGGCTTTAAAAAAATATGAAAAGTTGAAACGATGGCTGTGGGCTGTTAGAGTTCATGTATGATTAATACTAGTTAAGAAAATGGGTAACTAGTGATATTAATCATTCATTTTAGAGCTCCATGCATATGAAGTTGAAGACGAAAAAGGTTCTGTCTTAGTGATCTATCTACATACTATGCATAGTGAGAGTGAGTGAAGTGATATGACTACACAAATCAAAAATAGAGAAAGTGATATAGGTGAATTTGAGTTTATCTATTTATTGTATTTTTGTGTGAAGGTGATATTTGGTGTATTGAGGCTTTAGATTTGATAATTAGCTTGAATTCTTGGTATATAGGACATACTAGATATTGGGTTAAAACTTTTATATTCAAGAATTCATATTAGTAAATTTATTTTAGAGCTTTGGGTGTGGACTAACCAATTTGTCAAACCACATAAGTTATCGTGTTTGCTTATATTGTTTTTGGTTATTTTTGTGCTTTTGTTGTACACAACATATGTGAATTCTGATCCAACCAATTGGTTCGAACCTTCTAATTTCTAAAAAAAAGGCATAAAAACTTAAATCAGGAGAAACAGGGCTCACCTTCTCTATATAATCAATGGTTTTCCCATCAATAATTTTCTTGCCTTGTTGATCAGTTACATGAAAAACTGGTAAAAAAGAATTAAGAATGTCAGAATCTATTCTCAAAATACAAATATATAGTGCTGGATTCTCCATCAACATTCTAAATGTCAGCTTACTACAGAGGTAGCGTGTCCTTTACCATTTCCTCTTTACTTTAGTATGTGGCATGGGGTGAAAACCAAATTCTGTGTTAAGGAGGTGAATCAAGGCCTAATTATGACATTGCTATCTGAAACCATACTTATAAATAAAAGATTGACCACAATAATTCAATAATGCAAATGCAAATAAGAGTTCGTAGCAACCAATGATAAAAACCATGCCACTAAGAGTGAAATCACTACAGGTCGAGAACAAAAAGGACTCAAAATACATACCATCCATGAACCATCCACCATCAGAAGAAATATAAGCTTTAGTGATGATGAGGTCAAGGTCAGACAAGATTTGTACGACTTCTAGTAGAATTCCTGGTTTGTTTACGCTGTCAACCTACATCCATAACCCACATTCATTTTGACAAATATTCTAGAAAAATTCTTGAAAATATAAATTAAAAAAAGGAAAGAAACGATTGCAGAGTAACTAATAAATACTGTCTTTGGATGTTTATGGATTTTGACAATATTTATTTATCCTAAGATCTCTACCAGTCTATCTGTTAGCAAGAAGATGAGAAATGGAAGAGAGCTTTGGAGTGGTGCATAAAACTTACTTCCAACTTTTCATAATTTTTTTATTTGTATGCTAAATTATGCCTATAGTAGTATATCATCTCAACTACGCTTGCAGGGACCATGTAATCAACACAGAACACAATTCTTATTTATGTATCAAAAATTACCTTGATCAGGGTACAGTCTCCGCAACTGGAGTTGTCAACAGACACCCTGAAACAATGAGTCATATAGAACAAAAGGATTTATTATGTGAAGCAGCAAGACCACGATGACATATGTAGAAATGCTAGCTATTGTTTAGAATTCACTAGTTCTCAAAATATAAAAAACAGAAACAGCGGCTATATATTTAGACCCGTTGAAGGTGCAGCAAGCTAGCCTAGTGTTACGTCCCGCTCAAAATTGTCCCTTAAAATCCAAAGAAATGGTTGTTGCTTAAAAGATCAAGACTTTTCAACAAGTTACTACACGGGAAAGTTCTAAAGTGGCCTAAATATGTCTAGAGAGAGCTAGAGTTGGATGGACTCAACTCAAGCCTAAAAGACTCTAGAATGTTCCAGAGTACGCTAAAAGGTGCTAGAAGATTCTAGAACATGCTGGATGGTTCATGAAGGATGTAGAAGTCTCTAGAAGCTTTCGAAACATCCTGGAACTTGCATGAAGGAACTAGACAATTTTAGAAAACTCTAGAATTGGTTAAACTTGACTAGAAGGTCCTAGAACCTTGTGGCACATTGTAGATAAAACTAAAACAATGTAAGATATTTTTGTACATTCTAGACATAGAAGGATCTAGAAACTTGTGGCATAGTCTTAAGTTTGTTGCCACACTATAAATAGACCTATTGGCCTTCATTTGTAATCATCCTTGGAAAATTGTAAGATAATCTTTCTAAGAGTAATACAAGGCATTCTTTACAAACTCTCTTTTATTCTTGTTTTGCTCTTGAATTCTCTAAATCTCTAAGTCCCTTTCTAGTCTCTTTAGAGTGTTTCGTTCGGGTTGAAAGGCAGGCTTAGTGCAATGAACCGTGCAAAGTGCCGCATGATCGCTAGTTGAAGTTTAGGGTCATGACACTAGGGATCGTTACACTCCATTTGATAAAATGTACAACCCAAAATGCCATTTCTTTAGTAACATGTACTTAATTATTAGCCAGAGAATTGACTAACAGGATCTTGATGTGGACCTTGAAAGTCTTCATCTATCATTAAATAGAACTACATCATAATTTAGGGAGATAGCTTTCTTTAATTTCACCAAATCGTGGAATTCAATTTTGCTTTTTGAGTAGCTTATTTATGCAAAGACAGCTGGATTAAGAGAAAAAGTGAGAAAAAAAACCTGGGGGGATTGATTCTGATGCTCAGGTTGTCATATTCGGGATCAAAGTATGGCCAACAAACTCTAGTCATCTAGATCACAGACTCACTTTCAACCGATCAACCAAGGTAGCTTCCTTTCTGTGATATGAATAAATTCACAGTAATCTGGTTAAAAGAGTCGAATGATAGCCAGGAAAGAAAGACAAGTTGTCTTATTAGTTTTGTTATTCTCCTTTTTTTTTGGTGATTGTATAACAAGCAACGTGAAAGATGCCTCATGAAGATCAAACATGAAGACTAGTACTGGATACAAAACAATAAAGTTCATGTGTCAGCATAGAGATGATGCAAATGCATAATAAGATGAGCAAACTGCAAACATAGTTATTACGAGAAAAGTTTCTGGTCAAAGTGAATTACCGTGTTTGAAGAAGAGACTTGTTGTTTCTTAAGGATGAATTCAGCTGACGAAGTGACTCAAACCAAAAGTTTTCAGAATTACAGTTGCAAATGAGCATGTCCAATTTACCTGAAAGTAGACAACATATAATGAAACCCACTCAAATTATATTCTAATTTATAAACTAAATGCCCAATACTAAACACGAAATAGTCTTATGATTATGAGGTGTCTTCCTTGCTATGTGACATAGTCTCAACTCGAGTAATTCTATGTGACACTTGAATGAGGATTGAGGGAAAAAAATTGATGCAGTATTTAGACGCCAATTTCCTTTCTGGATTTGTTTTGTGACACTTTATGTATGGATTGTTGATGCTCGCTAGCGACTGTTTATGAGTTGAATATTATTATTCTAGAAAAAAGCATTGGACGACACGTATATGGATTGGTAGAAATTTTTAAATAAATAAAAAGAAACTGTAGAAACATGGAGGTTTTTCTTTTCTTTTCTTTTCTTTTCTTTTCCTCTGTTAAGGGCTTGTTTGAAAACATGTATCACATTTTGACGTGACATTAAAAAAATTCCAAACGTTTAACGACCAACCATCAATGACAGAACGGAGCAACTTTTAACGAGAGTCCATGGATGAGATGTAAAAATTATTCATTTATTATTTTACATGCACTTATCTACTTTTGTATATAATATACCCCATTTTATTACAATTATTAATAATATCTTTTTGAAATTAAGATGGTGTACTTCTCTTGTATAAAAGTGTTACGATTAGGGCAGAGAAGATGAACAACGAAGAGAAGAAAATGCAGAGGAAGAGGGGAAATTAAGCATAATTCTTCATATCCTTTATTTCATTTTTAAGGGCTATATATAGCCTAACATTTTAGAGATAAATCAAAGAGAAATTGCGTGAATCAAGTGCACTAGTGTGTTAACAGATTTATGACATTTTAACAGAATTATGCAGTGGTTTTCTCGTGCCCATACTGCATCTAGTTGCGCCCATCAGTGGCCGGTTGAAGCGCCTCGTTCGCCGGTTGAAGCGCCTCGCAGTGACTGAGCTAATATTGTTCGTATCATTCCTACCTCTCTTTTAGAATCCTTGTCTACAAGGATGAACTCTGGGTAAGCTTTAGAGAAACGTCTTTCATTTTTTCAAGTAGCTTCGGTGTTTGAGGCTCCAACCCATTTGATCAAAATTTCTGCTTTTGATCGGCACCTTCCTTTCTGAATCACTCGATGATTCAAGACAACTTCAAGCTGTGGCATAATTATTGAGTTATCAATTGTGGGTGGTAGTTGATGGTTTATAGGTATTGAGGTTCCAACGTGCTTCCTTAGTAGACTGACGTGAAACACATTATGTACCTGAGAACCTGGGGGTAGTGCCAATCGGTAGGTTATAGAACCAATCCTTTCCTTGATCTGGTAGGGTCCAAAAAATCGTGGTGCTAGCTTCATGTTTGAGTGAAATGCAACAGAAGTTTGTCTGTACAGTTGTAGTTTTAGGTAAACATAGTCCCCTTCAAGAAAAGTGATTTCCCTTCTATGTTGATCGGCTTGACACTTCATCCGATTTTGAGCTTGTATAAGGTTGTGACGTAGTTCTCTAAGGATGGTGTCACGATCACGCAAGCACTCATCTACAATTTAGATGTTTGAGGTACCTGGGATGTAAGCCACAAGATGGGGAGGAGGGATTCCATAAACGGCTTCAAATGGAGTAGTTTTGGTGGAGGAGTGTATTGAAGTGTTGTAGCTGAATTCTGCCCATGGTATCTACTCCACCCACAGTTTTGGTTGATCACCAGCAAAGCAACACAGGTACTGTTCTAAGACTCGATTGACCACCTCAGTCTGTCCATCGATTTGTGGATGATAGCTAGAACTCACACATAGTTGTGTACCCTGCAACTGAAATAAGGCCCTCCAAAAAGAGCTTATGAAGACTTTATCTCGATCACTCACTATAGAAGTGGGAATGCCATGCAACCGAACTACGTTAGACACAAATATCTTGGCAACACCTAGGGCAGTAAAAGGATGTTTCATAGCAATGAAGTGTGCATATTTTGTCAATCGATCTACTACCACCATAACCACGGTATTGCCTTTGGAAAGGGGAAGCCCTTCAATGAAATCCATTGAGATATCAAACCATATCTTTGTGGGAATTGGCAGGGGTTGTAGCAACCCTACAGGTGTCATACAATCATTTTTGAACCGCTGACATATGCCACATTCTCGAAGGAATTCTTTTACCTTTTGTTGCATGTTTGGTCAACAAAAATTCTGCTTTACCCTAGACAGTGTTTTCTGAAATCCAAAATGTCCTCTAATAGGTGAGGAATGGCATTCTATCAGAATTTTTGGTATCAAGGTAGACTTGGAGCTTAGGTAAACCTTGCTTTTTTTGAACCAAACACCATTACGATAGTGGAGGTGAGGAGTATCTGTTGAAGTAGTTGTGATTCTCAGCTTATCATAAAAAGGGTCTTGTTGAACTTCTTGTTGGAGTGTTGTCCACCAAGCTGCTAGAAGTTGTGAGACAAATAGGTACTAAAATTCTACTATTCTGGATAATGAGTCAGGTCCACGGTTCTCAAATCCTTTTTTATATTCAATCACATAATCATAGCCTATAAGTTTAGGCAACCAACGTGCCTGAGCGGGGGTGGTTATTCTCTGTTCCAGCAGATACTTAAGGCTTCTTTGATCGGTTCGCACGGTGAAGGGTTTGCCTAACAGGTAGGGGCGCCATAATCTAATAGCCTTAACCATAGCTAACATTTCCTTCTCATATTTTGACAAGGCTAGGGTCGATCCCTTGAGTGTTGCACTAAAATATGCTACTGGCCTATTCTCTTGGCTGAGGATTGCCCCAAGACCGATGTCACTAACATCACATTCAATCACAAAGCGTTGTGAGAAATCAGGTAGGCGTAGGACAGGAGGAGATATGAGAGCCTTTTTTAGCTGTTGGAAGGCCATTTCAACTGCCTTACTCCAGTGGAAGCCTTCTTTTCCCAACAGTTGAGTTAAGGGTGCAGCTAATCCTCCAAAGTGTTGAATGAATTTTTTGTAGTAGCCTGCTAACCCAAGGAACCCTCGGACACCCTTAGTTGTGGTTGGCGTGGGCCATTCCTTGACAACATGGATTTTAGCAGGGTCCATTGAGACTCCTTGCTCAAAGATAAAGTGGCCTAGGTAATCCACCTACAACACACCAAATTTGGCACTTGGATTCTTTTACAATTAATTGGTTATCGGTCAGCAACTGAAGGACAGATTGTAGTTGCCACTTATGCTCTTCCCAAGATTTGGAATACACTAATATATCATTAAAGAAAACCAAGACAAATTTCCTGAGGAAGGGTCGAAAGATATCATTCATGAGACTCTGGAAAGTGACTGGCGCATTAGTGAGGCCAAACGGCATCACTAGGAACTCATAGTGACCCTCATGTGTTCTAAAGGCAGTTTTATGTGTATCATCCTCTTGAACTTTTATTTTGTAGTATCCTGAACGCAAATCTAGCTTGGAATAAACCCTAGATCCATGTAGTTCATCCAACAAGTCATCAATGACAGGTATAGGGTATTTGTCTTTGATAGTAAGGGCATTTAGAGCTTGATAATCCACACAGAATCTCCAGGTGCCATCTGTTTTCTTGATAAGCAACATTGGTGAGGAAAATGGGCTATTTCTCGGTTTTATCAATTGGGATTGCAGGAGCTCCTACACTATCCTTTCAATCTCAGTTTTTTGATAGTGTGGGTAACGATAGGGTCTAACATTCACTTGTTTAGAGTTAGTTTGTAGGGAAATTCGATGGTCATGTACCCGTGCAGGAGGTAAGTTAACAACTGGTTCAAAAAATTTAGGAAATTTAGTCAGTATCTTACTTATCTCAGGAGAGTATATCTGGGAAGGTTTCTGATGATTGGCTGTTGGTCTTATTTGCAAGAGTAACCCTACACCTTGTAAATTTTGGCATTCCTTAGGGTTTAGGGCTATCATATTGGCTCTTTCCAACCCTTGGAAGGTGTGTAAACTTCCTTTTAAATTGAAACTTAGAGTAAGCTTTTTGTAATCCATCTGAATAGGCCCGAGGATTTCTAGCCATTGAACCCCTAAAACCAGTTGACATACTGCCCACACACTCTAATTTCTTACAGTTAGCTACCATTACTTCCAACTTCCTTCCCTTGGCTATTGGTAAGCCAAATTGGGTAGTTAAGGCCTGATCGATGAAGTTATGGGTACTGCCCCCATCTATCAGTACCAACACATTCTTATTTTTTAGTTTTCCCATAATACGTAAGGTTTGAGAATGTTCAATTCCTGCTATAGCATGGAAGGAGATTTCAAGTAGTATTACCTGGGGGTCTAGCAGTGATGTGGATTCCTCACACTCTTCTGTATCATTCTGGTTCAATTCTTCCATCATAAAGAGTTATGGACGTGCACATCGGTGGCCCACAACAAATTTATCATCACAGTAGTAACATAATCCCTTCTCTCATCGCTCACGTGCCTCCTGATTGGTCAACTTTCGAAAGGTTATGGGTTGAGAGGAGCCACTGCGTTGAGCAGGAGTAGGTCCTAACAACCCTACGCTGGTGTTAGTAACTGGTTTGATGGTGTTGACAGGTAGCTGATAACGAGGGATGGCCGTAGATTTCTTCTGTAAGAAATTCCTTTCCTCAATTAATCGTGTCACACCAATGGCATCAGCCAGAGTTCTGGGTTGCTTGATTTTAACATCAATTTGAATCTCATCCCTTAATCCTACGATGAAGCAGCCAATTAGAAACTCTTCAGGTAATCCATCCACACAATGAGAGAGTTTCTCAAAGGATTCCTGGTATGCTGCCATACTCGCAGTGTGTCTCAGGCGAGATAGTGCTTCTGAGGGGTCCTCATAGTCTATGGGTCCAAACCTCAGTTGTATAGCTTTGGAGAACTCCTCACAGGTGAGAGGTCTACAAAATTTTGTGAGCCACCGATGCCACTATAACACGATGCCTTCCAAGTGGAAGGAAGCCAATTGTACTTGTTGGTCAACAACTATATTAGTGAACTCGAAGTACTGCTCAGCCTTATAAATCCATCCTGTGGGATCCTCTCCGACAAACCTTGGGAAGGACAACCTTAATTAAGGATGATTGTTCTCCGTAACTGATCACGAAGTGTGGGGTTGTGATTGGTTGGTTTCGTCTCTAGCAAAAGGGTTATCCTCAGGTAAGTTACGAGTTGCGCGCATTGCTTGCAACTTAGTGAGCACGGCTTGTAATGTGTTATCATGACGTGCAAGGGTTTTTATTACGTCATTGCGAAATTCGATATTGGATTTGCCTTGAGTATCCATTCTCGCAACCAGCTCTGATACCACTGTTACGATTAGGGTAGAGAAGATGAACAACGAAGAGAAGAAATTATAGAGGAAGAGGGAAAATTAGGTATAATTCTTCATATCTTTTATTTCATTTCTTAAGAGCTATATATAGCCTAACATTTCAGAGATAAACCAAAGAGAAATTATGTGAATCAAGTGCACTAGTGTGCTAACAGATTTCTGACATTTTAACAAAATTGTGCAGTGGTTTTTTCGTGCCCGTATTGTGTCTAGTTGCACCCATCAGTAGTTAGTTGAAGCGTCTTGTTCGCCGGTTGAAGCGACTCGCAGTGGTTGAGCTAATATTGTTCGTATCAAAAAGTTTGTCCAATTCTCTAATTCCAGTTTGCTGCATAAACATAGTCTAGATGATTGGGTAAGCGTAAATGTATAATGAATTAATTAAATTAGATCAAAGTAATTGCAGAAGAAAAAATAAAAATTAAGAGAGAAAGGGGCAGAGTAAATGTATTTAATTAGGACTTAGGAGACAATTGTTCGATGGGATTATCTTTTATTAGTTTGAGAAAAGGAAGAGAAAAGAAAAAAAAATGAAACAGTAGTGGTATGAATTATGAAATGAGACCATAAGAACATGATTGAGGTAAGCAACGAGGAGATAAATAGAATCTGAATTATGAAGGTGCAAAATCAGAATTCAGAAAGCAATTAGCTAGGGCGAAGAGTAGACAAATAACTAACAAATATATATATATTTTTTTTAAAAGTAGGTAAATAATTGTAGATGTTAGTTACCCGATTAGCGAAATCAATCTTCCAACATGAGGAACGGGTAAATAAACATGCGGATTTAAACAAAACTGTAATTGGTCAATTCACAGCGAAAGCTGCGGGAACACAGACACAGATAAGATATACACAGTCGCATACAGGGAGCCAGGGAGGGGCAAGAAATCTCAAGCGTACAGAAACGGAATATATCTTCAAGGAATCAATTAGTTGTTTGCTTTTTCCTCATATTAATTAATATGGAGGCAAAACGCGAAACTGAACTGAGAAGGAGATGAATGATGAACACCTTTTTCTTCTTTCTTCTGCAGCAACAATATCTTTCTCACATCTTGAAGCAGAGCAAAAAACACACAATAAAACAAACAAAATCAGAGATAGAGACTAGAGAGAGACTTGTTCCATAAAACAGAGCGGCCAAGAAGAAGTGTTTAAATAAAACTTATAAGAGGAAGATAATAAAAGGTTTAATATACATGCAAATTTAATTTTAGTAACAAGGGAAAAAAAATATGTTTAGTTTTATTAGATAAATGAACAGTTTTTTAAGGAAGAATTCAAGTAGGTTATCTTTATAAAAACGTTTAAAAGTATATTTTACAAAAATAATGTGCTTCTATTCTCTCAAACAAATAATCTATTATCTCCGAAAAAATAAATTTGTAAGACTTTTTTTATAAAAATAATAAACTTATAATATTTAATTTAATAAATCTAAATTTAAAATATACTAATCTAAAATACACTTTTAAAATAATAAAAAATAAAAATAAGCGAGTGCTGATCTGCTTTCGACGTTGGAATACCACCACCCCACTCTATCACTGTTTGCACTTGTGCTTTTGATTGACTTATAAAAGGGAGGGCACAGCACAACACAACAGAAGAGGGTGGTGAGTGCTCTGCGTAATCAGCAACTTTTATTTTACGAATTGATGTACTTTTTCTTTCGTTATTTTACATTAATATATTTATTTATATATAAAATATTAATTTTATATAAATGTTAATAATATCTTTTTAAAATTATAAATTATCATTAATGTTTTTGATTTTTAACATATTTTCACATAAAACAGACAGAGGGCGTGGTGAGTGCTCTGCGTGATTTGCAACTTTTATAGGTTTATCACGAATTGAGGTACTTTTTCTCACATTAATATATTTATTTATATATACAATATTTATTTTAGGTAAATATTAATAATATTTTTTTAAAATTAAAAATTATCAATTATGTTTCTTACTTTTTTATCATATTTTTATGTATATTTTTTACTTCTATAAAATATATCTAATATATTGAAAATTTATAATTAATATCAAAGATATTTTTTAGTAAGCATTAAAATTTTATCTAATAATGTATTTTCTTTCTTAATAACAAATTATAATTAATTATTTTGATATATTAATTGTTATTTATTGTAAATTATTAATTATATTAATTTAATTTTATATTTTTTTTGTATTTATTTTTATACAAACTCGAGTCTAGTTTATTTATCTATATTTTCTTATTTATTAGTTTTATAAATGTTAAAAATAAATATTTAATCATTTAAGATTTTTAATTGAATTAAAATTAAAATTATTATATATAAATTTGATAAGTATATTACAATATTTTGTTCTTATATTCATCTTTTTTTTATTACATTTAATATATCTCAAATTGTGGTATCCTTAATATCACGAAGCTCGTATGTCTATATAAAAGTATTGCATCCAATATAAACTTACTAGATAATAAAAAAAAAAAGTGTGAATCTTTTACGGCTTTGTAGGCAACGCAATAAATTGTTAGTTGGTTTTGTATAAAAATGACGTGATTGCCCACACAAATTAACATAATAGTGAGTGAATGGTGAGAAGAACGAAGAATGGATAAAATATGTTTAATTATATAATATAATATTTTATATATATAGATTTATTTATAATTTTCTTAAATAAATATATGTTTATTTTTTCATAATATAAATGAATATTTTTTTAATGTTATAAGAAAACAAACACAAATTTTTCTACTGAAATTAAAAACGAAACCCACTAAATAATTTATTATTTATGTACGGCATTGTAAAATTTATAATTATATACCTCTTGCTATTTAATATCAACTTGCTCAATACCATATCCATTAATTTCTTTGGGCGATACTGCCGTTTTGTATAAATCAAAATCTATATATGTGTTGAAATATTCTCAAAAGTTAGTTGGTGGCTCGGTGCTGATACCAAAACTTTCATGGTCCTTTTTCACCGTGAGAAGCAGAATCGAATTCCCACCGATCCATATAAAAATATATGCATATTGGAACCCCCATTAAAAACCTAAGCAAATTTTGTGAGAGATTTCTTGGACTCCCTAGCTTTATACTTTGTTTTTTTCCTGGTAATTCTATAACTTTATTCTGAGGTTAAATTTTAATTATTTCTATATATCACAATCACACAATTAATACAATTTTTTTTTTTTTGTATCCAACTGTATTTATTAATGATAGATAAACTTTTTCTTGAATTTTTGGTTGTTTAATATAAAGTAAGCTGTTTTTTTTTAACCTTTTTATATATAAAATAAAAGCAAAATTATATTTTTGAGAGAAACATGCAAGAATTGATATATTCACAACAACTATATAAACATCAAATACGATTCCTCCTCCTAAATAACAAAAAATGGTTACCCGTACTTTCAATCAATGCAAAGTCTACTTTGATGCGTTTCACTTTAAATAGTTTAACTCATAGAGAATGGCCAGTTTGCGACAGTCAAAATATTAAAAATAAAAATTATATATATATATATATATATCTAATTTTTGTACACATATTATTTCATTATATCATTTTATGTATCAATAATATTTAACAAACATTGTAAAGTTAAACATAAACTTTTTTTATCCCATATTTGAAAAACTTTAGTTTCACTCATAAAATTGTAATATTACATGTTATATAAAAATATTTTTTAAAATTAATATAACGTAATCTAAAATTATTTTAAATATTTAACTTTAATTCATGATAATAAACTAATATTGTCAAATGTTATAAAAATTAAAAATGATAAAAAAATCGTAATGAAAAACTTCCCACTAAAACCTTGAATTTTTATCATTTTTTATATTTTATTTCTTATCAAATTTTAACTTTATATAATATATATTTAGTTTTAGTTTTTAACACTTATATATTTATGATATTAATATTTATTAATTTATTAAATTATTAAACTATTATTTATGTTACATAATTTTTATTATAAATTATAATGAGTTAATTCCATATCTCTCTTTTAATATGACTTAAAACATTTAGAAGTGTCTAACACATCTCTTACAAGATGTATTTTCCACTTTTATTTATTTAAATACAACCTTATATTTTGTATTAAAAATTTAAATTTTTCATAGAGAAATAAATGTAAGGTATGTAAAGGTTTAAATGCATAACATATCTCCCTTTGTAAATGAAATTTAAATTTTAACCTTAAAATCATGCATATATTTTTTTTATAAAGTAAAAAATATATGTTCAATGCATGTTTGAAAATATAATGTACATATATTTTTTATAAGATAAAAATAAAACTAATTAAGTAACAGTAATATAAAATCGATGAGCATAAATATTTCTTCAATTCATAATATTTTAAGTTTACATCTTATAATCTTATATACTAAATCACTTTGGTTTTTGAAACTGAAATGATTAATATAATCTTAATTTTATATTTAACATTTTAGCTTATATATAATAAAATAATTGATTATTTATGTTATAATAATTATTATTTGAATGTTTGAAATTGATTTATATATACTATCACTTCCTTTATGTGAGTTGCGTTTATGATTTATTATTAAGTTATGCACATTACACTTGAGTATATGTATTAAAAAAAGGAAAAAATTGGACTTAATAATTTAAAAATGAAGAAATAATATTATAAAAACATTTTAGCTATTAATTTATAAGAAAATGATTAAGTGGACGACAATTAAATAAAAGTATTGTATCAACTAAATAATTTTAGCATGTACATTTTAAAATTTCCAATTTTAGTATTTGAGTTTAGAAAATTTATATTGAACTTTATAATTTAAAATTATTTTAAATTGTCATATGTATTGTAAATTGGTTTATTCTTCTAATAATATATATAAAACTCAAAATGTAATAAACTTGTTTAAATTTATTCTTTCCAACAACCGTATGTATGAGGAAATTCAGACCATTTTTTGAAGAATTTTAGCCCATGTTTAGGGGAAATTCAAGTCATGTTTTGCTTGGACTGGCATACCACACACACCTACATATCAAGTTAGGGGACTATTTGGTCTCCTTTTCTATACTTAGAATCATTTCTCTTTTTAAGAAGAGGTTCACATAAACTCAAGAATCTTACTTGTGATGGGAAATACACCTTTTATACATGCATCCCACATAGGGGATCTATTTGACCTCCTTTTTCATACCGAGGGATTATCGCATTATTTTATTTGTGAGACAAGTAATATGGATAAGTAAAAAAATCAATTCTTACTTATCCTTTTTGTCCCAAAGAGAAGGTTCACATTTGTAAACTCACGACCATTTCTTAGGATGGATCATATGCTTATTATACCTGCATCCTTAGTGAGGGGTTCTTTGGCCTCCTATTCCATACTAGAGGTTATCACATTATTTTATTTACGAGACATATGATATCGATAAGTGGGACAATCAATTATTCACTTATCATTTTCAACCCAAAGAGGAGTTTCACATTTATAAACTTACAACCCTTTCTTAGGATGGGCCATGTGCCTTTTATATATGCATCCCTGGTAAAGGGTCCATTTGGCATCCTCTTCCATACTAAAAGGTTATTGCATTATTTTATTCGTGAGACAGGTGATAGGAATAAGTAAAAAAATCAATTCTTCACTTATCCTTTTCGACTAAAGAGAAGGTTCATATTTATAAACTCACAACCCTTTCTTAGGATGGACCATATGTCTCTTATACCCACAACCTTTGTGGGGAGTTCATTTGATCTCTTCCATCATACTAAAGGGTTGTCACGTTATTTTTTCACGAGATCAATTCTTCAAGTGTGAACCTTTTTCTTCCTTAGGCTAGGTATTTGCACACATGCCTTTTATGCCTACATCCCAAATAGATGGGGAACATTTGGCCATTTGACTTCAAAAGAGGAATACATAGTTCTTTAAGTAGTTGTTAGTCTAGGTAACCTGCCTGTTTTTGTTTGACAAAAATACAAGCAGAAGCATTACTAAAATAAATCAATTATACCTTTTTTTAGTGCAAATTCTCCAACTTTCACATCTTTTCTACCACCCTTGTAGGGTGCTAAAAGCAAGGGATGGAGAGGCATATTCTTCTATTTTTGGATCTTTTCCTACAAATTTGGAAGGAGATACTTAGTTAATAAGAGGCACCTCACTGGTAGGTGGTACATTGTTGAAAAGAGGTGCCTCACTAAAAAGAGGTAATTTGTTGATAAGAGGTATCTCACTAGGAGGAAGTACCATGTTGATAATACATACCTCGTTAGTAGAAGGTACCTCGTTAATAAGAGGTACCTCATTGGGAAGAGGTACCTTGTTGATAAGAATTACTTCGTGGGTAGAAGGTACTTCGCTAATAAGAGGTGCTTTATTGGAAATAGATACTCACTGGGAGGATGTACCTTTGCTAATGAGAGATGCCTCGTTGGTAGGAGGTATCTTGTTGATAAGAAGTATTTCGTCGATAAAAGGTACTTTGCTAATAAGAGGTGTCTCGTTGTTAGGAGGTACTTTTTTTATAAGAGGTACTCACTAAGATGATGTATCTCATTAATAATAGATTTCTTGTTGATAGGAAATACCTCATCAATAAGAGGTACTCATTGGAAGGATGCACCTTGTTGATAAGAGTAACCTCATTGGGAGGAGTTACCTCACTAATACGAGGTACCTTGCTGATATTTTGCAAGTTATATTTAAATATTTTTAACAAGAATGAAGTGTTTTTATATTTTACAAATAACATCGAATATAAAACCATGATACAAATATACTATTTGTTGGTTTTTACTTTAATTATTAAGAAAGAAAAAAATAATAAGCATTAATGTTTATTAGAATCTTGTTTCTACAAAATTCATGTACCTTGTACTAAAAATAACTCTAAAATTATGTGCATTCACATGTATATAAATTTAAAAAAAAGTAATTATTTTAAATAAAGAAGTAAAAAAAAGGATTAAGATAATTCTACCTAAAAATAAAGATATTGTATTAAGTTAGGTAAAATATTTCTCTTTAATCACATTACTCAAAAATAATATAAACAATTGGTCTTCTTCTTCTTTTTGTTATTTATTTATATAAAAATTAAAAAATTATGAAATTAATAAAATTTAAAATAATAAAATTACTAAACTTGTTTAGAAGCCAAACTTTTTTAGTAGAAAAAATACTTTATTAATGCTTATAACAAAAGCTACAAAGTGACTACATTTAAAGATAAAATCCCCAATAGAAAAATATAAGCAATAGATGTCGAGATAAACCAATAAATATAGATAAACTCATCCTCTAATCTAAGATCCTGATCCGCAACTACATGCATAACATGATTCACTTTTCTTTGTCTATATTGAAAGCTGACACACCTACATTCACACATCCTACCAATTTCCTCAACCAAAACACCCATATTACAAAACAAAATCCTCTTTAATTTATTGGAGAAATAGCTTGTAAGCAATCAAATTCAAAACACTTACTAGATATATCTCAAGATTGATGACTCTATGAAAGTAGAGTCATTAGAGCACATTTTACTTAATATTTTCTTGTTTTATTTGATAAATAGTATTTTTAGAGATAAAAATAATAAAATATAAATTTTTTAGTAAAAAGAGATGAAATATAATTTTTGGATTTTTTTGAAATTTTTAACACAAGATCAATAAGAAGTTACCACGTGGTCTATTACACAAGTAGAAAAGTTGAATGGGCAAGCCACGCAAATATCACACCAACAGAGATAACGAATCGTAGATCGTCGTATGTGAGGAATGATGCAGCGTGTGCCACATGTCTGCATAGCTTTCAATTTGAGTTTAAGCACGATTAAACCTTTTTACGACGTGTCGTCACTTAATTTGTCACCATTTTCCAACAACGTACCACGCCATCATTTCCATGAATCACATTGCGCCAACTAACACCAACTCAGTAGTGACCCAAACTAGTCTTTCCTTACCACGCATCGCACTCTGATTCACCTTATAAATTACATGTGCTACATGTCAATTTTCTATTCACTAGTGCTATTAATTCTACTTGTTTTGATCTCAACCCTTGATCTAAAGCTGATCCGACGATCCAAATTTCACCTGATTTATACTTAACTCCTTGATCACCCCATAAACCCTAACGAGCTATCATCAGTATAATTTTGATCAATTTTTGGAGCTAAGAAGAGAGAAAAATTCATAAAGAGATATAATTTTGATGGAGCTTTAAGAGAAAACTAGTACTACAATTCAAGAGATTGATTGTATTTCTTCTTCTACTTTTTTCTTTATCAATTTTTATGTATTTCTTTATGAAAAATATAAGCTTTATGAACAAAATTATGTCTAGTTAATTTATTAATTTAGAGATTTTATGAATCCAATTTTCACCATGTGATGATCTAATATTTTACCCCAATTATGAATTCAATTTAATTATATTATTTTATTTTATTTTTATGCTATTAATTGTTTGGCCAACAATTTATCTATAGAGGCAATTAAATAAATTTGAGATCATTATTTAATTATTTGTCTTGTTTAAATAAAATGCATAGTTTCTAGGCAAAATATTATCTATAATTGATAAACTTAATGAGTAGCATGCAATTTAATTGACATAGTGTGATTAAATTAATTACTATATGGTGTGTAGTTTACTTGATAGAGGAATACATACTAAGATATATTCAATTGATCATTTAATTAATTGATAAGTATATTTGAGAGATTTTAGTGATTTATATGTTTAGAAGATTGGAAGATTAAGTATTCTTAGATATTTTCTCATATATCTTCTTAGTTAACAAATCTGACTTAATTAATTATTGTTATTTACTTTTAGTTATTTTAATTTTGCTTCCTTCAAATATAAAAACATAAAAAAATTGATTTTTATTTTTTTAGGTATAAAAATTAGTTTTTAATAAAATAATTTCTGTGGGAATAATATTTTATTATCATTATATTACTTGTTACGATACGTATATTTGGATATTCATCGCATACAATTCGTGTGTGCTGATCAAAGCTCTCGCCATCCTACATCCTATCGAAATTGCATGCAGTTAAGCACAAAATGTTAAACATAATAAAGGCATTTAAAGGCCAAGTTTTGACCCAAATTACATCACCTCTCCAATTTCAAGCAATCATTCCCAATCCCACCTTTCCTACTTCCTTTATTATGGAAACATCTATATTGATCTTGATCAACCCCTCAATAGGTCACTCCCATTTATTGCTAGGACTAAGTGAGTCCTTAATTGTGCACACAAGAAATTATCATCACCTTTAATATGGAACCTAATAAAATCTTCCATCAACATTTTGGCCCAAAACAGTATACCCATAGCATCTGATCCATTGGTAACTCATTAATAAGAGGTGTGTTATTGATAGAAGGTACTATGTTGATAAAAGATACTCACTGGGAGGATGTATCTCATTAATAAGAGGAGTCTGGTTGGGAAAAGGTACCTTGTTAATAAGAGGTACCTCTTTAGTTCACTAATAAGTGGTGCCTCGTTAGTAGGAGGTACCTTGTTGATAAGAGGTACGTACTCAATAGGAGGATGTACCTTGTTAATAAGAGGTGCCCTGTTGATAGGAGGCACCTTGTCAATAAGAGGTACTTACTGGAATGTGATATCTTATTAATAAGAGGTACCTCATTGGGAGGAGGTATCTTGTTAATAAGAGGTACCTCGTTGCCCGACATTTTTGTAGCTTGATCCTCCATTCTTTTCCTTTCCATCTAGTCCTAATTTGTTTATCAACTCACTTGCACGAGGTTGAATGGTGCTGAAGTGGTGATTCCAAGTATGGCAGACTAGTAAGTCAACCTCATTACCCCAAATATCCCCAGTAATATAGAAGTACTTATCCTTCTAGCCTAAAGTACTATCTAGGAGTTTAAGATGCAGTTCATGCCTAACAATTCATGATATATATGCCCTTCTTTTGTCTAGGTCGTTCCTCTTTAAGCAATATATGCTTTAAAGTTCATCATTTGTCAGTTCTACTTCGTGTTCACCAATAATAACAGAGAGGCACATGAGAGCCTTCCACCCATTAGAATTTACTTGGATAAGATTGATATCAAAAGTATAGAGGGCATGAGCTATTAGTCTGGGGAATGGACATCAGAGTCCAATTTTGAAGGGCATCAGATGCATCACCTACCACCCCGATGGGGGATCATTTGGGTCACACAAATAACAAAGTATAGGTATCATTCTTACACAAGATGGGATGCTATATTTGTGCATGATTTTAATCAGGTCTTCAGTAGAAAGGATGCTAGGCACATTTTATATTTGGTTTTATCCTTGGTCCTATGAGTAGATTCACCCCAGTTCTCATGCTTTTTCTTAGGACGGGGTACTTTAGTAGTTGTGGATATAGTGATCCTAATAACAGGTACTAGACCCTGTGACGATGAAGAGGAAGTTGCACAGGATCCAGACAAAGCAAGGAGAGAAAGGACTCTCTTCTTGACACCTAAAATATGTCCTTTTTTATAACCCCTAGAAGTTTAAGTAGGTCACTTACTTTATGATGAACCCATTGCTAAACAACCTGAATCTTGTGATCCTTCTCTAGGATGATCCATCCTTACATTTTGGGTACGACTTGGGAGGGTCTCTTTAGAAGGGGAGCGAAGCACATCTTTTCCTTTAAGAGACATGATTAATAAAAAATATAAAGGAATAAATTACCTAACTTATATGTTGCAGGTCGAATAATAAATGGCCTAATGGTGGAAAACGAGCTAGTTTTCAACTGATGTCGTTAATCAAACAGACTGAGATCCAAGCCAAGTGTTTTTTCAAATAAGCTCGTAAAAAAGGATAGTATAAAAAGTCAAAGTTACTAGGTTAAGACCTCTAGAAACAAAATCTGACTAAGTTATTTAGACAGGTAAAGGTGAATATTTTTTACTATTTATAAAAGAGGGTAGAAGTTGAAGGGTCTACCCAATGAAGCCCTAATTAATTATGAGGATATTCTTAATGACCCTGTGACCTCGCAACTAAGGGAGTTCATCAAACATAGCACGTATGAGAAGACTGTTATCTATTCAAGAGCTCGCTAGACCTATACCCATATTAAAAATGGTCTAAAAGAAATGAAGACCAAATGAAAATGTGTTAATTCCCTTAACTTCTCAAAGTCAAGGGAATATGAAAATTATTGTTTGGTATTATTAAGTAGAAGATATAAGACCTTATCAACCATAGGTACCTCGCACATAGTAAGGAGGATAGCTCCTGAATGAATTTGAGATTCAAGACCTAAATATCAAGAACTGACCTAAGTAAACGATCTGGTACATCATTCTAATGACCTGGGTCACATCTAAATGTAGGGTCTCAGGCAGTATGTATATGACGACCTATTTATGTAATGCCTATGACGACCTAATTTAATATGAGTTATTTTGTATGTATTTTAGTTGCTTGTATAAGTGCTCCAACCTATATAACCTTGATACCTATCTAATAGGTGTTATTTGTACCTCCTTAGTGAAAAGAATAAAGGATATGCTCATTATCAATATTTTATACAATTCTCTAAAAATCACTAAATTTCTTACACACTAAATTATCTCAAAATAGAGAGAATTATAAAGTGTTACAGGGTTTAAAGAGATTAGGGAGAGTCAGATCCCTATAATGGGTCATATAGGTCTATATATATAGACACCATCACTCTCAAGTATCGACACCCCATTAGAACGATCATATCTTATTTGCAATTAGACCACTACCATATGATAAGATCACGTCTATATCTCTACAATTTATGTATTCTTATTTCCTTATTAATTCTTATACCTTAGGTACCCCATTGGGATTATACACCTAAAATTCCTCGTGTATTAGTACATCTTGTGTGTGACACACCTCGTATACTCAAATCATCTGTGTGAGTGTACCTTATGGATATGGGCTATCCGATTCGAAATACTCAAATAGTATCTGAGTTTTTTTATTATTATCCAAGTTGTAATAATTATCTTGGTGAAAGAACATGAAACTCGAGAAACGTTAGTAGAAAATCAATATATTCTCTGTGATCTTGTAGAGAAGATGTTGAGACCACGAGGAAAGAGATCAAGGTTAGGAATATTGTTCGATGATATTCAATAAAAAAATCTATTAGCCAATAGTTATTTGATATGAAATGGTTTTCCTATTTCATTTTTTAATTTTTTAATTTATAATTAATAATATTTTTTAATTGCCTTAACTTCTAAAAACTTTTTATATTAATGACTATAGTAGTTTATATGCTGCTTTATTAATTTTCTTTTTTTAATTTTCTTGAGTCACAAAATTCTTCAATGTTTAAGAATTAGTCGTGTATTTGTTGCTTTTGTCGAATAAAAAATAATTATCAGATTAAAAAATTAATAGTTGAATTTAAATAATGAATGACATTTAAAAAGATAATATATAAGTGGGGATATTTTCCACTTTTTTAGTGGATTAATGGTATAATTACCTAACAATTAAAATTGAGTTTGCTTTGAAAGTTTACCAATTCAGAAGCTAAAGTAGTATTTTAGAATAGATATTATGAGTTTATAACATTAGCATTGCATGAAAACTAAAATAAAGAGAAATAAATAGTATGAACAACAATTATTGTCTTAGAATAATATCATAACCTGATAAGCACTTCGATGATCATTAATATAATATCATCCAAAAGTAGCATATATTTAATAGATATGTAATTGAATTATAAGATTATAATATTTTCAAATATAAAGGAATGTAATTTTGCCAAATATAACCTTACATAAATATACTAATTATAGAAAGAAAATATATTATTCATAAATTATTGATATTATTTGGACATCCAGTTCGACCTAGTGTCTGATCCATTCAAACTACTCAAATAAAATCACCAACGCAAGATGGAAGGCGAAACACTTCAAATGTCCTACCTTTAGACTAATCTGAGTTCAATGATCAATCTGAACTCGATTTTAAGAAATTGAATCTCTTATATGATTTACCATTAACTCGAGCTAAGGTCAATCTCAATCCATGATATGTTGTACTTTATATCAATTATATCCTTCTTACATTACATGTGTACATATTATGTAGCTGACACCTGTATCTGTAATATTCTATAAATAGATTGACCTCTTATGGGATCCATTCAACCATTATCTTAACTTCTTTCTAAGCTATTTCTTTTAAAACAGGTTGAATCTTAACATTTTGGTACCCACCGTGGGGCTCAGATTCTGAAGACGAGCGTAAGTTTCTGACCCCATATCCTTTGAGATTCACCCCGCTCCTTGAGAGAAACTTGGAAAACCAATCGTGTTCCACTCACAAACTACAAATACCATGGTAGGAACTCACGTTGGAAGATGGTCGAGGTTGGTTGACCATGAAGCAATGGCAACTCAAAGAAATACCTCACCAGCCTTTAATGAAACTAGGGCAGAAGATAATGCCCACTACCAAGAGTTGGCTCACTAACTCCTCAAATTGAGAAAAGAGCTCGAGGAAACCAGAAGAGAAAACAGGTCGCCACTCTCTCAAACAAGGGGAAGGACCTCGGAAGACCAAACAACTGATCTAGCCAATGGAAATGTAGCTGGGCACGACCAGTCTAAGCCCCAATAAGCTAAACATGAAGATGAGGGGAATACCCTCTCTAGCTCGGCGAGGCCTAGCAATGAACAATGGATTCAAGAAAGAAAAGGTTAGGAGGCACAATTTTAAGCGCTAGAGGAGACTAATAAGAGGCAAGATTAATCCTTAAAGGCAGAAAATTAGAAACATGAGAAGGGTAAAACCCCTTACGATGTGGACAGAGATTGTAAGTAACTGTGCATCTCTCCTTTCTCTGATGTAATAGAGAATGATGAACCACCAGCTAAGTTCAACGCCCTTAAATGCTCTAATTATTTTGGGACAAAAGACCCAGTAACACATGTTTAACACTTTAAAACAGCCATAGCTCCTACGAGTCTCACCCAGGGAAAGAGAGATGTCATGATGTGCAAGTTATTCGTTGCCACCCTCTATGAAGGCATGCAAAAATGGTTCAATAACTTGGCCCCCAAATCTATAACCTCCTACCCACATTTTGCTAGGTTATTCATCACAAACTACGCGTGTAACAAACCTTTGAGACAAGAGTCTTACCACCTTTTTCTCAATTATTTAGGGAGAGGAGAATCCATTGAGGAATACACGAAACAGTTCAGAGAAGAGAAATTAGAGTTCTCTGACTTCCCTAGTTCTATTGCAATAGATGCCTTCAAGTGAGGTCTACTAAATAACTTTGACTTGTTCGTGGAGCTAACTAAGCCAGTGCCACGTACCTTAGAAGAAGCTTATGGAGAGATGAGAAAGTTTGTAAACCTTAAGAGGGAACTAAGTCTGGTCAAAAGACATCAAACTGATTTAGAAGTGGTACCGGATAAAGAAAAGATAAGGATAAGCCAAACAAGGCACATTAAAATAACAAAAAACAAATGTTTTGTACCAAGTAATAGGTAGGTCAAAAAATGACCAAAAATAGAGGACCTTAGGGGAGGTGACTCTCCCCTTTTAAAGGGCCTCTTTTGAGAGTTGAGCTAGCTCAAGCTGTAAGGAAAATGGAAGATGAGCCTAATGTTAGATGGCCACCAATTAAGAAATTCCCCTTATAGACGCGTCCAAATGGTGTGCCTTCCATAAGGATGTTGACTACAAAACAAAAGATTATAGACACTTAAAAAATGAGCCACCAAGGCAGATAAGGGATGCCAAAACCAATGAACTCGTCAAGTGATAGTTAGGAGCCACGTGATGAGCCCAACGGTAGGACTATACATACCATATAGGGAGTACCTGGGGTCAATAGGATCTCTAATAACTTGTGAAAAAAATTTGCAAGGGAGCTGTCCAATGTTCCCTATGTATACATCTTAGATAAGACGATACCTCTTGTAGAAATCATTTTCAATGATAAGGACGAGACCTCGTCCCATCACAAAGACCCTTTAGTAATAACTTTGAGGATTAGATCTTGTGATGTTTATTGAATAATGATTGACATAGGGAGTTTGGTAGATCTCATTTTTTTGACTATTGTCAGGGCCCTAAGAGTAAAGGATTTTGACATTGTTAACATAGAGCTCCCTCTAATAGGATTCAACAGTTGAATTGAAGATACAAGCACTAGTGAACATGAATCCACCCACTAACCTTTAAGGAATACAACAGTTGAATTGAAGAATAGTGGAATTGAACAAGTTCATCTCTAAATGCACCGATAAGTGTATGCCCTTCTTCAAAATGCTGAGAAAAAACACATCAATCTTTTGGGACGAGGACTACAACATAGCCTTTGAATAAATCAAGAATTACCTTAGCAACCCCCCCGTCTTGGTTAGCCCCCTACTAAGAGAGATTCTTTATCTATATTTGGTTGTGATACCCCAAACATGTAACGTCGTGCTCTTAGTTGAAAGGAACAAAATTTAGCACCTTATCTACTACATTAGCCAAAATCTAATGAAGGCCCAAAGTAGATATTCTACCATTGATAAATTTGATATTCTACCATTGATAAATTTGCCTTTTCTCTTAAGATTACTGCTCGAAAGCTCAGGCATTACTACGTCTTGCACACAATTGTGGTACTCACTTCACACCCTCTTAAAAGTATCTTGATGAGACCAAATATTGCAGGGAGACTGACCTAGATAGCCATAAAATTGGGAGAGTATGATATTAAATACGTTGTTAGAACAACCATTAAAAGGTAGATTGTGGCCGAGTTTTTGGTTAAATTCAACGATAGGCCCGAGGTCATCACCAAGACAGATCAAAAGGAGGTGTGTGGGATAGACCAAAGGGAAGCCCTTGGAGTGCACAACTTCAATGGTGCAGGACTAGAGGTGGTCATAGTTGACCATGACAACAACTGCTTTGAATGTGCAGTCATACTTGATTTCCAAGCAACTAATAATGTCACAGAATATGAGGTTGCTATATTTGGGGCCATGACTACAAAAATGCTAGAAGCATATAGAATCATCTTACATAGTGATTCTAGGCTAGTGGTCAATCAGTTTTTAGGGACATTTGAAGTAAGGGATAGAAAAATGAAGGGGTACTTCGAAAGATTAAAGCAAGAATGCTCAAAATTCTCTATGTTTGAGATCAAGCACATAGCTAGAAATGAGAATGGTCACGCCGACACCCTAGTAACTTTGGCATCAGTAAAGGAAACCAAGTGCAACAAAGTAGTGTCAGTAACATTTTTGGTAGAATCATTTTTAGTAGGGCGTATGAATGCTCCTTCTATCACATGGTTCACCCTAATCTATAATTTCCTAGCTAATGAGGACCTACCAGAAGATTGCAAGGCCACAAAAGAAATTAAGGCCAAGGCAAGTTGATACATGATTGAAATAGGGAAACTATACAGAAACCACTCGGTCTTGGCCTATTATGTATAGCCAAGGAAGGAGATAAAAAATTGATGTTTGAAGCACACGAAGGAGACTACAGTTCATATTCCTGAGGTAGGAAATTATCATAATGAATTATGAGATAGGGTTATTATTGGCCCACCATGCTAGAAGACTGCACCAAATACACTCAAAAATGCAATAAATTTCAAAGGTTTGCCCCACTATCGCACACGCCTCTGAATACCATGGTAGGGGTGATAAGTCCTTAGCCTTTATACAAGTAGGGACTTGACATAGTAGAACCTCTGCCCTTAGGTATGGGCCAAAAGAAGTTTCTCCTTACGGCCACTGATTATTTTTCAAAATGGATTGAAGCATAACCCCTAGGAAGAAGTGATTTGATTCATATGGAAGTCCATAATTTTTCGTTTCAGTCGTCCTAGGGAGCTCATCACAGATAATGAGAGATAATTCACTAGCCGTAACATCAAAACATTCGCCCTCAAATACAATATTAAAATGTGTCATTCAATGCCATATTATCCCCAAGATAATGGTTAAGCAGAGTCTTCCAACAAGATAATTATCCACCTATTAAAAAAGTGGTTAGAAAGCATAAAAGGGAAGATGGGTGGAGGAGCTTCTAGGTATGTTATGCACTGTCAAAACAAGCTCACATGAGAGTACTAATAAGACCATATTTCCCTAGTCTACGAAACTAAGGCGGTTATACCAACCAAGGTCACAATTCTCACTTCCAAATCAGTTCTAACAGAGGAACAAAACGAGGTGAGAAGCAATCTAGTTGACCCTAGTAGAGGAAAAAATGGATGAGGCTCTAAGGAGGATGGCCGAGAAAAAAAGGAAGGTATCAGATTATAACAAAATCATGCGCTTCAAAACATTTTTCAGAGGTGATTGGGTTCTCATGAGGGTCTTCCTCAACAAAAAGGAATGGGTGGCTGGTAAAATGGCTGCCAATTGGGAGGGACCTTATCAAATAATTGAAATGACACCAAGAGGAGCATACATATTGAAAAATGTTAAAGGCATTGAGGAGGGCGCAAGCTAGAATTCCAAACACTTGAAGAGATACCACTTTTAAATGTGCACTAATTTTCCACTTTGTTGTAACATAAGTACATATCTATCTATGAAATAAACCCCCTAAATATAGGGTCCTTTCCCAAAGTTCTCCCATGCTTTTAAGCCACGAGCGGATCACCTTGATTAAGAACCAAGTAGAGCTCCCAGGCACTTTCATATGGTCACGAGTTGTCCACCTCAATTCGAAACTAGGTCGGCTCTCTAACATTGAAATGAGATGAACACCTTGGTTAGTAACCATGCAAGGCTCTCCCCCTACCAATTTAAGCCACAAATGATCACCTCAGTTAAGAACCAGGTAGAGCACCCAGGCACTTGCATAAGGTCACGAGTTGTCTACCTTGGTCAGGAACCAGGTCGACGCTCTGACATTAAAGATAGATGAGAACCTTGGTCAGGAACCAAGTAAGGCTTTCTCTCCCACCGATTTAAGCCACAGATTGATCACTTTGGTTAAGAATCAGGTAGAGAACTCTAGCATTTACAAGAGGGCACAAGTTGTCTACCTCGGTTAGGAACTAGGTCGATGCTCTGACATTGAAGGGGGATGTGAACCTCGTTCAGGAACCAGGTAAAATTCTCTCCCCCACCCATTTATGCCACGAGATTGATCACTTCAATTAAGAGCCAAGTAAAGTGCCCTAATAATAGAAAAGGTCGAGCTGACCACTTCGGTCAACAACCAAGTCGTGTTATGTATATACACACACAATGTTAATGCATCACAAGTACATGCCATTGAGAATGCTTTCATTATTTAAAATTAGAAATCTTTTTTATATTTATTAATACAAAGCTTGACCTTCTCAGAAGGTTAAAAACTCTTTAAATGCTTTGACACACGATTAGTGTCTAAATCATCAATTTTTTCCACTAAGGGCAATAGCTCGACCTGAATCTTAATAATTTTCTTCTGTGTATAGGTCACGAGCTTGATGTGAGCTGACATCATCACGAGCAGTCCTCGTTCTAACTCCTTCAGTAACCTTCATCAACTTAAGGAAGACTTTTTCAGATCGTTTCATATAGAAGCTCGCCCAATAAAATTCCCTATCTACAAGCATGACCATACTAGCCAAGGTTCTCCTCTCTCGAGATTGAGTTTGGATTAACTACTCTTTACGAAAAGCGAGCTCACACTTGTTCTCTTTTACATTACATTCAAGTTTAAACACTTCGGCTTTGATCCTACCATTTTCAACACGTAAAGCTCGAACTGAGCATCTACTAGTTCGATCAGAATCCATAAAATACGACAAAAAAAGTTGGAAGAATAGGCATAAATCCTTAAATGTATGGATTAAACGAATATTCTTAACCCTTTTTTATCGAAGATGAAGGTTGACAAAAAAAGGTGAAATGACCCAAGTTCCCAAAAAATAAGTTAGTAGATCAACATCATAAATACACAATAAAAAAGGTAAACTAATTTTCCATTAATAAATAAAGTTGATTTTTTCATTTCACATTTTCACACGTTTGAGCTTGCAACCACACAAACAAAAGTGATGTCAAGCTCGAAAATAAAAAAAATGGATCAAGTCTTTAAAACTTCAATAAGTCCTTGCCAGGACCATCCTCACCTTGAACGAGGCAAACCAAAATTTTAATTCACATAACTTAGTACATGATATTTCTAAATTTGAAAAACTTAATCCAAAATTTTAATTTTCGTCAAATTAATTTAAAGATATTATACTTAATAATCATATAATTAAAAAAATTGATAACAAAATTATAAATTTTCATAATTTTAAAATCAAATTATATATTTTTAGAATATGTTCGGGCAAAGGAATTAAAAAGTAAAAGTTTAATCACAATTAAATTAATTTAATAAAAGTTAAATTTTTTATTAAATTTAAAAAAAGTTATAAATTAATTTATGTGAATCAAAATATTAAGTAGTAATATGTTAAATAAATTAAAAATTAAATAAATAAATATTTCATTATAAAATGTAAAAAAATACTGATGTTGACGAAAATAAATTTATGATAAATGTTAGTCGTAACAAATGAAAAGAAAATGTGAGAATTGAGAGTAAATGTTAGTCGTAACAAAATTTATAATATTATAAAGAATTGTTGCGATATGATTCCCTAGTAATTTAACGGGATTCATAATTATTATTGATTTTCTGTGATAATAAATTTATGATAAACAATATTTTTCCGAAATAAATTTGTTTCTTGTTGCTTGGGTTGAACTTGAACATCTAGAAAAGTCGTTTTTCCTCCGTATATAATAAGTCATCCTACTCCACAGGGAAAATATTATAGAGTTCGTCAAACTCACATTTCTTTTGCTTTTGCTTCCATCTCTGCCAATAGAATTTCTCCTAAATTTCAATTCCGGTATTTGACAGGTAAGCGCCGTTCTCATCCTTGGATCCTCTTCGGATCTCCCTTATCCCTAATTTATATTATTTTCTTTATCATTTTCGGATTGTCAGTATTAGGATCTAGTATAGGCATGAACATATTTCTGATTTTCCCTTTCAGCTCGACTACATATCATAATTCTTCTAGGGTTTTTCTCACTGTTTCAGATTTTTTTTTGTATTGCAAGTTTTCTAGTTTTTACTTCAAGGCACCCATTTTGGGCGGTTGGTTTTGGAGCTAATTGATAATCGGCCTTCATGTCGTCTCACTTTTTGAGCGTCATATCTGAATTTTTCAATTTAGTATTCTTTTTTTTTCATTTTGTCTATCGTTTTAGTAGAATAACGATTTTGCATAAACCACTTCTTTTCGTGCGTTTTTTTTCCTCCCTGTTTTGGGCTTTTTATGTAGGATTCAATCTTTTACGAATTTCCGTTTGCAAGATGAGCAAATCTTGTAATTCCTAGTTCTTTTAAGTTTGATGATGCCCATATTTACTGTGTGTGCTCGGGCAATCTACTCTCTCTGGAATTGCTTTTTTACTGACTAAAATTTGGAAAAATGTTTTGCTTTGAGATGAAATGGTGTAACTTACCCAAAATATAATCAGTGACTTTTTCCTTGACTTACATGGATGTCACCATTGAATATTTCTAAGTCGTGACTCTTTTTTTCTGATAAGATTTAAAGGACACAGAACTCTTCTGAAGGGGAAGACATGTCTGGTAATGCAGCAGCCTGCGCTGAGAGGGCGACGAGTGATTTGCTGATTGGTCCTGACTGGGCAATAAATATTGAACTGTGCGATATTATTAACATGGATCCTGGGTACTATGCTTCCTAACATTTTTTCCCTGTGAAGTACTTGTTTTTGCCTTCTGATTTGAATATTGTTGGTATCTTTCATTCATTCTTACCATACATCTGCATCATAAATGGAATTGGTTCTTTTTACTATTATATCTCTTATAGAATCCTTACTTGGGTGGAGCACTGAACCCTTATCTTCTAGTTCCTATCTGTATCATAACTTTAATATTTGTCTTATTTGATGATTTTGTTGCACAGTAATTCCACTTTAATAGTCATAAATTTCATATATTGCTTAATGCCTTTGTTCCAATGTAAATTTGCAGGCAAGCGAAAGACGCTTTGAAGATATTGAAGAAACGTCTGGGCAGTAAAAATCCAAAAACACAGCTTCTTGCTCTTTTTGTAAGTATTCATCCTCTTCCCTTAAAAATTTTACAACTTGTTACCTGCATTTTTCAAAAAGATTGTTGTTCCCCTCCCCTGCCCAATGGCAGCTTACCTCGGCCTGGATTCTCTCCGATAGATATGCAATGCAGAACATATACCTTTTTGTTGTATGTATTGATACTTACTCAACTACGATGTAGTCTATTCTGTAATTATGGCAAGTGTTGAACCATTTGATCTAGGCTTTGGAGACTCTCAGCAAAAATTGCAGTGATAACATTTTTCAGCAGATTGTTGAGCGTGATATCTTACAGGAGATGGTTAAAATAGTAAAGAAGAAGGTACCCTTGTTCCTTATCTGTAGCTGTGTTGTGCATATTCTTGTGTGTGTATTTCTGTTGTGCATAGCTGGGAGTACTTGCTACTCCACTTATGTATCTATTTAAATTTTGCAGCCAGACTTGAATGTGAGGGAAAAGATATTGATTCTGATAGATACCTGGCAAGATGCCTTCGGTGGATCCAGAGGAAGATATCCCCAATACTACACGGCATATAATGAATTAAAGGTAATTAGTTTGAGGTTTTATTTTTCTTTTGCTTGCTGCCCCCATTCTTTCTTAGGGTTGAGCAGCAGTTTGGTTGGGTTTGTAATGCTCTCTCCCTTCTTCAACTGGTTGATATCACCAACTATGGTTTGGGTTGATTTGTTGTTGGCTTATTGCTCGAGCTCTATATGACTTGCTAGTAAATTGACGGATGTGCACTTAAGGATTTACAAGTGACTGTACTGCATTATATCAGTTGTAGGTGGATTAAAATTGCTGATGTCATGCCACCTTTGCTCTCTGGCTTGCCTATATAATCAAAATATATTTTTGATTTTATTTTGTTTATTAAGCTACCATTTATTTTTCTTTGTGCCCTTAAAATCTGCCATTTCCTTTTTGCAAAGAATTAATACTTAGGTGGTTTTGACAGGCTGCTGGAGTAGAATTTCCACCACGAGACGAGAACAGTGTACCCCTCTTTACTCCTCCCCAGACCCAGCCAATAGTTGCTCCTGCAACTGCATATGATGATGCCACCCAGGTCTCTCTGCAATCTGAAGCTTCGAGCCTCAGGTGGTTTTTCCTTTTCATTTTGTTGCTATTTGTGTATCATTATTTTTGTTAAAAAAATGGCTAGTGAATTGGTATTATTTTCTGTCCTTGCAAAAATAAAACTGCGTTTGAACCAGCTTGGCCGAGATCCAAAATGCTCGTGGACTGGCGGATGTGTTGATGGACATGCTTCGTGCCTTGGATCCGAAGAATCCAGAGGTAATATGTTCTATGACATATCTGAAACTTTAGATAAGTAAGGTGGGGACCTCATCTTATGCAGACTAACTGACAGCATTTTTGAACCCAAATTTATATTAATGTGAGCTTTGTACTGGGTATTTCTGAATTTGTGTATTTAATGACAGGCTGTGAAGGAAGAAGTGATTGTTGACCTTGTTGAACAGTGTCGTTCTTATCTAAAGCTTGTCATGCTTCTGGTGAATAATACTGCGTAAGTGATTGATTGAACTCTGTACTTCCTTTTTGTCGTATTAAAAGTTAATGTTACTGAGAGTTGGCAATTTGCCATTGCTTTTCTTTCAGAGATGAGCAGCTTCTTTGTCAGGGTTTGGAATTGAATGATACTTTGCAGCGTGTACTTCAACTCCATGATGATACTGTTAAAGGATCAACTGTTCCAGGAGTGAAAGGAACAGAATCTTCAGCTATGCCTCTTGTGAATGTTAACCACGAGGATGATGAATTGGAAGACGACTTTGCCCAGCTTGCTCATAGGTAAAATTTTAGATGTTTTTGTTTTTGGTAAGTATAGATTATTTTAAAATGAAAACAAAATACAATCTTAGATTTCAGTGATCAACATCAATGCCACTTGTATCCGGATATAGGAGTACCTCCACATGTGCAGACACTATACCCCCATTCTCCACCGGAGAGCCACTTGACATCTAGCAAATTTAGCGATAGCATCTGCCCTCTTTTTTCACTCTTGGCCAACCCATTGCACCCTACACAAGGGAATGGGAGAAGCAAGGTCACAAACCTCCTCAAGCTATCAGTTTTGAAAACTACATTTGGCCAACCATTTTCTAATGCCACCTGCACTACAAGCTCCCTAGCAGACGTCTAAAGTTATCAATATTCAGACCACCTCTTAGCAATCCTGATCACTATGGCTTCTCCTTTATAATCTTTAGCAAGAATTGCTACCCCACCATACATACTACCTTATTTAACTGTCATCTCACAGTTTACCTTTACCGCTTTAACATCAGGGCAGACAGGGGGACACCACTTACCAATAGCATTACACAAAATCTTTGTAGAGCTGCACCATTTCTTATCCTGCACATCCAAGAATTCCACTGCAGCCCGTTGAGCAGCTTTTGCAAATAACACCCGAACTGGTTTTTGCTTATGGAAGACTAGAACATTTGTTGCCAACCTTATGTACCATCACAGAGAGCATAAGTTGGAGCATGCAAATCGCTCCCTATCATCATGCTTCCAGCGTCCAACAATCTTATTCTCAGTCATTGTCCGAAGCTGCATGCTGCCTCACCCACTCACATCTCAGCAGATGTTTTACAGACTCCTCAACATCGCACCTGTTGTTGGCCAAATCAATCTATCCCTGGCATTCACCTTAACAAATTGATTCACTTTCTCACTTCTCTTTGAAAGCTAACAAGATCCTAGTTTAATAACCACCTGTCATGCCAAATGTTCATCTTTTTACTATCACCAATAGCCTACCCACCCTCCTTTCCATGCCACTGGTCCAAGCAAATGACCTTAGGTCTCTTAGAATTCATTAGATCCCCATTAGGAAAATATAAGCCAGCTAGAACAAGGCCATAAGCTTTGTGACTAAGTGAGCAAATTCCTATCTAGCTTGGCAAAGCATAGCAGTGTTGAAAACCTCCAGGTTTCTGAAACCTAAACCACCAGCCTCCCTTTTTGTAGCTTGGTGTTGAGAACACCAATGAATCCCTCTTTCCTCTTCAGATCACCAAAACCTCAAAATTATAGAGCACAAACGCTTGCAAACAATTTTAGGAATCTTAAATGCACTCATTACATACCTTGGCACAACTTGAGCTACTGCCTTAAGCAACAACTCCTTACGACCGTTAGATAGTTGCTTAGCATTCTCAGCAATAGTTGTCCTTTCAATTATCTCCTATAAGACCCTGTAGATACTAGCTTTAGAGGCACTACCCCAGTTGGTAACCACGCATAATTGCCAACATTCTCAGTGACATGAACTTGCATCATTGTGACAACTCTCTCATGAAGGGATAGCAGTATTGCTACTCTTATGAAAATTAACTGTTTGACCTGAGGCTTTACAATACAGGTTGATACACTACATTTAACACTGAAAATTCTCCACAGTATCCCCACCAATGAAAAGTGAGTCATCAACAAAAACATATTTGTCAAAATCGGACAAGTTCTATTTGATTTCCGACCTATAAATTGCCCATTCCTCACTACGGCTGCTACAATTTTAGTGAGAACTTCTGAAATCAAGATGAACAGATAAATATACACGTCATCCTGTTTAAGTTCTCTAGTAGCAATGCATTTCATAACCCAGCAAATCCAAACCTCATTAAACTCCATCCTCCTTTAGAGCATTTAAATAAACTGCCGGTTAACTCTGTCATATGCCTTAGCAATATCAGTTTTCAAAACAAACCAACCAACCTTCCCCGTCTTTCTTCTCTTCGAGTGGTTAAAAACTTCCTGTGTATAAAGGATGTTTTCTTGAATCTGCCTCTCTCCCAAAAATGCACCTTGCATTTCAGATACCAGGGACCAGTGAGATATTAATTCAATTTACAGCTTCATGCATAACCATCATGGAAAAAATAATCTTCACAGCAAGAAATACATCACCCCAAATAGCCTCCCAATGTTTCTAGTGAAACACACCTGAGAAACCATCAGGACCAGATGCTTTCTTTGCCCCCAGACTAAACACAGCCCTTCTAACCTCATCTTTTGTGGTAGCTCTAGTCAATTGCCTATTATCTTCCTGGGCTATCATATCCACGGATGGGTTCATTATCATATCCACGGATGGGTTCATTATCATATCCACGGATGGGTTCACTATCATATATATTCCTAAAATGCTACAAAATAACAGTGCATAGTTCGGATTCTTCATATTTCCAACAACAACTACCATCCTTTAAGCTTGTGATTCAGTTAGCAACCCTCTTTTTTAATACAATCTTATGAAAAAAGTTGGTGTTCCTATCCCCAAACTGCAACCAATTTTTCCTTGCTCTTTGCCTCCAATAAGCGTCCTCACCCTTCTAGATACCATTAATCTCCTTGATTCGAATCTGTTCCTGCCACAACCTACCTTCCTTCTCAGCTATTTCAGTTAATTTTTCAACCATGTAAGCTTCACTTAAGGATTCCTTGGTTGGTTCTCTCTCCAATCAATCAACCTCCTATGACATTCCTTCAGTTTACACATGATGTTAGCCATTCCTTTTTCGAGCAAACAAAGCTTCTCATCCCTTATTCCCCTACTTAAGCATATCCACCCCCTCTATCCATTTCTGCTCAAAACGAAGCTGCTACTTTCTGTTTCTCTAAGATTTTTGCTGGGGTACATCATACATGCATACAATGTATGTATATTTCTTTTATGGTATTGTTTCTTTTTTTTTTTTCCCTTTTTTTGTGAATTTATATGGTTTTTTTGGGGTATTCTAGTTATTGGCTACTGTCCTTTTAATTTTGTGAATATATTTGGGTATAATATTTTGCCTGTTAACTTACCTTTTTCCTTCTAATAAATGAAATCAACTGCCCAATCTCAGGTCGTCAAGAGAGAATTTGCAGGGAAGAAAATCAGCCCACCCTAAGAGTGATCCTGCAATGATGAATCCACTCCCTCCTCCACCCTCTTATAAAAAGCCAACCTCCATGGATTCTGGTTTGATTGATTATCTGAGTGGTGATACCTACAAATCTGAAGGATTTACAGAAACACCAGAACCTCCATCCTATGTGGCGCCTGATCACTCTAACACAAGTTCTGATCTAACATTAACTCCAAATCTGTTATCATCCAACGCTGCAAACTCTAGCCCGGAACCATTTTCTTCTGTGCAGCAGCCTGTATATGATAAACCAGCTCCTGTTACCAAATCTACAGAGCAACTACCTCCAGCCCCTTGGGATCCTCAGTCTCCTGTCTCTCTTCCTCCCCCCCCTTCAAAATATAACCAGAGACAACAGTTTTTTGAGCATCAACAATCGTTTCCAAACGTTGCTGCTCAATCAAGCAGTGGATCTGTTTCCTCTTATGACAGTTTAGTTGGACGGACGCAAAATCTGTCACTGGATTCTTCTTCTCCCACCAAGCAAGCAAAACCAGAAGATGTACTTTTTAAAGACCTTGTTGATTTTGCTAAAGCGAAATCATCTTCGCCTTCTAAACCCAATAGGTCATTTTGAGTTTGGGTTTGAGCAGTGGTTCAGCCATTGAACATCGAGCTTACAGATTTCCATTATCAGATGATGAGATTAGCTGCTGTTCAATAAAAATGCGTTATGGTTTCTATACCATGTTATAGTTGTTTTATGTTGAGTTGAATGGTCTATTGCACATAGGTTGATGTAATTGATTGTATGTCCTAGTTATTGCCTTTAATTGATTCTCAGTTTGTCTTTGTTTCGAATGATTGAAGATCCTCAACTCTATTTTCAGTATTATGCAATAATATAATAGCGCATGAGTATTTGGGTCATTATTTTGGGTAACTAGTAAGTAGTAGTACGCAAGGGACAACTGAACAGACTAAAGACTATAATTGAGCACAGTACAGTAAATGAAGCTCTCAAGTCAAATGTTATGAGTTGAATAAGAGTACATCAGAATCCAATTGGCTCAAAAACATTTAACAACCTAGCTATCTTTGCTTTAGGCTTAATATGATGAATAGATGATTGTTAAAGAAATAAATGACATGAAAGAGATTTTTTATCCTCAAAGTTTAAAGAAGAAAGGAAAAAATAGCTTGGAGGATTGATATTGGGTTTGGAGTTTTGCTAAAACAAAAGCCTTGTGGTGGTGCTGGGATGTTGTTATTCCTCTGTATAATTGCATCCTTGAGTGGACCCCAACATTCGACTCGATTGAATTTAGGGAAACTAGAATGAAAGTAAACCCTAACCATTGAATCGAACAGCTGTGGATAATTTTTGAAAAGCTTTGAATCTCCATGTAGAACAGCCTCCAGCACCAAAGGAAGTTCTCTGGAAAATATGTGGTATCTTAATTGAGCAGCTATTTGAAGCAAGAGATTTGGACCGCTTACGAAACAATGTATATGCAAACACATTTCCCCATTCACTCTTTTCCATTCTGCAACCACATCGTCCTTGCTGTACCATCCTTTTAACTGCATTTTTATTATATTACTTTTCCTGAAATATTAACAATTATGGTTAAATTAAATTAAATTAATAACCTGGTCGAGTTTGATGACATTAGAGATGTTTAATGTGAGGTTAGCTGTAAAATCACAATGTGATAGAATGTAAGCTCTTGGGATGCATGACTTGTTCAGCACCATATCTTCTTCTTCCCCAGTTACGTTTATCACTTTCAGCTTTGATGCCTCAAATCTTGCCGGTGTTCCCAGCACTACTTCAGCTCCCTATACTTGAAGAAAAACAGTTATTATATATTTATTAGCTATAAAGCATGAATTATAAATTATAATAAGAAGTTACCCCAGAAACAAAGGTGGTGTTGTAATTAAGCAAGTGTTTGTTATTATTGTCCTCGATAGAAGAAAGAAGAGACTTGGGTCGCTTTAGAATGGTTTTGTTGGAAGAGAATGAAAAGGAGTAATTACTCTTCATTCTTGGTGCTGTTAGAGAGAAGACATTATAATAATAATAATAATAATACTGACTACTGGCCATAAAATAACTAATAAAGAAGCTCTAATCTGCTGCATATATATTTCTCCAATGTTCCGCTTCATCCAATCTTCATCTTTCCTAATAATAATACTCCACAACCATTCTCTATTAATTTCTCTCTCGATCGACAACTAGCTAGACTAATGACTACGATAGTGTTAAAAACAAAAACAAAAACCAGATTTGTGTGTGTTTGTGGACATACATAGACCAGACAAAGACAATAGCTTTCTTCTCCTCCTTGTGGACTGTGATTCACTCCCCTCAACCCTCTATTTCTCACCACACATCCTTTGGAGCTACCTATCACCATTTGTGCACGTCATCTCATTTTATTTTTTTTTAAATAACTGATGGATAATGGGATCAAATAGACCATTTGATTAAACGAAGCTAAAAGTGAAAAAGACCATTTTTTTCCCTTTTCAATTTAACATTTTCAACCTATGGGTCTTTAAGTGAATCTTTTCACCAGCCTCTGCTCAAGCGATTGCAATGCAAAAATTTAATGGTTTTCACAGAAAAAATGTTAAAATTAATAATTTAACAAACAATTTAAGAATAAAATTATTTTATTAAAAAAAATTAAAAATATATATAATATATAAATTAAATATAAAAAAATAATAATAATAACTGCGATATGTGTATCACACACTGTTTTTAAGATAATTTTTTCGCTCACTGTGGATGTTTCAGAACGACGAAAATTTATCTCTCAAAATACAACGATTAAATAATAATAAACATACATTATAATTTATTATTTTACGAACTTTAAAGTATCTGAACTCTATCTAAAGAACCTAACTCTAGATAATATATATATATTAAAAATATAAATATTTGTTTCCTCTTTTACCTTTATCGACACTTTTTTTTCTCTTTCTTCTTCTTCTTCTTCTTCTTCTTCACGCCTCCTTCTTCTTCTCTATTTTTTTCCTTTTTCAGATCTTGTTTCTCTTTTTTCCGTGTCTTTCTTTCTCTAATTTCTTCTCTATTTATAAAAGAATCATACAGAAATAGAAAAGAGAATTGATGCAGAAAAATAGCCAAAGAAGAGGAAGAGCAACGAAAAAACAATCAATTTAGAAACAGAAGCAAAATAGAAAGGAAGAAATGGGTAATTTAATTCAGAAATGAATTAAGACATAAACGTTTAGCAATTTAATTCAAATATTTCAACAATCTCCCACATGAATAAAATTGATATAGATTTTAAATCAAATTTTGACACAGAAATAGAGTTCAACGGATAGAAACCTACATAGGATAGGTAGGTATTACCTTTTGAACCTTCCCCTGTGAAAGTATATTTACCTTATTGATTAACCAGTAGACGCGATGTCTTTGAACTATTTTGTCGTTTATGTAAGCGATGACATACTTTATACAAGAATCTTTCCTGACACAATTCAGTTCTCACTGTTATGTTCATTTTGGCCATGAATATATGCCTGGTTCTATGAGAGTCTATAAAGAATTAAGCCCTATATAATTCTCTTTTGAAGCGGCCCCACTTCTCCCTCACATAGGTTATCTTTTTTCTTTAAAATTAATCTACAAAGAGTAACCTATATACTCCACTCGGTATTCTCTTCATAAGAAACATTAAAAGTCTTAGCTTATCCTGTATCTTATGGGTATCACTGTTTTCATCATATGAATGGACTTGAGGGTAAACCCTCACAGTTATCTCACTAAGTCTTTACAATTAGGTTGTTCCTTTGAACCTAGATCTTGGGATCTCCAGTCAAATAGGTTGGGTTTCATTTGCAAATTCTTATTCATTCATGGGCTTTAGTCCCATTCCTCTCGATGACTTATCAACTAACTCTCGATTTAACCTTTTTGTTAAAGGATCAACTATGTTATCCTTTGACTTCACATAGTCAATAGAGATAACCTCAGTTGAAAGTAGTTGTTTAATGGTATTGTGTCTACGACGTATATGTCGAGACTGACCATTATACATATTGCTCTGTGCCCTGCCAATAGCAGATTGACTATCACAATGAATGAATATTGCAGGTACAGGCTTTACCTACTTAGGAATATCCTCTACAAAATTACGTAGTCATTCAACCTCTTCACCACATTTATCCAAAGCGATGAACTCAGATTCCATCGTGGATCTAGCAATGCATGTCTGTTTAGATGACTTCCATGAAACAACTGCACCATCCAGTATGAATACATATCCACTGGTAGACTTTGAGTCTTTCATATCAGATATCCAATTGGCATCGCTGTATCCTTCTAATATAGCTAGATATCTTGTGTAGTGCAGTCCATAACTACGTGTATATCTTAAGTATCTAAATAGTATTGTAATACCTTTCCAATGATCAGATCTTGGATTACTAGTATATCTACTTAGTTTGCTTACAACATAAGCTATGTCTGGTCTCGTACAACTTATCAAGTACATAAGACTTCCTATCACTCTAGAATATTCTAGTTAAGACACACTCTCACTTTTATTCTTAGATAGGTGTAGATTTACATCTACTAGTGTTCTCACAATTCTAGAACCACCTTTGTTGAATTTCTCAAGTATTTTGTCAACATAGTGACATTGACTTAGAATGAGACCGCTTGATATCCTTGATATCTTAATTCTCAAAATTACATCAGTAGGTCCCATGTCTTTCATATCAAACCTTGAATTCAACATAAACTTAGTAGATTTGATCATTACTACCCATAATTAGCATGTCATCAACGTAAAGACACAAGATAACATAAACATATTCTTTGTCCTTGACATATACACATTTGTCACATTCGTTGATTTTAAAATCATTTGTCCTCATGACATTATCAAACTTTTCATGTCATTATTTTGGTGCTTGTTTCAAGCCATATAAAGACTTCACCAATTTACAGACTTTTCCTTTTTTCCCTAGGCATGAAAAACCCTTGGGTTGGTCCATGTAGATTTCTTCATCTAACTCTCCATTTAGAAAGGCTGTCTTTACATCCATTTGATGTATTTCAAGATTTCACAGAGCTACGATAGCAATTATCATCCTTATAGATGTTATTCTCATCACAGGAGAATAAGTATCAAAGTAATCAAGGTCATGTCATTGTTTGTATCCCTTAATTACAAGTCTGGCCTTGTACTTATCAATTGATCAATCTGATTTACGTTTTTTTGTGAAAATCCACTTAGACCTTAGTGTTTTACTACTTGGAGGTAAATCAACTAGTTCCCAAGTGTGATTTTATAGAATGGACTCAATTTCACTATTTATGGCTTCTTGTCATTGAGGACCTTCAGAAGAATTCATAGCCTCTTCGTAGGTTTGAGGTTCACTTTCTAGCAAATAGGTCAAAAAAACTGGACTATAAGACATTTTTGTCATAACCCTCTTGCTACCTTAGAGTTCAACCTCAACATCATCATCAACCTCTTATTTAGGTTCTTTGTTTTGAATATCTTCATTCATAGTATCATATGTTCGTTTAGATGAACTTGATTCTCCTTGATATTTACATGGAAATACATTTTCAAAGAACAATGCATTCCTTGATTCCATTATTGTGTTCTTGTGTATATCTGGGATCTTTGATTCATGCACAAGAAACCGATAAGCATTACTATTATGTGTATACCCAATGAAGATGCAATCTATTGTTTTTGAACCTATCTTCACCTTCTAAGGTATAGGTACAACCACTTTTACAAGACACCTCCACATTCGTAAATATTTATAGGAAGGTACCCTTCCTTTAAATAATTCATATGGTGTCTTATGTGTCTTTTTTTGGGGTACCTTATTTAAAAGGTAGTTAGTTGAAAAAATAGCTTCCTTCTACAAGTTATATGACAACTCAAAACTTAATAGCATTGCATTCATCATTTCTTTCAAGGTACGATTCTTACGTTCAGTAACTCTATTTTGCTGAGATGAATAAGGTGTTGTGGTTTCATGAATAACTCCGTGTTGTGCACAAAATTCACCAAATTGTGCCTCATATTCACCATCACGATCACTATGCAGTACCTTGATTTTCTTGTTGAGTTGATTTTTAACTTCTGTTTTATAAAGAATAAATGTCTCTATAGCTTCATCTTTCCTTTTAAGCAAATACATATAGCAATATTTCGTGCTATCATCAACAAAAGTAATAAAATATGTATTGCCATTTCTTGTTTGAAAAAATTTCAAATCACATAGACCACTATTGATTAAGTCAAGGGGTTCAGTGTTCCTTGCAATCGAATGAAACGATGACCTAGTCATTGTTGCCTCAACACAAGTCTCACACTTAAGCTTTGAATCTATTTAGAATGCGTGTATGTGTTCTATATTAATTAATCTATGCAATGTATCGTAATTAACATGACTTAATCTACCATGCCATAAGTTGGAAAACTCAATAATATAAGCAGAAGAATTAATCTTATTAATATTCTTAGCTTTTACGGTCATTAGATTGAGCTTAAATAGCCCATCAAATACATATCCCTTCCCCAAAAATATCCCATTTTTGGTCACAACAACCTTGTCAGATTCAAACACCATTCGAAAGCCATGTTTGTTTAACAATGAGCCAAAAACAAGATTCTTACGGATGTTAGGCACATAGAGTACATTATTTAATGTAAGCTCCTTCCTAGAGGTCATCTTTAGTTTGACCTGGCCTTGCCCTTGAATGGATGATGTGGTAGAATTTCCCATGAAGATCTTATCTCCATCTTTCACTACTTCAAAAGTAGTGAATAGCCTTTTATCTTAGCATACATGCCTTGTTGCACCAGTGTCAATCCATCACTCCTTTGGGTTTAATCCCACCAAGTTTACCTCAGAAATGACTGCACATAAATCAATGTCAAAAATATCATGAGTGATGTTATCAACCATGTTTGCCTCACGGTTTCTGTTTCTTTTTGGAAACCTACAGTCTGTGGCTTTATATCCTATCCTCTAACAGTTAAAGCAAATCCTTTTGAAGCTTGACTTCTTAAAATTTGCTTCTCTAGGTCCCAATTTAAACCCTTTACCCAACTTACTTTTGCCCTTATTCTTATTGTGTTTGGAACTTTGACCATGTTCCATCATATTAGCCTTGCGTGCTGATCGAATATAACCTCTTTAGAAGAAGCCTTGTTGTCTTCTTCTACTTTGAATCTTATCAGGAAGTCTTTCAAAAACATTTTCCTTCGCTTGTGCTTAAGGTAGGCCTTGAACTCTATCCATGAAAGGGTAACTTTTCAATAATAGTTGTAACTTGGAATGTTTCATCATACATCTCTGTTATAATATCTTGGATTTCACGTACTTGATTGCATACTAATTTAGATTCCACCATCTTATAATCAAGAAAACGACCAACCAAAAATTTCTTGGCACCTCCATTTTCAATTTCATACTTCCAGTCCAATGATTCCCACAAGTCTTTGGTCGTATTTTCCCTATTGTACTCATTGTACAAGGAATCGATTAGACTATTCAGAACATAGTTCTGACATAAATAATCAGAATGCTTCCATGCTTCAATAGCATTAGCAGACTGAAAATCTTGTTCACCCTCAGGTTGATCGGGAGCTTCTTCAGTCAAGAACTTTGCTAAATTCAAGGTGGTGAGATAAAACATCATCTTACTATTCTAACTCTTGAAGTTCAAACCATTAAACTTCTTCGGTCTCTCTGTCACAGCATGGTTCATTGGTATAGAAACCGATAACATTGAGGTTACCCCATGAGCCACATAAGGTCTCCTCATTTGGTTCATAGTGAAACCACCCATAGTAAAGTCAGCAACATTCATAATTGGGTTTTCAGTTTAGGACATTGGAGTTATCATTTCAGATTGCATAATCTTTTCTTTATATTTTCTGTTAAATACACAAATAGCAATTTAAGGTTTAAAATTTACCGAATAAAGTTTATAGGAAAAAAATATTTTATATATATATATATTTAATAAATAGATGATAGAAATATGTTAATTTATATATATATTTATAATTTCATTAATTATAGTGATTTTATAATTTTATAAATATATATATAGTAAAATTTAAATACAAATATAAAGTAAAGAATATTAAGATTAGAAACACAAAAAAATAAAAAAAATAAAATACTTAATATAAAATATTAGTATTGAATATTACAATTATATAAAATAATTAATAATAATAACAATACAGAAAGCGATGAACCCAAGTAAATAAAGTGCAAGTAATTTAATATAAGAGTAAAATTAATATTAAATATATGATGAAATGAATTAATAAAGATGTAAAACTTGAACAATAATTATAAAAAATATATATAGCATAACAGATATATAACAAAATAGATAAATATAACATATTATAAATAATTTGTTTGTCTCAAAATATTTATATAAAAAAAATTTGTATTTATTTATCCAAAAAATAAGGGAGATTATCTTAAGATTGTTAAAATTAATAATTGGACAAACAATTTAAGAATGAAATTATTTTATTAAAAAATTAGAAATATATATAATATATAAATACAAAATTTAAATAATATATAAATTAAATATAAAAATAATAATAACTAAAGCTTGTGTATCACACAGTGTTCTTAAGATAATATTTTTGCTCACCGTGGGTGTTTGAGAACGACAAAAATTTATCTTCTAAGATATAACGATTAAATAATAATAAATTTATACTATAATAAATTATTCTACAAACTTTAATGTGTCTAAACTCTATCGAAAGAACATAACTCTAAATAATATATAAATATAACCAAAAGATAATAATAAACAAATAAATTTTTTTCCTTTTTACCTTTACTGACGCCCTTTTTTTCTCTTTTTCATTTCTCTTTCTTCTTTTTCTCTTATTCTTCTTCACGCCTCCCTCTTGTTTTTTGTTTTTTTTTTCCTTTTTTCTTTCTCAGATCTTGTTTATTTTTTTTCCTATTTCTCTTCTCTGATTTCTTCTCTATTTATCGAAGAATCATACAGGAATGAAAAAGAGAATTGATGCAAAGAAACATTCAGAAAAGAGAAAAAGCAACGGAAAAATAATCAATTCAGAAACGAAAACAGAGCAGAAAGGAAGAAATGAGTAATTTAATTTAAAAAATGAATTTTCTGTTTCTAATTTAAGACAGAAATATTTAACAATTTGATTCAAATATTTCAACAAAAAAAAACCTAATTAATTAAGCATGTGATAAGAAAATTTATTATAATAATATAACTAGATATCACAATGGATCAAATCGGATCTGATCCATTATTTAAAAGATTCAATTTGATTTGATCTATTTTAATCATTGAATGAGATGGATTAGATCGTGTATTAATCTATGGATCAATGGATATCCATGACTATCCAAATTATTCTTTTTTTTTTCTAAAAATAAAACATTATTTGATGTAATATATTATATAATTTAACTTAATAAATTAAAAAAAATAAGAAAAATATTATATATAATAGAATTTTTTTTTTATGAACTTTATTATTTTAGGGTAGTTAATCCAAACTAAATATTATTATATATTTATAAACATATAATTACAGAAAAATAAATGTCAATATTTTAAATAATATATCAAAATAAATATTAAAAAAATATATAGTTAAACCATTTAAAAATTATTAGTCACTCATAAATTATCAAAATTATTCAAAATTGATTTGGGATAATTATAATTATTATGATGAACATCCCGTCACTTATAGCTCCTGTAACGAATTATAAATACTCGTAGTCTTTTAACTGATTAATGGAAAATATTGCTTTGTTATCGATTAAACAAGTTATATTCTTACCCAAAAAAAATAAAATTAAACAAGTTAATTAAAACCTAAAAGGAGACAGTAGAGCTAGCTAGCAAAAATTATGGTTGAACAGCACGTCCTAATTATAATTAGAGGCACATCTTGATGATTACCATTTAATTTTTCGTCAGCACTTTAACATTAGATCATAATTATAATTAGAGATGATTGCCATTATTGTTGCTTTTTATAATCTTATTTTATTGAGAATCTTCTTGATGATAAAAAGCTTCCAATTCAAATTAACGACTCTTTTCTCGCCTCCCTCCTCCAAAGGTACCACCAATACTAATACAACTAGGCTCTCTTTTTTTTATACATCCCACCTCCAATTCTTATAAATTATAATTCCAAACCCATCCAATCCCTTCTAAATTTCCCACCATTCTCTTAACAAGTGAGAGCATAATGAAAATTTGATTTTCAATTGCAAATTTAAACGAAGGATGCTCCATCAAGTGGTACCCACTTTGAAAAATTGAAGTATATAAATAATAATAATAATAATAATTGACGGTAACTAACTCACTTAATACTTGGGAGTACGTCAGTTACAAGTTTGCTACTTGACAATTGAAATACAATAATCAATCCCCCCCCAAAAAAATAACCATTATAATCGTTCACTTCTGACAACATATGCATGTGGTCTTCAAAAAACGCGGATATCATATGCAAATGGTAAACACAAGTCAAGGAACAAAGTCACTTCCAATACATCTCTGCAACTTATTGCTTCCTGTGCTTGGATGCTAAGGGCGGTTGCCATCAAGTGAAGAGATATTTTCTTTAGACAAAAAATGCTTTGGAAAGGACTTCAATTTACCAAGTTGATTGTTCAAACCCGTTTGCAATACATGCGGTGATAGCATGTCTGGCCTTTCAATAACATTCATTGTCGAGCTTGCTGCAAAACTAATCTGTTCAAAATAGGTGAGACAAAAGCAGCATATATATATTAGAACTAATGTATACTCATGGAGGAGGGTATTACTAGGAAGTATGACTAATTTTTATTTATGAATAAAGTAGAATTAATGAATAGCAAGATCAAATTAACAAATTAAACAATCGAACAAAATCAAGAAATTAACACAAGAAAAACTCCAGGCACCACACCAATCGATTACACTCTTACTCTTAAAGTCTCATAAGTATTTATACCCTCCTATCTTCTAATACATGAATACCCATAAATATTCAAGCTCCAAAATCCATGTCACAAGCCCTTTATTCATTTCGCATGAAAAACGAGTTGTCAATTAGTGGTCTACATAGGGAGCCCGATCGTTGATAGGGTGCTTGAGTGCCACCCTGTTTTGCTGATGGTGCAAAAGTACTACGGGGAAACTAGCTCCATATGTCACTTGACACTGGATTGATCCACCAAAGGGGAAATCGCCAAAATACCTGCTTGAGCACCAAACCAAAAACACCCAAGATCCAAAATATGCAGACCTCTCTCGATCGATGCACACGATCGAACTTTTGGTGTCTGATTTCCACAATGAGTCACCCAATCACCCTACATGGATTTGCAACACCAACTCACAATTATCCACCTTGATACTAATAGTTGCCACATCACTTCCATGTGTCAGCTCGATGTAGATAGGAAAAAAAATAGAATAGGGGAGAAAAAGTAGAGATATATAGGGGAAAAGTTATATTGTATTCGATAATTCAAGTCTAAACATAAAAGTACACTGTTATGTCTATTTATAGGACCAAACTAAAATATTAGATAAATGTAAACAATTTATGAAAATCCTAAATAAATTATAAACATAATTTAAATATTAGATGTGATTTTAAATTTCTAATTATTATCTTGAATATTATTTATTTATCTTAAATAAAATCTTCTACATAATTATCTTTCTTTATTGAATCATTCTACTCAGAAATGATGGACACCTGGACCAAAATTTGACATCTCATCATTTATCAAGGGAATCAATTTTGTTACCATGCCATCTATGTGAATTTTTACCAACCTCACCTCACTTTCTTCAATCATCTCCTGTACAAAGTATAACTTCACATCTACATGCATGCATTGTATGGTCATAGAAATTGAGAATTCTTGGTCAAGATTGTCACGATGCACCATGACCTACTTTTGCTCAAACTTGAATTCATAAACCAAACCTTTACCAAATAGCTTCATTCACCGCTTTCGTTGCAACAACAAAATTTGACTTTGGTAAAAGATGGTCACTAATTCCATATCGATTATAGTGTTGCTTTCTAATTTACCATGTTTCCTCCAAAACTAAACAAGTAGCCCATGATTGACCTATTATCACGATCACCAATAAAATTAGAATCCACAAAACCCAACACTCCACTCCTCAACTCTTTGGAATGGTCATAGAGTAGGCTAACTCTGGTAGTACCTCTAATATACCTCACTAAACTTGCACCATATGCAAGATTTGACCTTGTGTAAATCATCAAATATATGAAGCTACCTACTACACTTTCATAGAGAAAAATTTTCATGTCTTCCCTCTCAACATCCGACAATGGAGAATCTGCGGCCAACAACTTAAAATATTGAACTATAAGAATTGACACCGTTTTATCATTCAACATGTTAAACCTTCCAACAAATTTCTCACAATACCTATTTCGGGAAACAAAAAACTTGTCCTTATTTCTATCTTAGGATCTTCATTCCCAACATCTTCTTGGCACACCCAAGATCCATTTTAAATTTCGAGACCATTCACAACTATCAACATATCATCAAACATATAACAATAAGTAAATTGTTGATACACTAGTTGTTTTTCTTAAATACACACACTTGCTATACTTACTACTTTTGTACCTAATTTTCAAAACAAAATAATCGAACCTATTGTACCAACATCTTGAATATTGTTGCCATAAAGAGAATTTTTCGAGAGATACAACATGTCACATTTGCATTTCATGACAAACCAAGGGGTTGCTCCATGAAAATTTCATCAAAGAACCACACAAAAAATATTTTTCACATCGATTGATCAAGTTTCTTATCATGATGTATAATAAGAAAAGAATAATAATCTAATAGAATTATGATTAAAAACATAAGAGAAAATTTTGATCAAGTCAATACCTTCTCTTTGAACGAACCCCTTGGCAATAACTCTAGCCCTCTATCTTGCTAGTTCGGCTTTCAATGCACCTTCTTTCAACTTTCATTTGTTACCTACAACTTCCAACTCTTTTATGTAGGAACTAGTGTTCACATCTTGCTCTTTTATAGAGTACTCGTTTCTTCTTCTATGGCGTTCCGCCATTTATCGATATTTTCGTACTCATTGTTTCCTCAAATGACCTTGACTCAAGTTCCGAAATATCCAACTCTATACTCAATGCATAGGCTATACGATTCAAACTCTCTTGAGCTCTAGTCTCGTGACGACTTCGATTTTGTGCCAATGAGTAGTCTTCTATCAACCTAGAAGGATCAATTTCTGTACTAAAAATTTACATCTCTACACCACTTTAATCAATAGGAGGCTCTTCAACATTAAGTCTCTTTTATGGTTGCTTATGCCCATCAATGTTATAAAAAGTTATTTTAAATATCAAGGCCTTTTTTCTAATTGAGACGAGAGCCTCAAATATAATTGTCGAAGAAACCTTAATGATATACATGATAGAGTGCTCGCTATACATGCGAAAGGAATGGAGTTCAAGACATAAATATACTCTAATTAAATAACATACACTATTTCATGTATAAGTAAGAATTAGCAGCACAAAAAAAATTAATCCAATTAAGAAACATTTCTACTTTTTGTTCTTAAAATAGAGAACGCTTCTTCCTTTAAAAAAATAATAACACTATGAACTTTCACCACTATATAAAGGAAAGAGATGAGTAGATAACTAAAAGTTAATTAATATTCCATAGTTTCTAATTGTGATACAAGTATTTTAAATATTAAATAGATTAATACACAAAATATTGAGCAAACATTGAAATTAACCTGAAAATTATTAGTGTTGGAAGAAATAAAAATAAATTTCTCTAATTTGGTTTGTATGACTAAGTTTTTGATTTTTTTAGATCTTTTTCTAAATTTCTTAATTTTTATTTGTTTAATAAAGTCAGGTTAGATTGAAATGAATTATTCGTTATCCAACTTTAAAAAAAAAATTGTAATTTTCTAAAGCTTAAGCCTCAATTGCCTCAAGGTTTACACCTCACAAGAAAAAGGCATAAGCCTCAAATTTCAAAAGAGGCTATAGCATCAATACTTTTTTTGTGCATCTTGCCTCAAAACGCACCTCAAAAACACATTTTTCAACACTAATGCCCACCCATGAGTTTATTGTTAAACACCAATGAATGCATATATACCGGTGATATATTTCTTCCCATCACCACATCATAACTTGCAATCCTTAATATTACTAAGATACCCAAAACAAACACTTTAATGCCCTTGGCTCTAACTTTTCTTAACTCACATATACGTACGCAACACAACTAAATGCTCTCAAATGGTCATACTTCAGCAACTTGCCAAGTGTTACGATACATATAAGAGGCACTTTGGTAATTAATAAAATAATTATTATTAAGTTATTTTGGACTTATGTCTCCTCATGCAAAGTGATGTTTCTCCTAAAAAAAGGAAAAATACTCTAAGAACTCTTTAAGTGTAGGCATGGTATCATGTTCTCCATCACCCCGACACTCATGGGCATAATGTGCTAAGTGAATTACAAGTTTGATAGAGAATGCCCATAGGCGGACATTGGTTGAGCTCTCAAGTATGACAATGAGATGTATTGGTGGAGCAAAAATATTGATATTACACATTACTCTCACGTGAGATGCTCCATGAGAGGGAATGTCTCTGTCTATTGAAATCCTTAATTCTTAGCCAATTGCAATTATGGAAATATGACTTGCATTCTATGATAATGGAAATATTAGGAATTTAATTAAGGGATATTATTTTCATAAATTAGGATATTTAATTTCCTTTTTTATTCTTACAGTTTGTACTATAAATTAGTAGCTAATCTTGTACTATTTATTTTAGAGAAATAAGTACTCTTTACAATTTAAATTTATATTGATTTTCATGTAAATCAATATAAATTTAATATATATTTTAAAAAATTATGTAAAATTTATGTATATAAAAATAACATTTTTATAAGGCTTGCAGATTTATATACAAATTTTGTACATCTTATAAAATAACCTAAAACATCAAAATGTTCATAATAAGGAATATTGTTAATTTGAGAACTCCATATTGAATTTCATTTGTAAAATATACAATATATATATATATATATATATAATTATGTAAGCTTTATAGAAATGAATTTTAGAATATATGAGTTTTGAATTAAAAATATTATTTGGCAGTAACATTTTCATATTCTAGGATTATTCTGTAAATTGTACACAAATATTAGTTAATTATGTAGGAATTACACAAATATTAGTTAATTATGTAAAAATTACACAAATATTATAAAAATATAGTCATTTTGTAAGTCGTACAGAACCTAAAGAAAATTTTCTAAGCCTTACAGATTTGTTGCCAACGATCACCAGACCTCCAACAAGGTCACTGGTGATAGTCGCTAATGGTTTGATGATGATGTGGATGAAGATTAAATTTATGATTATTTTAGTTTTTTCAATGTATAGGTATTTTTTTAAAAAACTATCTTGTAATTACTATACATGCTATTTTTGTCATTTTTATTATTAGATGTAAATACCTGGGGTCTTTTATTCCTTAAACTTTGCCTTTTTCACATTACAAAATACACAATGGTCTCAAAAGGATAATTTGTCAAGTTTACCATTGCCAATAATTTTTTTGTTGGATAGTTCTTCCAATTCCCCTTCACTTGTGTCCCAACTTTTTATGGTAAAGGTAGAAATTTGCTTTTATATGGTTTACCGCAACAACATTAGTTACTATCACAACATCCCAATAATAGTGTCAATTTCGTTGTACATCTTTCAAGTATACTAAAGAACACTAAAGAACCCATACACACCTTGAGTTGTCCATGCTTACCCTTGTAATTAAAACCCATGTTGTCCAACATTTCCAAGGTGATCAAGTTCTTTCATGCCGACACATGCCTCATATTCTACATCACAAAAATAGGGTCATCATGAAGCCGTAGTCTCAGGTATAGATACCCAAAACATTGCAAGGATGATTGTTTCCCATTCAAACAATACCATTATCCATTTGTTTGTAGTCAACAAACCACTCTTTGTAAGGTATCATATGAAAAGTACAACCCAAGTACCCTTACCACCAAACGAAGATACTGCAAATGCCCTGACATTATCATAACCTATCTCCTCAAACACAATCGAAGCTTCTCCACTACAAGGGGCTCCCTTGGTGTATTTCACTCGAACAATTCCTCTTGAAATTTCCTTTCTTGTTACACAAGAAACATCGCAACCTTTTTTTGGAACAAGGGACTTCGATCAAGATCGTCTTTTACCACTCTGATTCTGACTCATATCACCTATCTCCCTACTAGCATAATCCATCTACACCTTCATTACTACAAACATGAAGTTTCTAGGTCTTCAATTTTAGCTCCCTTGTCATCAAACGATAAATCACTAGGTCCAAATGGATACCATCTTTTTCATATATAAGACACATATTCACTTTATGGTAGGCATCCCGTAGGTTGTGTAGTAAACAATAGACAAGACTTTCATCACTAAAACCCACTCCTATATTCGTCAAATCATTGGATATCTACTGAAAACCTGCAAAATTTGATCCAAACCCTTTAACATATCCATTCAATACCCAAATATTGTTCCTTAAAATAGAATCTTCGAAACATGGTCTTTTGCATGTATGTTCCACCCAACTTCTTCCATAACAACTTTGCAGTCCTTGCATTTTGCACGTCTTGAAACACATCATTGTGCAAATACATGTAAATAGAGAGATAGCCAGTTAATAGCAATTCTTTTTTATATTCCCAAAAACCCTTCAGGCGGAGTATCCTCAAATCCTCAAACCCTTCTATCACTTTTTGTTGTACCAACACACTCTTCATTTTACTCTTTCAAATATGAAAGTGATCGAGGTCATTCCACTTCTCAATTTCCACCGTACCAATGTTCAACACAATGGGTCGCTTCTAGAACACACCCAAACACCACAATACCACCAAAATTCACACAACTACAAAATTTCACAAACACAATTTGAAACCTAGGGCTCTGATACTTGGTAGTTGGTATGATGAAATTTGGGGTTGACCATATATAATGCCATCATTTGGTACTTGTATCTTACAACCATAAATCAATCAAATTTACAGATATTGGAAATATTTGGGGGTGTAAAAATAAAATTAAGCATGAGAAGATAATTTTTAGCCAAAAAAAAAAAGATGAAATGATAATTACTGATAAGAGTCCAAATGATAATCACTACAAGAGTCTGATTCCAACTAAAAGTGCAAAGACATAAAAGCAGGCAACAAGCAAGTTTGAATTTATATATATAAAGAAATAGAGCCTTAAAATGAATGTTGAAAGCATAAGATTGATGGTACGTACTGACTGAGAAGTCATCTTCAACAGATATTTTGTAAAAGGCACAATGCAAAACCTGTAGGGTAAGTAAATGTGAAACAACAAAATGGTTAGCACATAAAATATGGTAGCTGCGGATATGTATTATGCAGCTAATATCAAGGCCTAAAACCATCGACTGAGATAGGGAAGTATTTTAATTTCAATGGATTTTGTGAATAGTATCGTTCTTTAAAATAAAAAATATAAATACGGCATAAAAAATATAATAAGAAAGAACTAACATTCCTCGGCCGCCGGCAAGAGCTTCCTCGGATGGGTCTCTCCATTCATCAATGCTGAATCATCAAAATCAGATTAGAAAGGTCAATTTCGGTATTCAACACAAACAAAAAAATAATATTACAATCGGGATATGTAACGAGAGAGAGAGAGAGATTACACCCATCCGTAACGACGGTCGAATAATAGGAGCTTAGAAGCTCCCGAAGAGGAAGAGGAGCTTCCCATGGCGATGGAATTGGTAGAGACTTCATTAGAGCTTGTCGTTGAGTCCATATCTCGCTTGGGACTCAGATTCAGGCATCGAGCATTCAAATGCTGTAATTGGAAATGGGAGGTATGAGTCTTTGAGATAAAATCGATAAATTCTAATGTCATCCACATTTGGGATAACTACATCCTCCACGCTCTATGATATTTTTCAACACAGTCACGTCATAAATTTCTCATGCCTCCGTTAGATCCTGCAATTGAGTTTCTTCCTTCTTTCTTTTTCCCACGTACGTTTAAAAACTTATCTCTAGTAACATTAAAATTATACATATTATATATTAAAATTTTCATTTAATTTCTCTCATGTTTTTTTCTTTTTTTTTTGTTAATTTATTAAAATACCCTTTAAATAAAAAATATAATTACCTATATACTATATTTGTTGTGATTAAAAATAAATATTTATACTAAATAAATAAATCTATTTACATATAAAAACTTATTTTAATTAAAAATTAATATAAAATTTTTTATTTCTTTAATCACTCGTATCTCTTCTCAAGTTAGTATTTTAAAAATATTTCTATTTTTTTAACATTATCCAAATTTTTTATTTTTATTTTATTAGTTTAATATTATTAATTATTTAATAATTTAGCTTAAAATCAAAAATATCATTCGATTTTAAAGAGAATAAAAAATGTCATTGAATAACATTTATTTTCAAATTTTTTTAAAATCGAATTCATCTTTGACATTTTTAAGTAGTTGGGGTATTTATGAAAAAATGAAAACTCTGAAGATATTATTGATATTTTTTCTCCGTACAATTAGGGGTAAGTAACATATCAAAAAATGTATGTTTTCCCCGATCTTAATCCTATTCAATCTGAATCGGATTTGAAGATTTTAAATTTAAATATGATTCGATAATAAAATCAATCTTAACCAAACAAAATTCGAGCATATCAGATTTTTCATATTGAATAAGGTTGTATTAATGTTGAAATTTATTTATAAATTTATTTCATATAGAAACCACAATATATACAATATTTTAAATTTTAAATTATTGTATCTCTAGTAAAATTTATTATTTATAATCACGATTAAAAAATCAAAAGAATAAAAAGCATATTTTGATAAGTATTAAATTATTATAGAGATTTAATAATTTTGTACATTTTTAAATTAAAATAATAATTTAATGTTATTATAGTATGCATAATATTAAATTTTAGGATAAGCTACCATATAAGTCTTTTAAATTAGATTATTTATATTATTTAATCTCTTATATTAGAAATGGTATTATTTAGTCACTTAGTTATGTAAAAAAGACCAATTGAAAATAAATTATATTATTTTAATATTTTTTTGTCAAATGATTAAAATGCGATTAAAATAAGTCTTTAAAGTAAAATTTAATATGAAATTATTTAAGAAAATTAATAATAATAAATTCAAACAAAAAGTTATTTAAATATATATTTTAATTTTTAATAAAAATTAAAAATTAATAAGATATTAAAATAAAATAATGACAATTAACAAATATTAAAAAGAAATATTTTATGAATTTTTTCATATTAATTATAACTTTACCATTATTAAGACACCATGTTCTATTAGTATTTAATCACTTGACAGTAAAATAATGATATTTTGATAAAAAAAATCATTAAAATAATATAATTTATCCATAATTTTATATTTTTATAAACTTAAGGGACTAAATGATACAATTTCTAATCTAAAGAATTAAACGATACAAATGATCTAATCTAAGAGACTTTTATGGTATTTTCTCTAAATTTTAATAGTAATTTGACTCAAATCTGATTGCATCAAATTATAAAATGTGTCAATTTAAATTCAAACTAAATCTGATCTAAATCCAAATAAATTATATAATTTTCAATATAAAACTAATTCGTTTATAAAAATTATCAATTTAATTTAATCATAATCCACATGTTAAATCAAATTTCTCAATTGAAATATATTTATTGAATTACTTCTCATTCTTATTTCTCAATTGAAATAGATTTATTGAATTACTTCTCATTCTTATATTCAATATACATAAATAAAAATTGAAATAGATTTATTGAATTACTTCTCATTCTTATATTCAATATACATAAATAAAAAATACTATGTAAATGCAAGTGTGGTGTACATATTATTTTTCTCTACACAAAAGTACCAAAACTCTTATTTTATTTACATATAAATACATTTTTGTGATTAAGTTTATCGGTTAATTAAGTGATGTGAAAACCAATTAAGTTTTCCAATGTCACCTAATTAATCTTATGTGTAAATGAATTAAAAGTTTAGGTATCTTTATATAGAGAAAAATAATTTAAATACCTTTATGTAAAATTGACCAAAATTTAGGTACTTAAAAAATAATTAACACAATAAATAAAATATTAAAAGTTTAATAACTTTTTAATTAGGAAAAAACTAATATATCCAAAATATATTTATAAAGATTTTATGTAACATCCTTACTTTTGACATTCATAAACGCTAGACATTTTATTGATTTAATACCTCTTAATATAATTGTTTTAAAGTTTCTTTAAAAGAAACTTTATAATATCGTTTATTCCTTAAATGTTAAAATGTATTGAAATTAAAATAATTTCAACCATATATTTAAGTTTTTAATTTATTAGATCTTTTAAAAAAAGGACTTAATTAGAAAGGATCAATAGACTTCCACAAATATTATCAAATGTTACTTATAGTGTTCATGTAAAGGTGAAGGAAAGCTTGGGTGAGTGAAATCAATAAGTAAATAAACCTACCTTACTTGTAACATTAAATAGATATGATATAAATAAACACTTACAAAAAGCAAGTAATTATGACATACTTATTCTTATGAAGTAATGCTTATAATGCATATGTATTAAAAAGAACATTTGAAATCTTACTATAACTAGATAACATGAACTATCCAAAAAATATTTATAGGTAAAAAGTGAGTAAACTTATTGAGTTGATCCGTGATCACCCATAGTGAGTCGTGACACTTTTGAGTCCTAGGCATCCTCAACACAAAATCCATAATAATATGTGTCAATTTCCATTTTCGTACTAATAATGGTTTCAATAACCCAAAGGTTTATAGTGTTTTGCCTTTACATAATTAAAGTTCATTGCTCCACAAATCAAGCTATCTCTTTCTTCATATTAGGTTATCAATAAATTTTCTTTAAGCCCAAATACATTTTAGTGCTCTTAGGGTGGACGAAATACGAGGAGTTGTGAAGCTCCATCATAATGTCTCTTTTTAGCTTGCTATCTTTAGGAACACAAAGTCTGTTTATAAACCTTAAACTTTCATCTGCATACAACTGAAAGTTAATATATTTCTTACTATCAATTTCATCAATGACATTCTTTAACAAGTAATCACTACTCTACTTCTCTTTAATCTTGTTAATCAATAAGGTTGGCCAAGTAAGTTGTGTCAGTTCCTTCAACAACTTCAACCCTTATTGAACACAAATCATTTAACACATGTTTTTGAGTGGTCGAGAAAGTTGTTAGGTTTCCAAAATGCTTTTTGCTCAAAGCATACACAACCACATTACCCTTTCATGGATAGTAGTTAATAGTACAATCATAATCCTTTACTAAATCTAGACATCCCTTCAACTTCACGTTCAATTCTTTTTGGGTGAAAAAGTACTTAAGGATTTTGTCATCATTAAATATCTCACATCGAGCTCCATACAAGTAATGTCTCAATATTTTCAAAGCGAAAACAATAGTTGTTAGCTCCAAATCATATGTATGGTAATTCTACTTATAGTTCTTCAACTATCGAGAAACATAAGCTACAACTTTTCCATTTTGTATATGCACACACCCTAATCCCTTACGGGATACATCATTAAAGATTACAATGACACTAAATCTAATAAGAATAGTGAATACGGGGTCTGACACCCATCTTTGTTTTAGTTCCCTAAAGTTCCTCTCATAGTCTTCATTCCATTTAAAGTTGACATTTTCTTGGTCAAATTAGTCAAGAGGGTTTCTATCTTAGAAAATTCCTTAACAAAACTCTTGTAATAGCCAACTAGCCTCAAGAAGCTTCTCACTTCTCCATCACATGTAGGCTTAAGCCAACCTATCACTACATCAATCTTAATTGAGTCTACAGATACCTTATGCAAGTGTTTTATGTGCTCATTTTGACTCTTTGAGTACACAAGAATGTCATCTATGAACAAGATTATAAACTTGTCCAAATACACTTTAAAGACCTTGTTCATAAGATCCCATAAAGGTGTTAGGGGGATTAGTTAGTCAAATGGCATGACCAATAACTTATAATGCTCGTAGCTTGTCTGAAACGCTATTTTTAAAACATCCTACTTCTTAACTTTTTAATTGATGATACCATAAGTGTAAGTCAACCTTAGAGATTACACTGGCACCCTAGAGTTGGTCAAACAACTCCTCAATTCTTTAAAAGGTACTTTTTCTTCATAGTTACCTGGTTCAATTCTCTATAATCAATACAAAATCTTAATGTCCCATCCTTCTTCTTTACAAAAAGAATTGGTACCCCATGAAGAAACACTATGATGAATGAAATCGTTAGTAAGTAACTCTTCTAATTACTCCTTGAATTTCCTCATTTTTACAGGTGTCATCTTATAAGGCATCTTAGATATAGGTGTAGTATTGGGGAGTAGCTCGATCTCTTATTAGGCGTAGGCCATTGTTGGATAGCTGCCACTTTATTCTCATCTATTGAAACTCTATGAATCCTAATTTTGAACTTGAGAAACAATAGTTGTTTAGTGAAGAATTCACACTTCTTCAAGTTGAGGTATAATTTGTTTTCTCTCAAAGCTTGAAGCACATCTTGTAAATGCCTTAGATGGTCCTCCATTTTCTGACTATATATCGGGATGTCATTTAAATAAACCACCACAAACCTATGATTAAAAGGCTTCAACACTTGGTGCACTAGTCTTATAAAAGTGCTAAGGCATTGTAAAGCCCATACGTCATCACCAGCCATTCATACGGCATCACTAGCCATTCATACAACCCCTCTTGAATTTTGAAGGTAGTTTTTCCCTCATTTCCTAAATTTGATGATTGCCACTCTTTAAATCCAATCTAAAAGGCACTTGTACACTATATAATTTGTTTAAAATATCTTCTAATCGAGGAATGGAAAATCTATACTTCATAATTATCTTATTTATAGCCCTACTATCCACACACATTCTTATTGAGCCATTCTTTTGAGCACTAGTAATGTTGGGACTCTATGAGAATTTTTGCTCTCTTATACCAATTCCTTTTGAAATAAGTGTTCCACCATCTCTATATCTTATAATATGTAGGACTCATATGATAGTGGGGTAAATTAAGGATGTTGGAACCTACCACAAAGTCCATATTATGTTGAACATATCTTAATGAAATAATTCATTCAGTAATTCAATTGAGATAAATCTACATAATCATCAAGTAAAGATAACACTTTTAATGGAAGGTCACTTTAAGATTGACGATACTCTTTAATTTATAAGACCAAGACAAAATTATTACTCTTATTGTCTCTTTCAAACTCTTTATGACTTAAGAGTATATTTATTTTTCATCTATATTACTCTTCAACCATTGTTGGTCTAAGTGTAATCTTATTACCCTTCCACGTGATGACATATAAATTTTATTAGCTTTTACATCATGTTGTAAGACCTACCAAACAAAAGTTGACAAGCATTTATATCAATTACATCACATTTAATCTCATTTTTGACGAAATATCTTTTATAATTAACTTAATTTTTAAAAATAATTTACCATTAAATATCTTTATTTAATTTTATTAGTAATAAAATTTATTAATTTAAATAATTATTTAAAATATTTTAGATACTAATTTTATAACTTTTTGATTTAAATATCTATTTTATAACTTTTAATTTATCGGTCAAAATAAATATAAAATATACTTATATTTATGTATATTAAATAAAAAATTAATTCAAGAAATAAGTAATGGATTATTTTGAAAATTTATTAAAGTTTTTATAATTTTCATGAAATTTTTTCAAATATTTTCATCGATAACGACAATATCTTTAACATATTCGTAAAATTTAATTTTTGATAATTTGAATGCCATCGATATTTCATACACTGACCACATGTCCATATGCTTTTAAACTTGAGCACTTTAATCACTTTATTTATTTTTAAATATTATCAATCTCCTTTACTTATTACAAAAATAACACTTAATTCTTATATTTATTTTTTGTAAAATTTAATCATATTGTTATAAAAAAGTGAGCGCATAAGGATAAATGTATTTTTTTATTTTTTTAGTTGCATCGATAGACACTATTATAACTTAAATAAAATATACTAGAAAAAATAAAAATAAAACATTGTCTTTTTACGATCATTTTTTTATAACAATATGATTAAACTATTATAAGAATTAAATACATAACTTAAGTGTCATTCTTAGAATAAGTATAAGACTTTAACAATCACATTTCTTATCTATTAATGATTCGCCTCAAATCACTTTGTTTTTGAAAATAAACACGTTCACTTCAACTTGTAATGTTAAGCTTCAAATGGGAGAATGGGAGAAAAGTGTATGTTACATAATTTATACAAGGGTAATGGCTACAAATCAATTAATTAAATCTTTGTAATCAATTTTTTTTTATAAATTTAAACATTTTTTTATATTTACAAAGTCTAACTTTCTTATCTCATACAATACTTCTCTTTTTTCTTTTGTGATTAATATAAATACAAAATTCAAATATTTTTATCAAATATATTCAATTGTAAAAAAAAACTATCTTGCTCGATGGAATACTTCGATAGGGAATAAGAGGTTTTATGACTTTAGAATTTTATTTGGGTATTTCCTTCGAATAAAGTTCATACATCTGTCTCTAATTTTTTATTTTATTTATTATTAATTTTTTATTAGTTCATAATCAAATTAACTAATTCACCCTTTGTAAGTATCACATATGACATATCACGTGAAACTTTTTTCTTAATTTGGAGCTGAACAATATAAATTGAAGTTGTTTATTTTAAAAAGCAAAATGACATGAAGTAAGCCATTTGAAAGTAAATGAACAATGAGCTACTAAAAAGCAAAGCAAAGTAAAATAACCTATTTTGAAAGCAAAGTCACCAATAATGCCTTTCATCCCATTTCAAACAACATATTTGAATAATAAGGGATCCTCTGCATTGTTCGTACTAAACAATTTGTTTGATTGTGGATTTTATCGGATGGATCATGTGCCATTTATATGTTGCCCTAGGTAAGGGTATGGTAAACTCAAAGTAGATTTGAAATATGACCTCACTTCAATAGTGCTTACAAAGTGGAAAAACATTTGTGTCATAACCAAAAGAGAAAAAGAAAAAAAAAGGCAAGAGTATTTTTCCTATTAATTGATTTTTGGACTTAGGTAGAATTTTGGATCCCTAAAAAATCTTGAAATTACCTCAGCTTTGTGAGCTGAGAGGTCTGTGTTTTCTATAATATATTCCTTCGATGCTGTTGCAATTGCTTCAATTGAGCCAATTGCTTGATTAAGCTGCAAAGCATTGCTAGTGTTAGAAATACTTAATGATTGTATTATATTCTGTGTTTAAATGAATATATATGGTGCCTTTATATAGGAGTTACAAATAAATTAAATGTGTCTAAAGTAACTAGATATAGATATGTCTAAAGTAAATAGATATACATTAGCAGATATATATACATTAATCTGTTACTAGATATACATTAACAGCCCCCCTCAAACTCAAGGTGGATGTGAGACCAGCTTGAGGTTGTCAACTAAATTACGAGTGCGTCCTTTGGGAAGTGTCTTAGTGAAGATATCTGCAAGTTGATCGTTGGAGGAAACGGGGAAAAGCTTAGGAGCACCATGGACAAGATGAGAGCGAATAAAGTGATAATCAATCTCGATGTGTTTAGTCCGTTCATGGAAGACATCGTTGTGAGTAATATGAATAGCACTCTGATTATAACAATAAAGGGGAGTAGCAGAGGATGTGGACACACCTAAATCCTTAAGAAGCCATCGTAGCCAAAGGAGCTTAGATGTGGTATCAGCAAGAGCATGATATTCTGCTTCAATACTATAGTATACCTGCGATAAGTGGGACCTCTTGCCCAATCAGCATCAAAGAATGCACGAAGTACTAGAGGAGATTGAGTTGAGTAGAAAAGGCCATGGAAGATAATGCCTTTCAAGTATCGTAGAATACGCAGAACAACAGCATAGTGAGTCGATCGTGGAGCAGACAGATACTGGCTCACCTGATGAACAGCATAAGAAATGTCTGGACGAGTAACTGTAAGATAAACCAGGCTGCCAACCAATCGTCTGTAAAGAGAGGGATTAGACAATGGTTCCCCCTCTGAGGGTGTCAGATGCGTATTAAGTTCAACTGGAGTGCCAATAGTCTTACTATCAATGAGTCCAGCTTCAGATACGAGGTCAGATGCATACTTAGCTTGAGTAATATAAAGACCATCTGTGGAACGAGTGATCTCAAGACCCAAGAAATAGTTGAGATGTCCAAGGTCTTTCATCCCAAACTGTTGACTAAGAAAATCCTTAAGTTCTTGAATGCCACTGAGGTCATCACCAGTTATGATCATATCATCCACATATAGGAGAAGAAAAATGGTGCATTTATCATTGCGATGAAGAAATAAGGCATAATCATAAGGACTAGTAGTGTAACCCAAGCGAAGGATGGTGGAGCTTAACTTGGAAAACCATGCTCGTGGAGCTTGTTTAAGGCCATAAAGTGCACGTCGAAGGCGATAAACCTTATTTATTTCAACAGAAAGACCAGGAGGAGGTTGCATATAGACTTCTTCATCCCTATTAAGGAATGCATTTTTAACATCCATCTAAAAAAGGTCCCATTTACTAGCAACGACAACAGCTAAGAGGGTACAAATAGAGGAAATACGGGCAGTTAGAGCAAAAGTCTCTTCATAATGAATCTCATACTCTTGTGTAAAACCTTTTGCTACAAGACAAGCCTTGTAGCGCTCGATGGACCCATCAGAGCGAGTCTTGATCTTATAGATCCATTTACAACCAACCACAGACTGACCAGGAGGGAGAGTAACCAGATCCTAAAAAGGGTTAGTAGATGCCTCACGATAGGTGTGAGACTCATGAAGTGTAGAAAATGTAGTGTAACAATGATAGTCAAGTAAATGTGTAGGAATGGATCTTACCCAGGTTGAGTGACGAGGCGAAATGTCTTGTGGAGGATCTTCAAACGGAGCAAGAGTAGGGGACCTATGTTCAAGGTGGGGTAGCTCGTTATCAACCTGTCTAGGAGAATCATCAAAAATATCTTAAGATTGAATAGAGAAGTCCAAAGGTGGATTAGGAGTATTTGTAAAAGGAACAAGAGACTCATTTGGAAAGATTTCTAAAACATTTGAATTAGTTAGGGAAGAACGAAAGTGAGAAAGTTCAACAAATAAACGGTATTCCCAAAAGACAACATTACGAGAAACACGAAGACGATGTGAGATAGGATCATAACATCGATACCCTTTTTGAGTTTCACCATAACTAAGAAAACGACAAAGTCTAGATCGAGGCTCAAGTTTATTGTGTTCATGAGGCTGAAGAAGAACGAAATAGGTAGATCTGAATAAGCAAAGGTAATAATAGTCAAGAGATGACCCAAAAAGGCGTTCACACGGAGTCTGATTATGAATGATGGCGCTTGAAATGCGACTAATGGCATGAACAGCATGAAGAGCGACTTCACCCCAAAATGGGGCAGAAACTTTGGTAGAAAGAAGAAGAGCATGACTAGTGTGAAGAATATGACAAAGTTTTCTTTCGGCTTAATCATTTTGTTGAGAGGTTCCTAGACAGGTTAGATGATGTACAGTGCCATAGAGAGTAACAAAGCTTGAAAAGCATTTTGAGTATATTTAAGAGCATTATTAGATCTAGAAGTTTTGATATGTTTAGAGAATTATGCTTCAACCATTTTTTGCAAAATTATTGTATATTGGTAAGATTTCAAAACGAGATTTCATTAGAAAGATCCAACTATAACGAGAATAATCATCAATAAAACAACAAAATATCGAGATCTACCAATACTAGTAACAAGAGAAGGTTCCCAAACATCAGAATGAATTAACTCAAAAATACTATTAGAGATAGATTTACTATTATTGAAAGGTAAAGTTGACTATTTTCCTAACTAGCATAAAGTACAATCAAAATTGTCTTTGGACATAGAACCCAATAAACCTTTAGAAGCTAACTGTTGTACCCGAGTGGATGGGACATGACCAAGACGAGAATTCCAAAGTGCGAGAGAAGCTAAGGAATAAACTGCAGCAGCAACAGAGGCAAGAGCAATAGGTGAAAGATGAAGATTGTTCACAGGAAACATACGCCCGACCCTAGGATTGGTCCCAAGCTCTTGCCCCGTCCTTGGATCCTGCACAATACACCTAGAATAGTCAAAAATAAGGCGATATCCTAGTTCAGCTAATTGTCCCACAGAGCATAAATTATAAGATAGGTCAAGTACATGGAAAACCCTAGGAACAGAGAGGGTAGAGGTCGAAACAAAACCTAGACTATTCCCATGAATGGTGGAACCATCAGCTATATGAATATTAAAAGAATGTGGTGTAGGGTCAAGTTTGGATAATAAAGATGAATGAGGTGTCATGTGATTACAACATGCAAAGTCAAAAGGCCAAGTTTGAGACTTATCGGGTAGAACTGAGAGAGTAGTGGAAAGAGATGCATTACCAGCCATTTGAACAGCCGAAGTTATGATCTTCTGTAGTTCAGTGGATGAGAGGTTGATAGTGGATCCAGAAGACTGGGACTCTACTGAACTAGAAGGCATCAACAGAGTAGGCTCAGTATTAGCAACAACAGTAGTAAATTTGTTGTGACGGTAACAAGTCTCAATGGTATGACCATGACGCTTGCAATAATTGCAAAACCTTTTATTGCTTTGCCTGCGATGATTGTTAAAGCCAGAGGAATCACCTGATTGCTGAGGTTGCTCAATGGCAAGAGTAGGAGGAGTAATAGCCAAAACATTGAACTTATTTTGGGCTTGAAGGGTTGCAAGTTGAGCTTCTTCTCTAACCAACTCATTTACAGCATTATCAAGAGAAGGAGGAGGACTGCGATTAAGAAGCTAACCTCAGATGGGCTCAAAGTCCTTGTGGAGTGACATCAAGAACTCATAGAGACGAAATTCATCCCAAATTGTAACATATTGTTGAGCATCTGTTGAGCATGCCCAAATTGGATCACAAAGGTCAATTTGGTCCCAAAGGAAGCGAAGGTGATCAAAGTAGTCATTGATGGATTGTCTTGGTTTTTGTTGAAGTTGATGCAATTCAACTATTAGTTGATATTTCATGGATCTGTGAGTAGTAGAGTACCTTTTGGCCAACATAACTCATGTTGATTTGGCATCATCAAAGCTGCCCAACAGATTGGAGATAGAGGGAATGGAAGTATTTTGAATCCATGTGAGGATCATGTGGTTGTGACTATCCCATTCAATCATACGACCAATGAAGGTAGCATTTTCTTCACTTGCTCTTTTAACATGAATGATAATTGCACCAGTATAGTAATGTCAGAGCATACGACCCTTAAGAAAATTGTGCATAGCTTGAGACTATGATAAGTAATTCTTGGTCCCCTCCAATATAATATTGATGGGGCAAGGAAGAAAAACATCATTTTTATCCATTTAGAAACACAATATGCAAAAACAGACTGCAAAAACAGACTGCAAAAACGAGGTCTACGTGAAAAACTGGGTAAGAAGGACTTGAATTGCAAAAGTCATTGGGTCAAAGTCAACGGTCAGCATGGTCAATGACACGATCACTGTGATGTCAGCAGAGGGCGATGATGATGTCATTCCTAGGGATGTGTCACTAATAACGTCACTGGATCAAAGTGTGGCATGTGTGGCGCGTTAATCTGACGCGCGGTTTCTATTGGCGGTGCGTGTGGAGTCCGATGATTTCGATTCATCCACAGTTGTGTAGATCTGGTCGAAGCGATCACAGTGGTATTTGTAGAAAGGTTGTCGGAGCAAGATTCACGGCGGCGTTTGGTTTTAGTGGCGACGCATGAAAATACGTGTAGTTCCTTTGAGTGGCGAATGAGGGAGCGTACGGAGTCCGATGGTTGCGATACTTCCACGGTTGTATAGATCTGGTTGATCTGACCATAGTGGTATCTATAAGAAGATTATCGGAGCAAGATGCACGGCGACGACGATGATTGCAGTGGTCTGTGTGGTGCGGGACTCCTTAACAACAGTGACTGTAGGCCCAGAACCTAAGGACAATGGCTGAAACACGTCGGAGGTTCAACGGTGAGTGGTTGCAGCGGCTGTTGTGACAGCAAAAGTTATAAGGATTAAATAATACCAGAAAAGACAAGATTGCTAGAAAGATAAGAACAGTGGCTCTGATATCATGTTAGAAATACTTAATGATTGTATTATATTCTGTGTTTAAATAAATATATATGGTGCTTTTATATAAGAATTACAAGTAAACTAGATATGTCTAAAGTAACTAGATATAGATATGCCTAAAGTAAATAGATATGCATTAGTAGATATATATACATTAATCTGTTACTAAATATACATTAACGGCCAAAAATAGATGAACAGATTCTAGTAAAAGCACCAAGTCAAAATATGATTTAATATGTTCTAGTGAATCAAATAGTTTACCGAGTTTGCGTCATGGTTGTCAATGCCTGGTATGGATGTGAACACTTTGAGGAAGAATTCCATACTTTGCACAGCTTGCTTTCGCTTTACAAAAGAACAAACAATAAATAGGGAGGGGAAAAAAGGGTCATGACTCATGAGGACCCATTTGCAGCGATTTGCCTATATAGTTTAGCTCAGTAAGATGAAATGAAGAAGGCAATATTCTTCTAACTGACCTCAGCATTCAACTTTGAAATAACCTCCTGTCGCTTGCATTCTGCAATTTATATAGGGTGTGTGGTTTAGATTTATACTCTTTTGAATAACAAGAAGATGAAAAAACCTGTGGAAATCACAATTGTGAGAATGGAGCTCCCAGAAAACAGATCATATTATATAGTACCCCCATGAGAGTGAGCAATCTTTAATATTTTCTCAAACCCCATCTCCAAGTCTAGAACTGGTACAAATGTTGGCTTCCCAAGCACCATTCCATACCTTTGGGAGGGTTCAGATATGAAGAAGAAGAAAAAAGTTGGTTTCAGGTTCATTAAAGATGGGAAATAATAAATATTTAAAATATTGAGAAATGTGGATATGACTGTACAAACGCACTTGAAGTAAGAACGAACAAAATAATCATTTTGCTCCCTGTTAACGAGGACAATGATGACATAGAGACGTGCGAATTGCATCTTCAGTTTCTGAATTCTGTACAAGCTATAGATTTGAATTGAATTGAACTAAATTGAACGAATTGACACAACAAAGTAGCAAGCTAAAGATTAAATTAAAGTTTACGAACCTGGTGAAGAATAGAGAGGGGTCAGTCGAATCCCAGTTGGTGATGAATACAAATGCCATGGAGGAACCCCCACAATTGAAAATGAAATCCTAACACCAACAGACGTGGAGAGTTGAGAGGATAAACACTGTGAATCTATACATATATGCATGTGTATGCATGCATGTGTAATATAAATTATTATGAGCGGAGGAATCAGACCACACGAAACTCACAGGGGAGATGGCAACAAAGTTGAGGCGGAAAGAGTTGGCAGTGAGGAAGGTGGATATGAAATTGATGAAAGATGGATGTTGTTCATCTCTCCATGAGCTGCTCATCATGCAAACCCCCCCAACACTACCTCTACCTGCCAGGGGAGGCTCAAGAGTGCGTGAAGCCCTATGCCACAAATTAGAAATGAAGCCCTTGATTTATTAGTATTAATTATTATTAAAATTCTAATTAAATTTATTAAAAATAAACCTGAAAATTATTATTGTTTAAATCTATCTAGAAGCTTCAATTTTTTCAAAAAACTATTTCATGCATTCAAGAAATCTAGGGAAAAACTTAAAATGTACTGAAAATTTCATAAAAACAATTTTGAATGATTCAAAGGTAACGCATCATATCACTAAGCTAGCTACTATCATATTATCGTACAACGTGAGCAAATCTAAGCATAAAGAATTAAACTGAAACCATTAAATCAAAACCTTCGTGTAAGACAGAGCAGTAACATACATTACCTATGAATAAAAGCCAACAAAGCAGAACCGTAGAAAACGCAAGAGGATGACACAAATGTAACATTAATCTAAATTAAATTTAGAAGGATTTTATTTTATTTTATTTGCAAAAATCAGGAAACCTATTTACATAACAGAACGAATAAATAATTTATAACGACGAGCTAATAAGCCAAATTTGATAGATCACATACCGAGTCAGGGTAAGGCAACTTACATTTACTGAGAAGAGGAAGATTGACTGACGGAAAACGGCGAAAGCGTGGGATAGTAGACTGTGAAGACTATTGGCTTAATTAACGGCGGAAATGGAGCTTAGCGAACGGCAATTATGGAGGATTCTTGACTGGCGACGTTGGTGTGGGAGATCGAATGGAATGGGGCTCTGGTCTTTGTCTTTTTTCTTTTAAAACGGTTTGGATTTCTCGCTTATAATTACTTTTAAAAATATATATGTACTACATGAATAAAATTTAAAACTAAAATAAAATTCATAAAAAAGATTTATATTACATAATTACGTGCTTTAGAATTGATTTATAGTTGGAGTTGTATGATTTTGTAATTTTATTATTATAAATATAAATTTGAATTATACATGTATTATTATTTTTTAAGTTAAAAAAATAAATTTTATTATTTTAATTAATAATTATTTATTATAATAGTTATAATTATATAACAATTTATAAAATAAAAAATGATGATAAATTTTAGGTGATGGTTACATTCCCATGCCAGTTGTGAAATATTACTAGATTTGGATCCGTTAAAAAAGTGAGGTGTTAAAATTGTTGGTATAATCATTTTAAAATATATAATTAAATAAATAATAATAATACATTTTACTTCCCAGTTACAAAATCTTTATTATTATTATTTTTACATTATACTAATATTGTTTTCTAATCTAATACTTTATAAAATAATTTTTTTGTCACGAATAAATATACGTAGTTATATATAAGTGATAAATAATTTAAAAATAAGAGTTATCATACTCACGATAATCAATAACAATATCTACTTTTAATTACTAATTCGTTAATAAATTAATTAAAGTTAGTAAAATAATAGTTTTAATTATTTTTAAAGGAAATAATATAAAACAATAAAATTGAATTGCATAAGATTTATTAGAGATATGTGATTATGACTTATGAGATTATTATAATTATTAGCCTATAATTCAATGAAAATTAGTTTCTTAAATTTTAAATCGTTTTTATAATTTAAAATATTTATTGAATTCTTAACTTTAACTTTAAAAATCACTTCTTATCTTTTTTATCATCTAATATATGATCGCTTATTAACATAAATTATGAACAATGTAAAAGTACACTTATAAGATTTAATTTATTCATTGCATAAAGATCCAAAAATGTGATAACTAAGTTAGATAATATTAAAATCATTGATAATATTTAAAGTATCAACTCAATCCTACTTGACAATAGCTATAAGTTATTACTTCGAATAAAAATATTAGTGATTACATACTAAAATCTTAGGCTAGATTTTTATTAAAAAATCTTAAATAAATATTTATTATGTAATTGAAGTTTAAACATAAAATTAAACACATCAATAATTAACAATCGAAACTAAAATTTATCATAATATTAAATTATTAAACTATAGTCAAGGGTTTGAAATTATCCATAATTATATTATTATAATCATGAAAAATTATAAACAATAATAAAACAAAAGTATGAAAATATCAAATATTTTCTTTAAAATCTCTTCCAAAAATTACCATTAATGTACTCTTTGATTTCTATTATTCTATGTTGCAATTTGTTTTTTGTAACAAATCTTAATGTACCAATTCTTTCTTGTTTAGATAACCCCTTAGATTGTTTATATAGTGTATTTTTGAGCATAATCTAAGTTAGATTACAATTCGTTTAATCTAATGGTCATAATTAAAAGTTGATATCGAAAAACATCATATTTGAATGCTAATTAGTTATCTCGATTGATTAATACCATTTCTCAACCGATCTAACCTTTGAAATTTGAATCCAAGAGTGCTTGATTGATGCTCAATCAATCAACCTAGTACTCAATTGATCGAATCCCTTTTTGGATGGATCAAACCTTGTTTGTCGTTCTTGTCTTGACTCCTTAATCGATCTAGATTGAAGCTTAATCGATCAAGTGTCCTATTTTTATTCTAAAATCTTTTCTCATTTTGTCTCATAATATATGTATAACACAAAATAAACACATAAAGAATAATAATTTATTATAAACATGTGAGAATTGATGTCTATATAATAACACGAGTCAATATCCTATATAATCACATTATAGCAACAACAATAAAAAATATTTTTTTACATGCTACTATGTACTCTATATTGAGTAAACTTAGAAAAATGTGTTTATTATTGGACTATTATCTTATTAGAGTTGGCTCTCTCTCCTATGAGTGTTCTTTAATTTTTATTTTTGGTTAAAAAAAATCAACCATTATTTGTGGTATTTTTCAATAGAGATGTAGCCGACTTTTCTTCTCAAGATAATATCTAGTGTGATTTTTAGACATGTTTTTATCTATGCAAGATTTTTGTTTAGATCTAATCTTTGGAGTCAAAACTTATGAAATCATAGACATTAATGCACTTTTTGCATTAATTCAAACAAATAAAAAGTCATTAAATTAGACTAATATTGTCAATACTATCGCAAAAACAATCCAAAAGAGTGATCATGTATTATATTTGTCTATTGTAAATGAATTCTCTTTATATTTCTAATTTCAATTAATAAACAATCCAATCGAGTGATCGTAATGTATCATGTCTGTCTATTATAAATGAATTCTCTTTGTATTTCTAATTTCAATGAATAATATTTTTTTATTTTCTAAAATAAAGTTGATCACACGTGGCATTAGTTGTTTAGAATCTTCTTACAATATATTAATACCAGAAAAGCCAAGGTGCATCTTTTGTTTTCTAATGATTCATATTATTTGCAATGGTAAAAAAAAATCTTCAATTTAAATACGAGTATAATCTCATTTTTAGGGGTGAACAGCGGATCAAAACGATATGTTTTTGGTTAATTTAAATTCGATTCGATGATATAATCAATTCATACCAATCTAAATCCAAACAAATCAATTTTTTTTCAAATTAGATAAGGTAAACTTAATATTGAAATTTATTTATGAATTATTGTCATATATAAAACACAACATACATAAATTTAAATTTTAAATTGATATATTTGTAACAAATATTATTATTTATAGTCGCAACTAAAAAAAAATAAGAAGTATGCTTTCACAATTATTAAATTATTATAAATATTTCTATTTATTTTTAAGCTAAAATAATAATATAATATAACTATAGTATGTATAATTTTTAAATATAATATATTATAAAATAAAATATATATTTATTTATAATTTAATAATAATTCGGTACAGTTCGAACACAACGGATTATAAAATCTATCAATTCGAATTCAAACTAATTGCATAATTTTTAATCCAAATCTGATACGATTATAAAATTTATCAATCTAATTTGATCCAAATGATCAAATCAGATTAAATTTTTCTATTTAAACAGATTAATAAAATTATTTATTCATCCTTATTTATTCCTATTCTTATTTTTTATTAATTAGCTTATGGCTTAGACGCTGTAAATTATAGTCACAATTATATTTTACTTTGCATTTTATTTTGAACTCTTACTCTTAATATTTTTTTAATTAGCACATTATTGCTTTCAAATATTAAGTGTGAATAATTGTCAAAAAAGGAAGGCAAGAGTCAACGAACCGATTTTACTTTTCCTTTTTCCTTCTAAACATGTGTATTTATTGGCTACACGTGTTCACCTTTAAGTCTAAGGACATGTGTTGGTAATTTTTGCATTCATCACTAACCGCAATGACGGAGAAAATTGGATGGTGAAATAATGAAATTAGAAGAGAAACATACCAAAAATTTATAAAAATAAAAGAAAGAGGATCTTCAAAGAGGGATTTGGGGTGTTTATGGCATTTGAAATGGTTTGAGGTTACTTGATTAGTTTTCTTTTAATTTATTTGTTCTTTGCTTGGCTTAGGCCTTTATATTGCCTTTATAATATCTTTGATGTAACTTTGATTCCCGTTTTAGCGAACTGTTTTTCTTATGAAAATGAAAAAAAAAATATACAAGTAAAAGTAAAATAAGAATAATATTGGAAGTCTAAGAAGGGAAAATGTTGGATTAATTTTAGAGCAAAAATCACAAAATTAAGCTTGAATTATATCAATATTTTAAATTTATTTTGAGTTATTCATATTTTACAATATATTTTATCACATTTATGAGTACAATAATATGCTTCAATGCATTATTGATATTTGAGAATTTAACATTTATAAATCCACTAATCACTTTACATATAATATCAAAATTTGAGAATTTAATATCTATGAATCCCCTAATCACTCACATATAATATCAAATAATGTTGAACATTTTTCGTGCCTAATTGATAGGCTACATGATCTTATATGTTTATGAATTTTTGTTATTTTGATTACTTATAAACAATCATATTGTTATGTTATTTTATTTGCACATCATTTATGCTCACATGTAACATGCCACCATGCATCAATCATACTATCGTATTATTTAAATGCATGTGATAATAATTTCATGATTAATTCAAAAATTTATTTTGTAAAACTAGGACAAGAATCTCAAATCATATAATTATCGACCAAATAATCAAAATAATTTATTTTTATTTTGATATTTTTGATTCAAAATAACACCATGAATCATTCTGAAATCAAATTCTAAGAATTTTGATAAAAAGAAAACCAGATTTCGTCACCGAAATCAATAGAAACCGATGTGCCTCTGTTCGGGTCAAAATCGGGTTGCGTGACCTGATTGGAGGTTGAAGACGAGTTCTTCTACAGGGTAAAAACGACTTGTCATTTTTCGAAAAAAAAAAAGTTGTTAGGGGCACTCAAACTATGGTCTCCTAAATGATACATAAATGCCTAGACCAATAGGCTATAACGAATCTAATGCTATATTTGTATCAGGTATATTTTTATATAGATTCAAAATTTAATTTTATTAAAAAAATAAACATTTATCGTTGTCAGGATTCAAACCTGGTCTCACAGTAGAAAGCCTAACATCCTGATCACTAGACTACAACAGATTTTATGTTGTTTTGTGTACACAGTTTAATATATTTGGTATTTAATTGTTATAAATAAATAAATAAAATAATTTTGAATATAATTTTAATATGATTAATTATTTAACTTAGGTTTGTCATGTGTAAAATATTTATTATACATATGACATTTATTTAAATAATTTTTGGACACATTAAAATTTATTTAAATACATTATGCTTAAATTATTTATTTTGGTATTTGTATATATAAATTTTGTAATTATATATATATATATAATTTGGTTAAATAATTTATGCATAATGGAATTAATTGTTAATGACTCTTTATGGATTTAATTAGTACTTATATTATTTATTTTTGCTTGTATAATTCATTGTCATACATGCAATCTTAAGACAGATAATATTTACACATTTAAAATTAAATTAATATTGTTTATGTTTTTATACAATAATTGAGCCTAAGGATTTAGTTAATGTTTAAGTGATTCATATATTTAATTAATAAGAGAGTAACAACATCATCTTTAATTAATTAAAACTATAATAAGGTTTATTTAGATCACATTTAGAAAACAAACATTAATTGTGATTAATCATATGTGATATGATAAATATTATCCCACGAGAATTTTTATTATATTTTTGTGTGATTAATTATGATAGAATATCAAATTATATTTTCTAATTTACCCATAAGGATTAAGAAAAGGAACATAATTTGATAGTTTTATCGTAAAGTTATAATGAATCTAATTGAATTGAAACTTTAGTCCATATGTAAGCTTTATGTCACTAGATTCACACATTTTTCCATGATTTTACATTGGTAGAACATGTCATATTTTTATGATAGCTTCAAATTTAGTAACATGAGCATGTATATTTTATTTATTATAACAATTCAACTTGTTAATTACTCCGATATGAAATGTGATGTTCATGAACTCAAAAGGGACAACTACAAGGTTTGGAAGGAGAGTTTTATCCTTCACTTGGGATGGATGGACATAGATTACGCCATTAGAAAGGAGAAACCCCCTGCATTAATTGAAACCAATTCTCTAAATGCAATTGTTCTTTATAATAAGTAGGAGCGATCTAATCGTCTTTCAGTTATGTTCATAAAGACAAAAATATCTGCTAGTATTAGGGACTCCGTCGAGCAGTATAACAAGGTCCAAGACCTACTAAAGGCCATTGATAAAGTTATTTTCCTTAAGACTTACTAGTGGTAAAGGAAAATCTCAAAATAAAAAGAAAGGGAAAGGGATATTTCCACCTCATGCTTATATTAAGAAAAAAGTCAAGTGTTTCTTCTATAAAAAGAAGGGGCACATGAAGAAGGAATATATCTAATTCCAAAAATGGCTTGAGAATAAAAGTAATCCAACCTATGAATCTAATATAGTAATGTTAATATTAACACATGGTGGATTGATTATGGATCTACAATCCATGTTACAAACTTTTTTATAGGGTATGTGAAACCTAAGGAAGCCAGTAGGAAGTGTGCAATACATCTTATCCGGTAACAAGATGGGCTCCATGTGGAGGCTATAGGGACATACAGTTTAATTTTAAGTAGTGGTTTTGTTTTAGAATTAGAAAAGACCTTTTATGTTTCAAGTTTCTCTAGAAACTTGATTTTAATTTCAAGATTTGTACCTTATGGTTATTCTTTTCACTTTTCAGAAATATCTTTCAATTTATTAATAAATTTGATTGTGTTGGGAATGGTACTCTGTCTGATGGTCTTTACTATATTAATCTACAAAATAATATCACTCATAACGCTATGCATGTTCAAACTGGCACTAAAAAGTGCATTATTAACGATAACTCTTATACATTATGACATAGGAGATTAGGACATATCTCTATAGAAAGAATTAAAAGATTAGTAAAAGATGGGGTCCTTAGCACTTTGGATTTTACTAATTTTACTGATTTTGAGACATGTGTGGAGTGCATTAAGGGGAAGCATACTAACATGTCAAAGAAAGGTGCCAATAGGAGTTCAAAAATATTAGAAACCATACATACTGATATATATTGTCCAAACATGGACATATAAGGTCAAAAATATTTTATCACCTTTATTGATGATTTTTCTCGATATATGTATTTCCACATGCTTCATAACAAGAGCGAAGCATTAGACGCCTTCAAGATCTTTAAAGTTGAAGTAGAGAAATAATGCAGAAAGAAAATAAAGTTCATGAGATCAGATAGAGGTGGTGAATATTATGGTAGATATACTGAGAGTAGACAAGCATATGGTCTGTTTGCTAAGTTTCTTCAAGAGCATGGGATAATTACCCGATACACTATGCTTAGTTCACCAGACTATAATGGTCATTTGAATTATGGAAAGGTTGGAAACCGAGATTACGACATATGTGCTTTTAAGGATGCTCGTCTGAAGTAAGGATTTATAATCCACGAGATAAGAAGTTGGACCCAATGACCATATTGGGTATTTCGTTGGATATGTCGAAAGGTTTAAAGGATACAAGTTTTATTGTCCATCTCATAACACTAGGTTTGTGGAATCAAGAAATGCAAAATGCATTGAGAATGACTTGATTAATGGGAGCGATCGATCCTAAGGCATTGGTCCTGAGAAAGATCATTAAGATGCTCAGTGTGCCATTTCAAGTAATGGACTGATCCTTGTTGTTAACAATGCACCTCGAGTACAAACGTGTGTTGAAGAACCAATTCTGGAAGTACCATAAGCTATTAATCCTGATCTAGTAGATGTTAAAGTTCAACAAATTCCTAAAGTTGTTGAACAATCAGGTGAACAACATAATTCTACTCCTCAAGAGAATGTTGATGCAGCATAAAAAAGATCTACTAGAGTAAGGAAATTGATGATTCCTAGTGACTATGTTGTGTATCTACAAAAGTATGACTACAATGTTGGAGCTGAAAATGATCCTGAGATGTTTTCACAGGCAATGAGTTCTAAGGTTTCAAACTTATGGTATAATGCCATGAAAGAAGAGATAGATTCTATGGCGTCTAACCGAGTATAGGATCTCGTCAAATTGCCTAATGGTGTAAAAGCCATTGGATGTAAATGGGTCTTCAAGACAAAGAAAGACTCACAAGGCAACATTAAAAGACATAAGCCAAGACTCATTGCTAAAGGATTCACTCAAAGGGAGGGAATCGACTACACGGAGACAATCTATCATGTATCTAAGAAAGATTCACTTCGTGTGATCATGTCATTGGTTTCCCATTTTGACTTGGATTTGCATCAAATGGATATGAAAATGGCTTTCCTTAATGGTAACCTAGAGGAAGAGGTTTACATGAAATAACCTGAAGGATTCTTCTCTAGTAATGGTGAGCAGTTGGTTTGTAAGCTTAATAAATCCATATATGGACTAAAGCAAGCTTCCCGTCAATGGTATTTGAAATTCCATGATGTCATCACTTCATTTGGTTTTGAAGTCATGGATCAATGTATATACCAAAAGGTTAGTGGAAGCAAGACTTGTTATTTGGTGCTATATGTGGATGATATGTTTCTTATAACCAATGATAAGAGTTTGTTGTATGAGGTGAAATAATTCCTCTCAAAGAACTTTGATATAAAGGATATGGGTGAGACATCTTATGTCATTGGCGTTAAGATCCATAGGGATAAATCTCGAGGCATTTTGGGTTTGTCTCAAGAGACCTATATCAATAAAGTTTTAGAGAGATTTCAGATGAAGGATTGTTCACTAAGTGTGACACCCATTGTGAATGGTGACAAATTTAACCTAAACCAATGCCCTAAAAATGAGCTCGAGCGGGAACAGATGAAAACCATTCCATATGCTTCAGCCATTGGAAGCTTGATGTATGCTTAGGTTTGCACCAGACCTAACATTGCATTTTTTGTTGGGATGCTAGGGAGATATCAAAGTAACCCAGGTGTTAACCATTGGAGAGCTGTAAAGAAATTCATGAGGTACCTTCAAGGGACAAAGGATTACATGCTCATATGTAGATGAACCGACGATCTGGAAGTGATTGGCTACTCCGATGCGGACTTCATTGGCTATGTTGATTCACGAAAATAAACATCTGGTTACATTTTCATGCTTATCGGTGGAGGCGTGTCTTGGAGGAGTACGAAGTAGACCTTGACTACTACTTACACTATAGAGGCTGAGTTCATGTTATGTTTTGAAGCTACATCACATGGTGTATGATTGAAGAGTTTCATTTTCGGACTTAGAGTAGTTGACTCTATTTCTAGGCCATTAAGATTATATTGTGACAACTCAGCTGCTGTGTTTATGGCCAAGAACAAAAAAAGTGGTAATCGTAGTAAGAACATCGACATCACATACTTGTCCATAAGAGAACGTGTTAAGAAAAAGAAAGTGGTCATTGAGCACGTTAACACTGAGTTGATGATTGTTGAACATTTGATTAAAGACATGTCACTAAAGAATTTCAAAGATCATGTAGTAAGAATGGGACTTGGTTCCATAATGTAAAAATTTATTGTACGTACATTTGTTAATATTAATGAAACTCTTATTTAGTTAATGTTTTCTTGTTAATTTTATGCGTATATTTTGTTTATTCGTATATTTTGAGAAAACATACTTAAGTTATGGACCTTGAATAAACATCAAGTTTATTCATTAAGTTGTATGGGCTTAAGATACATAATGCATCGTGATACATGAAAGATAATACTTATTATTAAGGATCTATCGTCATGATTCATGTATTATGTTTCTCATAAAGTTGAATGATGAAATATATGAACCAAGTAGAAAAATGTTGGTTTTTTTCTTCAAACTGCTCGGCAACCAAATGAGTAGTCAAGTAGTTGGAAAAAATTGTTTCATAACTTCCATCACTCTATCACCCACGTTTGTAGCCCCTTAAGTGCACGTCCATTTTCTCTTTAATGGACAGAGCACTTAATAGACGTGCATATATATATATAAATTTCAGTTTGATCCCTAAACATATTTTGAGTATTAAAAATTGAGAAAAAATTCAATTAATCTTTAGTGAATTATTCTTTGTACCATCGTGATATAAGAGAAAGGTTTAGAAACATCAAACCAAAAATTCATTAGAATTTTAGTAATAAAATTTGATTAATGACAAGAGATATGTTTTCAATCCATTTTTACTTTCACTGTTTTTAAATTTGCGTTCTTATGATTTCTTAAACATTTCTTGATCGATCAAAAATTTAAAACATGTGAGAACCATCCCAATTATATGCTTTTGAACCAAAGTGACTTAACCGAACTAAATTGAGATGAATCGGGCATAAGGACTTTCTACTGTGCCAAACCTATTAAAACCTGACAAGCCAAATACGAAAAAATAGTTAACATTGCGAGATTTTCCAGTAATTAGGCGAGAGGAGTGGTGCTTGGTCAACATCTCGATGGTAGTGGAATGCCCACCTCAGGGTACTTTCTGGTGGCGCCTTGGATGTTACAGCGGCGTAGTAAATGGACAGAAAAGGCCAAACCTTTAATCATAGGCTGTGGGCGTGATAGAAATCCAATCTGCCAGATTTTTGTGGGAGATGGAAGTGGCGAGAGTCTAGGGAGGATGGCAATGATGAGTAATTGAGACGAAGAGAGCTTGAAGGGGGAATGTGGATGGTTGTTTTGGGTTTCTGTTTAGGGTCAATGGTTATATCAGATTGGATTTTGTCGGTAGTGGTTAGGGTTTGGGATGGGTGTTTTTGATTTGGGTTGGGTTAGATGGTGATGAATTGAGCAGGATGTGGGGTGGGTTTGTTGGAGAAGGTGGATGGTGCTAGGTGGTTGGTGTGGTGGTAGGGAGCTTACGAGGGAGCAGGGGATTCTGAGAATTTTGTTTGGTCGATGGTTTTTTTATTCATTCTGAATTTTGTTTGCATATTAGGTTTAAGATATTAGGGAAATAAAATTGTTCGGATTAGATACCAAACTGATGCAAACTGAAAAAAATAATAGAATAGTGGAGAAATTTATGGAAGAATAACTCAAGTATGATCTTCATTTAAAGGATTTTTTTTTTCAAAAATATTCAATCGATTAAATTTAAGTTTAAATTAAACCGATACATTTTTTAATAAGTTTATAATTTATAAACTACCTTTCATCAAACTTATTAAGTAATTTTTCTAAACTTTAACTCTTGTAATAAAGATTAACCAACTTACAAAAATTAAACCGATGTAATTATATTATAAATATATTTTAATTTTATAATATTTATACATTTAAATTAATATCTTTATCATTTTTATAAATTATAATTTCTAAATATAATTACGTGCATCCTAAATTCTAAATATAATTTATTAAAACATAATTGTAAAAATATATAGGTACAAAATCACCACCGACGTAATATTAATTTGGGAGAGTTTATAAGTTTATTATGGTTTTAATCTTTCCAAAACCGCTTTTAAAAACCACAAAAATGAGTTTGATTTATCAAAAAAATAAACTCATAATGATATGTTATATTTATATAATTAAAATATAAACAAGATAAATATTAAATAACATATCCCGGTAACAATTTAAAATATAAATAAATATACCATAATAATAATAATATAAATAATTTTAATTTAAAATAATTATTATTTTTATTTTCTATTAATATTGCCTTCATGTTTATTGTAATTAATGATGTATTTAAATTCTTTTTATATCTTTGATTTCAATAAATGAAAGTATTTTTATTTATAAAAGAACATTATGATGTAGTATAAAATTTGAACCCATATGATTAAAGTTAATTTTATCGTTGTTATGAATTTTCCTTGAAATTCTGGGACAAGTACCCTAATTATTTCTATTTTCTTAGACAAGATAATTATTTATCTTCTTGATTATTGTAATATTAGTTTTTAAATTATTTTAATTATAATTAAACAATTAATGTTAAAATATTTTATAAAAATAATCTTAAAATAAATAATTAATTAATTTTTTACTTTGAGGAAATAAATATATAATAGTAACTATTTTATAAAAAATTGAATTCAAATATAATATAAATATAGTTGATTTGTCACGATATTAACAACATTTATATAATTTTATTTAATAAATAAGTTAAATATAACACAATAACATATGAATTTATTCAATTAATATTGTTAATATCTAAAAATTTAAATGATAAATATCACTTTATTGAACTTAATAAATACTTTTTGTTTAAAAATAATTTATATTAGTTCATTGTTTTTTTTTAATTGATACGAAATATGATATAATCTTGATATAAAAATTATTAGTTCAATAAAAATATGATATGTTCATACATAAATTGATTACACTCATTAAATGAGTAATCATAAACAATATAAATTATAACTCTTAATATAATAAAAGCAACATTATACAAAATAACTATTTATAAAAATATTTATTATATGGGTATTTTGTTATTTATTAATGTAAAAAAACAAATATAAATATTTTATTATATGAATATTTTTTGTATTTATTGGTGTAAAAAAAATAAAAAAATGAAGTTTGATCAATAAGTGAATTAATCTAATATTCATTGTAATCATGTATGCATTATTACTCTTAATGTAATAAAATAATTATTCATAAAAAATATTTATTTTAGTATTTATTATATAAAAAAATAATAAAAAATAAAAATTATATTTATTAATATAAAAAATCTAAGAAAAATAAAAAAGAGAAGAATTTGATAGTAACCAAACATCATCCTTTTTATATAAATAACTAGTTTTGGTTACGTGTGTGATTGTATCTCATTAATAATCATAAATTTGAAAAAGTTAATTTAAAATTAAAAAATAATTAATTTTTGAATTTTAACTTGTAAACATTAAGTCTTCTCGTCTCACACTAAGGGTTGGTATTACCATGCTACAACAGCATGAACTGTAATAAAATTATTTCATAATAACATTTTTAAGCATCTTTTAAGAATTTAAGAAATATAATTTAAATTATGCAATTTAAAAGACAGAAAAATGGGTCACTTATCAAAACTAAAATTTTACACTGAAATAAAACTTTAATTGCAGCCATTACAAATTGTTGAAATTTTTTATGAAATTGTTTTAGTTCAAACGATTTTAACGTTTTGTTTCCGTTTCGAACGTTTCGGGTTTCGTTTGCCCATTTGGATTTTTAAAGCATTTAATGTTTTTTATTACCTTTGCTGGTGGATGTTATATATTTATCCTTATATATCCAAAGCAAGAGGGGAAAAAAAAAGAAAAAAAGAAAGAAAGAAAGAAAGAAGAAGACAGAGATAGAAAACCGAGAAAAGACAGAAGATAGAGGAAAAGATATAGAAAAAAAAAGAAGAAAAGAAAAAGAAAACAGAGTATGAGAAAAAAGAAATTTTTATATTTTCAACCTAACATTAAGTTTCTTTGATACAACTTAGATCCTTAAAATTTTATAAGTTGATAAATTATAACATAAATTTATTAATATTTAATTGTTGTATTTTATAATATAAATTTATAAAATTCTCTAATACTTACACAGACTAAAAATTTATCTTGATATTGTTTATCTATATTAAATAAGTTTTGATTTATTAAAATTCTCTAACGTAACGTAATTATTTAAAATTATTTAAATTTGATTTTAACATTAAAAATATATATTCATATTTTTATGAAATTATACTGTATAAGAACCCATAAATTAAAAAAAGACTATATGTATACGGAGTATTATTAATATTGAGTAACAATCATTTATATTATATATGAATAAAAAAATTAATAAAAGATAAAAAATATAAATTATTTCAAATAATCAAGATATATGATTAATGAAAAAATAAACTATAATAGGTGGTGATAAATTGATATGATATTTTTATTATATATTTTAATCATTTTTAAATAATTATACTATTTACGTACTTAAATCTCTGTTCGAAAGCTCTAACATTTTTACATGTCCAAATGAATCACAAGTTTGTTGGCTCAATGTATTAAAAATAGATTTTAAATATTAAATAAAAAATAAAAAAATTATGAAAAAAATAAGAGCTAACAATAAAATTCAACAAATAATAGAATAAAAAAAAAGAATATATGAAATAGCTTTTGTTTTTTATGATAAGGATCAAAGTATACAAAAGTATAAAGGATATAATTTAGAATTTCTCGATTCTATTTTAGGCCAAGTCTAATGTCTCCCTTGTCCCTCTTAAATTTATTCCTTTTATAATTGTCAAATAAATAAAAAAAAGAATTAAAAAAATCATTATTAAATAAATATTATGGAATAACTCTCCTCTTTATAGAATATATAAATAAATACGTATTAATATCATTTAAACGATAAATAATTTAGATAAATAGTATTGATAAATTATAATGATATTTGAATAAAATTATTTAAAAGTATAGATGTTAATAAATATTTAAACTTAAGTTAATGAGTCATTCTTAAAATAAAAAAATATTTAATTATAACTAAAAATATATAGATCATTAAATTATATTTATTCAAAAGTCTATATCATTTGATAAAAATATTTATTCAAACTATTTATATTAAAAATAATCATGTGTGTATATATATATGTATAATAAAATATTGACATGGAAAAAATATTGAAAGAATATTTTTTAATAATATAGATAAAATTGAGAAAAGGTAAAATTACTCAATAAGTTACTAAAAATGTATTATTTAGACATTTTATTTAGTAATTTTTGTATTAAATATATAGTTTATTAAAAAATTTAAATTATAACATTTTCGTTACATAGTTGTATAATTATGTGATTAAAGTATCCTAATAACATGAAATAAGTGATATTAACAATTGATCACCCTTGATAAAATGTCGTTTATAATTAACTTTATTTTTTAAAAATAATTTATCATTAAATATTTTTATTTAATTTTATTAATCATAACATTTATTAATTAGAATATTTATTTTAAAGATTTTAACGAATTATTTTATAACTTTTTAGTATACAGATCAAAATAAATATTAAATGTATTTATATTTGTATATATTAAATTAATTAATTTAAGAAATAAGAAACTTATTATTTTGATATTTTTTTAAAAAAATTATAACTTTATTTGTTTATAATTTTTATGAATTTTTTAAATATTTTATTTGACAATGATATAAAATTTAAGTCTCCATAATTTAAGTGACATGAATATTTTAAACTTTAATAATAATAAGTTAATATGACATATTTATTAAAAGAAAATCATAATAAAAAAAACTATTAATTCCTATTCATGTTGTTTATTTCCTAAACTGTACCAATATTTATAAAAAAACTCTAAATTACTATTCATATTTATTTTACAGATTAAATTTATTCTCCATTCTAATCCTACTATTCATTTCCTTTCTTTACAAAAAATATTTTTATTTTTATTTATTTCAAAATTCGACGAAAATATCCACTTAATTTAACAATTATGAAAATAAGTTGGAAATAAATTCACGAAAAAAACATAAAATTAACATCACTAAAATTTATAATTATAAAAATAGCATTATTAATATTAACTCATATATCTCTCGATTAGACGTGAGTGTGCTATTTTATTGTTATAAAATTTAAAAATATTATTTTAGTTAAATTTTTTAAATTATTTTTTTACATATTATTACTTATAAACTTATTTTATTATTTATATCTATATATAATACCTAGTTTAATTATTTACAAATTATTTTTAATTTTATTTATATTTTATAAAAATTTCTTGTATATTATTCTTAGTTTTTTTAGCATATGAAAAAGATAAAAAAGAATTAATATTACAGTAACATTTTAACAACGAATTTCTAGTAAGACGGTATGTTATCTAATCGAGTTATGTCAGTGTCTTCTTTATTGAAGTACATTTTGCATGTTAGTAGCTCACAAGTTCACATCAATAACTTGCGTTAGCGAGTTATTATAGAGTAACGGAAATCATACAAACTAGGAGGAGAACACACTAAATAATTATTAATTCAAATAAAGTATTTATCTAGATGTGATACGTTATCCTTCAAAAAATTTATTATGTATTTAAATTTTATATTAAATAATATTTAATATTTATTATAAATATAACATAAGTATAATATGATTTTTTTTAATATTGTTATATAAATAGTAAAATCTACCTACTAATAATATTATATTATTTAAAATTTAATATAATTTCTTTTATCAAATTATATACATATAACTTACTCTTTTTATAATTTAAAATATTTTTTATTTTATAAATTATAATATAATTATATTAATACGATATTAATTAAAACAATATAATTTATTTTTTAACACATAATTAATTAATTAATTATGATAATATTAAATTTATATTTGTCAACCTCTTAAAAATTAATCAATAAAATTCAAAATGATATAATATTTGTTGCAGATATCATTTATTATTTATTATTTTTTAAAGTATATTTTTTATTAATTAAATTATTTTTTAAAATTTTTATATTAAATAATTATTTTTAAAAATAAATTATATTAATTTGAAATTTTACTAACTTCAAATATCAATAAATTGATAATTTATAATTACTGCAATAAAACAATGTGTGTTCGAGAGAAAAAAGCTAAATAGTAAAGGAGAAGTGATCGACATCAACTACTACGAACTGTATGTTCTTTGGGACCAGAGAGAGTGGGGGTGTTTCTTAATTACCGATTGAAGCTGTATACGTTTTTACTTATCTTATTCTTATTCTTCTTTACTTTGTTCAAATCGTTTTTGTAAATTTGTTATTTCCTCTTTTTTTTGGTTGCCAGGATTACTTTAGGGCTTCCGCTTGATCCTGCAGTTGCTCACCACGCCATGGAAGGAGATGGAGGTGAGTTCCAGGACTGGGAGTTGCTCCCCAATTCCGAAACTACCCTTCTCAATTCCCTGGATAATCTCTCCTGTTTTGAAGAAGGCATCAAACCTGACTCCGATGGCATCATCAGGTCCGATTATTTCTCTATCCACAACCACAACGAGGGAGGCTTCCCTAACTCTACTGTTGCTTATTCTACCAAAGCTGATCCGAGCGATCAGGGTTCCGTTGAATCCGACAATCCCAGTTGGATCGACCCCGGCTCAGACACTCGTTACGCTACCAATAATCCTCCCGAATCCTGGCCCGACTCCTCCAGTGACCGCTCTGACTGTCGTCCTTTTACTGATTTTGATGCCAACAATGAATTCGTCTTTCTCGAAGACGTTAAAAGTCAAGTTGGGTCTGAACGAGCTGAGCAAATTCATTTTGGCGATGTTGGAAATGGAAGTAACTCATCCATCGTGAGCTCAGAGTCAGAAAGAGGATATGAACTTTCTGCTGCTGTGGATGCAATTGCAAACAAGGAACAAGTAAATTCCAATGCAAAATCAGATGCTGAACAAGGAGAAAATAGGGCGGTGATTTGGTGGAAGGTTCCGTTTGTGGTCTTCAAGTATTATGTTGTCAGGATTGGCAGCCCTGTTTGGACTTTCTCTGTGGCAGCTGCTGTTGTGGGATTTGTTATCCTTGGAAGGAAGTTGTATAAGATGAAACGCAAAAGCCAGAGCTTGCAGCTCAAAGTTACTATGGATGACAATGTAAGTTCTATTTATGCCCTATGATTGTTGCAATACATGTTGCGCTTTAATTCCTATGTTTCTTGAATTTCTGATTTATTGTTGGAATAATTGCATACCATGATCCTTCATGATTTCATTTTTAATCACTGCCAGACGTTAAACATATATTATTTTTATAAAACGTTAAACCTTTATTGTTCTTGTATTTGAACCGAAATTTTCATATTTTTAATTTAGTTGTGTTAAGCATTCTTGTCCCACATCGGTTAAGAACAAGGTAGTAAAATTGCTTATAAGTCTGGACAACTCTTAACTCAATGAGATTTTATTAGATTGAGTTAAGCTTGAGTTTCTAACATAGTATTAGAACTCTGCTTCTAGTCTCTATATACTTGGACCCTGAGCTCTATCACAATCTCACCGTGGCACTTATTCCACCTTTGTTCGCCACGTGGAGGGGGTTGTTAAGTATCCTTGTCCCACATTAGTTAGGAGTAAGACAGCAAAACTGTTTATAAACTTTGGTAACCCTTAACTCAATGAGATATTATTGGTTTGAGTTAAGTTTGAATTTTTAACAAACTGAACCAAGTTTTTTTTCTTTTTTTTGTTTCAATTTGAATCTTTGTAATTTTTGATATTTTCATTTTGCTTAAGCTAACTTTTATCTTATATAAGTTTAGGAGATACCCCACACTATTTGGTAGTTGGTAGAGTTAATTCATTTTAGGTTTGGTACATTGCAACACCGAAGATTATATGTAAGAGAAATTTAGGAGATAACCCACACTATTTGGTAGTTGGTAGAGTTCATTCAGGTTTAGGACGAGAAAAGTGTGGTAGAGATTGATAGATTAGGTGATTAATGTTGTTTAGTCTTTAATGTTATCTAGTTAATTTGATTTATTAGAAGTAACTACATATTACACTAATTTAATAATTTTCTAGTAAAATATTATTTCTTTATATCATGTGATTAAAATACGATTAAAAAGCTGTAAAATTAATATTAATTTTTTCACAAAATATTTGTTGATAGTTATTATTTTGTTTTTTATTTTAATATTTTAAAAAATTTGAAGTATATATAAAAATTTAATATTATTATTTTTCATTTTTACTTAACTAATTTAGTATTAAATTATACTTTTATAACAAGTCTCGTGTTTTAATATCGTAATATCTTGATAAAAAAAATGGTTTAATTGCATGACATAATCTTCCTTCATATATTGAGTTTCATTTTTAAACCCCTCTAGAAAAAAGACATATGTTCATTTTTCTTATAACGTAAATAAATATATATTTTTTAATGTTGTACGAAAATAAACATGTGTTTTTTATTGAAGAAGTTAAAAGTGAAATCATGTTAAATAATTAAGTTATTTATGCACCGAAAGGAAAAAATTAATAAAAAAAAATTATAAAATAATATAATTTGTTTCTTAATTGGTACCTAAATGACATTATTTCTAATATAATTGATCAAACCACACCAATAATCTAATCTAGGACTTGTACAACCATGCTTATTACTCGTATTCCCTTTATTTCATCTATGATCTAAACAAATAAGGTGAACATGCCAGAGTCCTTAGAAATAAGAGCTTTTTTCTTCCATCAGAAGAAAAAGACTGTATTTCATATAGCTGTTACATTATATATATATTTTATAATTAATGATACACTAGGCGTTGTTAACGGGTGAGGAGCTGACATAGGCCTCACCTGATTGTTTTTCTGATGCTTTTTCCCTTTCTTCTTTTGGTTGATAGCATTTTGCAATGACCTTTTAAGGTTTTTCTTTTGTTGCTGAACCAATGGGAGAACTATGCATTGCATTCATAAATGAATTGGTAAATATAGTTCTTGGCAGACCCCTGCTGGAGAGATCATCTAGATCATTGTGAGAGCTTAGAGCAAAAGATTATCATAAAATATAGTAAGCAATTTTGTTGGCTTATCTATCCATTTGTTACTTAAACTATTTAATATATTACAATTTGTTTCTTAACTTTTTAATTCACACAACTTACACTTTAGTTCATATATGAACTATTTTTTCACATGGTTTTTACTTTTAACTCAAAAAAAAAATGTTGTTTACCTTATTAAAAAAATTTAAATGGTGAATATTAATTTTTTCCGTGTGAGGTTATATGTATAAATGTATAAAAGACGATTATGTTATGCAATTAAACTCACAGTTTAGTGCTTAACATTTTAAATTTGATAACTTTAATCCAAAATTTGAAGTTCTGTTAAATTGATTCAATGACGTTATACTTCTATGACAAAACGTGATTTTTTAATTCATTTGATTCCTAACATATTTCAAAAGCATAAGTTGGTCCCCGATCTTTCAATTATTTTATTGTTAAATGTAACGTCATTAAATCAATTTGATTGAAATTGAAATTTTGGATTAAATTTATCAAATTTTGAAACGTTAAGAACTAAATTATATGAATTAGGAGGTTATGGACCAAATTTTAATATCTTATATAAATTAAAGGAGCAAATGAATAGATTGAGCCCAATTTTGTTTTATGTAACTTTAGGGTATCAATTTGTACCTCCCGGAATGCACAAACCGAATACCAATGACACGATACAATATAACACAAACCAAATAGCCGAACTTGTTATTAGGATTGAACACAACACGGCACAAAAACATGACCTGAAAAAGCAAATAACATGAGTATTTTGTTACTATTATATAGGATTATTTTGACACTATTGTATTTTTGTATTTTTATAAGATATTTTTAATTAAAATAATTATAATTTTTAAGTAAATGATCCTATTAAACAACGCAAAGGATCAACACAAACCGAACACAAAAATACGACTCATTAAAATGGACTAAACCGACCTGATTTACATCTGGACTGTCATGAATAGGCACCTTAGTCTCACCATTACCAGACTTTGTGTGTATGGCAATTACATACTCAAGGATTGGAAGAAAAAGAAAAAAAAAAGCTCACGCACGCTTGCTCAATTGTTTCGTTTTATGTAAGTGTATTATTTATTTTCTTCGTTGTGTCTTTTACTTTACTTCCTGCTTCTGTGCATATCTACGTGCTTATCCAGTATTGGCATAGTTTATAAATGGTTGAAGTGCATTTCTTTCTTCTCCAAGGAAGTACACACTTTATTTTTGTACCCTTTGTGTGTATCTTCTTATATTTCATTGTACAGTGAAGTTAATTACCATTTTGCTGGTGCTTATTTCTGTTATTACAAGACATTCAGACTTGCCATTTTTATTGTGATTTTGCAGAAGGTGTCTCAGTTCATGAGTCGTGCAGCACGACTTAATGAAGCATTCTCAGTGGTGAAGCGGGTCCCTATAGTACGCCCTTCTCTTCCAGCAGCTGGGGTAACTCCGTGGCCTGTAATGAGCTTGAGATAAAAGAACTCATGCGAAATAGACAGAAGATGCATAGTGCTGAATCCATTAGTCATTATCTAGTATCATATATAAACTGCATATTGTGTCAACTTTTACATCTGCTTTCCATGTGTGTGAACTTTGAAGTCGTTAAGTGGCTTTTGGCTCCCCTTTGTATAAATATAGAAATAACTTCTGTATACCAATATTACTCTATTTTTCTTGATGAAATATTGCATTGTTGCTGCTTCACGATATAAGATCAATTTTTTTTTGGTAGAAACGAAATGTGATCATTTGATAACAATGAATATGACTCCTACAAGGCTTCGAGTAAATTATTGAATAGAGAGTGAGTTGTTTTCGGCCGCCGGCTGAAGGTAAGCTTTTATTTATCTTGTTATTGCTTGGAGATTCCATCTGTCTTAAATCATCTTCAATCTTTAACACCATCTTGCACTAACTTTTAAAATATTTTGATGCAAAAATTGCATTACATTTTTCTCATTTTCAACTCTTAATAACAAATATTACACTAAAAATATATTCTTTTACAAAATAGAATATTTATTATACTTTTTTTTTAATTAATTCATTAATAATTTTATATGAAATCAATTAATTAATTAATATTATTATTAATTAATTAATAACGATAAATTTAAAAATTATTTTCTTAAGAAAAAAAAAATTAAAAATCTACCGCCTAAAATATTATATTTATTATATGAAACAATCATTATATTTATTCATAAATACATATTCATAGATATTATATTCATCCCATAAATATTCAATTAATATATTTCAATATGTAATATAAATCTCTTTATTTTTGATTTATCTATATAAAGCAAAAAAAATTTAAAATCAATTATTTTTTCTACCATCTCAATTTTTGTAATTATACTTCCATTCAATAATATTTTTATCAATATTTTAATAATCTTAAAATATCTAGCAATGATTTACTCAATTATTAAATCGTATTTTAGTTTATATTATATATTTATCTATGTTATATATGGTAATTTTTTTTACTCATTTTTATTATATATTTAATTTAAATTTATTATTTGTAATAAAAAATTAAATAATATTTTTAAATTTTTATTAAAATATAGTGCATGAATAATATGGTGACAAATAAACACTATCACACTAAATTTAACGTGACACTATATATCGTGTTATATGTTGGGTTCGGGCAACTTTTTGCACCATTTTGATGCAATGGTGTTGGGAAGGAAAGTCTCTTACTCACCATCTTCCTCTCATCTCGATTATTTTCGCCATTACTAGTCTCTCTTACTCCTTTTTTCACATGAAATCAAATTTCAATGGAGTCTGAAATTGTCTACTGTTTTTGTGAAATAAAAGCAGCTGAAGGAACTTGTTGGACTCCTAAGAATCCAGGAAGGCATTTTATTGGTTGCGTTCGTGTCATTTTTGAACTCAGCTTCTATTTCCATTTGATCCTCTATTTTTTGAAATTGTTTTTTATGTTGTTATTTGATTCGATTTAGTTGCTGCTCATGCTCTGTTTGTTTGTTGAACATGGATTAAATTATGGTGCAGAAGCAAGGATGGATGATGAACTCTGGATGTGATTTCTTTTGATGGATTAATCGATCATTTCACCCAAGGAGTGATGCAGTGATTGCTAGTCTGATGAAGAGAGTAAACAAACAAGAAATCTCAAATCAATTGGATAGAAAGATGATGAACATTAGCATTAAAACGTTGATTTGATTTGATTTCCATAACAAAATTAAAGGATGTTTCATCTTAAAGCATCAAAACGAAAAGGTGGGTAACCAAAAGAAGAAGATTAGCGAAAGGGAGAATTTGTTTCTCAATTTGGAATTAGGGTTGACATGGTTGTCAGCAATACTCAGCATAAAGTGGGGTGTTATCATTTTGTTGCTTTTCAATTGGAGATGAAATACTACTTTTGCCTTTCATCACATTTCAATCCCCTACCACCACCTACAATTCTAACTCATTAAAATTAATGTTTAAAATTATAGTATCAATATCAAACCTAAAACATAAAGTTATATATATAACTTAACTTTACGAAGAAGAGAATCACATTTTCATCTATTACACATTTCAATCCATTAAAATTAATAATTTTATTTTAAAATATATTATTATTTTATTAACCAATCTAATAAAAATAATAATTGTTATTTTTATTTTATTAATTTTAAGAAATATAAATAACTAAGAAACATATTTTAAAATATTAAAATGTAAAGGATTACTAGTCATACTTTACTTGAGGATTATTTTTTGATATTTTTCTCTATTAAATATTAAACATGATAAGTGTTATAGAAGCTCATTACATATAACACTTTTTACAATAGGTCATTTGTGATGCTTAGTCCTTCATATTATAAATAATATCATTTGGTTTATTAAATTCATAAAAATGATCCATTTAAAGATAAATTATTTTATTTTAATGATTTTTTATTTAAAATATTATTATTTTCAATCAAGTAATTAAAACATGATTAAAATATTAAATTTTAACAAGTATAAAAGTTAAATTTAATATGAAATTTTTTTTAAAAAATAAACAGTAATAAAATTCCAACAGAAAATTAATTAAATATATAGTTCAATTTTTCATAAAAATTGAAAATTAATAAAACATTAAAATAAAATGGTGGTAAATAACAAATATTAAAAATATATATTTTTTATTTTTTAGTATTAATTTTTACTTTATTATTATTAAAGACTCGTATTTTAATTGTATTTAATCATTTAATAGAAAAATAATAATATTTTAATAGAAAATGATTAAAATAATATAATTTATTTTTAATCCATTCTTTTTATATAGATAAGGGACTAAACGATATCGTTTCTAATCTAAGAGATTAAATGATACAAATAATTTAATCTAAAATACTTATGTAATATTTATGTTTATTAAATATTAGGAGTAATTATCCAATTTTTATAAAGATATTAGTTTTAATTATCATTATTAAAAAGTATCCATATATTTATCGAGCATTTAGGAAATTTTTTTCCTCTCAAAGTAAATAGATAGACTTTAAAGAAATCTGTTTCGATCATAAAATTGGTAAAAATAAAAATAAATAAATAAATAAAATAATATCATTAAAATTTATAACAATATAAATAACACTTGAAAATAACAAACATGTTCAATTAAATAAAATTTAACATTAAACAAGTTTAAATGATGATATTTTAACTTAAATTACGTTGAATTGTATATTTAATTGAAATTTTGGGTTGAAGATTTTTAATAATAATAATAATAATAATATATAAGTTAAATATAAAATTTAGTATTTTTATTTTTATAAGTTTTAATTATATTATTTTTATTAATTTTTAATTAAAATACCATAAAAGAGTAATGAAATTCTTCTCTTTCGTTACATATTTCACACGTTAAATTAGATCTCTTTGTTCCGAACAATTAAAAAACATGTCTATTTTTATTTTTATTTTTATTTTGGTAATCATTGTCACCCTAACATATAGTTATTTACTGTTTGATGAATAATGTTTTTGAATTTAGAAATAAAAATCACTAATTAATAGTTTGATATAGATTTTTCATTTTAGTAATTTAACAAAAAAAATTATTATATTTTATTTATTAAATTAAAACTAAAATATTTTAATGATAATTATTTAATATCAAATCCATTGAAAATGTATATTTTTTTAATTAAAGTAAATATATTCGTATGATGTAATAAAATTAAAGTAAATATATTATTAAAAAAAATGTAAGAAAAATTTTAAATTAATAATATTATAATTTATATTAAAAAATTTAAATATTAAAAATAAAAATATACCAATTCAAATTTAAAATATACAAAATCTAAATATAATCAACTAAATTTTTTAAAATAATTCTAAACAATTAAAAACACACGACATAAATCATGTTTGTTGAAACATTATCCTTTTGCAAATAGGATGTGTAATATAAGCTCTCGTGGGAATAAAAATACCGCGAAACTTTAAGATATTTTAAAAAGTATTCTTAAAGTTTTAAAATTTTAAAAAATATCATCTAAATATAACGAAAATTAAATTTAACGAAAATGAATAATAACATTTTATAACGAAAAAATAATAAAAAATCAATAAATAGTATAATTAGATATAAAAGACATGTGATGATGTTTTTCACAGAAAATTATAATACAAAAAATAAATTAAATCTTAAAAAAAAAGATAAATTTAAATATTTATTATTTTCATCTTTAAGAGAATTATTCAAGAAAAGACATAATTTGTTATGAAATAAGTAATAAAAAAAATAAGAATTAATATCACAGATGCACAAGAAAAATATAATATATTATTAATTGACAAAAAAACTATATTGAATAAACTATCCAAAAATTTTCAAAAGGATAAAAAAAATTAGATATATTTATTTAGGAGGAATGCAATTATTAATACAACTCATTTCAAAGAAAGAATAGATACACCTATAAAAATAACATTGTCAATAGGAAAAATGTTTTGCAATGAATGATCCATAGTGATTTGAGACACTAGAAGCTAAAATTTACAGCATATCCTAGGTTTGTTATTGATATTCATGATAAAAACTTAAATCAAGTATTAAGTTTAGCTTATGAATTTGAAAGAAAAGAATTAATGAAAGAAGGAAATCATCAATTTTCAATACACTACATAATAGGGTATTCATTAATAGTCATAATAGTTCAATATATGGACAAAACGAATTTATAGAAATAGATAAAATCTTTCAAGAACTTGGACAAATAATAAAACCAGAAATACTTAAGGAATGACACCTAGATATCACAAAAAACCCTTTGATACCAGGAAGAAAAAATAATTTTGTTAAGATTTACTTTTATATACCATGAAGGAGAAACTTTTAAAGAAGAAGTTAAAAAACTAAAAGATAAAGTTCAAGTAATAAAAATACTAATCCATGATCTCATACTAGGAAAACAATAATGTTTAAGAAAAAATTAAAAAATATATACATTTAGAAATAGATAGAAGCCTAGTAGGTGTAGCAAAAAATCAAGCAATATTAATGAAAGCTTTGAGACTTTTAACAGAGAAAATAGATTTAGTGTAGGAATCAAATATGAAATATCTATAAGGTATAATCGAAACACAAAAAGAATTATTAAAAGTAAAGGAATGTGGTTATAATAAACTACAACAAGATATACATGTGAAATTTATAGAGCTAAGAAAAAAATGTATACAACATACATAGAAACAATAATATTATAAGTCACAAATACGATCTCTTAGAATGATTAAAAGTAGACTACATAGAGGATTAGACGTCTTGATACCTCAAAATAAAAGAAGAAAAATCTAACAAAAAAGATATAATTCCAATTTAATGAAATATAGAAAATAATTAGAAGAATAATTCATGAATCTTGAAAATAGGGATATAGAAAAAATAATTAATTTGTTAATACTAACTAATGAAGAATTAGAAGAACATTATAATGAAAAACTTTGTATAAACAAATAGGAATATGATATGACAATAACCAACGAGATTGATTCTAAACCAAAAATCATGACCTTAAACGGTTATATAAAACCAATTTCATTACTAATTCCTTACCAAGAAGAAACATTTGACCCACATAGAAAATAAATAAATAGGAAAAGGTCAGGAGAGCTTGACACTACTAATAGAAGAACACAACCACTCAAAATGAAAGAAGGGTTACATTGGGAATTTAGAGGTAGTATTCTACCAGAATTCAAGCTCCATGAAAATTATAGATTCGATCTCTTAGATCTAGATTGTATAAAAGATAGAAAAAAATTTAGATGAATGGGCTAGTGGTATGAGTGTACTTATACAAACCTCTCAAACTACACAAACAAACCTTTCAATCTGTGGGGTATTAATAGCTCATAAAATGACAGGGAATGTAAAAGTTTAGTTTTCAAATTTAACAAACTAACAACATTTATTAATACAAGGGAATGCACCTACAAGAAAAGAATATTTAGATATAATAGTAAATGAAATATACAAAAAAATTATTAAAAAAGATAAAGGAAGAACTATCACTGAATCCAATGAAAATAAAATCAATGAAGTCAAATGGTATTTAACAAATATGGAAGTTTGTAACATGTGTTATATAGATTATTTTATTTGTGAATATGAAATGTATTACAATGGTTATCACCCTCTATGCAAACAACTTATAAGAAAATATTTTTTCCAAAAATTACTTGGAACATTACATAAGACCTTAATAGAAAGTTGGAATCAGAGAAATAGAAAAACCATACTAAATACCCTAAGAAGAAGAATAAGAAGCCTTAAAGGCTAGATAATCATTAAATGCTAAGAAAGAAAGGAATATAAACAAATAAGATGGTAAAATCTATTATGATATAAAAAATTTTATGATACCAGAAAAATATGGATGTAACATAAAATTCTACAAATAGAAATTTAAAAAAATGAAAAATTAAAAATTAAAAGATAAAAATTCAGAAAAACAAGATTTTCAATAATATAAATTAAAGAAGTTTTAATAGGAAAACCTATAGGAAAAGAAACTTTATAATAAAAAGGTATAAACCTCATGAAAATAAGAATTATTGTCCTATAGGGAAAAATAAATATAGATGTTATATCGATAAAAAATAACATGCATTATGCCAATGAATTCCTTAGCAAGCTTCAACATAGGAAAGAATTTAAAAATGAATTTTCACAGAAAGCAACAACCTTAGAAGAAGCTTTTAAGATGGAATTAGAACTAATCGAGGAATCAGATATAGATGATACTTACAATATTTATTTATTAGAGAAAATAGAGTAGGAAATAACCGACTCAAAATATAAGTATTCTTCATCAGAAAATGAATGATTTGTATAGTATTACAAATCCAAATAGTACATATATTAAGGTACGACTTAAATTTAAAGGCTATGCTAACTATCATTTACATGCATATATAGATATAGGAGCAAAAATATGTGTGTAGTAAGTAAATATGTGTTTCCAGAAGAACACTGAAAACAAACACCAATATATTTAATTGTAAGAATGACTAATAATACTATAATAAATCTTAATAAGGTTTTAAAAGATATAGATATAATGATGGGAGGAGAAAATTTTCATACTCCTACCATATATCAATAAAAAATATGAGTTGATTTATTAATATGAATTATGTATCACAGATAAGAAAAGCTTTGACTGTATTAAATCCAACCTTCATGCAACAACATAAAAAGAAAAACGTGGTGAGATAGACACAAAGCAACAAAAAATTTATTTAGAAAATATTTTATTAGATATAGAAGAGAAACAAAAGTCTTTTCTTAATGAAATACAAGAAGATAAATCCCTAACAAGTATCAGAAAATTATTAAAAATAGTGCGCTCAGAAAATCTTTTTGATCCAAAAATCAATAAATCTAAAATAATTGCCAACATAAAATTAAGAGATCCAACAAGGTTATTAGAGTACAACCAATGATTTATACTCCAAAATATAGGATTGAATTTGAAAAATAAAATCAAGAACTTTTGGAACTAAAAGTCATAATACCAAGTAATTCACCTCACTCAAATCTAGCATTCTTAGGCGAAAAAGAAGCTAAAAAAAGAAGAGGAAAAAAGAAAATGATAACAAACTTCAAAGTTTTAAATAAAAAAACCATTGATAATTGATACTTTATTTTAAAGAAAGAAGAATTATTATCATTAATAAAATGAAAGAAATATTTCTCAAGTTTTGATTGCAAAAATGGATTTTGGTAAATAAGGCTAGATGAAGAATCTCAAAAATTAATGCCATCTAGTTGCCCCAAGGACAATTTCAATGGAATTTAAAAAATTACAAAATATTTGCTATATTTATATAAATGATATTTTGGTTTTGAATAATGAATTAAATAAACATTATTTGAATATTATTAATATTCTTCAAGAATGTACGAAATAAGGTATTGTACTCTCTCAAAGAAAATCAGTACTTACTCAGTAAAAAATTAAATATGTACGGTTGTAAATTGAAAATAAAAAAACACAATCTACAATCACATATACTAAATAACAATCAAGGTTTTCCTAAGTGAATTAAAAAAATTAATTACAAATATTTCTAGGATGTTTGACATATGTAGAAGCATATATCAAGAAACTTAAATAAATACGAAAACCTTTACTTGCAAAATTGAAAAAAATGCCATATCTAAAAAAGGACAAAATAAGATACTCTATATGGATAAAGTAAAAGTATAAGTAAAAACATTACCAACTTTATACCATCCAGGATCAGATGATAAAATGATAATTGAAACATATGTTTCACAAGAATATTGGAGAGCAATTTTGAAAGAAAAAGTATATGATAAAGATAAATATATTTGTAGATATACATTATAATCTTTTCAAAGTCTAGAATTAAATTATCACAGTAATGAAAAGGAATGCCTAGCTGCTAAAAAGGCTATTAAAAAATTTACAATATATGTCATAAGTTTCAAATTCATTGTTAGAACCGATAATAAGAATTTTGGTTATTTCTTAAGAACTAATATTGCTGGTGATTATAAATAAGGAATATTAGTCAGATGACAATAGTGGTTTAACTACTATAATTTTGATGTCGAAATCAGAATAGTTTAATATATGTTATTACTAGAGAATTAGCACCTCTAACTAGTTTTATGCTTATAGGAGCTGTACATCTTGATATTAAGATCAAGATAAAAGAAAAAGAGTTAATAATCCTACAGGAACAACTCGAGCTGTTATACCTCGAGAAGTCTCTTATGGAGATAGGAAATAAAAAAAAATGAACTTGATTATTCAAAATAACTCTTAGAGTCCAAAAACTCAAAAGATAAATCTTCATAAAAAAATCAAACTAAAGAACAAGTTAAAAATACGGAGAACATTATATATGAGGTAGAACTTACTATTATATTTCACCGGACAAAGAGTTACCAAACATGAGTCAATTTTTTTCTTTTTTATTATGTAATGGAATGATATCAATAATGTATACACATGTTGCCATAATTTAATCTTTCACATCTTTTATTAGTTATTTCATTTTTCTAACATTATTTTCCCTAAATTAATACAAAATGCTATTTATTATAACTTAACACAGCAAGAAAAAGCCAAAGAACCCACTCCAACTTTATTACACCTTAAGAATCCCATGAGTGTATAACAATAACATGCAATTCCCATCGTAATCCAATAAGGGGCCAACCATTCACTAGGACTTTGTCCACATGTGCCGCCTAAAACAGATCCATTTTCACTTTTAGGATCCCCATTATGTACATTCATGCAATATGGAGAGTCTCTCCTAGAATAAGAACAAATTTCCCCTTTTAACTCTATCACAGACAATGCATAAGAAACTAAGCCTCTATTTGTGTACTTCTGAACTTGCCAAATCTCTCGAGGTGTAATTAAGTTGTTGTAGGTTCTTTGAACATTTTTTATCACATTAGTTCTCTCGATTACGGAAGATGCGAATAAATATTTGATCATTGGTATAGGGGCTTAGTTCGAGTGTTAGAGTGATAGTGTGTTCTCAATTAAGAGGGGAATTTTGGGTATGCAAACAAGTTCTATATTGGAAAAATATAAAGAGAAAATTTGGTACATAGTTGGGATAAACTACTCCTTCTAATAGATTAACCTTTTGAGTTGGAACCCTAGGCTCAACATCTTTTGTATAATCAATTTTTAAAACAAAAAAATAAAAATTCATTTTTTATGGTGTTTTTATATTTTAAGGAATCAAAATTAAAAGAATTAAAAAGAAATAACAATAATTAATTAAATCAGATTTGATATCTAAAAAAATATATGAGAAAATATTTAGGAATACTTAATTCCCTAATTTTCTAAACATGAAAATCACTAAAATCCATTCAATATAATTATCAATCAATAATATGATCAATTGAATTTAATCTAGCATGTATCCATCTCTCAAGTAAACTATACACCATACAGTAATTAACATAATCACACTCTCATGTCAATTAAATTACACACTACTCATTAAGTTCATCAATAATGAATCACATACATAAAAATTATACTTCTCTACCTAGAAACTATACATGTTATTTAATCAAGACAAATAATTAAATAATTCTCTCAAATCTATTTAATTACCTCTATAGATCAATTGTTGGCCAAACAATTCATAGCACAAAAATCAGATTAAATAATATAATTAAATTAAAATCATAATTTGAGTAAAATATTAGATTAACACATGTTGAAAATTGGGTTCATAAAACCACTAGATTAATAAATTAACTAAACATAATTTTGTTCATAAAATTGATATTTTTCATAAAAAAAAACATAAAAATTGATAAATAAAGGAGAAAAAAAAGAAATACAATCAATCTCTTGAATTGTAGTACCAATCTCTTATTGAATCTCACCAAAATTGTATCTTTTTTTGAATTTTTTACGTTTTTCTCTCTTCTTAGGTCCAAAAACTGATAAAAATTATGCTCATTAGAATTTATGAGGTAATTATGGGGTTAAATTAAGCTCAGGTGAAATCTGTACCGTCATATCAGCTTTAAATCAAGGGTTGAGATCAAAAAGGAAAAATTAACAGTGTTAGCCAATAGGGATACAACATGTGACACACGATATTCATTGGGTAAATCAGCACATGACGCATAACAAGGGAGATTTGTCTTGGTCAATACTAGCAGATTCAACACCACGTGATGTGACATGATTTGCGGTTATGAATTACATGGCACACAAATGGAAAAAATGGACAAATCAGGTGATGACGCATGGCGAGCGCGTTGATCAAGTGATGAACTCGAAGAGAACGTCGTGTTGACATATGGCATGACATTGCATTACACATTACACGTGGCCTTTCTTGATTGGATCTCTTCATTTACGTGATATCCATGTGGCTTTCTTGGTAAGCTCATCTACTTACGTGATATCCACACGGTAGCTTCTGATTGGTCATGTATTAAAAATTCATAAAGAATTCATAAAAATCCCAGAAAACCCCAAAAAATATATTTTCACCCATTTTCATTAAAAAGTTTATATTTTAATATTTTTAACCTCAAAATTACTACTTATTGAATAAAATGAATAAATATTAAGTAAAAAAGTGCATTGCTTTCATAATCATCACACTCTCAAACTTAACTCTTTGCTTGTACTCGAGTATAGCCAAGTCTAATTAAATAAAATAACATGGAAAATATATTCATAAATATATATCTATCAATGCATGCATATTTAGTGAAAACTATCATCTCAAAAGTTGTAAAATTCTATGACAAGGAGGTTCACATATTCAACAATCAACATTCCATCAATACAAGGACATGTAAGATATTTGACGAATTGATTCGAGTGTATGTGTGTGTGGCATATGATATTATCCAATGCACTCATGAAATCAACCTATATGAGCAAACTAATCAATTCAATTTTAGAACAAATCTCATAAGTCTATTTTTCACATCTCTCTCCACTAATATAAATATGCACTTAGCTAAATATCAATAAGGGCTTTATATGCTTATAATGTAAGGCTTAGGTGGGGGTCGATAAATGAAGACCTTTAGACTCTTTTCACATCTTAGCTTTCTTTTTATTCATCATGTACTTTTAAATTACAATTGATCTTTAAATTGATATTTTAGTGCACCTTCTTATATCATTCATTTCGTATTCTTTTATTGCACATCTTATTTTGTAACTTCACAACATTCCTAAATTTATTTTTATTTTTATTTTATTTTTCTTTAAAAGGATAATTGTGGTTTTATTTTCTTTTTTTAGAAGAACAATTGTGTTGTGAGTTTTTCTTTTTCTTCTCTTCTTTTATAGGGTACATTACATTTCACCTCACTCTATAGCATAAGACATGATTACATTTTTTCTTTTCATACAAGCTAAAGATGCAAAGGTAAAGGTAATTCTTATTGTTTAGGCATAAAATGTGGCTTAAAGATATGAAAAGTTCTTTATGGGGCTCAGTTGGGTAACTAAAAATATTAACAATGGTTATCTTGAAAGGTTCAATTGATCCAAATAAGGTCTAAATTATTTTTTTTTATTAAATACTATTTAGAATTTTGTTTCATGGGATGATAAAATAGATTCTAAAACCTGGTAGATCTCATCAACTTACATAACTCACTACAAATTTTCTCTCGATAAGAATACCAACATCAATCATGAACATGTGCATAAATATTTGAATCAATCCAATCAAAACTAGCAAGCATATAACATAATTAATGTAAGAATCATTACTAGCATGTTACATTCTTTATCCTAGTAATGAAAACCAATTTTTATCATTAGGTTGATATGTTTCATATCAATCATGCATACATTTTGTTTCCATATATTTATCATTTTTTATCAAAATCATGATTAAAAATATCTTAAAAATAAAAAATTCCTAAAAATGCAAAATACATACTGAATACTAAAATAGAGAATGAAGCTTCCTCTCCCAAACTTAAATTGCATATTGTCTCTAATGTGCACGTACAAATACGAAAAAGGTAAAAGAAAAGAAAACTCCCTTAGTCTTGACACACTACATCTGCCGTTGAAATGCTCAATCTTGTTATGTCATTGCTCTCTAGATTTATTCACCTACAAAAAAATAATAAAAATATATGTAAAATAACTTTGGGTTGACTCCTAATCAACATCACGTTTAACATACTTGAATAGACGATCATATTAACTCTTAAGGTACATCCCTCTATGTCCATTTACTATTGAGTTTTCCCGAAAATAGTTTGAGTCTTGAATTATTCAATAATATACTTTATATTTTGGTTTAAAAAACACGATACTCAAGTCTCTTATCATGCCATATTTTGTTTTCTTTTTTTACTTTTTGGTATTCTTATAAGCACTCCACCTTAGCTCATCTAATTTATGTATTTGCAGCATCTTTTTCACCTCTCTATTGGACTCTTCCACTAGTCCATATGATTATGAATGGTAGGGTAAAAGTAAGAGGTCTAACCTTGGTGGAATTTCAATAGATGCTTTGAGCTTAGATCCAATCTCAAACCTCTCCACAACCATATTAGTTATACACATGTAAGGTGTAGCCTCCAAATAGTTCACACAATCAACAATATCAATCATAGATTCCACACTTTCAAAATTAACACAAATTGAGTTGTTTCTTGGTGAGTTTAGTTCATTGTTCACAGCATCGTGTGTAACAGTCTTAAGTATGGGTAAATAAATAGATTATTTTATGTTATCCTCACAATCAATAACATTTATCCTTAAGCATTTATTAGCATTATCAATATAAGAGGGTTTAGATGCTTTAAAAACTTTAAACGTTACTTGTTCATCTTATACTCTCATTATAAGTTCATCTTTTCGTACATCAATGAATACTTTTTCGGTTGCTAAGAATGGATGGTCAAGTATGATAGGAATGTTATAGTCCTCTTCCATGTCTAGTACAATGAAATGGGTCAGAAATATGAACTTGTCTACTCTTACTAACACATCTTCTACCACACCCCAAGTTCTCTTAATTAATCTATTTTCCATTTATAATGTTACTGAAGTGGGTTTGGCTTTACCAACCCATAATTTCTTGAAAATTGATAATGGCATAAGGTTAATGCTAGAACCTAAGTCACATAGTGCCTCATCAAAATAGATGTTCCTCCTTTAAAGTTTTACCACTCCTCAAGGCTATGACATTGCAATGCTCCTTGCCTTCTTTTCTTGGGTTTATAATTGTGCCACTTTGAAGGTTACCTTGAGGTCTTTGCTTATACTTGGGCAACTTTCCCCATTTGATTCTTAACTTCTGAATTGAAGCCTCTTGAGTGAACACTTTAGTATTTACTAACTGGATGAAGTCTTTCATCGTCCTCATTAAAGCATTTGTATTGTTTTCAATAGGTGGTTTCTTCTCTTGGGTTTGTGATTGTTGTATTTGTTGAAAATTGGGTCATAAAAATGATTAAAAGTTGAATTGATTACCATTCAAATGTTGTCTTCATCCTAGGTTATATGTGTTTGAGTATAGATTATTGTTTTGACTCACATTACCCATATAGAATGTTGATTTAAGATTATTTGGACAATTATCAAACAAATGGGCTCTCCCACAAAACACACAAGACACCTATGAACCTAAGACCTTGCTTATACTCGCTAATGAGTTTTGAGCCTTCAAAAGATTTACCAAAGATGACACTTGAGTTATAAGTGTTGTGATATCATTTACCTCATGCATTTCGGCTAATCTTTTGGTGGCTACCATTTTGTCCATTAACCATTGATAATTCTTGCTATCCATTTTCTCAAGTAAATCATAAGCTTGATTATAAGATTTGTCTAGCAAATCTCCATTAACGGATGCATCAATAATGGTTCTTGTTTGAGCATTGAGAACATTGTAGAAAGTCTCCATTTGAATCCAATGAGGGATACCATGGTGAGGAAACTTTCTTAGTAATTCTTTGAATCTTTCCAAATCTTCATATAAAGATTCTCCTTCCTATAGTTGGTATGAGGTGATGTAATTCCTAAGCTTGACATTCTTCGTTGGTGGGAAGTATTTCATTAGGAATTTCTCCACCAAATCATTCCAAGTTGCAATGGAATCAATTGGCAAAGAGTTTAGTCAAGCTCGAGCATGGTCTTACAAATAATAAGGGAATAATCTAAGCCTAAATGCCTCTTCGATCACACCACTAAATTTGAATGAATCTCAACTTCAATAAACAATCTGAGATATAAATGAGGATCCTATGTTGGTAATCTACTGAATTGTCCAACTGTTATAGCATTTGAAACATCATTGGCTTTAGTTCAAACTAATTAGCTTGAATTTTTGGTCTTGTAATACTTGGATTCAACCCTTCCAATGCAGGTATTGCATATTCATTCATTTCTCTATCTCTATCATCCATTAAAGAAATCTGGTTAATCAAATTTAGCTTATTATTGTTTATTTCTAATGGATTAGTCATTTCTTACACTTGGGTGACAACTTATTGACCTTAAAATACGCTTAATTTCAGGATCTAAAGGCAAAATTTCTCCCTTACGAACTTTATACATACAATAGACAACTATGTTTCTAATAGCACTAAAAAAGATGTCTAAATTAAAAATAAATAAAAATTAAAAATAGATAACTAAATAAATTAATTTATTAAAATTTAAAAAAATAAATAAAGAAAATTAACTAAAATAAATAAATAAATAAATAAATAAATAAAATAACTAACTAACTAGATAACTAAATAAATTAAAATTATGAAAAATAAATAAAGAAAAATAACTAAAATAAAATAATTAATTTATAATGTTTATAATCCCCGACAACGATGCTAAAAACTTAATCGGACACAAATTATGTTTAATGAATACACAAATATACGTATCGTAACAAGTAATATAATCATAAGAAAAAATCGTTCCCACGGAGATTATGTTATTATAAACTAATTTTTTTTAAAAAAAAATTATTTTTTTGTGTGTTTTTATATTTTATTGAAGCAAAATTAAAAGATCTAAAAATAAATAACAATAATTAATTAAATCAAATTTGATAGCTTAGAAGATATATGAGAAAATATCTAAGAATAATTAATCTCTTAATTTTCTAAGCATATGAATCACTAAAATCCCCCTGACATAATTATCAATCAATTACATAATCAATTGAATCTAATCTAGCTTGTATTCCTCTCTCAAGTAAACTACATAATATATAGTAATTAACGTAATCACACTTTCATGTCAATTAAATTACATATTGCTCATTAAGTTCATCAATGATGGATCACATACAAAAGAATCATATATCTCTGTCTATAAACTATGCATGTTATTTAATCAAGATAAATAATTAAATAATTCTCTCAAATTTATTTAATTGTCTCTATATATCAATTATTGGCCAAGCAATTCATAACATAAAAATCGTATTAAATAATATAATTAAATTAAAATCATAATTTGAGTAAAATATTAGATTATCACGTTGTAAAGTGGGTTCATAAGACCCCTAAATTAATAAATTAACTAGACATAAATTTATTCATAAAACTCATATTTTTCATAAAGACATAAAAATTGATAAAAAAAAAGGAGAAGACGAAAAAATACAATCAATCTCTTGAATATTGTAGTATTAATTTTCTCTTAAATCTCCACCAAAATTGTATCTCCTTTTGAATTTTTTTGTGTTTTTCTCTCTTTTTAGCTCCAAAAACTGATAAAAATTATGCTAATTTTGACTTATTAGGATTTATAAGACAATTAGGGGGTTAAATTAAGCTCAGGTGAAATCTGGACCGTTAGATCAGCTTCAGATTAAGGGTTGAGATGTAAAAAGGAAAAATTAACAAGACTAGCCAATAGGGACGTAGGGAGAATTAGCACACGATGCGTGACAAAGGAGACTGGTCATGGTCAACACAAGCTTAGTCATCACCATGTGGTGTGACATGATTCGCGGTTACGGATTGAGTGCCTCACGGGTGGAAAGAATGGACGAATCAGGCGATGACTTGTGACAAACACGTTGACCAAGAGACAAACTCAGAAAGAACGTCGTGCTGACACGTGGCATGACATTACGTCCACATTACACGTGGCGTTTCTCGATTGGATCTCTTTGCTTACGTGGCATCCACGTAACTTGCCTGGTCAGTTCATGTGGTAGGTTCTGATTGGTCCTGCGTTAAAAATTCATAAAAAATCTAGAAAAATCCTAAAAATTCTAAAAAAATATATTTTCACCATTTTCTCTATAAAGTTCATATTTTAATATTTTTAACTCAAAAAATAATAATTATTGAATAAAATGAATAAATATTAAGTAAAAAAATGTATTGATGATTATATTTTCATAGAATCGTCATTCATTTATGGTTATTTCATATTCTAGAAATTTTTATTTGAGTCTTCATTTATTTATGAACTGGAGTGTGGAAAAGCAGTCTTCTAACTCCATTACATGCAAATATGTAACTGTTGGTATTATTAATTTATTATGCTTTCCTATGCGGAGAAGGATAAGCATTCTTGGTCTCCTAGCTTGTATTCTTTTTTTCCCTTTGCAAATTATTCTGCAGAAGTTTTTCAAAAATAAGAAGGGAAAAAGCTTCTTTTTTACGCTTATTGAAAAACTTCGCTTGGATATGTTAGTCCATATCTAAAGCTTAAAACTTTTGGATGGATTCATGGGTGGTTTCGACACTAATGCTATTCTACCACCAATCTTCCCTGACCATATCTCGTGTTTTGATAATTGACTGTACTGATATATTATAGGAGACTATATTTTTTTATATGATTGCCTATATGGTCTAAGTATTTGTTCTCATATTTTTTTTTGTTTGCCTGTCGATATATGCACTTTTAATTTTGATCACCTTTGCTCTGAAATCTCTAAATGCTTTTTTTTTATTCAGTTGGTCTAAGTTCATTATAGTGGGGAAAATTGGACAGGAGACTTCTGGTACTATAAAAAATTTAGTATTGCTTTGATTGTGTAAATTTGGTTTCTTTCTTTGCACTGTCTCTTTCATATAGCAGGATTTCTGCACCACAGGATCTGCATGAACAACTTCATGTTACTCGGGAAAATGGTAACATGGCCCAGCACAGTGCAGTAACCATTAATAGACAAGTCACATTTCATGAACCTGTCAGCAACAATGAAATGAATGCCCAAGATTTAGTCGAACTTATATATACTTTCTGATATCTTGATTATAGCTGTTATAAATGCTTCTTTTTTGTACTTTTATTTCTTTTGTAGACCTTGTGAAGGTTTTTGCTAATGAAGACCAAAATATCACTTGTGGTTAGTAGTTAGATCCATAGAGAATAATTCCAGTATCAATTAGCCGAGGATGTTGAATAAAGTTTCTCTTCTATTACATTAATGTCACTAATCATTAGACTTTTTTATTATGATCTAATGTCCTAATCACACATTTGGTCTCTATCTTTTTCCAAGTGTAAGCTATATTTATTCTTGCTTATGGTTTCTATTCATAATAAATACCTTGCATATCTAGTTCATAGCTTTATATTCTATTAATGCTTAACAGTTCTTGGCTCTTGTTTTCCTTTGCTACACGTGAGTATTATTAGGTTCCTCATTTTTGTCTTCCTTCTAATTATGCTCGTATTTTTAGGCATAATTTCAAACTTTGTGGATTCTACTTGTTGTCTTTTTGTTCACAGATCTTGAAATGCAGAGCCACGTAGAAAAGACTCTTTATAGTGGTCATGCTTCTTACAAAGTATTGCAGTCGGTATGACTTGAATGGGAACAAAAATCTCCATCGTCATTTTGTTTTGTTTTGTTTTGTTTTTCATTTCATTTTTTTAATTTTTCAAACAAGTTGAAAACGGTATCTTTAAAATCATATGCCAATTATTGCAATCATAATTTTTTATTATTATCAGATGGGATATCTTGATATATGGGAGGAAGCTAGTTTAACCATTAAGAGAGATGCTTGCGTTATTAAGTGCAGTGGTTCAAGTGGCACTGTGATCACAGAGAAGTTTTCTCCAACAACAAGTGTACTATACTTATTACAATTGATGGACTTCTCGATATATTTTCATTTCACTGTATATAAATACTGGTTTTCATATTTTTACCTTATATTTTCACCGATGTATATTGAACTTCACGTAACATAGGGAATCATCGATCCATATATAATCTTTTTTTCTTTTTTAAGAGTTGAAAGAAAAATAAACATTTCTCTTTACACTTCGATACAAAATGACTTGATGCAACTATTCGTCCATTTAATTATTGTATTTTCTTGAGACACCGCAGAGATTTCATGTTTACAAGGACAACAATTTTATCAGTATTAACTTTGATTCCTCAGGAAGATACCAGGTAGCCCAAGAACTTTCCTGACGTCATACCAAAGATGCATTTTTTAGGATTGAGATGCATCTTATAACTTCTAATAATGGAAAAAACCACTTTGAGATCTGAAACATGATCCTTTAGGTATTTAGTTTTGACCATCGTGTCCTTGACATACACCACCATATTCCTCCTTACCTAATGGTCGAACATTCTGTTTACTAATCGTTGATATGTTGGGCCTCTATTTTTTAACCTAAAAGGCATCCTTGTGTAGCAAAAGATCCCTTTCTCAATAATAAATGTTGTCTTCTACTCATCCCTTGGATGCATACGAATTTGATGATAACTCTAATACATATCCATAAAACTAATTACTTCAAAACCAGATGTGGCATCAACCAGTTGATCAATGTGCGGTAGGGGAAAACAATCTTTAGGCGTAGCAAAGTTAACATCAGTGAAGCAGTGAAGCAACACACATGCGGTGATCACCCTCAACCTTTTTACGTAGTACCATGTTTGAGAACCATGTGGGGTAGTCTACTTCTCTAACCCATCTGACTTTTTTGAGCGAGTCAACCTTGCTTTTGATAATGTTGTTTTTCTCTTTCGCAAACCTTCGTTTTCATTGTTTTTGTTGTTGTACTGGTTTTTTCGTATGATCCATAATCAACTCGTGGAAATTATGTTTGGCTCAATACTAGGCATGTCCTTTGGTTTCCAAGAAAAAAGATCCACATTGATCTTTAGGAATTTGATCAAGTCTTCCTGGACATCTGTGAGTAATATGGAACTGATCTTCAAAACTTTTTCATCTCCGACAAGAACTACCTCATGGCCCATATTCAATATTTTGCAATGTAGATAGTGTGTCATGGTAAGTCTTCCATGGTAGGGAACCTTTATGCGGACTCTGCATTTTTAATAGTAGTGTTATAACAACTCCTCACTTTTTCCTAATCTCCCTTGATTTCTTTCACCCCATCTACTATAGGATATTTTAGTATTGATGGTCAATTGATGGAATGGCCATCATTTTATGAATCTGTGGTCTCTGCAATATTACATTGTAGGAGGTAGGGGTATTCAAGACAACAAAACTGGTGAGTATAATAGCCTCTTTCATTGAGATAGAGAGTCGTATTGTACCCACAAATATGGTGACACTGTCATTAAATTTGACTAGAGGCATTTGTTGTTGGGTAATCTCCTTGAAGTATACCCATATCAAGAAGCGCTGATAAATATAATAAATCTAATAAACTGTCATTGTCTACCAATACTCTATGCATCTCACAATGTGTGACTTTAACTGTGATCAATAAAGGATCATTATAATAAGGTAAAGTTTTTCTTCCTTCAAATGTTATCAAAAATATTAGTCCCTCATGCATCGAAGTGTAGACTGGATAATGTGCATCACTTGCCTTTATAAAGTATCTTTTGTGAGAATTGTGTGTATTTCCTAACATGATTGGACCAGTATGGATAGTATGAATTATGCGAATGTTGCCTTGAGGTGGTTGGATTTATCTATCTTCTCTCTGTGAAGAATTAAGAGGAACCACATCCCTCTTAGGATTACCTCCCCAATTTTCTTGTCTATGAGGTTTGTTCCTATTTTCGTCTACTATATCTCCTACATGGCCTTCCAACAAGAGTTTTTCGATCTCCCACTTGAGATGTCTACAATCCTTGGTCCAATGACTGGTATATTTATGAAATGCACAATTTTTGTTAGGATCCCTTTAGGGTGCTTGCATAAGTTGAGGTCACCTCACTTGTTCCAATCTTTCCATCCTCTGGATATCATTTGCAAGAGACACCTACAATGGTGGCCGCTTGAAAGGCAACAAGGCTCTACCCCATGTCCACAACCTCTTTTGGGTGTTATTGTTGGATTAAAATGGGATGGGTTTGGACGCCTGTCCACAAAAGGTTTTCATTCTATATCCTTGCTTGTATTAGGCTTGGCTAACGATGTAGATGTGGTAACTTTGGTAGGTTTTATTTCTCTTTCAACATTGACAAATTTTTGTGCCTTTTCATATAGCACTTCCAGCGAATGTGGGGTGGTTTTAGTAAGTTCTACAAACAAACAAATGTCCCTTCTTATTCCTTTTCAAAAAGCCTTGATAGATATATAATTGGGGTATTGTGAAATCTCCATTTTCTACTTCTTCAATCTCTTTATGTATTTCCCTATTGTCTCCTCATTTTCATGGAATATAGAGAACAAATGGTGTGAATATTTTCAAATGGGCTAGTTGTAGATATAGTTCATAATGAATGTCTTCACCAATTGATTGAAATTGATTATGCTTTTAGGTGGAAGCTCAACAAACCATTTATGTGTCGTATCTTGAAAAATTTGAAGCAAAGATCTTACAGAACATAGTCCTTTTTTTTTCTTCCAAGATGGACACTAGAGCCATAGCTATTTTGAAGTGTATAACATGGGCTACTGGGTCGTCCATTCCCTTATAAAGTGAACATTTTGGGGCTGAAAATTTAGGTAGAGTTACTATCAATTCTATCTCAATTGAAAAGGGAGATGTCAATAATTGGTCACACATGGCCTCAATACCATTCACAAGACATCCCTTTTCCCTATTTTTTGAGTTGATTAGATATTTTTTCTTTCATCTTCCTCCATTTCTCATCCCACTCATTATCAAGATGGTTCGATTAGGTATTGGCATGTGTCTTTGTGTGGGATGCTTGTGTGTGTTTCTGGTTGGTCATTGGTGAGTTTGACAGGATAGCAAGGTTCTTGAGCTTATGGTGGATTGGAGGGTTGACAGTGATGTTTTCTTGGTCCTAAAATTTGTTGGGTTCTTATTGGATGTGATGGTTGTCGGGGTGAAGTAGTTGTTACAGTTTAGAAAAAGCTTTCAACTCGATAAGATGTAAGGTGGGCTGCATGGAAACGTATGTGTTCCACTGAATCAACCTCAAGACCTTTGGGTATGGGGTGCTTGATATGATTATGAGGATTACTTCTTCTTGAAATGTAGGTAGTGTAATAAGTGAACATGATGAAAGGTGAATTTTCTTAATGTACGAGGTGATTCTCCTATTTTTTAAATGAAAGGTCTTGAATTTTCAGTATAGATTGAAAAAGCTCAAGACCACATGGTGGACACTAATTGTTTGGAGAGAACTTCAAATGCTACAGTGCAAGAGAGATGATAAAGATAGAGAGTTTGATCCCTCTCATAAGTCACTCGGATCCATATATATAGATGTTACCACCCCTCAGGTGTCGATACCTCAATGGAACAACCACGCCTGACTTGCCACCAAATCTTCTGTCATATAATGAGGTCATGTCTATACTTTCTGCAATTCATGTCTTTATGTCCACTTATTAGATTGTACACCTTGGTCACCCCGTTAGGATCGTACACCTAGGTCATCTTGTGTGCCATGACCACCTCGTGTAGGATGCACCTCACACACTGTACACCTCGTGTACCCAAAGCAATCCGTATAATCCTATTTTCTCACGTGCACCCCATGTGAGTGTATCCTAGACATATAGGATACCTTGGTATGCATCACTCAAATAGTTGGCATTGTAACTAAGTTTGTTACGAGTTGTTATAGTTAGTTATGTTGCTCTTATAATATCTTAGCCAATTATATACAAGCTATTAAGCTCTATTGCTTAGGTACTACTAATATAAATACCACATTATATTCCTGTAACTCACTCATTCTCAATATTACATATATATTTACATTTTTTTTCTCTCTCTACAATAGTTTTTGCTATGATATCAAAATTGAATACTCTCTTGACTATAGTTTGCTATGGTATCAAAACTTAATAAGAGCTCTTACAAGAATGCTCTAACGACTAATCCACTAACAATGGTGTTTTAGGAAATTCAACAATAGTCCTTGAGCTTCAACCTACTCACAATGAAAGAAATCTTTCTTCCTGTTAGCCCTATTAGGATGAATTTTTCAATCAAAATAGATTGTAACAATTTTGTACCATGGCGTGAATAATTACTCATTGATCTCGACGTATTGATTAGAAAAAAAATGATCAATCCTACATTGCCTATTTCTTTGCCATTTCTTTGTCGAACACAAATTTCTAATTTTGAGTTTGAGCATTGGATGAGGCTCAACGACATTGTAAAGAGCTGGTTGTTGGATTCCAAGCACTTCAAGTTATCTTGATAAACAAGGAACAACTGTTCAATACTGGTATGTTATGGAATCAACATATTCAGGTTTTTCATTTGCTCGAGTTATGGATCTATGTTAATAGTTGTAAACGGTATAAGGATAATTCTTTTATTAAAGAATATATCATGTGAATTAAGTCCGTTGCTAATTATCACGCATCTATAGGTGAAGTTGTGCCTGATAAAGATTTGATTCTATGTGCTACACGAGGATTTGATCATCGGTATCTTGCCTTCATTTCTTCTCTTTCTTTGTGATCAGGATCCCTAAGCTTTGATGAATTCTAGAATTTGCCGCAATCACATGAGTGTATGTTGGCTCACCAATCTCAGTTTTTTTATCAGAACTGGCTTTCAACTGATATTGCTGATTACTATTGTCTGAAGACTGCAGTACAAAAAGGTCTATGATGAAAGTTATAGAACTCCTAGAATATTTCTCTAAAATAAAATGGAAAATACAAAGGGACCTACTCAAACTATTCAGACATACGAGATAGTAGGTAATCTGTGAATAACGATGCAACCTGATAGAACTAGCCAAACAACATATCTTAATTTAACTAGTGACAAAAGAAGGAAAGAAAAAACACACAAATCTCAACTTCACTGCTTCACAGTGATTCTAAACCATTTAGGCATCATCACCTTACTGAAGATACAGATTATGAATCAAATCTACTAGTACATTCATAACCATTGCCAACTTTGTGTTAGTCATTTCAAACTCCTGGCTAATCTAAACGGCTGCAAACTTAAGTGTAGTGAATTCAAAAATTAAAGGCGAAGAAAACAAGTAGAAACAAATTATGTGGTTTTTGTGCAATATTGGCGTATCATTACCCATTTGTGAATACTACATATACAAGGATGAATAAATAAAATTACAAGCACCCAATAACTAAAATCTAGCATTTGTAAAGTATCACATAGCTTTCAATTCCTCCACCAAGGCCAAATATTCGTACATGTGGTGAAATGATACATATAGATTCAGTTGCTACTTCACATTTAGAAATCACCTTATTGATCATCTTTCACTTGTGACGGTACTTTAGCCAAACAGTGATCACACCTGGCCTCAACTCTTCCCAACGGTATCTAAAAGATAAAAATAAAATATTTATATACTAAACCAATGGCAAATTAGGAGGATAAAGAAAGAAAGAAAAAAAGAGAGCAGTAGCAACTTGGCCAATTTATAATAATTTGCATGGAAAACAACAATATATAAAATAAAATCATAATGTAGCTAGAATGTGTGCACAAGGGAGAGAGAAATACTTGTTTTCGTTAAGAAAACCTCTCACAGCTGTTGGGAGAGCTGCTTGCTCTCGGCTGTGTTTTCCTATACCTGTATGGGTAAACAGCTCAAATGAGGATATCAGCACATGATATATGTAAAAGCTAAGTGAGACTTGAGAAATGGATACAGGGAAGTAGGAAAGAGGGGCAGTATTAGTACATTTTTAAGTATATGAAAAGGCAACCAATGATGTGTAAAGAATTGAGTGACTGAAGAAATATGACACCTGTAATGACTTGTAGGGAACTTTCCATCTGCCTAAGTGATGCCCGTTGTTTCTCCTCCGCGCAACTAAAAGATTGAACTGACGAAGACCTTATCATATGAGTTTCAATTTTTGATCTGTTTGGAGATAGAGAGCGATTAGATAGTAGTTTACTTTCAATTTTATATAAATGTTGTCGCAACACTTGCACAGCTTCAGCTGCATGAAGACCATGTAAATCCAATTTCCACAAATCATTTTTGTTATTCCTGACAGTCAAAATTTCCTTGGCTGCCTTGGTGTTAAGCCTTTCAGCAGCCAACCATTTCTCTTGAGCCTTGAGAGAACATTGATGGGCTGAAAAATGATCACCTTTAACAAAAGCATTAGCCGCTGCTCTTGAATGTTGTGCTGCTGACCTGCTCAATTAGTAAGGCATGGAGAAAATTAATGCTAGTGTGTGTATAAATAAGAATTACATTTGATAAACTATGAAGATGGGGAGCATAATAAGATATGAAGACGGGGCAATTGAGACGTCTAAAGCAATAGCAAGAACTTTTAGAGACTTTTAATTATGTACAGAAGCTGGAGATATTGCAGTAAAATGACAATCCTATATTAAATTCTTAGAGTTGGTGGCAAATTAAAGCATGCGAAACTTAATTATTATCACTAATAATACCAACGACGATGACAACAGCAAGCAAGGTTACTCAAACTCTAAATTTCCCATGCTCAATGGTAGTTCCTTCATGTTGGCCTTGTCTCTAAAAACTTTCTCCCTCTCTCTCGTTGCAACAAACTCCACTCATTAGGGTTTCCAATCCTCACCTTTTTTGATGGATCTTCCTACCATTTCCACTGAGCTTCCTATTGTTCTTGATGGCTCTCTCCTTGATTTCTCTCTCTTCGTCCTAAGCTCGTTTATGGCTTCCGTTTTCCCAGTGAGCTTGTGCTTGTTGATTATCAAGGTGTTCTGGTTGTTTGGTTTAGGTGATTTTACCGTGAGCATAAAACTTGAAATGTGTGTGTGGGGCTTGTGAAGTTATGGAGGATGAGTACAACAACTTGAATGGCCCGGATCTCATGCTTGCAATCGATGAGCTGATAACAGAGGATGAGAAAATCCTTCAATTTGGCTATTGCAACTTGTGTCATAATAAGCGTTATGTAAATCCAGGGGCTCTGATAAAGGTATTTTGCCATGTATAGACACAAAAGGGTGGCCTTGAGCTGAGAGTCCTTGATAGGGTCACTTTCCTAGTCTATTTAGAGGAAATTGATGATCTAGAGCTGGTTTTGGGCCGAACACCTTGAATTTCAACAATTTCTTGCTGGTTGAGAAGAGAAAGGAACCTGGAGTCAATTCTTCTCAAATGAAGTTTAATTCTTCACCTTTTTGGTTACAGTTACATGATTTACCTTCCAATTGGAGGAAGGAATCTATAGTCACAAAGATTGCAACGAAAGTCAATTCTGTCTTGAAAATTGATCATGTATCTCTTACTAATGGATTATTCGTATCAATTAGGATTAAAATTTGATCTTAAACGAGTCCTCATTCCTGGTGTTTGAATTCCTCTACCTGATAAATCCTCTATTACACGTGTAATGTGGATTAATTTGAGGTATAAATGACATCCTAGGTTTTGTTATCACCGTGATATACTTAGCATGAGACTAAGATGTGTGATTATTATTGGTCTAAATGTTGGTTTTAGGAGAAGATATTCAAACTTTGGAGAGTGAATGCGCGTTGATTTGAATTTAAGCACTCACATGCATGTCAAATATGTTGTTGGTAATGTGTTTGGCTCGAGACAAGGTACCAACCCTAGCAATTATGGTGCAAGCTCTGTCCAAAAGATGTGGGGAGCAAATTTGGAGGCCTTTGTGGGGGACAAACACACAAGGGTGTCACGTGCTTTTGGTGAAGGTGTTCATGTGTCTGTATGATACAGGCAGGATGATTTGAATGTAGCTATGGTGGACTTGGTTTAGAAGGAAGAGAAAGAGGTTAATGGTGTGAACGACAAGTCGATTCCAATTTGTGGTGGTAGAAGGTTTCTGAGAGAATTGAAGGATATGTCCAATAGGCGAGTGGATGACAGTATTAAGGGGTTGGTAAAGAGCTCGAGTCAATGTGGTGAAAGAGATAAAATGAGGAAAGGAAAAATGATTATTGTATCTTTCAATTCATAATATTTAAGTAATTTTGTTACAAACTATTTATAACACTAACACTGATGCACATGTGTGCAACCCACATATAGCTAAAGTGAAGAGTTAGCTATAACAAAAAGAGAAGGAAAATGCATAACATTTTGTTCATTTAGTCTTCTATCCCCCACGAATTGAAGGTAGTGGAACAACCGTCAATTTGACTATAAGGCCAAAAAAAAAAAGCTTCGGGTAAGGCTTTGGTTAAAGCTTTAGATGTGTAAGCTACACATCTAGGAAACCAACATTCAATTGATCACATAAGAAATGCCAACCTAACTCTACATGCTTTATACATGAGTGCTGCAAAGGGCTAACAGATAAATGCTTGGCACTAACATTGTCACACAATAGAATTGGAGAGTGAAGACTAGGAACATATAGCACGTCAAGTATAGACTGAAGCCAAATGATTTCATACGAGGCAAGAGCCAATGCTATATATTCAACCTCTGCAATGGAACGTGCAACCACCTTTTACTTATTGGAAGTCCAAGACACTAAGCCATCCTCAAATAAGATGCAATAGGCACCTGTGTCGATTATTTGTGCAGCTTGCTCAATCAGTCAGAAAATCCAATCAAACCAAGTGTAAAAGCTTGGGCAAGAGTAAGCAATAGATGGAAGTTGCTTTGAGATAGCATAACACACACTTGAGAGTTGCCTAATGAGCATCAGTTGGTGCCTAAAGAAACTGGCACAATTCTAGCCAAGTGAAAACAAAATACTAAAATGCCCCCACAAGGCTTATGTACTCAGTGGCATCATCCAACAAATGACCATCTAACTTGGAAAGGGTAGTACCAATTCGCATAGGCGTCCTAGCTCGCTTAGAATCTATTAGTCCACTCCTTGAGAGTAACTCAACAATGTACTTACGTTGATTGAGGTGAATAGAGTCAATATCCCTTAAAATTTGAATGTCAAGAAAATAACTCAGATCACCCAAATCCTTCAAAGTGAAGCAAGCATTCAAAGAAAGTGATGTTGAATAGGTAAGGACATTTGTTAGGGAAGGACAACAACATGGCCATGATGTTGAATAGGTAAGAAGATACCATAACCTATAGCATCAGCTCCAGTGTAAGGCTTACCATATTAAAGATTGCTTGCATTACTGGTCAAGTGGTGTGTTGCTCCTGAATTGAGAAACCATTGAGGATTGTTGATAGGTGCTGAAGAGAAGACACTAGCATCAGCTATGAATGCAGAGAGCTGGCCAACCTTTCCTTGAAGGAGATCACGCAATTTGAAACGCTTGTTAGCTGCATATCTGACACTATATGCGAGGACCTGTTGGATTTTGATGTGGTTTTTTTGTTTTTCTTGGAATTGATGTTAGATCCAGCGTTATTTTGAACATTTTGTTGCAAAAGTCATGCATATTCCATTTAGAACATGCATGACATTTAGGAGTCGAAGAAGACATCTGATTTTGTCCTTGAAGAGAGCAATCATCATATTTGTAAGATTGGCCTGAAACAAGATGTTGTGCTTATAAAACTAAGATTAATGATCTAACATCTTCTCGTGTGTGATCAGCAAGTTCTAGAACTCATCAAATCCAACTGAACCAGAAAGCATAAACAATGATGAAATGAAAGTGAGATATTTAGGATCTAAACCTCTTATAGTGCATAAGATCATATCCTAATTTGGCACAACTTCACCACTTAATCAGCACTAAATAATCTTCAATTGACAGATTATTTTTGCACATAATTTGGTCCATTACTCTTACTAGAAAATAACCTACGCAGACTGCAACAATCACCTAACTATTCACTATGAAAATCAATATTCAATTACAAGACCATGACTTAACTAGCCTCCAAGATAATTTCCCCAAAATAATCTATTTAAAAACCGTTGTTTCTGTCACAATCTCCACAAGATAAGTGTACGGATCCGGACCAACGTTCCGATAAACTCGAGTCATACGAGCAATCGAACTCGTTCAATCAGCACCTAAAAAGTTAACACAATAACACAAGTGCAAAGTGTGTCCTAGGGTAGATTCAATAATAAAAAACATTAGTTAGAAAATTCAAGAATAAATCACTTAATTTAAACCATCTAGCAACCCTAAAACAAAAATTGAAGCACAAATTCAATAAGGATAACTTCTTTAAAGTTAAATAATCAAATCAAATAATTATGATCACACCCATAATTATTTAATTCAAACATTCAAGAATCTAATCAAGAAAAAGTTATATGAAAATATAATCACAAGATCATAAAATAAATAGACTTATCAATCAATCAAATATAACCACACAATGTTTGATAGATTAGTTAAAGAAAGAAAACTAAATAAAATATGATTCAATTTTTACAAAACAATTCGAGAGAGCACAAAAACAATTAGAAAAATATAATGAATGTGATTAATTAAATTTGGAACATTAGGTTCTTTATATAGAAAAGATGAAACCCTAATACAAAGTTAAAGTACAATTACCAATATGTCCATAAAATAATTCATAGACCAATAATAAATAAAAACAATATGGTAAAAGAACAAAGTTACTAGTTTAAACAATCAGATTTTAAGTTGAAGCCTTAACCGTTTGATTGATTCAGTTCAAGCTCGGTTGATCAAACTAATACGATCGATCGATCGAAACCCTTTTCAATTGATTCAACAACGATTAAAATAAACCCGAGACTAGGTAGATCGTATTCGATCGTACCCCAATCAATCCAATCCTCGATCTATCGAACCCAACTCGATCAATCTATCCTAATTTGAAAATTAACCCAAGAGAACATAGATCATACAAGATCGATCATCGAATGATCTAACCCATTTGATCGATCAACCCAATACTAGATCGATCGATCAATGTATATACCAAATGTTCTTAAGTGTATAACATGTATTCTATCATCCACAAGGACGAGTATATACCTTAAACATGTTGATTTACAGCTCGAAATTTTCTTCTGCTTTAAATAACAGACATGAAAACGCGCCTAGAACTAATTTACATTTGAACATTTTGTTCATAAATATCGCCAACACTCATATACCTTACAAATTTAATAACAAAAAATTCTTTATTTTCAAAATATTATGTTTTCTTAATATGCATGAAGATTTTGTTATAGGAAATAACTTTATGACACATTATTACCCAATGAAAAATAAATCATAATTCTATATATATTTTACTTTAGATAAAGAATTTATAAAAATTTCACTTTTACAACAACATAAATATAAATGCAATAAAGAATTTGCAGCAATCAAATGTGGTGATCACTCACCACATGCCAACCAATTAGAAGAAATTTATTGGTTATATAAAATTTTAGAATAAAATTATGGTTAAGATCCACTTAAATTATGATCTAAAAGCCCTAGATATTGTAATTTAAGATTACGTGATCTCGTGTAATTATTTGAGTTAAACCAATGATATACACTAAATAATATATAGATGGATTTGATATTCAAATGAATGAATTATTCAATAAAGAAGTAATTAACGAAATTAGGAGTCCACATTCTAGTCCAACTTTCATGATAAGAACCTATTGATGTCGATTTTTGTCAACATCGATGATTAGATGCACCTCTCCTTCTTATGGACCGGAAAACAGATAACACACCACTAGGATCTTGGATCACCTCGGGATGTGACGGTCTTTAACCTTCCGATACATAAGTCTGGGTAGATTTATCAAGAAAGAGACTAGTGTCTCTCCTTATAATCTAGAGAAGTGAAGCAAGTTTAGGGAGAGATTATAGATTCTTGTATTTTTCTCTGATAAAGTTAAGTTTTGAGATCTGAGATCAGATGTGTTAAGTATACAGGGTAAATATATATAGGAAAAGATACTACCTATTGATGACCCTTACCAGTTGTGATAGATTTATCTTAATATCGGAGTTATCTCTTCATAATTATTTGTTTATTGAATAATTAGGAGGTTATTTGCTGGTCATTTATCCTGTTAGACATTTATCTAGTAATGATACTCATTTGTTGACTAAGAATCTACTAGGTTGACCTGTGATTCATCTACTGACTGGGACCTCACATTTATCATAATTTCTCTTTTTATTTCATTATGGTTTTCGTTAGGTGTAAAATAACCCACTTTTTTATTTAATATTTACTTGTTTTATTTAACATATAGTATTTTTATGGCTAAAAAAATTTAAATATAAACATTTTAGTAAAAAGGGATGAAAATATAATTTTTGGAATTTTTCTAGATTTTTTATGAATTTTCAAACACAAGAGTTGACTGGGCAAGCCACGTAGACGCCACGCAAGCGCGGATAGTGAATCACGTCGCGCCGCGTGTGAGGAGGACGAAACACGCACCACATGTCAACACGGCGTTCAATCCGAGTTTAGAAATCGATTGACGCGCCATGACATATGTCACCATGTCATTGCTCTGTGCGTCGCCATCCGTGCCCACGAATCACGTCTTGCCACGTGTTGCTGACTCGGCAAGCGTTGACTCTAACCGGTCTCCCCTGCCACACGTCGATCCCTGATTTGCCCAATAATTTTTTGATGCCACGTGTCGCGCAGTGATTGGCTGAAACTATCAGTTTTGCTTGTTTTGATCGTAGCCCTTGATTTGAAGCTAATCTGACGATCTAGATCGCACCTGAGCTTTATTTAAGCCCCTACTCACTCTATAAACCCTAATTTACCTCCATTAGCATAATTTTGGTCAATTTTTAGAGCTAAAAAGAGAGAAAAATACAAAAAAATTGAAAAAACAACACAATTTTGGTAGAGATTTAAGAGGAAATTAATTCTACAATTAAAGAGATTGATTGTATTTCTTTTTCAACTCTTTTCTTTATTAATTTTATGTCTTTCTTTATGAATTTTATGAACACAATTATGTGTAATTAATTTATTAATCTAGGGATCTTATGAACCCAATTTTCATCATGTGATGATCTAATATTTTTTCCCAATTATAATATTAATTTAATTATATTATTTAATCTGATTTTTATGCTATTAATTGTTTGGCCAACAATTTATCTATAGAGGTAATTAAATAGATTTGAGAAAATTATTTAATTGTTTGTCTTGATTAAATAACATGCATGGTTTCTAGGCAGAGATGTATGATTCTTATGTATGTGATCCATAATTGATGAACTTAATGAGTAATATGCAATTTAATTGGCATGAGAGTGTGATTAAATTAATTACTATATGGTGTGTAGTTTACTTGAGAAAGAAATACATGTTAGGTTAGATTTAATTGATCATGTAATTAATTGATATTATATTGGGGAGATTTTAGTAATTCGCATGTTTAGAAAATTGGGGGATTAAATATTCCTAGATATTTTTTCATATATCTTTTTAGTCACAAAATCTGATTTAATTATTTCTTGTCATTTACTTTTAGTTATTTTAATTTTGCTTTCTTAAGATATAAAAACATCAAAAAAATTGATTTTTATTATTTTTAGTTTTAAAAATTAATTTTTAAAAAAATAATCTCCGTGGGAACGATCTTTACTTATCATTATATTACTTGTTACGATACGTATACTTGCGTATTCATTGCACACACAATTTGTGTGGCGATCAATTCCTCCCTAGAAACAAAGTCGTGAGATCCCGTTAAACTATCGAGTCATGGCCAAGGGCCCACAGAACCCATAATTATGGATCAGATGGTATAAGAGTCATGATCTAACTAGGCCATGTGAGCTTACGTCCTTACGAGGATGTAAGATTCCTTAAAGATGGTAGTATGATGCAGTATGTTTGTACATGTCTTGCATTACTTAAGAAGTTAAGTGGTAATATACTTATAAAGGGTGTCATCTCTTAAGGTATGCTACGTTTTAAGATTCCTCCTTAGAAACAAAGCCATAAGGTCTCATTGAATTGTCAAGTCATGACCGAAGGCCCATAGAACTCATAGTTATAGACTAAAATAGACAATCTCGTACCACGTGGAGTGGGTTCCACCCACTACTTGTAAACGGTTTCTCCATTTTGCATCAATATGATTATAAATTTGGATTTTAGTAAATTAAATTAATAGAATAGTCAAAATCATTGACAACATTTAGTACCAAAAGGACATTTTTGGTAAAATATAATGTTTTTTAGATTAAATATGGCTCCACAAGTCCATCAAAGATGAATGGTTAGTATCTTTAAGGAACTTAAAGAATTTTGTGTAGTATATATTGATGATATTCTTGTTTTCTTTAAATACATAGAACACAAAATTATTATGTGAAAAATTCTAAAAGCATGGAATAATTTTATCTCCAAAGAAAATAAAGATAGAAAAAATATATATTGAATTCTAATGAATAATTTTAAATCAATAAGGATTAAAACTTCAAAAACATATTATATTAAAAGTAAAAGAATTTTTGGAAGAAACCCATGACAAAAAACAATTAGATGGGTTATTAAGAGTTCTTAATTATGGAAGAAATTTTATCAAATGTTTTTCTCAAAAAGAAATTCCTCTTTAAATAAATTAAAGAATAAAAAATTCATATGGATGAAAAGGACAAGCAAGTCCGAAAAGAAATAAAAATCTTCAAAAAGTTTATTTTTCTACACTTGATGATAAATTAATCTTAAAAACAAATGCTTTGTATTTTTGTTGGGGTGTATACTAAAAGCCATTCCAATAGAGAAATGGGAGGAAAAATATCCACACAAGTTGGTAAATGTAATCACACTAAGAAAAACTTTTATAACCAAAAAACTTCAAAAAAAATTAATTTGTGGATATAATTCTGGTAAATTTAAACCAAATAAGATCAATTATATTATATTTGAAAAAGAATTATTAACAATAAAGCTTACTATTAAATGTTTTCATATTTATTTAGCACCAGAAAATTTTATTATTAAAACTGATAATCAAACAGTTAAAGATTTCTTATGTAATGAGAAAAATAACCTTGAAGAAAAAAGACTAAAATGGTATAATCAAATTGTCATATATACTTTTGAAGTAGAATACTTAAAGGGAACTAACAATTTTATTGCAGATTATTTAAGTATAAATATTTGTGAAGACCATTAACTCAATGGGAATTTAATCTTGCAGATGAAAAAACCTATTGGATTACTATTGTTAAGAAGGCAAAAATGGTAGAGCAAACAAATGCTCCAAATAAAAAACTCTTATGTCGTTTTAAGAAGTCACCATCCAAGAATCTATGCCTCTTCGAATGCATGTCCTTATCAAGTTAGCAAAGTAAAAGATGTTTGCTATTAAGCATACGAAACTCTCGAGAAAGCTAAACAAGCTTTTGAGACATTTCAAGTAGAGTCAAATTTTACTCATCTTATGTCTAAACAAGGCATCAAAATTTTCTATAATTGCAGTGTTTTACATAAAATTTATGAAGAACTTAATGGGGTATGAAAAACCCGTATTCTAGGAGAATCGTACCAAAAACAATTCAAACAACATATGACTCAACTAACATAAAGGATAGCTGAAAAAATAGAAACCTTGTCAAACAGATGAATTGAGATGAAAATTTTAATTTTGAGAAAATAACAAGTTTTCTCTAATTATATGATTTACTCAAATTAATTCTTGTATCCAATTTTGAGAAAATTAAGATAATTTGTTTATTTGAAAAAGCTTGAACATTATTAGAATCTAGATATAATGAAATATTACAAAATATCAAAAATAAAATCAAAGATCACAAACCTAAAATTAAGGAAATGTTTCAAAGAAGTCGTTCATCAATTAATCTTACTAATGGATTTCTTAAATTAAATGTATTTCTTAATCAAGATATATGGTATATTGAAGATATTGAATGGGAAATTACTAATCTAAGTAATTTTTCAAAACCTTAGTATGATATAACTGATACAATTTTCAATGATGATCAAATTCATGGTTTATCATTATGCAAACAATTATAAATGATACAAACATTTAGTATTTTGGATCACTAGTACAATTGAATGGCGTGAAAGAGAAAAATTCTTTCAACCTTATCAAATATGGTGGTTAAAGAAAAAGAATTTAAAGCATAAGCCCTCAATAATTCTGAAAACTTAATTCAAACAATGAGTACAAGAGAATATTGGATGCAAAATTCCATCCATATATCTCAAACTGCCAGAGATATTCTATCTAAACTAGAAGATAAGAAACCGCTCAAGGTATCTGATGGAAAAAGATTGTTTGTTACAGAGCTCCCCATCATTTATAATAGATCTGAAAAACAGATAAAATAGTCATTGCCAGATAATGGAGAATCTTTCCATAAAAAGTAATTTAGATGTGTCATATAAGTTGTTACTCTTTGCAAAAGATATGGAATCTTTCTATCAATATGATCAAAGTCCACTAAGTATTGCTGACGAAGAACTCCACAATATAGTAAATGTTATGGAAATGTAGTAGACCACGACAAAAAAAATGACAAATAACCTTAGTACGACTACACTTTTATCCAACATATGTAAGGGATCTGGTAGAACTAGAAAATTCAGATGGATTTAAAACCCATTAAAATCTAATTTTGTAACTCTATAAATTGGAGTCCCTAGCAATGCAATAAAGAGATAAGCAATAGAATACAATCCTTTAAGATAATCTTCAAAAAATATAACTTCACTTCGTGAATACTACTCTATTGTAATATAAGTTTGCTTTCATAATAAAATAAGGCTAGTTTATTATTCTTACCATATTAGAATTTTATCTCCTAATTCACGTAATATTCATGTAGATATATATGCTTATTGTTCTCATATTTTGTTATAAATTAAAATTAATATCCACTTGGGCAATCATGTATTTATATCAAAGCAATAGTATGAACCATGACTAGTTCTTGTGTAGTCATTAGAGCATTCTTGTAGGAGCTCTGTAGCTCTGATACCATAGTATGAAAGAGAGAAAGTGAGGAAAAGAAAAATGTTTATTATATCTTTCAATTCATAATACTAAAGTAAGTTTGTAAGTGAGGAAAGGAAAAATGACTATTGTATCTTTCAATTCATAATACTGAAGTAAGTTTGTTAGAAGCTATTTATAGAACTAGCAATGGCAATGATACACATGTGTGCATCCTACGTACAACTAAAGTGCAGAGTTAGTTATAATAGAAAGAGAAGGAAAATGCATCATAATTCGTTCACTTAGTCTACTAGTTTGTTTCTGTTTCTCAATTATGTGTTTGGTGATCTTAGATATTTTGTTCTGTTTGCTTTTGGTGGACCTGTTTCCTTTGTGTTTTCTAGTTGTGGTTGAATGTTTTTGTGGTGTTCAGTGTGGTTGTTGTTTAGAAAGTGGTGTCTGGTGCATAAGTTTACATTGGTTAGCTCTTTTTGCAATATTAAGAAAGTGCTTGCTAGACAGTTAGTGCTTTCAGGTGCAATTAGGATTGTTGGTTTGTTTAGCCTCCTTCCAGCAACTATGTTGCTTAGGATAGGATGAGTTGTATGACCGTGTGTGTCCTCAGGGTGTTAGGCTGAGGTTGTGTACTCGTTTATGATGATTGAACAATAATCTCTCTTACTGGGGGTGGGGGGAGACAGCAAGCAAAGCACAATACATACCGAATAATTCTTAAAGCGTGTTTTCGATGTTTCAAGTAAAGATCGTTTTCCTCCTCCTCCCCCGACTCAGGCTCCAATGGTAGAGACTTGAATCTGCTCAATATGAGTTTCACACAACCGGTGGATAAATCATCTGATGCAACTACCATCGCCGATTCGTCATTATCAAATCCGTCGCCGTCGTAGTGCTGCTCATTGACATCTGCAGCAGCAATACAACTCGTATCCATCTTGTCGCTGCCTTGACAATTGATTTGAATATTGGAGCTGGTGGTAACCATATCTTTCAAGACGGCAGAAGCCTTATCAAAATCATCATTAGTGGATGTCATGACGTCCTTAATCAAGCTCTCATCGGCCCAACAGTAGACCCCTTTAAGAATATCATGTTTGGAATAAGGGTAGAGTATAGAGGAAAAAGACCTTGTGATCGTGCTCGGACTCGGGCTCGGGCTCGGGCTCGGGCTTTGTATGATAGACGGGAATGGATCCAGGGTGTCGGTATCAGTTGGAGGACATTGTTGAAGTCGCTGACGCTGCTTCAGATCAAAGGCCGCCCAACCAGGGCCACCAGATTTAGCCCTTGATGGCCGCATAACGATTTGATCTTTCTATACAAAAACAAACTACAGAAGAGTCAGAGAAAATCAAAAACCAATTTTCAGGATCAGGAAGAGCTATGAGGTCAGCTCGCACTTCAAAAGGAAAGAACTGCTTATAATTGTTCCGCTGCTTCTACTAATACAACTACTCCACCACAACTATTATCCTCCCGCCCGGAGATTTTGCTGAGATGATTGCAATGAAATATAAAGGCGAGACTCACGAGAGAGCAGGCTTAATCCTTCTTTTTTTCTTTTTAATCCTCCGTTGAAAACCTGAAAGAAACAAATACGGTAATTGCAATAATGTACCCAAAAGGTTTCATTTGATGCAAATATTTTATTTTTTTAATTTTGTTTTTATTGATAATTGATGTTTTAAAAAATAAACTATTAAATTTAATATTTATTTTTTAAAAACAGTATTAAAATCTTTTTTATTAAATAAAAAAATAATACACGAAAGTGAATGGAAAGAAGAAGGTGAAAAATCATACTATAATATAAGTCAATCCCAAAAATACACAAAATAGCATAATACCATCGTCTGTGGGATCTAACCCACAAAATTACAGTGAAAATTAAGATTTAAGAATCAAACAAGTTACCTCACAGACGTAAATAATAATTGAGTCGAGTCAATGTGTAGACTCGAAGTAAACTGAGATTAGTAATTATTTAAAAATTCATATTAATATCCAATGTTTCTTTGATAAATATTTTTTTAAAATAGATTTAAGAAACAAAAAAAAATAGGTGATACACTTAAAAATAGGAAGAAAAAAATATTCTAAATAGTTATGATTTGGTATTTTAAGTTCGGATACATGTAGTTATATATATTTTCGGTTTGATTTTTAAAATAATTAGTTTTTAAAATAAAGATAGTTTCAAATATTATCCGATCATGAAATAATAATTATAAAACAATTACAATTTATATTGATATTTGTTCACGTCTATATTTAATATATATCGTATTTATTTAATTAATTAATATATTTATTAAATCAATAAAAAATTTCATTTTTAGATATTTGAATCTTGAATCTATTACTCTTATATTATTATTCAATACCATTAATCTACCTTCATCTTTTATTTATTAATTTTATATTAAATTTTTTTAATGAGTTTGAACAAATTGGTTTAATTTCAGATATTATTTATTATCCGTATTGTCTCGCTACCTGTAAATAAAAACTGCCTCCGACCTATAACGATTTTTAGACAGTTTTAAATACTTATTTATCATTTTGATTTCGATGAGAGTAATGTCAAAAAAATGTCCCCATTCGTCCTATACCCATTCCTACAAATAGTTTATATTCAACAATATACTTATTTTTTAAAAAATAACTTACTTGTAAAATTTAATTATATAATTTTAGACTAAAATCAGTTAAAATTGTAGATATAAATTATTTTAACTCCACCCACATATCCCTCTCTAGGAATGAGAATAAGGACATACGGGAATAATTATACTAATAATCATAATTATCTTATATTAATTTTGGATATATTCGGTTAATAACCATAAGTTATAAACAAGTAGCATTTTTTTCCCACAACTTAACTACGTTTCTTATTTGTTAACATTTATTTATAAATATATTTATTTTTAAAAAGATAAATGTTAAAATATTTCTTACTCTACAATGTTATTTAAAATATTAGATATTAATTTTTATTTTTTAACTATTTAATACATGTTTATAAGTAAAATAAAATATATAAAAATAAAAATAAAAATAAATAAAATTCAAGCTAATTATTTTAAATATCGTATGTTTTATTATCAAAAGTGTATTTTTATATAATTATATATATATATATAATATTAATGCATGTTCGATTTCGATTAATCACAGTTTTAATATTGTAATAACTTTCATTATCTCACGTCTTATCGATTATGTGTTATTGTAAGAGAAAAGCGGTCAAATTTTTACACATAATTATAATTTTAATTATCTACAATTAAAATTTGTATTCTTATTTTAACTCCTTTCGTGCTCTCCAAACATTTTATTTTAACTATAAAGTATATTCTTTTAAGTTTTATTTTCCATCTTAATAATATAAAATACTTTTTTTATAAAAACTAATTTTAAGGGAAATAAAATCAACGTATTACAATAATATAATACGTGATTTTTTTTAAGTATTTTAAGGAAGTGTTCTATAGGAAGAGTTTGATATGAAATAAATTATGTTGAAATTAATAGAAGAAAGTGACAATAAATTGAAAAGATAACAATTGTTAATGGATAAGTTTTCTTTTTTCTAATTATTTTACTTTGAATTATATAAATAATGATAAATTTAATAATTTAAGTAAAAATTTGGACAAAATTATCCAAGATTAACAAATGTTACATTAGCAAATAAAAACTAATTGAAATAATTTTAACTATAAAATCTTTAATTAATAATTTTGACCTACCTACAAAACTAATAAAGATAAGTTTTTCTTTTGATACAAGTAAAGAATTTTTCATTTATAACATCTTAGGCGTGTAAAATATGAATAATATTAGATAATAGTAAAAAAATTAGTTTTATATAAGTTTTTAATTATTATTGGTTTAAATATTCTGAAATAACATTACTTGTAAATATATTAAAAAACATAAATAAAATTATCTAAAATTTAAAACACTATATTGAAAAATATTTATATAATTAATCAAATACGTGATCAATTGAACCGTTTCTTATTATAAAAATGACTATAATTATTATATAATTAAAATGATAATAATTTAAAAAATCAAATAACAAATGCAAAATAACTTACTATAATTTTATTTGCACTTTATTACTAATTTGATGTTTGCACCTTATTATCAATTTGATGTTATTCAAAACTTGAAAAATATAATATATTATGTATTTGAATGAGATTAAGATAAAGTCTAAATGTTTAGTCGAAGTTGAAATAGTTTATACTGTTTAGTTATATGCAATTTAAAATAATGATATATATATTTCAATATATATTAAAATTGTCACCAGATTTTACCATTAAGTCATTGATGTATGATTGCATCATGTAATGTTGGAATTCTAAGATGAAGTGGATTCATTTATATAAAGTTTATGAATGTTAGTTGTTTTATGGATAAAATATTAATTTATAAATATGTTTTTAAAGTAACTATTAAGTATATTAAGTAAATTTGAAAAAACATGCGTTCACAAGTAAGTTAAAGTGTTTTATTTATGTAAGAATATATAAGATCGGATTTTTACTTAAACATTAGATTTTCATAGTAGATAAGTTAATTGGTTAAGTGAATTAATGATTCTCCACGTTTTATTTAAATTTTTGCATTTTAATATGTACATGCAATTGTATGTATGTAAGTTATAAATTCAAAATAAAAAAATCTAATAAAATTAAAAATTACATATTAACTCTTCTAAGTATATTTGATCCATTTTATAACTTTCAATTTAGATTAAGTGTTTTGAGATAATGTAGTAACAACTAATAAATATATATCGTTTTTACATTTATTAGTTATAAGAAACTATTTATTTGTTATTGAATTATTTTATGCAAGTGGTTATTGTACAACTCATGGATGTTATCACATGGTGATGAATCTATATGATTTTATCATGTTATCTCCTAAAACTATAATGTTATATTAAAATAACAATAATTATAAGGAAATTAATTATAGTATATATTATTATTATAATACATACTAAATTTAATGTTTGATGTATATAAATTACATAATTTGATAAATTACAATCTTATAAGTAAGTGATAATATAAATGATTACTTAAATGAGAAGAAAATATTCATTATCAGAGAAGTATTACTTATGTATTACTTTATCATAATAAAATATTTTTAATTTTTATCAATTTATAACTTAATAACTTAAATGAAGCGACTAGTCATACAATCGTGTATAAGAATAAAATACATAAATAAAATAATAACATACAATATTTTTAGGTGGAAACAACTTAGACCACAATCATTACCTAAGAGGAAAATCATCGGTCCACCAAACCACCTAACTTTTCACTATGAAAACCAAATGTTCAAGTACAAACTTAGTCTTATGCTACCTTCTCTAGGATACTTCCACGACGTACTTTACTTATGAGCCACTACTATGTTTTCGCAGTTTCTAATTTTAGCATGAGCGATATCCAGACTAACATTTCAATAAGTTTCCAACTAATCACATCGTTCACAAATCAACTACAAAAAAGGGTTAATACGTAAACACAAGTGCCAATGTGTGTTCTAGAATAGATTTAATAATTATTAACCCTAACTAAATGATTCAAATCATATGCTACTTAAATGAGATCAATTAGTAAATTTTAGAGTAAAAAGATTAAGAACAAGTCCATCAAAAATAATTTCTTTGAAATTTAATAATCAAATCAAATAATTATAATCACACATAAAATTATTTAATCTAAACATGTAAAAATCTAATAAAAAAGAAGCTATATAAAGATAAAAATACCAAATAGATTTACTAATAAATATATATGTATAATATTAATTTGATATTAACCAATATATTAAATACCTTGTGTGTATCGTGTTCTAATTACTAATGATTCAAATCTCATATACTACAAATTATATATATATATATATATATATATATATATATATATATATTCTTATGCTTTCACCATTTGCAGTCGCTCCTTTTTTAGCAAGTTCGTAATGTACTCGGTAGATGCAATTTAAGAGTTTTAGCAGTTCTCCTTTTTTTTAGTTCGATCGATTACACTATCCCTAAAACTTAACCCTAATATGTCTACATATATATATAATAATAATAATGACTTAATGGTATTAGAGTTAAATATATTTTTGTCTTAATTTTTAAAAGCCTATAAAAACCTTAACATTATAAAAAGTAATTTTTTAAAACACATTTTAAAAGTATTAAAACACATCTAAAAATATTTAATAAGTAATTTCATAAATTGATTCAAGTTTAAATAAATATTTTAGCATAATTTTTTTTAGATTTATGAACATTGTACTATTAAATGCATGAATGCAATCATATGTGTGGTAGTTATAAAAGATATACTTGAAGTATGATTTTCTATAACTTGAGTATTTGTTCGACTTTTCTTGATAGACTTGATAATAGGTCTAAAAATAAATTTACAAGTAAATATTTTATTCACGAAAATAATCAATACTTATAATCTTTACAAATAAAAATTATTACTATATATTTGCATGATATATATATATATAAGAAAAAGATATATAATATTATTAAGTAGAATATTGACTTTGTCATTACATAATAAATAGTTGTCAAATATTATTATTATAATACATATTATATTTAATGTTTGATGTATATAAATTACATGATTTGATAAATTACAATCTTATATGTAAGTGATGAAGCAAGTGATTACTTAAATGAGAAGAAATTAATTATTATAGAAGTATTACTGATGTACAACTTCATGATAATAAAATATAAAATGTATTAAGGGTAATTTCATACATTCTATGTGGTAAGTAGCATAATTATTTTAAGGGATAGAGATTCAATAAATATTCTTTAATCAAGATGCTCCTAATAAAGAACTAGTATAACAAAAATCCTGGGGAGATAACCCCTATCCATGACAACAAAATGTTTAGGTTTGGCTAAGGAAATGATAGAAAGGTTATGGATGGAAATCTTGTCTATCCCAGACAGAATTTCAAAAGTTACACTCTTTTCAAGACAACAAAAGAGATTGTTCTAATGCAAGTTGAATGCAATCGTTCATATAGTGACCCAAGAAAATGAAAAATTATAGCTGGGATAAATCTTAGTATTGCAGGTTCCACAATACTTGGATGAATTTACTTATAATCCAAGGTCATAGTAGTCACATCCATAACAGTAATGGCAATAATAGCAATCACGGTTGGCACGACCAACCTCCCCACATAGAGAAAGAATCAACCACAAAGACAAAAAGTGTATAAGGTTAGAGTTATTATGAGAGGTTCCATCGGAGGTAGTTCTAACAATGCCCACAATCATTTATTTGTAAGGCCATACTTAGCCCAAAAATTTTAAAGGTTGTTGCTTCATGCAACTCAGGGAAAGATACTAAATTTACAAACTCAGACATAATATTTTATGAAAGAGAAGCCCACAAGTTGATCCACCCTCATATGAATGCTCTATTAGTGATCCTCCAAATAGCCAACATCATTTCGCATCAAATTCGGATAGATACTGACAACTCAATTGATGTCCTATTCTTTGAGGCGTGGAAGTAAATGAAACTTTCTGATCCTTTCAAGTCAATAATTACTCCATTGGTAGGATTCTTTGGTCTCATATTCATCCTAGAAGATAGTGTGACCCTCATGGTCATAATTAGGTAGCGCACTAACACAAGACCAATTATGGTGGATTTTCTTATTATGGACTACTCATCCTCTTATAATTGTATCCTAGACACACCCTTCTTACATGGGGCCAGTGTTGTAGCCTCAACGTACCGCTTTGCCTTGAAGTTTCTAACATATACGAGACACAAGAGTGGTATTGGGAGAATAAAAAGTATCTAACAAATGCTACACCATAGGAATCCGAATGGGCCATAAATAAAGTTGTTGCTATACGAGAATTAGAAAGTGTTTACCCTATAGATTTTTTTCTTAATGTTTTTTCAATTTCCATTATTGTAAAACCTAATAAAATAAACAACCTTAGATGGTTATATATCAATTTTTGCTCAAAGTATAATTTTAATTTATTATTATCAATAAAGGAAGCACTTATGATATACATATATATTTCCATTAATCAAAAGTTTACACTCGGAAGTCCATAATCAGATGAAGAGCGGGCTTGAATTTCCTGATATTAACCCTTAGTGCCCTGCACCCAACTAGGGTTTGCACTCCTACCACGAGTAGTGAATAAAAACCACCTAATAAGTAGGTATTATGCCTTAGGGCCCAAACCACCAAACAAACTATAGAAGTTGGGCATGATTAAGTAACCTTACGGATGCTCTATGCTCTCAAGTAGTTTTTTTGGGTATAAACTTAGAGAATAGCTTAACTTGGTCTAACGGTCACTTAATCGACCTTAGAACTTGAAAGGGGGTCGTGGCTCGTGGCTCGAAAGCATGCCACCTTGGTACTGAGCAGCTTTTAGTATCGCATTGGGAATTTACCCCTATTAATGGACAGTGAATAAGAAACAACCTTATGGATGGGTCTAAGCTACTTTTGGACATAAAAAGTCCAGAACTCTTAGTGCACCACATGTAAGGACTCACACTAGAGTTTAGACCACCAGAAAATTAATGGATGTTGAACGTGTTTAGTAACCCTAAAGGAAGCACCTTGATCACAAATAGTGTCATTCGGGTCCAAGCTAAAGCGAAAAATCATCCCAGCCTATGAGTCTCGTACCCTTATGTTTAGACTATTACATGGTGGAATTGAGCACAATAAAAGTTTAAGTATCCAGTTATGACACATACCCATGCCAAAGTAGTGAATAAGAGGTATCCCAATATATAAACTTTGCACTTTCAAGGCTTGACCAAAAATTGTTTTTAGAAGATCAACATGTTATTCATGTGGCCTAAGCCACAACTAACAGCAAGAATGACTTACTATTTTTTCTATTGCCTAAGAGTTGTCCATAGATCCTGAAACAGAGCCATGGCTTACAAGCCACATCACCTCAGGTCCAAGGATTTATATTTAAATTCATGCATCATACTTAGGCTTACAAGGCTTCAATGAATGAGATGATAAGTCTTTAACACAGCGATAAATAAAAAGTTCCTAAGTTGAGAATTATGTTATACTTGGATCACATGAACAAAGTTTAAGTACCCCAAGCAGATGACTGATAGATTGAGGGGTTTAACTAATCAACACTTGGATCAACAAGTCACCCCCAACTTTAAAAAAACTCAAACAAACACAACAAGACTCAAACATAAAAGTAAGGCCACAGGTACAAGTCAAATGGTACCCAAGCTTTAAAGTCATCGGTCTCCCAATGGAGCCAATGCGTGGTTCAAAGATTGAACCACCATCCGACCAATTAGGTCGAGACTAGGAGGTACGACTAGCAAAATAATTCAACCAACCAGTTAAGAAAGTGGGTGACTAGGATTGAGATCGGCCCGGAGTATTACTAGCCAAGATTGGAACCGACCAAGAATGTGGTCTACCAGAGGTGTTACCAACCAGGAAATTATCACCTAGCATATGGCTGGCTAGGGGGAGATTTCATATGCATTCATTCAATTAAATAGGATTAAGCCATGATCGATAAATTGTTCCCCGTCGAGGCATACCTTCAATTCAGGATCTGTATTTCATTTTACTTATACATCCTTTCACATTCACATGTCAACTCAAAAATCCATAATCTCCTAAATATATGGGCAACAATTGGGTCCAAAAATAATGATTGAAAGTACAAGTACAAAAAAAAATATAAGAAGAGACAAAGTATGGAAGGTAAACCCACTAAGTACATACACTTCAGTGAGGAAATACATGAAATCTAGACTATCCTAAGACTAAAAAAAGTAAAAGGCTAAACAATACTAATGTGTAGACTAGGGAGTATCGTGTGATGTACCACCATCCACAATTGCATCTTCTATCTTCTCAAAATCATCAAAATCGTCATAAATACTTGAGCTTTTAGAACTGTCAGAACTACCAGAATCATCATCATTCCACTCAGAGGTGACTACATTATACTTAGAAACATGTTTCTCTACTGATGGGAAAATAGTCTTATTAAGGGCAATATTCTGGTATACCTTCCTAAACCATCTTCTCATAGTTTGAAAACCATGAGCCGAGGCATCCAAAGTATCTTTGACATATTTTTCAAAATCATGGTACAATATCACTGCTTAGATCTTAGCTGGGCCCAACTCTATAGTAGCCATAAGCAACTACTACGTACAAAGTAGAGTTCCTCATATAGCTTCTCAATATGCTCATTTTCCTTGACCTAATCGGCTTGCTCCTTCATCAAGAGAGTTACTAGACATTTTACTTCTTCATTTACTACCACCAAGGCCTTTTTGACCGTAGCTTGTATCTTATTGGCTATAATAAGCTCCACCCTGAACTCCCCCAACTGAGTCTCCAACTCATAATGGGTAGCCTCAAATGGATAATCTAATAAGTAATAAATGATATATATTTATAGACAATGGAACTCTATAGTAGATAATTGTTGAAAATAGGTATGTGAAAACAGTATTGGAACAATATTATCGATAACTTGAAAGGAACTGTTTGGGTTGAGTCGCAAACTAGGTCGCTCTCTTTAAGACGTTTCGCGGCTCTACTCAAATTTGTGCAAGCAAACACAGCCTTGTCGTCCTCAAGATAAAACAACCCATAATCTTTGTTTTTATGTTTAGGAACATTATTTCACTAATGAAGACCGAAATGCTACACCTATAAAATTTTGTTGCTCGAAAAACTTAAAATTAATTTAGGTTCTTCTTCTTTTTCTTTTTGAGAGAATTTGTTCCTTAGTGAGATGAGTTTACAGATTGTTGTGTAGAAACTGAGAGTTGAGACCCTATATTTATAGGTTTCAGAAAACGTGTGGCCATTATGATAATAACGGTAATGTTTGGAGGCAAAATTAACAACCATTTTCCTGAGTAAAGAAGAGTAACATCCATTTTTTGAGTAAAGAAGAGTAACAACCATTTTTTGAGTAAAGAAGAGTAACAACCATTTAACGGATATTTCTGAGTAAATAAAAAATAACGGCTATATTCTGAGTAAAAGAAAATAATAGCCATATTCTAAGTAAAAGAAAATAACGGCTATTTTTTTGAGTAAAATGGTAATGGCCATTTTCTGAGTGAAAAAGTATTTTAATAAAAAAAAATTCCAAAAAAAAATAAAATGCCACCTCACCTCACACATACGCACTCGAACTCAGCTTGGCACAGCACGGCATGACCGGTCGGTCGGACGGATGACAACGGTGGCACGTGCCCGCGTGTGGTATCACATTTGCCTAGGTCCTCTCGCCTTCCACAAAAGTGGGTGCCCCTTGGGGCCCAAACTTAATAGCCAACTATTTTCTATTTATGCATATTCGAAGTGATGTAAAATAGCAATGTGGGACAAGATAAACAATTGGCTTCACTTGTTTTTTTATAAAATTCATTTTTTTCAACAATCCCTCACCTGAATTTTATATAAAAATAGTTTTCATCAAGCAACCGATCAATTAAAAGTATAAGATTATGAATAAGCAAAAGGTGTCTATCGACTTGAAATTTTGCATAGTGTTGATGCTTTAGAATATACTATAGTAACTCGTAGTTTTAAACTCTATCTCTAATAACATTACACACATAACCTTTCCAAGGTGTAGTTCAAAAAGCCCGTACTTTACGACCATGCAGGTGTATCCCAGTATAGTGAACGCTCTAGTAAATTTTTCCCAATTTTTTTTTATAAGAAGCGGCCACACTTCCATATTCACATAGATGAGTCTATCAAGAACACTCTTGTATCTATGTATTCCACTCCACATAAAGTATAAAACTCGTTAAGAGTTTAACAATTAACTCATTATTTTCTATCGCTTCAGGACTTCATGCTTCTAACAATATAGAATGAGGTTTCAAAATAGCATGATTCATCTCATATCACTTCATGACTTGTTATTACCCTTTGAATTTATTTCTTGGGATCTCCAGTCTATAAGTTGGGTTACCATCACGAGTGACTCTTCATTCTAAGGGCATTAGTCTCGTTCCTTTTTGAGGTTTTGAAAACCTTTTCTCTCAGTAATCCTTTTGTCAAAGGATCTGCCAAATTTTCATTAGAACGTGTATGATCCACTCTTACAACTCCTGTAGAGAGAAATTCTCTAATAGTATTATGCTTACGACATATTTGTCGTCTCTTGCTGTTGTAATAACGCTTCTGAATCTTTGCAATAGCTACGATACTGTTGTAGTGGATCAAGACAACTGGTATCGGTCTTTCCCATAGAGGGATCTCAGCTAACAAACTTCTTAACCAACCTACTTCTTTACTAGTAGTAGCTAGTGCTATCATTTCAGACTTCATTGTAGATTGAGCCAATATTGTCTTTTTTTTAGACTTCTAAGAAACAGCTCTACCAGTTATGTTAAATATATAGCCGCTAGTTGCTTTGGAGTCTTTTGATAAAATGTTCCAATCTACATCGTTGTATCCTTTTAGAACAACAGGAAACTTTTTATAATGTAATCCAATGTTCATAGTTCTCTTAAAGTATTTCATAACCCTTTCAATAACATTCCAATGCTCTACACTATGTCTATTGGTAAACCTACATAGTAGTTCCACAACATAAGCTATGTTTGGTCTAGTGCAATCAGTAGCATAACGTAAGCTACTAATGATGCTCGCATACTCAGTTTGTCTAACACCATTTCCGGTATTCTTGAACAACTTTACACTATGATCATAATGAGTACAAGTAGGTTTGCAGTTAAAGTAATTATATTTCTTTAAAATCTTTTCAATGTAATGAGATTGATATACAGAAATTCCCTTTTCCAACCTAGTAATCTTTATACATAGGATTACACTCGCTTCTCCGAGATCTTTCATATCAAAGTTAGCACTTAACAAATTTTTCACATTATTCACTACATGAATATTTGATCCAAAAATAAGCATGTCATCCACATATATGCATATAATAGTGCAAATGTCATTTTCTAATTTATAATAAATGCATTTATCATTTTCATTTATTTTGAAACCATGTGAGATAACTAGATTATCAAATTTTTCATATCATTGCTTAGGTGATTATTTTAGATCATAAAAGGGATTTATCTAGTTTACAAACTTTATTTTCTTAACCTGGGATAATAAAACCTTCAGGTTGGTTCATATAAATTTCTTCTTCTAAGTCATCATTTAAGAAAATAGTTTTAACATCCATTTGGTACACTACTAAATCATGGATAGCAGTAAGAGAGAAAAGTACACGTATGGAAGTTATTTGTGTGACTGGTGAAAAGGTATCAAAGAAATCTACATTTTCCTTTGCCTATACCATTTAACTATAAGACGAGCTTTTTACTTTTCAATAGTACCATCGGGTTTTAATTTTTTCTTTAGTATCCATTTACATCTAATGGTTTTGCAACCAGGAGGTAAGTCAACTAAATGTCAAGTCTTATTATACTCAAGAGAGTCCATTTCATCATTTATGGCTACTTTCCAAAAGTTGGCATCTAAAGAAGATAATGCTTTTTTAAGAGTTTCAGGATCTTCCTCTAAGGTATAAGCATACAAATTAGACCCAAAATCCTTAAGGATTTGAGCTCGTTTACTTCTCCTAATTTCAGTGTTTAATTTCTCATTTTGGTCACTAGTTCTAATTATAGGTAAACTACTAGAAGACGAGCCCCCATTATTTTTCAATTTAAAGGGAAAACTATGTTCATAGAAGTCAGCATCATTTGATTCTATAACTACATGATCATTTAAGTCATAGAATTTATAAGCTTTACTATTCATAGTGTATCCTATGATTACACATTCATATGTTCTACTAGCAAGTTTATTTCTTTTAGGATCAGAGATTCTAACATAAGCTAAACAACCTCAAGTTTTAAAATAAGTTAATTAGGTTTCTTATTTTTCAAAATTTCATATGGTGAAATTTTATTAGTAGATTTAGGCACTCTATTTAGCACATAGCAAAAAGTTAATAAAATTTCTCCCCACTAATAGGAAGTAACACCAGAGTTTAATAAAATTACAACAACTGATTCAGTAAAAGTTCTATTTTTTTCTTTCAACTTTGCCATTCATTTCAGGAGAATAAGGTGCAGTTTTTTCATGAATGATTCCATGAGTTTTATAAAAATCATTGAAAATTTTGGAATCATAATCAGTGCCTCTATCACTTCGAAACCTTTTTATTTTTCTATTAAGTTGATTTTCAATTTCAGTCATAAATATTTTAAACATATCAAACGCTTCACTTTTATTTTTCATTAGATATATATAAGTATAATCTGAACAGTCATTTATAAAAATTATAAAATAGCATTTTCCATTTCTTGTTAAATTTCCATCAAGTTCACATATGTTAGAGTGTATTAAATATAAAGGTTCAGATTCTCTAACTAATGATTTATACGAAGTTTTTGTTATTTTAACTTGACTACAAAAATCACATTTTTCAAAATATTTAAAGATAGTTTAGGAATTAGTTCTAAGGTACTCATGTTCTTGATTATAAGTTTATTAACATGACAAAGTCTAGCATGCCAAATATTAAAAGAACTCAACATATAAGCAGAAAAAGAAACTTTATTAATTTCAACATTTAATTTAAACATGCCATTAGTGGCGTACCCTTTCCCAACAAATATATTATTTTTAATTATAGTATATAAATTAGCTCTATAGTTTGAGTAAACCTAACTTTGTTAAGAAGATAGCCTGAAACTAAGTTCTTTCTCATCTCTAGAGTATGCACGACATCCTTCAAGATGATAGTCTTTCTAGAGATAAACTTTAATACTACCTCACCAATATCAACACTTTAGTGGAGTGAGAGTCACCCAGTAGTACTTTCATATCCTCAGACTCATAATAGGATTTGAACATGTCTCGATCATAGCAAACATGACGAGAAGCACCAGTGTCCACCCACCACCCCTCAGATCCACCAACAAAATTGACTTCAGATATCATAGCAATAAGTTGATCTTCGGTAAGGTTCGCCTACGGGGTAGGATGATTCCTGTTCTGACAGTTCCTAGCCAAGTGTCCAGGTCTACGGGGGAGGATAGTTTATGTTTCTATTTTGGTGGTTGCGATTTTGGTTATTATTACGATTCTGAGTTTTCATATTTCTACCTTTAGGTTTCAGAATTGCAGAGGAGGGTTTCTAATTGGTCTGTTGTTTGAGACAGCGAGTACTTAATCTCTTTGGTCTTATTTTTGGGCTTCTTCTTCTATTCTTAAACGGGTTATAAGACTTTCTAAAGAAAATTTCTTAGTTTTATGTCTAAGTGTATTCTTAAAATCTTTCCAAGCAGGGGGTAATTTATGTATAATAACAACTACTTGAAATTGTTTATCTAAAGTCATACCTTCAGAAGTTATTTCGTGTGCTATCTTCTGTAGTTTGCGTGATTGAGCTTCCACAGATTTTCCATCATCCATTTGATACTTCATGTATTTACTGATAACATACTTCTTAGTTCCAACTTCCTCAGTGTCGTACTTTTTTTGAAGTGTTTTCCAAATTTCCTTAGCAGACTTATCAGAGTTATAATAATCATACAAGTCATCAGTTAATCCATTAAGAATAAATTTTTTGCATAGAAAATCATTTTCCATCCAAGTGTCTAAATCCTTAGTTGCAACTTCAGTAGAAGGATTAAACAGTGTTGGTTTTTCAATAGTAAGAGCATAAACGACTTTTTTCATAGTTAAGAAAAATAATAACCTGAAATGAACTATTTGGGTTGAGTCGCAGACTAGGTCGCTCTCTTTAAGACATTTCGTGACTCTGTCCAAATTTGTGCAAGTAAACACAGCCTCGTCATCCCCAGGATAAAACAGCCCAGAATCTTTGTTTTTCTGTTTCGGAACTTCACTGCACTGGTGAAGACCGGAATGTTACACCTGTAAAATTTTGTTGCTCGAAAAACTCAAAAGTAATTTAGGATCTTCTTCTTTTTCTCTTTGAGAGATTTTTTTCTTAGTAAGATGAACTTGTAGATTGTTATGTAGAAACTAAGAGCTAAGGCCTTATATTTATCGGTTTCAAAAAATGTGTGACCATTATGATAATAACGGTCATGTCTAGGTGGAGAACTTAACAATCATTTTCCTGAGTAAAGAAGAATAACAGCCATTTTCTGAGTAAAAAAGAGTAATGACCATTTAACATATATTTATGAGTAAAGAAAAAATAACGGCTATATTTATCGATTTTAAATTATTATATATTTTCTAAGTTATGTAAAATAGCAATATAAGATAAGACAAACAATTGACTTCACTTATTTTTTATAAATTAAAATTTATTTATTTTCAACAATAACTATATTCAATAGATAATTATCCACGATAATATAATAATTTAAAATTAATTATCAAATTTATTTTTTTCCTTGTATAATCATATATGCATGACATAACTTTAGATATTAGAAACAATATTATAATATCATATTTCTCGTAACAAAAAATTATAGTTAGATATTATCTTTTCATAATATTACTAAAACAATATTTATATATCCTCTCCGTAAGTTACGACTTAAGGATCGTAAGATCAAACTTTGCACAAATTTATTGTTTGTTCATCTTATGAATTCTACAAAATGTAAGTTTTATTTAATATTGATATTAACAAAATATTTGTAATTTTATTTTAAAAAATCTAAATTCTCATATTTTTTTCAAATAATTGTCTAAAATAGTAAATAATTACTTTAAAAATAGTGATGCCTAGTGTTAATCATTTAAAAGAAAAGTCTTAATACTTGGTGAATAAGTGGACTGGTTTACAAAATAAGTTGACATTTTTGACATGATGTGCTTGTATATTAAACATTCTCTCGGATCTTGGAATATCACGTGATTGTTATTTATTAATTTATTATATTATTTATGCATTTTAATTTTATAATTTAAATAAATTTAAATAATTTAATAATTTAAAAATATAATCATTTAATTTTTTTTAAATATTAAGATATTTTATTAATAAAATAAAAATTATATATTTTATTAATAAAAAATACCATATTATTTTCTTTCTTTCTCTCTACTTTTCTATCTATTGTTTTTTTCTCTTTATTCTTATCTTTTTTCCATCTTGCTAACTTTCTCTCCTATTAATTATTTCTCTCCTAGATTTTATTTTTATATTTTATTAATAAAATAATAAGGAGAGAAAAAAATAGAAAAAAAAGAGTACTAATGAAAGAAAGAATTTTTTAAATTTTATTAATAAAATAATATCAAAAGAAAAAAAAGAAAAAAAAAGAAAGAGAGAAAAAGAAGTAAGAAGAGTTTTTTTAAATATTTTTATTAATAAAATATATAATTTTAATTTTACCAATTTAATTATTAAAATTTTAAATTATAATATTAATAAAATTTATTTAAAAAATTATAAAATTAAAATATGTAAATTAAATAATTATAGAATATATTATTTAAAAAAGTTAAATTAATTTTAAATAAATTTAATTTTATAGTATATATTAATTTATATATAAAATTTTATTTTTAATCATAAAAATTATATGTTTATTTTTTATAATATAAATAAATACTTGTGTTTTTAATTTCATCGTGGTTAAATAAAGCATCTACAAAGACTCGATAACATATGCTGTATATATAAATCCATTTTTACTTAAATATTTACTTGGTGCGTGTCTATATAATAAATTAGATTTATTTTTAATATTATTTGTTGGGTATGATATTAGAACTCAAATAATCAAATCAATTTAGAGGTTTTAATTTTTATTGACATGTCTTCATGAATAATTTCTCTTGTTCCTTCATATTCATTTCTCTGGATTATAGTCGACTTCATGAATTGAGATATGGCGATCTCAAATAGACTAGGGAGGAGACCGTTGCCTATTCGGAGGCATGGGCTGTATTTGTATGATTCTTGGCGCAATCGCTTTCCCGTAAGACTATTTTCTTCTCAGAGACTCCTCCGTACAATCATCATAAGCCTAGCCTTCATCGCTGTCTTCCCACCCATCTACTTCCACATCAGTCTCAGGCGCTTTAACCAGGTAACTTCTTCTGGTTCATTTTCTTTTAATTTCTTTGAAAGTGGTAAAGTTCCCTATTTTGTTACTGGTACTTGATCTGATTTGAAAGTCTGTCACTGGAACACCCTCTCATTTTTATCTTGCAATGTAAACGGGTTCCTAATTATTACCGTCTCTCCTAAGTTTATTACAAAAAAGCTTGATAGAGGGCATTTTAAAACCGTCTTATACTGCTAAAGAGGGCACTTAAAGAAGCCCCTTATATGGCTGCAACTAAAGAATGTAGATTGTAAAAGCCTTGAAAGAAGGCAATAGGAGGCGTTAAAAAGGGCCTCTTTATAAGAAAAATATAGCAATTAAAGCGTCATTTTTATATGAAAAAATAGCAATTAAAGTGCCCTTTTTATGGGAAAAGGGGGCCATTCAAGGACCTTTCGTTTCACCATAGAGGGTAGTTCAAACGCTTTATTTTCTTGATTTTTTTTAATTAGTTGTTTTTTGAGATAGCAATTCAAATGCCTTCTTCATGAATTTTATATTTTAAAAAATAAGAATTTCTTGCAAATCTTTACTTCCTCAATATACGCTTATGTGAAAATAATATTAAGAAAAGAACCTTCAAATAGTAAATATAAAGTTTCTAGAATAGTACAAAAGCATAGAAGCCAAGATTTTACTACCTAAAAAAAGTATTAGATTTTTTATATAAAACAGTCTGTCATAACTAACTAAATCACACAATCATTGATTCTTCATTCTTCTGGCTCGAGGAGCATACATGTCCTTATCCTCATAACACAAGAATGTCATATTTTCACAAGAACAATGGAAGCATAGTGACCTATTCTGTAAAAAACATATAACATGCAATAGACCAAGTCAATATATGTGTCTATATATATATATATATATATATATATATGACATTCAATAGAGAAATAAAAGGATAATATTTTAAACACTGATTTGTAAAAAGAAAAATGGTTTGAAACTAATTCTAATGCTCCTGAAATAAAACAAAGTTGAACCAAAGAAAAATATTTTTTCTTCATTCAGTGTCTATAAACATTACATTTTATATTGATAATAAAAATGTAATAGTAATTGTCAATGCATACAAAGTTTGAATAAAGTTGAGGCTGCCACCTACAATAGTGCAAGATGATCAATACATTAGATATGAATAAATATTAAAAGAGTTGTGTATTAAGTTGACAAAAAGTAAAGAACGTGTAATAACTATCCAGCTTGATTAAAAAGAATCAGTTAGGGACGGGAATGAAGAGATGATTAGTAGAAAACTGTGTCTTTTCTCAACATGACGTATAATAGCTATTCTCAACATTGATGTTCAAATCCATACACACACAATTAGAAATGTTGGGATTTTCATTATTTAACTATTAAAAAGTTTGTTGTATCATTGAATGCTACAGATAGATATATAAATGTGCAAACAAAAAAAATTATGCTAATATTTAGTGAGTGGATACTAAATCACTCATAGTTCATGCATTTTGGGAACATGTGTCAAGTACTATAGGCATATAACGTTATTACCTTGATTCTTCTGCAGTATATAATGCTAAAAGAAATGATACATTTGAGTGGCATGGGAGGCCATTTTTAGAAATTTATGTCAGAATTCGACACAACACGAAATAATGATAGGATGCCAAAGAACAAAATCCAACAATAATTTAAAGAGGATGCCAATTAAGCCATCTGGTATTATTAGAGTTTTTTTTAAAAGAAAAAGGAATACTTCACTATAAACTACAAAGAGAATTGCTCCCTTTAGCTTAAATAGCATTGTTGAACATAGTCTATCCTACCACAAAGTTGGTAGTGAAAATCCAAAGTCAAAATTAAAAAGAGCAAAAGTGAGTTACTCAAAGCAACCATGCAAGCAATGTAGCCTAGATTCTCTTGATAGTCTATTTTGCCACAGCAAAGAACATGTTATCAAACAAAAAATATAAAAAAGACAAAAACAAATAAACTTTTGCATACACTCTTCAACTAGATTCAATTAGATTCTAGCAAACATATGTAAATACAAGTTAAATTTGTGCCTAATATGCTAGCAAACAATTTAATTCCATGCTTTCAAGTTCAAAAACATTTGACATTTCATTTAGGCATTTTTCATAGACAAGTTGTGGCAGAGAGAAAATTATGAAAATATACTAGTGAACATTGACATAGCGATGGGAAGGGACCGCAAAATGCGTCTTGTACCATAAGCCTTTCTTTCGCCTTCCCACCACTAAAGAAAGAAAGGTAACAACTTTGAGAGTTCATAGAAAATCCTCATTATGTTAGGAAAGCTTTAATCACAACGATTGGCTAGAACTCTTTTTGGTAGTCAACTAACATTGATGTTATGGACTTGAACCGTTCTTAACTTTTCCTTCAAAAATCTGGAGTCTTTGGGTGAGAGAAGAATGAACAACAAGAACAACATCTTGGAAGAGAGATCTGTGAAGAAAATAGGAAGATGGGTTTGTGAGAAATAGCAAGAATTGTTTGTCTATGCGATTGAAGAGAGTAAATGATCATTCTACTAAGGTACAATTGATTTGGTGGAGGGAGAAATGTGACAAGAAAATGTATTTTTGGATTTTAGTGTGTCTCTAAAAACTTAGAAGGCATTTGAAAGCCCTTTTCTTAGTGTTTTGAAGGCGTTTTGAACACCATTTGAGCATTTATTAAAGGCTAGTTAAATGCCTTTTAAAGTTTCTACCTTACTACTAAAAAGTCGTTGCAAATATTTTCACTCTTTTAAATATTTTAGATAACTTTTGTCATTGTTAAAATGCCTTAAATAAAATGCATGTTAAATTTATGTCCACCTTCTATTGTTTAATTTGTAGTAGTGGTTCTAGCCTTTTTGGGCTTATATTTGGATTCACTATCTTACTAGTATTCTAATTTTATATTTGGTATCATTTTTAACCCTTATTATTAATTGGTATCATAGTTAGTGATGCCTACATTTAATTTTTTTTTTCCAATTTGGTACAATTTTTCCATGTGAGTAGTACATGCGATTTTAATGAAGGATATTTTTGATATTTTTTTCTTTTTCTACCCTGCAATAGAAGTAGTTTTTTCGGCCATTTTTGAGTCCTTTAATGTATGTTCTAATGTTTTTTGAATCATTTTATCTTCTCTTCAACATTTCCTTTTTCATTAAAGATTGTTCGTACAAACTATTGTTGACTTACTGTGAAGAAATTGAATTCTAAAAACAAGAATTTTTTTTTGCAACAAATGATATAATTCAATACTTAAAAGTAACAATTGTTATTCAATGTACAAATATCCAAATTGAGTAAACTAGCCACAATTAATATAGGAGCAGTAGGAAATGCAATACTTATAAAAGCTGCTTATATGAAAAGAAAAACAATTACATGTTTGATTTTGAAGTTGAGAGAGATAAGAGAGAACACAAGCAAGAGGAAGAGAGAAAGAGAGGAGGTTTGAAGGAAATACAGGTTGAGGAAGAGATGGGAAAAAAGAGAGAAAAAATATTAAAAGACAAAATATCCTTTTAAAAACGTCACATGTCTCACATATGTCAAAATTCTCAATTTGAATTTAAATTTTGAACTAGATTGATACCTTTTTTAAAGATGAGTATCATTAAGGTATCAATTAATAATAAGGGTAAAAAAAGTACCAAAAATTAAATTATGATTTTAGTACCCAAATACGGGATTGGTACCTATGGAATACTCCTATTCTTGTTTTGGTACTTTTTTTAACTTTTATTCTCAACTTTAATACATCAAATACTCTTATTATACTAACTAGTACCCAATTTAGAAATTTTGAATAGTGTTTTGAAATTAATTGTTTTTTTTGTGAGATGTGCCAAGCACATGCCATTTTTTAAGAGTAAAAGTATATTTACTATTCCAATAAAAGAGTCCCTGCTACACAGATCAGAACAAGAACCATCAAAATACCAAAAATTGTGATTAGCAAATAACTAGTAGATTATAGCAACTCACTTGGTACAATCTGAGTTCTCCCGGCATCAATTATAATATGGATTGGTAGTTTAGGTGATTTCACCCTCTCCTGCAAAATTTTGAAAAAACAGTTTTATAACTCAACAAGCAGCGTCCACCAAGGAAAGTAGATTGACAAGGACATGACATGAGTAACATTTAGAATTTAGGTCAAACAACCAACTGATATATGAAGCTTCACATAGCTCCAAATAATGTTAAGAATAGTGTTAAAAGTTTGAACACAGAAGTGAACCAACTTCAATCCTGAAACAATAAAAAATTAGAAACTTCACATTAAATTGGAGGGAGGATGATTTGAATTTTGAAGTTTCTTTCACAAGTAGTATTCAATTTTTTCTAACTCCTTTGCCATAGAGAAATTGATTAGTCACCACTCACCTGCAACCGATGGGTTAATTTGAATTTCTCTATTTCAACAAGCTTATGCAATGATAATTTGTAGCAAAACTGTCAAATTCTTTGTACAAGACTTGCTTCATCATAAAAATTGAATCTCTCACCATAGAAATATTGTCTCATATTAGGGCAATGAAAACTGTATACTCAGATAAATGAAAAATTGTCTCAACAGACATCTAGTTTTTAGAACTAAAAAAAACTTATAACAGATTTATTTTAACATAGATTTAACTGTTAAATCCATAAATTATAATTTATTTGCCATTCCTTTGTCAAACAAGTTGGATAAGATTATATGATTTACAATGCCGCATGCAAAACAGCAAAAGATAAACAACACAAATTTAGAGAAAAAGTTGAAGCAGTACCAAAGAACAATTACTAACTTGCAAAACTAGCATATCTTCTCCGCTTTCAATTTCACTACCATCTTAGGCTGCGCATTCATCATGGGAGGGAACACCAACGAAAGCTGTGAGTGAAAAATAAGAAGAAGCAAAAAGTTGGTGGGATTCAATGGAAGAATGCTAAGTAAGAGTCTGTAATGTTTGATACTCTGGTTAAACATAAGAAGAAGAAGATAACTGATTATTATATAATGTTTTTTCTCCCCTACCGTTGGAATAGTAATACACACTTTTACCCTTAAAAAATGGCATGTTCTTGGCACATATTAACGAAAGCCAATTAATTTCAAACACCGTTCAAATTTTCAAATTTTGTATCAGTTAGTATAATTGGGTATTTGATGTATCCCAGTTGAGAATAAGAATAAAAATGGTACCAAAACAAGAATAGGAATATTTTAAAGGTACTAATCCCCCCAAATACTTTCATCGTATTTTGAATATATGTTTGGATTAATTTTGTCTTGTTACACATTTTTCCATTATGGGTGCTACCGATCATCACATGTTTTGTTCATTTCCCATTGTGGAAGATCAATTGTCAGATAGATACTTGACAACTTGACATTTTTGTCTCGTCCTTTCCAGAGAGATCCTAGACCAAATTTGTGTTAGGAACTTTGATGCTTTGGTTTCATAGGCTATACTTTGATAGCACGATTTATTTTCCAGGTTTGCTAATGTATGTATGATCTTTGATGCACTTAAATTTCTAGATTTGCTAAAATGTAAGAGGATTTCCACTAATCGTAATTCCTGTTGGTAAAATAAAACATTTTCCACTATACATGAAAGAGCTGTAAATCATAAGTATGGATGTTCTATTTCTTGTCCCTATATTTGTATTGATGATTCAGTTTGTTGTTATCTTGTATTGCATAGATCCAGTTAAGAAATTGTGGTTGGCTTAACAATCCTCCTTTGGTATGTGCTCATGGTGGTGACTCAACAAAGGCATTCCCTAATACAGTAGGCATCTGATCTTCAATCTCGGTCTCTCTTTTTCCAGTGCTTACCCAGTTGATTTTGACAGTGAGAAACTTAGGGTCCTATCCTACTATTGTCTTTACTTTCAAAAGGTTTAAGCAATTGAAGGTTATTATTTAAATTGCTAGCCAAGTGTTAGCTTATTTTTATTCAGGTTGCTATGCTATAAAAATGAAAAATCAATCATTAGTGTTTTGTTTTGTTGAATCGTAGTACTCTTCTAGATTGCCAATTATGTGAGGCCATTACTATTACTGGGGAATGTAACTCGGTGCTAATACTTTTATAACACTATATTACTATTGAACATCAAGGACCTAGGTTAGCCATGGACATACTATATAAATAACTCTTTGATGCATCTAGCTGATGTTAATACTAGGAGATGTAACTTTCTCACTAATACTTTTGTTATACTATTGAACTTCAATAACCTAGGTTAGCCAGGGACATACAATATAATTAACTCTTTGATATCAGTAGCTGATGTGCTTACCATATCGTTCTCTCTGTTTTTATAACTTTCTCCATGCAGATTGGTGCTTATCAGTTTGCTCTTCAATCTAAAGCAGACTGCATAGAGATTGATGTCTCTCGTTCTTCAGACGGTGTTTTGTTTGCTCTGCATGATAGGTAAAGTAGGTTTTCATTAGTATAATCTTCAAACTTATAACCACTAATCATTATCTTATTGCCCTGTGACCCTGTGACCATTATAATGTTAAATAATATTTAATGCATCACAAATCTCTCTACTTTTCTTTTAAACAAAAGGAAAGTCTAGGCGTGCCCACTAAAATGATCGTAAGTGCATGAATCGCTGATCATGGTCATTCTCACGTACAACTAACTAATCAATCTCCTTGATCTAGGTTATAATTAGCTAATTGGAATAGTCATAAGGAAACATACAACAATCTAAATTAACAAAAGCCATCGCAACTAATGTAAATTTTTATTCAAAAGAGCATAACTAGGCATAGATTATTTGTCTAGTGTCCTATTTCACATATAACCATTTTGATCATAAATATAGATGGCCAATCAATAATCCATGATCAAAGATAGCAAAAACAATGAACAAGAAGTGTTGCATTAAATAAAAATCCACTTAAAGGTTCAATAATGGCTAGTAAAGATAAAAATTCGTAAACAATTTGGCCTAACAACACCTATATAATCCTTTTACTTTTATCAATACTACACATTGGTCATTTAACGTCTTTTAACATTTTTCTTTAAATTTGGTCCAAAATTGACTAAATGTCTTAAATTTGGAAATTCAAGGGACTAAATCATGAGAAAAAAGTTTATTAACGCTTTAAATTTGACCGCTACAAGAAATTTCAACATACTTTCTATATTTCGACTAAATTTGTTAAATTTGAAAAGTTAGGGACTAAATCTTAAAAAAAAAACGTTTGGGGACCAAAGTGTAGAATTGGTAATATTTTAATGACTATAGGTGTTGTTCAGCCTAAGAGATCTATCACTCCTATTGTTCTCTAATACATAATAAATTAAGTACTATATTTTACAAGATATCATAGAGCCATAAATACAAGTGAAATAAAATTTTCAAGTTTTTAAGAAAATGTATTACAAGGTAATATCATAATTAAAACTGAAAAGTAAGATATGTAAGATTTATTTCAGCACAAAACACCTAATGTTCACAAATTTCTATGGAATATAATACTATTCCGACGTGGCTAAAAGTTTGATGTCTTAAATGTTAGAAATAAGTCAAGAATGTTGTATGAAAATAACCGAATGATTTGGTATTGTGATTTCTTTCTATTTATAGACTCTACAAAATACAACAAAGTTGTCTATGGACAACTATAAACAACTGTTTATGGACAGTTGTGGACAACCATAGATTGCTGTCTATGGACAGCTGTTTATGGACAGTTTTTTACAGCTAAAATGATTATAGACAACTGTGAACAACTAAAAATGAATATGGATAACAAATCATAGCAAAACTGTTAATGGAGCACAACAAAGCTATTAGTTGTCTATTGACAGCCCCCCTCAAATTGATACGGGTTGATCAACAAGCATTAATTTGCGACTTAGGAAGCAATGTCGATGACGAGTGAGAACCTTGGTGAAGATATTAGCAATTTGTAGTTCGATAAAAATAAGTGGAAGGGTGATAACACGAGCATCAAAAGCTTCACGGATAGAGTGACAATCGACTTCAATATGCTTTGTGTGCTCATGATAGACAGGATTGGTCGTAATCTGAATAGCACTTGTATTATCGACATGTAAAGGTATAGGATCGGTCTCAGAGAAGTCTAACTCAGCTAGCAAATCTCGAAGCCAAATACTTTCGTAACAAGCAAGAGACATTACTCAGTACACAGATTTTGTAGATGAGTTAGAAACTCTGTCTTGCTTCTTACTCTTCCAGGAAATCAATGCATTACCTAAGAACATGCACCAACCAGTGATGGAGTTACGTGTATCAGCACAACCAGCCCAATCAGCATCGCTATAAGCAACAAGACGAAGATAATTGCCTGAAGGAAAGAATAAGCCACGGACAGAAGTGCCCTGAACATGACAGTAGCCAAATGAAGATGACGAGGAGTTTGAAGAAATTGGTTGACTTGTACAACAAAAGAAATATTTGGTCTAGTGATGGTGAGATAGACAAGGCTACTCACCAATTTTCGATATAAGCTGGGATTAACAAGTCACCCTCTTCTTTGAGAAGCTTGATATTTAATTCCATGGGAGTATCGACAGAGGTAGCTTCCTGCAGTTCAACTGTAGTCACCAAATCACTAGCATACTTGTGTTAATTGAGTGAAATACCAGAGGGCTATGATGCACCTTAAGACCAAGAAAATATGTAAGAGATCCAAGAAATTTCATATGAAAGGATTGTGAGAGATGGGTCTTGAGTTGGACAAGTAAAGTAGAATCAGAATCAGTTATCACAATATCATCAACAAAAACCAAAGGGAAAATAATACCCATGTTTAATTTTTGAAGAAATAATGAAGTGTCATACTTGTTTTGCGTGAAAGAAAATTGTAATAAAGTGGTTCAAAAATTTTCAAACCACACTTGTGGAGCTTGTTTAAGACTATAAAAATAGTGACGAAGTTTACACACATTGGAGGTCGGAGAGGAAAACAATCCTAGAGGTGGCTTCATATAAATACATTTTTTCATATCTCTGTGAAGGAAAACATTCTTAACATCCATCTGATGTAGTGGCCAATCGTTGGAAGTAGTAAGAGCTAGAATCGTTCGAATAGTAGTCATCTTAGCCACAGGAGGAAAGGTCTCCTCATAATTAACACCATATTCCTGTTTGTTCCTAAGGACAACAAGTCGATCTTTATAACAATCCAAACTTCCATTAGAGCGAACCTTGACTGAGTAAACCCATTTGTAATTCAGAGGAACTATAGTAGAAGGACAAGACTCGAAGTCCTAGGTGTGATTGGCCTCTAGAACAACAATTTCTTCCTGCATAGCTTGGCACCAACAATCATGCTTGATAGCATGTGAGTAGCATGTGGGAATATCAAAATTGGACAATGCAGTAGTAAGAGCTGAAATAGAATTACTAGGAAAAAAACCATACCTTTCCAGGGATACAGACACTCGAGAAGAGCGACGTACCAAAGGTTCTGGAGGTGCTGCAACTGACCGACTCTGGTGCATGTTAGGATCAGATATCGGGTGAGCCATTATAAGGGACTGTGGGCTGGATTGTCTTGTATACACTTTTCTGATTTGAAACGAGAACTGTTTTGAGGAAGAGCTAAAAACTGGTGCTCAAAGGAAGGAAGGACTACAGTAGAAGAAGAAGGCATAGAAGACACAGGAAAAAAATGTTGATTTTTAAAGAAAATAGCATTCCTAGAAATGCATGTATGATGTAATGTATGATCATAGCAAACAAATCCCTTTTGACACATTATATCCTAAAAATGCACATTTAATAGATTGAGCAGATAATTTATGTCGCTCATAAGGTGGTTAATGAACAAAACATACACAACCAAAGATACGAAGATTATCATAACTAGGTTGCTTAGCAAACAAGCGAAAATAGGGAGACTACGTGTAAAACTTGGGAAGGTAAACGATTAATCAATTGAGTAGCAGTCTTTAGAGCCTCAACCCAGAACATGGATAGAACAGAAGATTCTAATTAGAGAGTACTTACCATATCAAGAAGATGACGATTTTTTGGGCTCGGTTACTCCATTTTGTTGAGGAGTAGTAGGACATGAACGTGGATGGATAATACCTTTAGAAGCCAAGAATACCTAAAACTCGGTAGACAAATATTCACCATTAGAATCTGTGCGTAATGTCTTAATATTTGCAAAAAATTAATTTTCAACATACATTAAAAACTCGATGAAAGTATGAAAAACCTCAAATTTAGAGCGAAGAAAATAAACCCAAGTGAATCTGCTATGATCATTAATGAAAGTCACATAGTATTTAAATTTTCGTGTGAAGCAATCGGGGAAGGTTCGTAAACATCACTATGAATAAGATCAAAACAGTGAGAAGCTCTACTAGCATGCAAAAGAAATGGAAGAATTTTGCTTTTATCAAGTTTACAAGAATCACACTCAAGAAGTAAAGAAGAACATTCTTCATTACCAAGAAAACCCGAGTTCAATGTATGAGATAAGATTTGAGTATTAGGATGACTTAAACGATGATGCCACACATTCTTAGATCAAGAATATTATTACAAGCAAAAGACTTAATAGAAGGAACTGTATAAAGTGTTAGAATAGGTAAAAGTAGTGGAAACAAGCGTTCCAGTTTAGGTCCCTTTGTAATCGGCTCCCCTGTTACTTGGTTCTGCACAACACAACCATCACCAGAAAAGTTAACAACACAATTTTTATCTACTAATTGACCAACAGAAATGAGATTTGTAGAAAGTTGAGGAGCAAGAAATACATCGGTAAATGTAGAAGAAGCATTTCCAACAACATTGATTGACAAAGAACTGCCATTGGCAGTCTGAATGGTAGATTGGCCAACATAAGGTCGACCATGGGACAAAGTTGTGGGAGTATTCGTCATATGATTAGAAGCCCTCGAGTCTACATACCAAAGTAGTAGAATTTTTACCTTGAAATCCCATTGCAGATAATGCTAAAATTAGCATCTGTTGCACCATTTCAGGAGTGTAGTAAGTTATTGTAGGAGGTGTAAGATTAGGAGAAGTACTTGAGGAAGATTCATGTGCTACAATAGTCGTTACTGGAGGAACTGTAAAAAAAATTCTAAAATGCTTATGCCTGACGATTCTGGGGGCAAATACGACATTCTTTTATAATATGATCATTTTTCTTGCAATAAGAACAATATTTTTTAGGACAATTGGCGGCAATATGTCAATATTCTTTGCAGCAAAAACATTGCAGATTTTTAGAAGGCATAGGTGATTCATGTCCTTGGGTAGCATAAGCCATAGTTGCCATCGTGGAATTGCCATGAGATTGTTCCAGAATAGCTTGAGTACTAAGACATTTTTTGCGAAGTTACTTACCAAAACAAATATTAAGAGAGGGAACATGAGATCTGTTCAATAGAGAAGAACGAACCGATTCATATGACGGACATAATTTCATAAGAAATTGATCACGCTGACTAGTCTTGTGAAGTTCTGAATAATTGATACAACAACAATAGGAACATCTACTATAACTAAATCAACATATTCATGCCAAATAGTCAAAATATTAAGTAATAGTCCTAGATGGAAATATTACCATGTTGAAACATGACAATCGCATGTTCCAACTGAAAGCGACGAGCATCATTGTCTTGATGATAAACTTTCTTCAAATAATTCCACATGGATTGAACAGAGCGATGTGCAGCAAGTTAGTGACGATATGTGGTTCCACCGAATTAAGAAGCCAAGACATGATTCGAGCATCAAGCATAGCCCAAGAAGGAGAAGACACGACTTCCTTAGTGTCGGATGTTGGTGCAACATCCGTGCCATCAATATGGCTCTAAAGGTCTTTTCCCTCGAGGAAAAGTTCAAATTGGAAAACTCAGGTATAGTAATTTTTGCTTGTAAACTTAACACACATCGGTCCAGTATCCTTTGCAAGTAAATGGAACTCAAGACAAAGCAAAAGAAATATTTAAAAATTAAAGAAACCGAGAGAAAGACCTTAAATAGAGATTGTTGAAGAACACTTGATTAGTAGAAAACACTAGAAAATATCAATGAAGATTTCTTGAGAAATGGAATATCGAATGATTTAGTCTTGTGATTTTTTTTATTTATAGACTCTACAAAATACAACAAAGCTGTCCATGGACAGCTTTGGATAGCTATAGACAATTATGGACAGTCATGGACTGTTGTCTATGGACAGTTATGAACTGTTGTCTATGGACAGTTATTTATGGATAGTTATTACAGTTAAAATGACTATGGACAGCAACTATAGACAACTGTAGACAACTAAAAATGAATATGGATAACAAATCACAACAAAATTGATATGGATAACTAAACTGTTAATGAAGCACAACAAAGCTATTATGGACAGTTAAGTTGTTCATTGACATTAGAAAACCTACAAATAAAATAGTATAAAAAATTTCAAATTTTGTACCAGGAGTCTATAATGAACTAAAATATGAAACATTATGTTTTCCTATGTTGAACTAGATTTCAAGAAACATGAAAACAAGTTTGAGAATTCATTAAAATAGAAAACATAATGTTTTTTAGCGGATCAAAAGCCAAAACAACAACAAAGTAACACTATATCAAAATAAAACAACTACAAAAAAGATTCGTGGGTTTACCTATGATTCATAAAGTTTTGGGTGCTTCTTATTGCAACATAATGCATATTTTTCTTTGCCAAAAAATTTCCCACATTTTTTTTACAGGTTCTAATGCCTCTTACAGATATGGGAGGTGAGAGACCAAAAGAGAAATAATTCTTCTTTAGATGTACTTTTGACTTGAAAATCGTGAGGAGGATACAGTAAAACCCTTGAAAATATTACTAGAATTATGTTCTTTTTTCTTTTCTCCTTCAAAAAAATTAAAAAAAAGTCACAAAATAAACTTTTACCCCTTCCATAATTAATGTACTTATAAATCCTCATATTATTTTTATTATTTATATTTTTTTTTCTGGTGTCACAGTATGCATTTTTGCATTGTTGTAGGTATTCTCTCCGTTTTGCATCATTCTTGTACTTAGGACAATATTTTTACTTAGTTTGCATCATTAATAACAAAACTACAGCTTTTCACATACTGTTAAAACCACCTGTAGTATTTGATTTGTAAATGCACAGGCAGGGATTTGCAGCAACTGTCTGGCAACAGTACTTCTAAGGTTGGATACCTAAGCATGAAAGAGGTGACTTACTTACTAATACAACTCTATTGTTATTGTATGAATACCTGACAAGTATTGTCATTATTATCCCAGGATATGTCAATCCCATCTTAGTCATAAATGTAAGAATGTGCTCTACAAATCAACAAACTGCTTTAATCTTTTTCAGAAAGAAAGTATCGTGCAGTCCCCTAATAGGGCAACATGTGCCTTTTAGTCCCTTTGTCTTCAAAGGGTTCATTTAGTATTATTAAAATTGAAAAAAGTGTCTTTTTAGTTCTTTAAGATTCGAAAATGAGCTAACTTAGTTGGCTCTTTTCTATTTTAAAAGGACTAAAAGGCTTATTGTTATGAGTTCAATAAAACTAAAGGACCCTTTTTTTATCTTAAGAGGACTACAAGACACAAAAAAGACTGATGGACATTTTGTGCAACCTAAGGGACCTTAGCAACAATCTTTTTTTTTTAAATAGTTAATTTCCTTTGCAGTCTCTACTTAATGGTTGTGTGATGCAGCAACAAGAAGATAATTTATAGAGAAACAAAAGAAGAGAGGAGAGGTCCATAGAATTGAGGAGGACCAAGCAAAAGTTAGGGTGGGAATTGAATAATTAGGGAGAAATAGATATATAAAGACAGAGAAAACTAGATAAACATTTCATTCATCTGCCTAGTCTACTCATACAAGTGCTCATAGGCAATTAAATACTTTACTAACTTGGTCACTAAGTTTGTACAACTTGTTCCCCAGCTACAAAGACACTTTCCTCTTGAAGGAAAAGTATAATAATACATAACAATAAATCCTGAAATAACATAACCATCTTATTTGTAATTTGCATACTTTGAGTAAAGGAGGAAAGAGCAATTATGAGGAGGCTCCATCAAGCCCACAACCTTATGAATGTCAAGGTTATAAGTTAAACATAGACCTCCCTCTCTTCACTGGACATGTGCACATAAAAGAGTTTATGGACTGCATGAATACTGTTGAAAAGTTTTTTGATTATACTGACATATTTGAGCATATAAAGGTAAAGTTAGTAGCGTATAAGTTGAAAAAGAGTGCATGAGCTTGGTGGAATCATTTGCAAAATGAGAGAAGGCTAGTGAATAATCAATCCCTCCAAAACCTCGTTATAGTGATATCTCTAATGACATTTCCCATGGAAAACCACCTTGTACCTCTTTCATACCAAAAGCAGCTTCTAATAACACATCAGAATGCACCAACAGTGCCAAACCTTATGAATGCCCCTTCTGTTGAACCCAATATACATATTCAAAAAGTCAACCCCTATGCCAAACCACCTCCCATAAAATGCTTTAGGTGCTACCAACAAGAGCATTGTTCTAATGAATGTCCTGAACGTAGAGCAGCTAATCTAGTTGATGAATTTCAACACTCTAATGATGAGTTTAATCCTTCGTCCCTCGAAGAACTTGAAGATGCAGAACCATTGGTGGGAGATGAGGGTGAAAAGGCTCTAAATTGCATTGTGTAGAAGGTTCTGTTGACTCCTAAGCAGCTAACTCTATCATAGAGACATGCACTTTTCAAGACTAGGTGTATTGTCCAAAAGAAAATTTGTGATGTTATTATAGATGGTGGAAGCACAGGGAACATTATGTATAAGGCACTAGTTAAGGCCTTGGGATTGAATACCAATTAACATCTAAACTCTTACAAGATTGGATGGATTAAAAGGAGAAGTGAGGTCAAAATACAAGAAGTGTGTAGATTACCTTTTTTTCATTGGCAAATTCTATTGTGATGAGGTACACCATGATGTTGTAGACATGGATTCATGTCAAATTTTGCTTAGAAGACCATGACAATATTATGTGGATGTAGTACACAGAAGAACGAATGTTTACATCGTTACATGGAAAGGGAAGAAAATTGTCCTTCTTGTTACAAAGCTTTACTTGAGGAGTGGTTACCATCAAATAAGGATTAGTAATGGGGATGAATGAAAAACTACATTCAAAACTAGGGAGGGCCTTTATGAGTGAATGGTAATGCTTTTTGGGCTTTGTAATGCTAGCACCTTTATATGCCTCATGAATCAAGTACTCAAACCATTTAATGGTACTTGTGTGGTTGTATATTTTGATTTACAGTTGTAAAATTCAGAATTCACTCTTATACATTTCCATTCAAGACACTACATTTATATACAAAACTAGGGACACTCTTAGGTGATACACCTAATACACAACTAAGACACCTAAAACACAACTAATATATTCAACTAGTGATAAACACCTAATACACAACTAATATCTCTAACACTTCTCCCCAAGTTGGAGCATAGATATTAATCATGCCCAATTTGTTACAAAGATAATCAACCCGAACCCCACTTAAAGCTTTCGTGAAGATATCTCCTAGTTGTTCTTCAGTCTTCATATATCCTGTAGAAATCAAACCTTGCTGAATTTTCTCGCGAACAAAATGACAATCAATTTCAATGTGTTTAGTTCGCTCATGAAACACAGGATTAGAAGTAATATGAAGAACAACTTGGTTATCACACCACAATTTCATTGGTACTGAAGTTTTAAGACCTACTTCATCCAAGAGCTGATATATCCATATTATCTCAGACGCAGATTGTGCCATAACCCTATATTCTGACTCTGCACTCGATTGTGACACAACATTCTGTTTCTTGCTTTTCCATGAGACCAAATTTCCTCCAATGAAAATACAATAGCCTGATGTGGATCTTCTATCCACTTTGGAACCTGCCCAATCTGCATCTGAAAGACATTCAATATGAGTGTCTATGATTTGCATACAAGATATCACGTCTAGGTGCTCCTTTCAAGTAACACAAAATTTGTTCTAACGTTGCCCAATGATTAACTGTTGGGGATGACATAAATTGGCTAACAACACTGACCGAATATGCAATATCTGGACGAATCACGGTAAGATAATTCAACTTTTCAAATACTTTTCGATATCTCTCAGAATCTTTAAAGAGTTCCCCATCTCCTGTAAGGTGGATGTTCGGAGTCATTGGAGTACTACAAGATTTTGCTCCTAATTTTCCTCTCTCAGTTAATAAGTCGAGGACATATTTTCTCTAAGATAGAAAGATACCTTTTTTACTCCTTGTGACTTCAACACCCAAGAAATATTTTAGCATCCCCAAATCCTTCGTGTGAAACTCAGTATGTAAGAAAGACTTAAGAGATGAAATTCCCATAGTATCACTTCCAGTAATAACAATGTCATCTACATACACAACTAAAAGAATGATACCAGCTTCTGATTGTTTGTAGAACACAGAATGGTCAGACTTGCTTTTCATCATACCAAATGTTTCTATAGCTTGACTAAATTTTCTAAACCAAGCACGAGGACTCTGTTTCAAACCATACAAAGATTTGCGGAGACGACAAACTTGCCTAAACTTTCCCTGAGCAATAAAACCAGGAGGTTGCTCCATAAAAACCTTCTCTTGAAGATCACCATGAAGAAAAGCATTCTTGATATCTAGTTGATGCAAAGGCCAATGGTGAGTAGATGTTAAAGAAATAAACAACCAAACAGAGGTCAATTTAGCAATAGGAGAGAAAGTGTTAGAATAGTCCACTCCATAGGTTTGAGCATATCCCTTAGCAACAAGACAGGCCTTTAATCGAGCAACTAACCCAGATTAACCTTAACTATGAACACTCATTTGCATCCGATCGTCCGTTTCCCCGAAGGTAAATCAACTAAGTCCCAAGTATCATTGTCATCCAACGCATTCATTTCCTCGATCATTGCTTGATGGCAACCAGGATTAGATATGGCTTCGTGAACAGTTTTAGGGATAGAAATAGAATCAAGAGAGGCAATAAAAGAGCAAGAGGAAGACGACAAGCAGTTATAAGAAACAAAAGAAGAAAGAGGATAAGTATATTGACGTTTACCTTTGCATAATGCAATTGGAAGATCATCGTTCAGGACTGGATCTGATGACGAAGGAGCAGGTGCAGGACATGAATCAGAAGGTCTATGTCTGGAGTAGACTTGAGTTATAGGAGGCCTAACAGGAACTTGATCAGAGATAGGTTCAAATGATGTGATAGAATAGACTAACAAATCATCCTCCTCCCCCTGGCGTGCAGGAGGAGGAGAAGACAAAAAATAGGGTGTGTCTTCCATGAAGGTAACATCAATTGAGACAAGATATTTGTTAAGACTAGGACAATAACATCTATAACCTTTCTGGAGACGAGAATAACCAAGGAAGATACACTTCAAAGACTTGGGATCTAATTTAGTAACATGCGGACGAACATCCCGAACAAAACAAGTGCTACCAAATATCCTAGGGTCAACCGAAAATAGTGACTTATTAGGAAACATAATTTTGTAAGGAATCTCACCATGAAGAACAGATGAGGGCATGCGATTAATAAGAAAACATGTTGTTGAAACTGCATCGGCCCAAAAAGGTTTAGAAACATTCATTTGAAATAACAAGGCACGTGCAGTTTCGAGAAGATGTTTATTCTTACGTTCGGTCACTCCATTTTGAGATGGAGTATCAGAACACGAAGTTTCATGAAGCATGTCATTTTGAACCATATAAGATTGAAACAAAGCTGATGTATATTCTTTGGCATTATCACTTCGTAAAGTACGAATTGAAACATTAAATTGAGTTTTAATCTCAACAAAAAAAGCGCAAAAAATAGAAAACAATTCAGAACGATTCTTCATTAATATAACCGAGTTACACGAGAATAATCATCCACAAAAGTAACAAAATACTTAAATCCAGGTTTAGACAAAATAGGACAAGGACCCCGAACATTAGAATGAACTAATTCAAAAGGAACACTAGCACGTTTATTAACTCTTGGATTTGAACTAAGACGATGATGTTTTGCAAATTGACAAGACTCACAATCTAATGAAAACACCTTACTAAATTGAGGACAAAGTTTCTGAAGTAAAGGAAGAGATGGATGACCCAGTCTACAATGTGCCTCGAAGGGAGAGGTTACACCAGAGCAAACAATAGATTTCGGTATTGGTGTGTCAAGAATACCTCCTAGGTCCTGTTGTCGAGTTTCAAACCCATGCGAGCCGTCTCTTTTGTTTCTGTTCATATAAGTTGACCGTCCATGCTCATAATTATTACTTCGGTTGACCAAAGCACCATTTAATTGAGCAGGTGGAGATAGAGTGCCTTCTGTACGAAGTACTCGACTAAACACCCCTTGTAAAGAGGAGATCTTAGAACCAGAAAGAACCTAGGACTTAGCAGTCTCAAAAGTAGAGAGAAGACAGGCAAGAAAATTTATGATCGTCATTTGTTCCCGTTGGCTTTGCTGAACCTTTACATCATGGCTAAAAGGCATCAAACTATTGAACTCCTCATAAGTCCTTTTAAATTCCCTAAAATAATTCGTGAGTGATTGATCTTGCTTGTCTGCACGGTAAAATGCTTTGCATACTTCATACATGCGAGAAAGATTTCCTTTACCAGAATATAAGAAATCCAAATCATCCATCAATTCCTTAACGAATTCACAATGATTGATCAAGTCAATTATATTGCTCTCAATAGAATTTCGAATCTGTAGAAATAAGCGGGCATCTTCTCTAAGCCATGTCTGCTTTGAATCATCTTTAGGAGGATAATTAGTCAAATGAGTATCTTTGTCGATACTTCTCAAATAAATTCGAATGGTCTTACTCCAAGCTAAATAATTCGAGCCATTGAGCTTATGGTCTGTGATTTTCGACATCCAACATTAGATTTTTTTCAACCATAATTCCTACAAACGACAAGGCAGCGAACAAACGAACAAACAAAATCCAACAACAACAGGGACCAAACACGCAGCGAACAAGAACACAAAATTGGAAGAACCCAAACCTGAACAATCACAAGCGATGAGTTCCAAACCACCACAGATGACGTAGGGGAACGTCGAAGAGCAACACGAGGTCGACCGGAGAAGACTGCTACAGGGACGCGTTGTCACGAGTCGGTGCGTGAAAATTTGGCAGAAAGTCGCGGTGGCGCGTATGGCTCACTCGTGGCTCGTCTGGTGACCAAACTTCAGGGTTTGGCCGGTCGGCGGTTGGGCTTCCTCCCTGTGTCGACGGTGAGAAAAAATGTGCACTCCAAAAGGGTGTTCCAAGTTGGAACCCAAAAATTCACTAAATCCTAATTTATGTTTACCCAAAATCAATCCCTAATTTGAACGGGAAAAAAAAATTTGAATTTTGTAACCCAAATGCTCTGATACCCTGTAAAAATTCAGAATTCACTCTTATATATTTCCATTCAAGATACTACATATTTATATACAAAATTAGGAACACTCTTAGGTGACATATACTTAATACACAACTAAGACACCTAATATACAACTAATATATTCAACTAGTGATAGACACCTAATACACAACTAATATCTCTAACAACAGTAAGTGCAAGGAATCATTTGTTACACCTAGTAGTTTCCAAGAATTGAAAGGGAATAAACTTTGCCTTTAACTTAAAAAAATGTGATTTTATGTCTAAGAGGTTATTGTTCTTGGGATTAATTATTAGCTTAGATGGTGTTTCTGAGGATGATATAAAGTTAGAGGCAATTAACTCATGCCCAGCTCCTAAGTCAATTCAAGAGATCATAAGCTTTCACGATCGAGTTACATTTTACGAGAGGTTTGTAAAATACTTTAGCTCTATAGTGGAACCTATTACAAATTGCTTAAAGAAGTGGCAGTATAGATGGGGGCAACAACAAGAAGAAAGTTTTCAATTGATTAAACAAAAGCTCAACTCTGCATTAGTTCTATCATTACCAGATTTTGATATTGTTTTTTAGGTTGAAATTGATGCATCAATGGTGGACAATATTTTATTTTTTGAAAAGATTAAATAAATTAAAAAAATAATAAAATGATAAAAGATAGATTGGATTCAAACAAATTCAAGGCAGATATGAATTTAACAATCAATAAAAAATTAATGGGAAATTTAACTAGTTGACTATTCTTGGTAGAATTATTTAATTTAATGAAGTATACATAAAGAATATTGATTCTTCTTTTTTATGTATAAATAATGTCTTCGGTCGGATCACTATTCATTATTTATCAAATTGCTTAATGCCTTTGGTAGGATCACTAGTTAATTTGATTAAATTATGCCTATTGTCTAAGAAATTAACAAACTATTTAATTTGATATTTTTGATCGGGTTATCAATTTAAACTCCTATTCAAGATGTGTAAATCAGATCTAGATGTATTTGAAAACTAATTCTTATATTTTAAATCTATTACGAAAAATATATTGTCAATATATTATTTAATAATAAACTTTGAAGAAATCTTGAAATAGAAAATAATCTATATTTATTAATTATTAAAAATAGTCACTTAAATATTCTACACAATCAGCCAGACATACTCGAAATTAATAAATGGTTAATAAATTAATTTTAACAAATTCAAATAATGCAAAATTATTACCGTAAAGAAATAAGAATACAGATCAAATTTTAATACCGAAAGTAGATAGATGGGATGTACTTTGCTCCACAGTTGTGATCTTAATCTTCACAATATTTCCTAATTTCTAACATTTTTTTTGTATTACTTGATTTGGAAAATCTCCCTGTTATTACCTTTTATTTGTTATTATCTAATATAAATTGTGCATAAACTATACCTAATAAGAAAAGAAAATAAAAACAGAGCTCTGACAGCTCTGTGAAAACAAAAAATATGAACCAATTATATTGTAAAACTCACTGCTGACCTAAACATAACTAACATATATATGGGCTGAAGTTGATGCAAGGGCTTGGGGCCTAATTAAGTGAACGCATGGTGAGGCTCAACTTTTACCACGTCGCTGCCCGAAATACGTAGAGGTTCTTCCAATGTTATCCTGAACAAGTCACGCCACGGCACACTATTTTTTCACCATTGCACGAAACAAACAATGTGCCCAATAAATCTATGCCAAGAGGAGTGAGCTGCAGCCCATTATATCTTCGTCGTGGCATGCAATATTTTGCTTGAATATATTGTTTTTCTACATATAAGGCTTACATACCTTATTCATAGTTTTTAGTGTGTAAATTGAGTGTTTTAGGTGTTGTTCTTTACGTATTGATCAATTTATATATTTGAAGTTAAAAATACCTGAAATACAATAAAAAATACATGTGATTCCGAACATATAGATTTGCATAAATAATAATAAAACATGTATAATGAAATCTATTTATTCACATTTCAGTACATTAAAATTCCAAAATATTAGTACTTTTTAAGCACTCATCAGTCTCCTCATTCCATATTCTTTGGTTTTGAGAATGAGTAAGAACAATTTCGGGTGACCTGCTCATTAACAAAGGGGACCATGCCCTCCAGGCCATATAGAGCTTATCTTTCCTAAGGTTAAGGCTTTTTTCTTTTTTCCCTTTCAATAAAGTTCAAGGTTTTCTTTTTTGTAATATTCAAGTGAATTTAACATAGGTGCTTATAAAATTCATGCTCTGGGCTGGAGCTAAGCATTTAAACTATAATATGAAAGCTGACTGTGTAAAGGAGAAATTTTTTATTTATTAAGGCTTTAATTGCTAAAGAAAACTGTTAGAGAAGCTTCAACATTAAATCTATGCCTTTACAGCTTATACGAGATGCCTTGTAATGATGTTATGAGATTACATTCTAGTTTGTGGTTGTAGATAAAAGAGCTACGCACGGTTCATCAATCTGCACAGGAAGCTTGTAATGCAAACATTATTACTGTCGAAGACGCTTTAAAGGTATAAGTGACCATTTTAATTTCCACCTTATCATCCTCTCTTTATGCTTTTTTTTTCCGTGTCACTTTTTCTCTCCCTCATGTTTCTTCCCACTCTTCCCCTTCTCTCTTCCTCCATCCCCTCCTATATTTTGCCTACCCGTATGTGGTTTGCCTATCCTTGCTACTTTTAATGCTTTTCCGCAGAGTGGTAAAGTTTATATATATATATACATACATACATATAAGAAATATCGTGGTGATAGTTCTCCCAAAATTCTTGGTCCTTTGGTAAATTTAAAGCTGTCTCACCGGTTGTTTCATCTGCCTTTACACATCAATGCATTTCAGCTATGTCATTTCAATTTTATTTTCTTAGTTCTTCCCCGCCCCCCCCCCCCCCACCCTTGCAGTTACCTCTGACTATATCTAATCTATGACCTCAGTTAATATCAAGTTCAGTCAGGCTGGTGGTCCTAGATGCAAAAGTTGGGCCTCCTTCTTACGAAAAAGGACTGGCAAAGGATATTCTTTCTGTTGTAAGTTTGTCACTTTTGTTTTTCTTATCTTATTTTGTTTAATCTATTTTTTTAAGTTCCAATGTGGCGCATCCTGTATACAACAAGTATATTTTTTTTCTCCCTTTACATCTTGGTCATATAATTCTTTAAAGTTCTAATGATAATTATGTGCAAAGGCATGATGCTATCAAATTTTCCTCTCCTATTTTTTTGTTCATGGGTATTAAGTGATATGCATGTATTTATTTAAACTGGTCAACAACACGTGTGTTGCAAGTGATTTTCAAATAGAAAGTTAAATTTAAAAAAAAAATTCAACCTATTTATAATATTTTATTAATGGAAAATAAAACAAAAAAATTTAAGTGACTTTTTGGTGATATTTGTTTTTGCACAATACAAAAATATTCTCATTGATGATAAGGAGAGGTTCAAATACAAATACAAATACAATTCACATATAATACATGCAAAAAAGTTTAAACTTTATATGTAGTAAGAGATATATAAGTTGAGGAGGCGAGTTGAAGACCAATCAAGCGGTAGCGACTTAGTCTGTGAGTTGTAAGGAACAAAATCCACCACTTTATGGACATCTTCTAAACATGTGCTGCTTGTACATTTAGTAAATCCTATTGTCCTCTCCTTAAGGTAAGAATAAGATTGGACAATTTCTATGGCATGAGAATCCCATCGTATGTCAAAAAACCACTAGTTTCTAGAGTCACCCTGTATCTAGATTCGTTGGCAACAACCACACACTTCTGCTACTTTGGAGCATAAGTGACAGATAAGCATTTAGTCTTCGTATCATAGTTGCTTGTATCAACAAAGTGTGTCCCAAATAAAATAGTACATCTGTGGTCTTTTTCAAAACCCAAAACCCATGCATATTGAAGGTGATCTCCAAGCGACATTAACCTAAATAAAGAATAGAAGTACATAAAAAATATTTTGCTTAATTTGTTTAGAAAGTCACATATGTACTCATAGGATAATAGATTAGAAAAAATAAAAAAAATATATGGAGGAAATTTATATTTATTTGTATAATAAAATAAGAAAAAAGTTTAATTTTTTTTTTAAAATGATAGTATTAATAAAAGGCATTATTGCCAGTTAAGAGCTAGACCTTAATGGAGAATGCAATTAAACCTCAATGGATTGGGTAGTTATTAGAAAAGAGCCAAAACAAGGGGAAATAAGTAATAAACCTAAAAGTTTGGAACATGATTCTAAAATAATTCTGAATGTGAGTAACTAAAGTTAGTTAAAAACATCTATAATATAGCCTAGTATAATGGGTGTATTAGTATAATAGTTTTGTGATAAAGAAAAAGTTATGGTATAAGGTTTCATGTCAAATGAGCAAACATAGATCCAATAATATGTGTTTAACTTAAAGGAGACAGTTCGTACAAAAAAAATGTTCAGCAGCTCTTAACAGTTTTTTTTTAAGAAGAAAAAAGTGGAGGCAGTTATTGACAGTTTGTCTATCTCATAACCATGGTTATATGCCAAAGTATTACATGGTTAGGGAAATTTAAATTTGTGAACTAAATAAATAAATGGTTGCAAAGATGAGCCAGATTTGTGTTAAATACTCAGTGGGTGTTCGTGAGGAACTGACGAAATTGAATAAATAAAAAGCATTCATGTAGATAGAAATAAAATTTGTAGGTTCAAATTAACAACAAAAAAGAGACTAGAGAAAACTGAGATTTTAATAATTGATAAATAAAGAAGAAACTGATAAATTTGATAATAATAACAAGAACAATAAAAGAGACTTTCGTTTCTCGGTTCCATAATTGCCCCTGACAAGAGAGAGATGTAGAAAGGGTGGTAAGACATAGAGAAGTTGTACTTGAGATTCGAATATGTATTACTTACCAATTGTTGATATGTAGTCAATATCTTGATTCTTTTCTTTCTCTGACGCTACCGGTAGACAAACACCAGTCTTTGAAATTGTATCAATGATGATTGCTTGCGAGTTTCACCACCAGACATGCAATTTGATTGCTCTATGTACTACTACTTTTCTTTTAAGTAGAAGTTGTTCATTTTGGTTGTGGTGATCTATTAAAAAAAATGTTGGATAATGGTTGACTCTTAGCATGAAGCTTGAACTTGGTTCTCATTTATTCATAAAAGTACAATGATTAATTAGGATTTTGAATTTGAAATAATACTTGTTTAGTGTGAGAAACTTGAACACAACAATACCAAGAACTTTCCATAATTGCAAGAAACTGTTATTGGAAGTACAACGATGCGGTGAGAGTATTTTGCTATGGGCCTAGCCACATCTTTTTTCTTTTTCAAAATCTTGCTCAATTTCTGGTTATAGTTTAAATGTTAATATATATCGCAATTGTATAATTTAATGTTCTTGAATTTAATTAAAGTATATTATGATATTACATTATCAATATATAATTCACTTCCTAAGTGAAACAAAAAATTTCAAAATTTTTCAACCATATGATAAATCTTCAAGAAATTTGGGACTACCTGTATTGTAAGGAAAAAAAAATCTAAAAAGATGTGTCAAATACTCTCGTAGAATGTATGTTGAAAATTGAAATTTTTAATAGTTACTCTATTTAGTAGAAACTTAACCAATAAGTTTTTCAATCCATATTTGGCTTATACAAGAGTATAAGCCAATTAGAAAACCATTTATTGCATAATTATAATAGGACTAAAAACTATCTTTGTTAGCACAAAATATAATTTTTATATTTCACTTATTTTTTCTCTCAAATTGATACATCTAATGCAAATCTATTAAAGTTGATTAGTGCAAAATGAATTTCTTCGCAATTTAGAATGATCTAAAACTTACAGGTTTCTTAAATACATTTGTGGTTCCGCAAGTGTTGTCTTTTCACATAACTCTATTATTAGCTTCTGAGTAAATATATTAGCTTTATTATGCCATACTTCCCTTCAAATCTCTACCATTATATACAATTAAATAATTGACATTTCAATACATTTGTCTCTCGAGCTCCCTTGAAATTTAAATTATGATGTTTGTTTGATGTCTAGTAGAACTACCACTTCTAATTGAATATGATGTCATGTATTACAGTTGGCTAATTAAATAGAGGCATGTTATATTATTTGAAGTATTATGAAATATAGCATTGTTAGATATAAATTTTGAATACAAGAACTAGTTTACCCAAATAACATTGGGGAAGGCTCTGATGAGATTAATTATATATAGTTTTGCTTTAGTCTTCTACCCATGAGTGAAAGTTCAATGAAAATAGGGAAATTTCTTTTCAGACCAATTGTAGGGGTGGCAAATTGTGCTGCCACCTAGAACACATACATGACTCAACTCGACACAAATTATTTTAATTAGAATTAACTATAAATTCTTTCGTGCTTGACTGCTTGTAAACATATTAAATTTTCTTATCATTATAAATATGTAAATTTGGTATGGAAAACAAATATATGAACAAAAATGACATGAAGACACACAATCCATGTGAACTAACTCCCTTAGAACTATGGAAAGTTTAAACTTCTCTCGATCAAATTGGCCTCCTAAATGGTATTCTAAGGTTGTGTCTCAAAAATCTGTTCAAAAGGATATATATAGAGTCCAAAGTGACCTAAGACTTATTTGGGCCATCGGATCTCAAAAAATAGACGAATCTTGCGTGTTTCTACAAAAAATTGGCGAAACTTTCTGTATTAAAAATTGATAAATTATACAGGTTGTCATCAAACACTGTACATACTCATTGTAATATAATTAAGTATAATTCAATCTAATATGACTATACTGAACCTATTCGATAGGGTACACTAGTATAAATAAATGTAAATATGGCATGTTTGACACAAAAATATGTGTAAAATAGCATCTATCATGTCTCCTGAAAAAAATTAAGAAAAAAATGAATGAATTAAAGTTTTCCTTTTGAGAAGAATTTTATTTGTAAAATTCTTAGCGACTCATTATTAAACCAATACAAAAGAAAGTCAAAAACAACGAAAGAAAAAGAGTTGTAAGTAAAAATAAGTTTTCTACATCATATTTAACGACTGTAATCATAAGATTTATATGAATAAAACCAAAAGTTTGGAGAATGCCAAAAGGTATATTTATAGATAGATGATTGAATTATGTTGTATGAGGAAATAAATAAAATTTTCATCAATTATTTTTGGACGTATTATTTTTAGGGTTAGGATAGACTTAATTATGAAAATGCAAACTTACACTTTTATAATAGTTATAGTATAAGATACATGCAAACTTCAACCTGGTGGAAGCGATAACAGTTCATAATAGCTAAATACTATTTGTATTAGATGACCATAATGTAAAGAATAAATCATAACCTATAAAAGTAGTATTTTCTAGTAATGATATCATGGCACAAGGGTTCAATCGACAAAACTGGCTTTCTTTAGTAAGGGAATCTATCTCTTTTAGTAACATATCCAATATCATGAGAAAAACAATTGCATACGTGTAAAATTGTGTATAATTGTTTTCTTCAAATGGACATATATGTATTCACCAAAAAAGAGGGTGAAAAATATAAAGGAGGGAAAATTAGAAGTTTGGAGAAGAACATGCTTGCAAGCTATCACTTAGGTCTCTTTATTTTCATGTGCATCAAATTTGTTATCATTTTTGATTGATGGCTTCTATGCAAGAAGTACCATGAAGTTGAATTAATGGTGGTAAGTAGCATTGTCTGGTTTATCAGAGATGTCCTCTCTGTGGCATTGAATGGTTGGTAATTATACCTCTCAAAAGTTTAGCTTTTGGGAAGATCGGTTACCAATAAACTCTAACATGAAATCAAAACTTCAGTTGGTCAATTGAGCTAATAAAAAAAATAGAAGTATTGGGCCAAACGATACATATTGAGATGTTGGTGGTAAAAGGAAAAGTCATACATTGGTTGAGGATGTCATTAATGTTGAGCTTATTACAGACCTCACCAGCTATTGGATTAGCCTTTTGGATCGATCCAACCCATAGTACTTACCGACTCTACAATATTTATATGGTATAAGAGTGGAAGATCATGTATTCATACCATGCCACCCCAATTGTTTAATGTCAAGTGTTGGGCTTATAGTATATATAAAGCCCATGCTTTGAGGGGAGTCTTAGGTGATATGAAAGTAAAATTGACCAATCCCCCAACAACTTATTCTGATACCATCTTAGAAATTTTTTATCACAAATCCTCTCAATATCACCAATCCTTCCCATTTTTTTTAGGATTGGTGATCAACTTCTTCTAACATGTACTAAACCATCTTGGAACAAAAAAATGGTTATTCTCAAATATTAAAATTATGGGCCAAGCTTGCTAGAAATGATGCCCCCTAATAAAGAAGCTGTAAGTCGTAATCATCATGTTTTTTTATCCACACTTGAACTCATTTGCACACAACCATACAAAGAAATTATGATTATGTTGTATTAGATCATAGTTTTATACAAATCATACAAAAATCATAAATGTTAGAATTCTTATGGGCACTTTTTTTTCTCCTTTTTATAGGGAGTATTGAAATATTTGATTTTCTTTACGGGAGAGTACAAGTACTATTTTCATTTGTTAGTGTCATTTTGGAATCTTTCATGTTTGATGAGATTTCAATGCCTTAACTTTTTCATAAAAACCAATTTCAGGTTGAAAGGACAAATTGTGAGAATTGTTTGATATGGGCCAAAAGCGACAATCTGGTGAGAGATGTAATCAAACAATCTTCAGATGTTATGGTAAAAAAAATAAAAATCTCTTTCTTACAAGTACTGTAATATTTTCATTATGAGTTTCTATTGCTTACTAACTCTTTATTTTCATGAGAAAGCAATTATTTTCAAGCTTTTTAGGTCATCTTTTATATAGATATAGCTTCTTTTGGTTGAAATTTACCTTGTCTTAAAAGCAACATGGTTTACTCCCGAATGTATGGCGATATGGTCTTACAGTAAAAAATAACAACTTAATATAACTGATGCAGGGGCATATTTTGAACGAAGTGTTACTTGTTTATTGTCGTTTATGTTATGTTTACTAGTGGGTTATGTCTTTTATGTACTTTCTTTTTTATTTGATATTTTCCTGATTGTCTTATTAGGGTTATTAGGTTGTTTTGGCACATAGTGTAAGTTTCTATTTCTCAAAACATTGCGTTTTGAGTAACATAATCATGTTTAAGCGCTTGGAGGGTAGATGAGGCTAGACAGTTGGGTTTTTGTAACTTTTTAATTTTCAGAGTTCTCTCTACAAATTCTAACAATTCATGAATCATCAAATTCAATCCCTATCCTAAGGTTTTTCAATCCTTTAGATTAAATTTAAGTCTTCTATGCTAAGTGGTATTAAAGCTTAGGCTTTACTTGAGTTCATTATGCCAAGTCTGGTAAGAAAACACAGTAAGGCCTCAACAATGAAGCCATTGCTAAAACCTTGATGGCATATTTGGATAATCAAGATCAAATGATGGAGACTCAATTCTATGCTTCCCTTCAAGAGTTTCGTTAAGTTCTATCGTAGTTCAAAGTTAAATTAGTGGTTGAATTGAAAACTCCAATACCCATTGAAACTCACCCTATTTCCCAACCTTCGCAAACTTTGCTAACCTCAATTCCTACCCATTGTCCACACAAATTGGATCAACTAACCAATTTGATGCATCAACTCACTTCCTTCTTCATTGTGACACCTACCATAACTTAGTGTAGCACAATTTGATTCATCTAACCAAACTAAGCTTCATAAGACCTTTTATATCCCTTATTGAGTGTCTTCAACCAACACTCTACTAGTTGGAACCACACCGACCTACTTTGATAATTCGCCTTTCGAAAGGACCATTTTTATGAATTCAATCCTCTGGACGCACCACAACTCCTATGAGAAACATATACCTTGAATTCTCATATTGTTGCACCAGAAAAGATATTATAGTGGACAAATGAACATCCCAAAGTTTTTGGATTGAGTTAAAGTAGAAGATAATTTTTTTTATTACATGGAGGTTATAGAAGAAATGCCAGTGAAGATTGTAGCATACAAATTCAAAGGTGGAGTCAATGCCTGGTGGGATACTATACAAACTACTAGAAAAAGGCATGGAGAATTGATTACTAATTCTTGGGAATGAATGAAAAGGTTGATGTATGACTGGTGCCTATCCTTTGATTATTAACAACTCTTGTTTAAACCATTGGATGAGTCACAAGAAATTTTAAATTTCATCATACGACTTAAAAAGCTTATCAAGGGGCATATAGATGTCAGAAATGTCATCTGTTTCTTTGAGGCTTTAGGTCTAGCTAACAAGTATGAAACACAATGTTGTATTAAGCATCGTGATTTGAGTAACAAATCAACGTTTAAGAGCTTGGAGAGAAGATGAGGCTAAAGAGGTGCATTTTTGTAATCTTTTCTATTTTTTAGAGGATCGTTTGTAAGTTTAAGCAATTCATGGTTGAATGATCGAATTCAATCCCTAACTATAGGTTCTTCAATCATTTAGATTAAATCTAAGGCTTTTATGCTAGTAGCACAAAAATTGCATATTTTTTCCCTCTAAGATAACACATCTTATTAGTTAAAATTTTCATTTCCCTAGAATTTGCAGTCTATCTAATAGTATATGAAGTATATTTTGTCTGTCTAAACTAAAAAAATAAAAAAAATAAAAAACTTAACATGTTTAGTGATATTGACTAATGTTAACTAATTGTGATCAGTGTTAGACAATGTTTGATCAACGTTGATTGACTCTTGACCGTTGATCGAGGTTGACCAATTGTTGATAACTTGTATGTAGACTAAATAAATGAGAAACATGATTTTATTTCTTATATGAAACAATACATTTGAGCTCCTGTTTATAAAGCAATTTTGATAAAGAGAATAAATAAAATCTAATTATATCCTAATAATCAGGAAGAGATATACACTAAACAATATATATAGTTTGAATCAATACTAAATAATATGCACAATAATATCCCAACAAAATTGGGATTTCCATACTTCCCCTCAAGTGGATCATAAATACTAACTATATCCAACTTGCAAACGAAATCATCGAAACTTTGCCACGGAAGTCTTTTGGTAAAGATATATGCCGTTTGTTCTTTGGTGGGAACATAAGTCATGTAGATAATTTTGTCTTCAAATTTTCCTTTGATAAAGTGTCTGTCCACTTTTATATGTTTGGTCCGATCGTATTGAACTAGGTTGAGAAATATTGATGGCAGTTTTGTTGTCACAATAGACTTTGAATGGAGTCTTAGTTTTGATTTGTAGTTCTTCCAAGAGTTTCCTCAACTACAATCTTTCACATATCCCTTGTGCATTTGCTCGAAATTTAGCTTCAGTGTTACTTCGAAGTACTACATTTTGTTGCCCAATCTACATCTGTAAAGATTTCTATCTCTTTACCTTCACTTTTCTTGAAAAATAGCCCCTTAGATATTCTTTGAGATATTTGTAAGAAATCAACCTAGGAGTATAGTCAGTTTCTTGATTTCTAGGGTGGAACCAACCCCTGTTTTCAGGATCTTAGTTTCCTAATTTTTAGGATGATTTGCAGCTGTATATTAATGACTTCCAGCGGTATATTAGACATAACAAATGTATATATATATAAAGGGATCTGATATTAAGAAATAAATGAAGTAATTTTTCTGTAAAATAAAAACAGTTTCATGGTATCAGAGCCTTAGACTCATAAACTGCTGCTCTTAGCCTCTTGTTCAGCTAGTTCTGTAAGTTCACCTAGTATGATGTCAAATACTCAGGCAAGGAATGCACCTTTTCAGTTTCCAACTCAAGTTTCAGCCTTTGGGCATGAGCTATGAAAAAACTGAAAGTTTAAATGTTCTTAGTACATTGGAAGATGATATGGATGAAGAGGTTCTAGAGACAAGTAACAGAACTGAATTCAATATGGGAAATTCAAGCAGCTTTGGGCTTGGATCCATTCTTGATCCTGCTCTTAAACATAATCCTTTTGGTGGTCTATTTAACAGTGCAACTATTAATGTTTCTGTTTCTCCTTTTAACAGTACCAATCCTCAAGGAGAGCTATTTCGGCCTGCATCTTTTCAGTTCCAGTCTCTCCAACCATCAGTACAAACTCAACCTTTAAACTCAAGTGTATTTTCTGGTAATCCTATCTCATTCACTAAGGAACAGTTAGAACTTCTCCAACAACTTATACAAAAGGCAAATATCAACACCACATTTAGTAGTAGCAGGAATAACTCCACACATATTTTCAGTAATTCAACAAAGCATGCTTCAATATTCAATAACAAATGTATATATAAAGGGATCTGATATTAAGAAATAAATGAAGTAATTTTTCTGTAAAATAAAAACAGCTTCAATATTTAAAAATTCTGTATACGGTATCTAAGTGCACATTTGTTGGTGAATGCATATGTTGACTAACCACACTAACTGCAAATGTAATGACGGGTCTTGTATGTGACAGATAGGTCAACTTTTCAATTAATCTCTGATATTTATCTATGTCAACTAGTCTTTTATTAACTTCTGTTTTCTTTCTTGCTTCAATTGGAGTGTCACTAGGTTTGCTTCCAAGCATATCAGTTTCAGTCAAGAGGTTGAAGACATATTTCCGTTGAGACACACTAATGCCATCTTTTGACCTATCAATTTTCATACCTAGGAAGTATCGCATTTGTCCCAAATCTCTTCAATTTAGTGACTAGAGTTTTCTTAAGTCTCAATCTCGGTTAAATTATTCTGGTTAGGATTATATTATCAATGTACACAATCAAAATTGGTTTGAACGCCTCTTTAGATTGTTGGAACAATAAAGTGTGATATGATTGTTCTTGTTGGTATCCTTAACCTTTTATTACCTTTGCAAACCTATCAAACTGTCCTGGGTGACTGCTTGAGACTGTAAAGGGGCTTCTTGAGTTTGCACCCCATGTGTTTCTTCCCCTTGTTTGCAAAAACCTAAAGGTAGTGTCATGAAGACTTTTTCATCTAACTTTCCATTGAAAAATGCATTCTTTATATCAAGTTATTGAAGTGTCCAGGCTAGATTTTTCGCCAATGACAATAGAACCCGAACTGTGTTAATTTTGTCATAGGAGCGAAAGTCTATATTTAGTCAATCCTATAGGTTTGAGTCAACCCCTTAGTAACTAAATGAGCTTTGTAACGTTCAATTGTCCCATCAGTATTATACTTTACGTTTAAGATCCATTTGCATCCTACAGGTTTTTTTCCCTTGTGGTAAGTTGACCACATCCTAAGTGTCATTTTTTTTTATCAAAGCCCACATTTCTTTCATCACTGCTTGTCTTCATTCGAGAACTTCTTATGCCTCATGATCATTATTTGGAATTTTTATCCTATTAAGGTTAGAAGTAAAAGCACGAAACCTAGGAGACAAAGTATGGTGAGACACAAATTTTGAGATGGGATGAAGAGTACAAGATCGGCGTGTTTTCTGAGAACAATAGGTAAATCATCAATAAAAGGTTAAGGGTTTCTTGTGTTCAAAGGTGACTTAAGGATATTCAGAGTGTCAGACTCTTAGTTTTTCAAGTGTGATATTCTTTTTGTATTTTGAGTTTTGCCTTTGTGAATAAACAAGTATTTTCTTACCTTTTTGTGTGTCAGCGTCTCCCCTGAGTTCAAGTTAGTTTTTATAAACGACACATTAGATGGTGTTAGGTTCGAGAAAAGAAAAGTTAAAACCCCGAGCTTTATTGACACCCTCCCTCTGAAGAGAAGGTTTGTGTAAATAAGGTGTGTTTTTAAAAAATGTGACATTAAGCCTATTGTAGGCCTTTTATGTAGACGGATCATAATACCTGTAGCCTTTTTGAGTGGGGAAATATCCAAGAAATACACATTTGAGTACTCTTGGATCTATTTTGCTTTGATTATGAGAGTAAATATGCACGAGAGCAGTACAATCAAACATTTTGAGAGGTAGGTCAAATAGAAGACGAGAAGTAGGAAAACAATTATTTAATGTTTGGATAGGTGTCTTAAATGAAAGAACATGACTAGACATTTTGTTTATAAGATAGGCAGATGTCAAAATTGCATTGCTCCATAACATTTTGGGCATTTTGGTTATCAATATTATAACATGTGCAAGATGTTTATTCTTTCGTTTGGTAACTCTATTTTGTTGAGGAGTGTTAACACAAGACCTATCCCATGGTGCAAGAGGTAATTCTCCAAGGTGGTATTAAAGTATTCGGTATTGTTATCAGTACGCAAAATCTGAATATGTGTTTGGAATTGTGTTTGAATCATAGTATAAAAATTGATAAACAAAGTACGAAGTTCAGTTATGTCGTTTAATAAATAAACCCAACACACTTGGATATGATCATTAATAAAAGGTATAAACCATTTTGTTCCAATACAATTCAGGGTAGGACCCCATCAATCATTGTGAATGTTAATAAATGGTTTGGATGGCATATATTTGTGTTTTGAAAAAGATTTATGCTGGTTTTTGGCAAGTTTACAAATTTCACACTGTAAATCAGATAATTTTTTATTCGAAATAATAGAAGGAAACAACTGTTTCAAATATTGAAAATTAGGATGATTCATTCTAAAGTACCATAACATAATTTCACTATCCTTAGAAACAAACGCAGAACCGCAACTGACAATTTGATATTGTCCACTCACATTAGATTCATCAAAGTAGTAGAGTCTATCACATTTTTTAGCATTGTTAATCTTCTTCTTCTTTGATAAGTCTCGAAAAACACAACATGATGAGAGAAATTTAACAGAACAATTAGATTGTTTTGTTAACTGACTAATAGATAATAAATTGCATGACAATTTTGGAATATGAAAGATTCAGAAGTTATAGAATTAGAAATTTTTATACTCTTTTTTCTGGCAACAAGTGAGAGAGTACCATCTATAATTTTTACATTAAGATTTCCAACACAAGGTAAATATGAGGAAAAAAGTTAATACACATTAGTCATGTGATCTGAAGCGTCAGAATCAATAATCCAAGGAGTTTTAATATGAGAGGTGGTACTTAAAGCTTTTAAAAAATTATCTTTGTGTGCTAGTGAACTTGAAGGGATATATGTAGAGGATTGACCAAATGTTTGAAAGTTGGAGAACATTTTGTAAAGTTGATCGATTTGTTTAGGATTGAAGGTTCCATTGGAAGCAGGGTTTTCCCCTTAAGCTTTTTTTGTTTGATATTCGACAGTAGCTTGATAACCTCGGCTTTTATTACTATACTTTCTTGGTTTCTAATCAACAGGTTTTCCATGTATTTTTCCAACAAGTATATTTTGTGTTCATTTTTACGATAATGTTCACACCAAAGACGTTGTCTTTTTTGTTGATTCTGTGTAACACCACCTTAAGACTTAATTGTAAGCCCACAGGTTGAATTTCCATGGACTGTTGAAGACCCACGACTACCTGGCCCAAAATTATCAAGCCTAATTGAGCCATGGGATATTAGAGCTAAATCACCAGTTTCAACATCACATTTCTTCGTCACTCCTTGCAACGAACTTCTAAAAAAACCTCCCGAGTGGATAGGAGAGGTCGTCGGCCAAGTATCCTCCCTCTTCTATTGTTGAGTTCACGATTAAGTCTCGCGAGGAACTCAAACACCCTTTCGCTCTCCAACCTTGTCGTGTATCGAACTGCATCTTCTTTACAAACCCAATTTTCATCGACGCTCGAGTCCAGTTCTTGTACCAAAGTCACCATCTCCATGTGATACTCTATCATCTCTCGGTTCCCCTATTTCATTTGTCACGGTCAGGTTTTGATCTCGAAAATTTGAGAGAAATTTACAGTGTCTGAGTAAGTCTCACAAATGGCAACCCAAATATCCTTTGCTATCGGCAGAGACATATGTTTTTCCAATTGAAGGTTTTATGGAGTGTACCAGCCAAGCCCTAACCATTGAATTTTCAAATTTTCATTTTTGCCGGCTAACAAGTTGAGTAGGGGGTTGGCTCCTTTGTCTCACCAGTGAGGTAGCCCAACTTTCCTTTACCTTCAATTACCAATTTTATAGATTGTGCCCACTCATGGTATTTTTTTTGTTGAGTTTTAGCTCGTGGTTAATGTTTCTTCTGTTTCTTTATCTGATTTCTCAAAAAAAATTGACTCTAGATTGTTATTAGTCTCAAGTTGACAAGATTTAGAAAAGGAAAAAAATGGTTCTGATATCATATAAACTAAATAAACAATAAACACGATTTTATGTCTTATATGAAACAATAAGTTCTAGCTCCTATTAATAAAACAATTATGATAATAAAGAGAAAATAAAAAAAATCTAATTATATCTTAATAATCGGGAAAAGATATACACTAAACAATATATACAGCTTAAACTGATTCTAAATAATATACCCAATAATATTCCAAGAGTTTTGGGATTTCCACTTTATACTACCACTAGATGGAGACAACTTTGTCCAGTTGAAATTGAATTTTCATTCGGTTGAAATTGAATTCAAATGAAGCCAAATTCATCCATTTGAATCAAGATGAAGTCATCTCCATTTGAATGAAATGCTAATGAGGACTGTTGTTTTGCGGGAAATTATGATTTTGTCAATTTTTGTGTTATTTTTGAAAAAGTACCTTGTTTTATAGCTCTTCTACGGCTTGATTTATTGTACTTGCTTCTTAGAGGCAAGTTATGTTTCTTAGATTATGTCCTGTGTCATCTTCAAAATATTTTAGGATTTTAGTAATTTTAATTGATACAAACACACAAGTTCGTATATTTTCTTATCACATTATTGATAGGTACATGGATATATTTTTTTAATCATGTTAAATAGAGGCTTGAAAACAAAAAAAAGGACAATGCTTAAGATTTTCTTTCGGTGGTTTCTTGGTCATTGCTCTGTAAAATTAGTTCATAGTTGTTCATTAGAGACAAAATCCTAATGGTTATTCAAAACTGGTGAATATGTTTGTGGACAAAACAGGTGATTGTGCAAATTCTTGGTCTTTCTTGTGGACCAATAACTAGTATATTGTAGGCGTTGAATGAATGAATACTCTTATTCTACATCAATTTAGTAATATTTTATTGAGGGGAATTCAAACTTAGTAAATCCTTTGGAATTAGTTGAATCAGTTTTAAAAACTATTCTCGTACTAGATGCATAAAAATGTATTGGCAACAAAGCTTTTCTATTGAGTGCACGAAACTAAAAGTTAGTAGTATGTCACGTCCCGCTCAAATGTTCCTAAAAATCCAGAATAAATGGTGTTTGCCTAAAAGATCTAGACTTTTCTACAAGAGAAGGTTCTAGAGTGGCCTAAAGATGTCTAGAAAGGGCTAGAGTTGGACGGACTCAACTCAAACTTGAAGACCCTAGAATGTTGTAGAGCACGCTGGAGAGTGCTAGAATGGGTTGGAATGTTCTAGAACGTGCCGGATGGTTCATGAAGGATGTAGAAGCCGCTGGAAGCTTACGGAACATCCCGGAACCTGCATGAAGGAACTAGACAAACCTAGAAGACTCTAGAGTTGGCTAGAAGGTCCTAGAGCCTTGTGGCACTTTGTAGATAAAACAAGAACACTCTTGTATATTCTAGACTTAGAAATCTCTAGAATGTGATGGCATAGCCTTAAGCTTGAAGCCACACTATAAATAGACCCATTGGTCTCCATTTGCAATCATCTTGGGAATTCTTAGCATCTTGTAACATAAACTCTCTCTAGAGCAATACAAAATATTCTTTACAAACTCTCTTTCTAATCTCTTTGGAGAATTCATTCGGGGAAAGGCAGGCTTAGTGTAACGGAACGTGCTAAGTGCTGCACGATCGCTATTTGAAAAGTTAAGGTCATGACAGTTGGTATTAGAGCTTTTGGTTGAAGCATTTCTAACTTTGGCATAATGAAGAACGTTGCTCCATCTACACCAAGCGTTGATGTTCCACCTATGGAACGTGGGCGTGAGAAAACCCGGAAACCATCAAAGGAATCTCGAGCCAAGTCGAAAGACATGCTTTCTAGCTTAGGGGAGCTGTTCGATCGGGTGGACAACTTAGAAGAACGTTACAATGGCTTGGAGGCCGAGGATGTGGAGATCCATGCAGCGGTCAAGATGTCCCTTAATGAGCTAGATGGCGGATTAAGGCAAGAGATCGATAGGTTAAAAGCTGAACTTGCCAAAGTACGAGATCTTGTCCAAAGAGAACTCGCTAATGTGTTGCATAGAGTTGAGGATATGAGTGGTGATCTAGCTCTATGTAAGCGGGCTATGGCCGCGGAAACTAGCACAACCACTGTTATTGAGGCTAAGAGGGTGGATGTTCCCAAGCCTAAGACCTTCAATGGTATTAGGAATGCTAGGGAAGTGGAGAACTTCCTATGGGGGTTGAAACAATATTTCGAGGCTACTGGCATAACGGACCATGCCAGCAAGATCCGAACTGCTGCCATGTACTTGACTGACACTGCTATGTTGTGGTGGAGAAGGAGGCATGGAGATGTGCAACGAGGGGTTTGCACAATTGACACCTTTGAAGATTTCAAAAGGGAGTTCAAAATATAGTTCTTCCCCGTAAATGCCGAGAAGGAGGCAAGGGGCCGATTGCGACGATTGAAGCAAACGGGTAGCATAAGGGACTATGTGAAGGAGTTCACAACCTTGTTGCTAGAAGTCCCCGACACATCTGACAAGGATGCCCTATTCTTATTCATGGATGGTCTCCAATCATGGGCTAATTTGGAACTTAAGCGACGTGGTGTCCAAGACTTATCTTCGTCCATCGCGACTGCGGAAAGCTTTATTGATTACTCCACAAACAAAGAGAGCTCAGAAGCCACAGATAAAAAGTTTGGTGGAGGAAAGGGTGGGGGAAGCCATGCCAAAAGCCAGGGCTCTAAAAATCATAAAGACAACTCCTCATTCAAGCTACGAGATAAGGGGAAGGAGAAGGAGGATCATAATGCCTCAAAGCCCCGTGTGACGTGCTTCATATGCGACGGATCGCATTGGGCACGAGAATGTCCGAAAAGGAAGGCCTTGAGTGCCTTAGTTGCTTCCACTCATGACCAGGATGGAGGCGAGTCGGACGAAGGTGCAAAGATGGGTTCTTTGCGCCTACTTGGTGCATTGCAGAGCGCCCCAAAAACCCCAAAAGGCTTGATGTATGTAGATGCAGCCATCAATGGGAAGATCGCCAAGACCTTGGTCGACACAAGTGCATCTCACAACTTTGTTTCAGTGGAGGAAGCAAAACGACTCGGCCTTAAGGTAGTCCATGAAGGGGGATCTCTGAAAGCAGTTAACTCAGCAGCACTACCATTGCATGGAGTTGCTCGTGGGATTAAGGTCAGTCTCGATGCTTGGACTGGCCAAGTGGACTTATCGATAGCGCCCATGGATGACTTCTCGGTTGTATTCGGTATGGAGTTCTTGGACCAGGTTAGAGCTTTCTTGGTGCCATGCTCAAACTCTATGTGCATCATGGATGGTTCGAAGGCTTGTGTGGTGCCGACGGAAAGGACCACTAGACCTACTATCCAAGCTCTCTCAGCACTTCAATTCAAGAAGGGATTGAAAAGGAACGAAGAGAGTTATTTGGCCATCTTAAAAGAATATGACGATGAAGAGGTGTCACCAAAGCCAAGCTTGCCGACAGAAGTGCAAGCTGTCCTAGATAAGTTCAATGATATAATGCCTGAGGCATTGCCAAAGCGGTTACCTCCAAGGAGGGAGGTAGACCATGAAATAGAGTTGGAACCCGGCACCAGGCCACCAACAATGAGCCCCTATCGAATGGTGAACTCAGAGTTGGCATAATTGCGGAAGCAACTCGACGAATTGCTGGATGCTGGCTTCATAAGGCCCTCTAAAGCCCCATTTGGTGCCCCGGTTCTCTTTCAAAAGAAGAAGGATGGCTCGCTACGGATGTACATCGACTATCGGGCTCTAAACAAGATAACGGTAAAGAACAAGTATCCTATCCCTCTCATTGCCGACTTGCTCGATCAATTGAGGAATGCTAGATACTTCACAAAATTGGACTTGCGATCGGGTTACTACCAGGTACGCATAGCTAAGGGAGATGAGCCCAAGACCACATGTGTGACCAGGTACGGTGCCTATGAGTTCCTTGTCATGCCATTTGGTCTCACTAATGCACCTGCCACCTTCTGCACTCTTATGAAGAAGATTTTTCATCCCTACCTCGATCGGTTTGTGGTAGTATATCTTGACGACATTGTGATATATAGCTGGACTTTAGAAGAACATCTAGAGCATTTGAAGAAGGTGTTCGAGGTCCTAAGGGAAAATGAGTTATACGTTAAAAAGGAGAAATGTTCCTTTGCCCAAGATGAGGTGATGTTCTTGGGACATAGGATAAAGGATGGGAAATTGATGATGGATGGAGCTAAGGTGAAAGTCATCCAAGAATGGGAACCTCCTGCCAAGGTTCTCGAGTTGAGATCTTTTCTTGGACTTGTGAACTACTATAGAAGGTTTATCAAGTCCTACTCAGCGAGAGCAACCCCGCTCATTAACCTTCTCAAAAAGAACAAGGCTTAGGAATGGACAAATGAATGCCAAGCCTCATTCGAAGACTTAAAGAAGGCTGTTAGTGAAGAACCGGTGCTTTGTCTTCCAGACCCCTCCAAGACATACGAGCTGCACACAGATGCCTCAGACTTTGCCATTGGTAGAGTATTGATGCAGGAAGGGCGTCCGATAGCTTATGAGAGTCGTAAGCTGAATGACACCGAACGCCGCTACACTGTACAAGAAAAAGAAATGACAGCTATCATTCATTGTCTAAGGGTGTGGCGACATTATTTATTGGGTTCTCGTTTTGTTATCATGACGGACAATGTAGCAACTAGCTACTTCCAGACTCAAAAGAAGTTGAGTCCCAAGCAAGCTCGGTGGCAAGACTTTTTAGCAGAGTTTGACTACAGGTTGGAGTACAAGCCCGGTAAGGCCAATGTGGTGGCTGATGCGTTGAGCCGAAAGACGGAGCTAGTAGGCCAAGTAGCCCTTTGTTGGAAAGGATCAAAGAAGGGTTGAAACATGATGCCCTTGCTCAAAACCTCTTTGCCCTCATCAAGGGAGGAAAGACTAGGCGATTTTGGCTTAGTGACGGACTACTCTACGCCAAGCAGAATCGCATCTTTGTGCCGAAGTGGGGGAACTTAAGGAAGGAGCTAATCAAGGAGTGTCATGATTCATTATGGGCTGGACACCCAGGGATGAGGCGCACCCTTGCTTTGATTAAATCAATCTACTATTGGCCTCAATTACGGGATGATGTTGAAGCTTATGTGAAGACTTGTCTTGTATGCCAACAGGACAAGATAGAGCAGCATGCACTCGGAGGTCTGCTAGAACCACTACCCATTCCAGAGAGACCATGGGAGAGCATCTCAATGGATTTCATTACTTGCCTACCAAAATCAAAGGGCTTTGGCAACATCATTGTCGTTATCGACCGTTTCAGCAAATACGCAACATTCATACCTGCCTCAACGGATTGCACGGCAGATGAGACGGCACGTTTGTTCCTCAAGAATGTTGTGAAGCATTGGGAGATTCCATCCAATATCGTGAGTGACCGAGACCCACGATTTAATGGCAAATTTTGGACGAAACTATTCAAGTTGTTGGGATCAGACTTGAATTTCTCCATAAGCTTTCACCCCTAAAGTGATGGACAAACAGAGCGTGCCAACGCGTTGCTGGAATTGTATCTTAGGCACTTTGTGAGTGCTAATCAACGGGATTGGGCGAAGCTGTTGGATGTAGCCCAATTTTCATATAATCTGCAGAGGAGCGAGTCCACCACAAAGAGTCCCTTTGAGATTGTTATGGGTCAGCAACCCATGACTCCTCATGCCTTGGCCACGAGTTACGAAGGAAAGAATCCTGCTGCCTTCAAGTTTGCCGAGGCATGGCATGAACAGGCAGAGTTGGCCTGAGCTTATCTAAACAAGGCCTCTAAGAAGATGAAGAAATGGGTTGACAAGAAAAGGAGGATGGTGGAATTTCAGGAAGGAGATTTGGTCCTGGTTAAACTATTGCCCCAACAATTCAAGTCCTTGCAGAAGGTTCATAAGGGGTTGGTGCGGAAATATGAGGGACCATTTCCTATCCTCAAGAAAGTCGGTAAGGTGTCATACAAGCTGCAACTCCCTCCAAAGCTTAAAATCTATCCGGTCTTTCATGTAAGCATGTTGAAGCCTTATTATGAAGACAAGGAAGACATAAGTCGGGGAGAGTCAAAGAGGGCACCTACTGCAGTGGTAACCTCCTTCGACAAAGAAGTGGACTTAATTTTGGCGGACCGCTTGATCCGATGTAGGGGCGTACCAAGTTATAGGGAATACTTGATCAAATGGAAAAATGCCCCAGATGCAGAAGCAAGTTGGGAACCTGAAGAGTCTTTGTGGCAATTCAAAGATGACATAGAGAGGTTCAAGCTTGAAGGCGCGACGAGGGCGTCGCGAACTTGAGTGGGGGAGGGTGTCACGTCCCGCTCAAATGTCCCTAAAAATCCAAAATAAATGGTGTTTGCCTAAAGGATCTAGACTTTTCTACAAGAGAAGGTTCTAGAGTGGCCTAGAGATGTCTAGAAAGGGCTAGAGTTGGATGGACTCAACTTAAACTTGAAGACCCTAGAATGTTCTAGAACACGCTGGAGAGTGCTAGAATGGGCTGGAATGTTCTAGAACGTGCCGGATGGTTCATGAAGGATGTAGAAGCCGCTAGAAGCTTACGGAACATCCCGGAACCTGCATGAAGGAACTAGACAAACCTAGAAGACTCTAGAGTTGGCTAGAAGGTCCTAGAGCCTTGTGACATTTTGTAGATAAAACAAGAACACTCTTGTATATTCTAGACTTAGAAATCTCTAGAATGTGGTGGCATAGCCTTAAGCTTGAAGTCACACTATAAATAGACCCATTGGTCTCCATTTGCAATCATCTTGGGAATTCTTAGCATCTTATAACATAAACTCTCTCTAGAGCAATACAAAGCATTCTTTACAAACTCTCTTTCTAATCTCTTTGGAGAATTCATTCGGGGAAAGGCAGGCTTAGTGCAACGGAACGTGCTAAGTACCGCACGATCGCTATTTGAAAAGTTAAGGTCGTGACAAGTAGGTAGCTTCTGGCTTGCTGTTATGCATCTTAGATGAGTGTATTCAGGGGTGGAGGGAAAGGGGACTCCACCACCTTGATAAATTTAGATTGTTATATGTATTTGATTAGACAATTTTAGACATTTTATAAGCATAAAATAGACATTTTCACCCTTTATTGTAATGAATTTATTCATTTTTATACAAGTCAATAAAAATATATCTATTTATGTAATATTGTCTTTTTGGGAACAATGCGCATATTTTATTCCTCTTACCATTTTCATACTACATAAGTTAAATATTCAATATATAATCAAGTTCATATATCTCATTTGTTGTTCACTCGGTGAACTGGCTGCACGACTTACTGTTATTCAGTTAAAGCCACATGTTAAAATCGCACAAAGTATTGTTGGATCTATAAAAAAAATTTCATATATCTCTTCATATACCACTAATAAAATTATAGCGCACATAAATTTAACTCTTATTGTGTTGATATGTTTGCAGGTAGGCTACATTGTAATGATTGATCCATCTACTAGTGCTAGGGCTGGTTTATTGAGGATGAAAGGCGCTGATGTTGTTGCTGTTTACCACCCACTGATAGATGAGAAGCTTGTCAGAATTCTGCATGGGTATGAACATGATTTGATGCATTTGTAACTGCAAGATTAGAAACTAGCGTGCATAGAATATGTGACTAATGACGCTTGTGGATTTTAACAGGAGAAAGAAGAAGATATATGCCTGGACAGTTGATGACATAGATTCCATGCAAAAAATATTGTCTGAGCATGTGGATGCTGTTGTTACAAGCAACCCAACTCTACTTCAAAATCTGATGCAGGATATCAGAATAAAGTGTTTTGAGGAAGGCTTTCGATTCTCACAGTGACATACATTTCTTTCCATTACTGGTCTCCCATGGTTGTGATTGTAATGTTTTATTAGTTTATGAGGTTCAATTTTTTTTATTTTTTTTGGAGAATCTGAAATTTTGAACCTGGTAGTCACTTTCTATTGGTTCACAATTACCTAAAACAAAAACAGTATGTGATTGTTTGTAATTATATGATTTTGCGGCTTTTGCAATTTCGGTTCCTCGATTTTGTGGATTCTTGTTTTTCTAATTCAAACATTACGTGTATGAAAAACATTATGCCATTGTGGATGCCTTTTTTAAATTTCATACGAGAGAGATCAAAACGAAAGATAAGAGATGCACGATAAAGAATGAAATTGAATAGGAAGGGCATAACCTAGTTTTTAATTAAAATTTTATTACTTTCACCGTAAATTGGCCAAAGCATCATTCAATTTAAGAAGTATGTGTTAGAAAACCACATTTAGGAAACATATATTTTCCTATTCAATTGTAATAGTTATTTAATTTAATGGGTTAAAATTAAGTAGTTTAATTTTGATAAATTCTTAGACTATTTAAATTTTTGTGTCTGATTGAACGGTTATCGATTTTGTCTTAACCAAAGGATTATAGAAATCATAATTGAGCAATATATAAAGATTATTTTGATTATGGTCCCTAATATACTAAATCATAATATAATTTCTCTTCTCCCTATTTAAAAGAAAAAAAAACTGTCCCATTGAGAAAGTAATGCAATTTGGTTGAGAAATATCATAAATCACCCCTATTCATGTTCATTTGTTCATGAACGATTGTTAAAATATTTTTGTAATAATAGGTGATTGTTCTTAATAGATATTGACATATTATTGAAATTCATAAAATCCTTAATAATCTAACATGATGTAGATCTTATGATTTTTGGTATTTTGTTTTAGGATGTTTGTACCTAAAATTTGTTTATGACTTTCAATATGATTTAATTCTAACAAACAATATCAGAACGATCATCGTTATTAGATTATTAGAATTTATGAATATTCTATTTGTATGATGTTTGGATTATTTTTCTTAAATAAAATATTTATGTTTTGTATGAAATTTCTTGAGTTTTAAATTCGAGATTAAAGCATGTTCCTTGGATTTTTATGTTTCGTCAATTAATGTATTATTTTTCAAATAACTTCAGTCTTATTGCTATATCATGATTTTGATATTATTAATTATTTTTAAGTGGTTTGGTTATCTACACGGTAAAACATTTAATTCTCATTATTATAGCATCAACTATAGCTTTCACTTTTTAATGTGGTTGTTTTATTATTTTTGTCACTTATTATAGTATTTTCAATTAAATGATTAAAACAAGTTATCAAAGTAATATCTATTGTGAAGATTAATTTAATTGAAGATGCATAGATATTTGTGCGGAATTATTTATGTGAATTGTGCTAGCCAAAAGTAAGACACAGTTTGGTCAAATAACAATGCGCCAACGATGATAAATACGTGATGATTATAAAGGTATTTTTTTTATTTTTTCATACGAGCAATAGTCACTCTAAATAAAGGTTGTTGTTTGATAAAACTAATTGTCAATATTTGATCATTGTTCTCACAATGCCACTTACAATATCACCATTAGTGATAAAAAGGAAGTAAATATTAAGGTAGACTTAAATGTAATCATTAATTTAATTTTTTATTCATTATACTTGCAGTTAGGAATTGGTGAACTAAAACCCACAATCATGTATTTATAATTATATGATAAATATCAAATATATCCAAAGAACATGTTATAGAATTTATTGGTATAAGTATATAATCTTATCGTACTTGAAGATTTTTTAATCGTAAATGTACAAAAAAATTTAAAATTAGACAAAAAATACAATGTACTTTAATAAGTGTTATTTTATACATATTTTAGATATCAATTTCTTTACATTTAAATATATTTTATTATTATAACGAACTAAAATGATTTATTTTTATATTTATTGAAAAAATATGAATCTTCTAAATTTTTTAAGATTTTTATACATTTTATTTAACATGTGGATGTATTTAGAAAAATAGGTGGAAATAATTAGTAATGTAATCTAAATTTCCATTAGCTCTTACCTTTCACAATCCTTGATCTCTATTGGTGACACATGACACTTTATATATCCTTCCAATGAGATTGAATCTCGCATAATGCATCATTTACGATTGGATAATCCTATTCCAACTCAAAACACATATTAGTTTTTTTCAATATAAATATAAAACAACACATCATAAAATACGAAGACTATCAGAATTGTACAAAAATAAAAAATAAAAAAAGAAATTTAGAATTATGTTAGAGGAAAAAATTGAGAAGAAAATTTAAGAGGCAATCAAAGGAATTGAAGATTAAAATTAAAGACAAAAATCTTAAGATTTTTTTTATCTTTTCTTTTATTGTTTTTATGAATAATACTTTTAATTTATTATTTTCTATGAGTAGCTAATTTATAATTGACTGTGAGTGATTTCAAAGTCATATACGTAGATTGCAATATTCTATTAAACTACTTTTTTTTATTATTTATTAATTCTTTTTTTTGTCTTGGTATGAATTATTTTTATTATTTAGTGTACAATTAAATAATCGAACTAATTCATCGTTAATTAATTTAATTGATTGGATACATAATTGCTTGATCAATTAAAATAAATAGTGATAAATTGCTTGCAATGAGAATTAATTCTCAAGATAATTAAATTAGCTTGTGTGTTTAAGCTTAATCCAATTTGCTTATTAAAATTGAATTCTTTTTTTATTATTTACCCTAAGTTGTCTATTAAAAAGAGTTTGAATTAAGAGTTTGTTTAATTCAATAAATAAGTAAGAAGAAATAGAGATTTTACACTTATGGGTTTTTTTTAAGTTGGTATAATAAAAGAATATGAGATTATGATATGCTTTTATTGATTTGTAATACATGCTAATGACAGAAAATGATCCTACGATACTTTATTATAATCATTATATTTTATTTGATAGATTTGATTTTTTTTCAAAAACAACAAATATTTTTTATTAATTTTAATTAACTTATTAACGATCTAGTAATTAGAGGTAGATATTATTATCAATCATTGTGGGTAAGACAATCTTTGTTCTTAAAATTATTTATCACATCTACATGATTACATATACTTGTAAATATTCAATTGTGTTATACTTCTTGGTAAGTCAATCGTGATATCTACCAAAACGGTTGTAAGTGTCTATTAAGGGAGTTTTTCAATAACAATTTTGGTGCTAAGATTATACATTTTCAAGCACATGTTAACACAGACTCAATGAGTGAATTAAATTCTATAAATTGTAATTTATTAAGAAACTTTTTGCTAATACGTTAATCTAGTGCTTGATAGGAATTAAACATCATCTTAAGTAATATTATTTTTCTTTGTTTTAAAAGTAGTTATTTTATTTTATGTATTTTATGTTTTATGCAATTTGTTTTATTTTAGTTATTTTATTTCTTGTTTATGTAAACCATAGTTATTTTATTTAGAATTGTTGAAATTATAACCTTTGTTGAGATGTGATGTATGAGAAGTACACATTAATATATTCGTGTAAAATTATTTGAGATGATGGATGCAACTAACTTTCTACATCATTACCTAATCACATAAAACAAATGTGTAGATTTTTTTTATTCATTTTTATCTTTAATTTATATTTGTTACATTGAGAATAATGTAGATTATATATTGGGATAGGAAAAAAGTTCCATAAATTTAAATATTTTTAATTTTTTTTATTAAATATGTGTTTACATTTTTTTATTTTTATTTAGTTTATTTATTGGATTAGAGATAATTATGTTCAATATTAAATTTTTTTACAAAATTAATTTTAATTAAATTATTATATATTTAAAAATAGATATTTAGTAAAATATTGAAAAGAAAAGTAAAAAAAAAACTCGAAAAATAAGTTGCTATTTTAAATTAATGAAAAATAAGTTGCAAAAGCAGGAAAAAAAGAAAAAAAAGAAAAGTATGGGGGAAACGGATTATTATCACAAATATTTCTGAGATTTTGTGTTTCTTTAAAATTATCCTTGAGGTTTATTTAATATCAAAAATGTCCACAAACGTTGTGAGCGTTATATTTTCATTTAATATTAGGGGTAAAATGGTAATTTCACCCCTATACATATATCACTCCCGTGGGAAAAAAAATCAAAAATATCCTTGAAGTTTTCAATATCTTCAGTAATACTCTTAATGTTAAAAAAAAACTACAATACTTTTGAGGTTTAATGTATCTCCAAAAATGCCCTTATTATTTTACATAAGTATAAAAAAGTTGTAAAAAATTACATCAATATCAGAAAAATTCTTTTCTACCTCTACCTATATAACTTTTTGAATATTGGTGTTGAGAATATTATCGCAAATACCCCTTAATGTTTTGCTTTTTTTTAAAAATACCTATGCTATAATAATCAATTTAACTTTATCAAAAATATCTCTGCTATAATAATTAATTTAACTTCATCAAAAATGTCCCTACTATACTCCTACTTCTCAATAACACGATATAAATATATTTTCCAAAAATATTTAACTTGATATTGTGTGCTTTGTTAACTTAATTTATCTTCAGGTGTATTTTTGGAAAATATTTTATATCGTGTTATTGAGAAGTAGATATATTTTTTATGAAGATAAATTAAATATTGTAGCAGAAGCATTTTTAATGAAGTTAAATTAATTATTGTAACAAAAGTATTTTTGATGAAGTTAAATTAATTATTATAGCAGGTATATTTTTGATAAAGTTAAATTAATTATTATAGCAGGGGTATTTTTGAAGAAAATAAAAACTTAAAGGGTATTTGCGATAATATTATGAATGGTAATATTTAAAAACTATATAGGTAGGGATAGAAAAGACTTTTCAGATATTAATGTGATTTTTCATGACTTTTTTATGCTTCTGTTAAATAATAAGGACATTTTTGAAGATATCTTAAATCTTAGAGGTATTGTAGTTTTTTTTAAAAGTTAAGGATATTTTTTGAATATATTGAAAACCTCATGGGTATGTTTAATATTACATTTTTTTACAAAATTAATTTTAATTAAATTATTATATATTTAAAAATAGATATTTAGTAAAATATTGAAAAGAAAAGTAAAAAAAAAAAAAAAACTCGAAAAATAAGTTGCTATTTCAAATTAATGAAAAATAAGTTGCAAAAGCAGGAAAAAAAAGAAAAAAAAAAAAAGAAAAGTACGGGGGAAACTGAAAAAAGAAAGAAGAAAAAAAAACATAAAAAACAAAACCGGAAAAAAAAGCCCCAGTTTTGATATTCGATTCCACGTACCCTAATTTCGCACTCTCCCTTTTCCACACCAACGCTGGCCGTCAAGTATTATCCGATTCTATTGCCCCGGCCAATCCCGTGAAGTATTCTGCTTGGTTGGGTTTTAGTTTGTAAAAGGTAATCTCTCTGCCTTATCTTGATTTATTGGTTTCAGTTTTGTTCTTTATGCTTAGAGTTGCCGACTTTGTATATATGATACTGTGATTTTAGCTAGTTTAGTGATCTGAGCTGATGATTTATGATCTTTTAAATCATTCAAAGGTGTTATTCTCAACTTTTCAACGCATTTACTGGTGTATTTCATCGTTCCTGCAAGTCATTATAGAAAAGTTCTATCGTTTGCAATTAGGTTAAGGTTATAGTTGGGTCATCGGCTTGTCTTTTTTGTTTTCTGTTTGATTTTCCTTAGTAATGGTTAATTTATTTAACTGGTAAAACCCAAATACGAAAAACAGTTAGCCTTACAGACCTCTACCATGTTCATACTGCAGTTGTGCCTCTTTATGTGGCTATGATCTTACCTTACGGTTCAGTGAAATGGTGGAAGATCTTACCCCTGATCAATGCTCTGGCATCAACCCTTTTGTGGCTCTGTTTGCTGTTCCTTTGCTCTAGTTTCACTTCATCTCCATCAACAATCCATATGCAATGAACTATATGTTCATAGCTGTTGATACTTTACAAAAAGTCATTGTCTTGGTGATACTTTTGAATTCTCCGTCCGAAAGCTTCCTTTGCGAGTTTTTTTCTTTCTTTCTTGCAATTCTAATATCAATGCTATTTGTAGCAATCAACCTTATTGATATAGGAAATTAGGGGTGCTATTTATGCTATTAATAAGTTGTTTATTTTATGTTCGTTTTATTGTTATCCTCGTGTCAAAACAATGTTTATTTCTTTATTAATGGTTGTTTAGGGAAAATTTAGGCTCATATTTATCATTAAACTTGTTATAGTCCTTGTTTGTCTTTTAGTGGAGTTTTTAGCTATAAATACGAAGAGTGTGTGGGATTAAAGAAGAAAGAATGAATATTATAGGAACTTTTGTATTGAGATTTTCTCTCATTTTTAATGAAATATTTTTGAATTTGAATTGATGAATTCAATCCTCATCTAGAGGCTCTTAATTCCTTTAGATTAAATCTGACTTCTACGTCAATTGATATCAGAGCCAATATTTCCTGAGTTGTGACTCTTGCAGCTTGAACGAAGCTTTAGTTGTGAAAGCCATTAAGGCTTATCTTCAAGAGCATGCTCAGAAGGAAGAACTTCTATATCGAGCTTTCCTTTAAGAATTTTGTGAATCTATGACCCAGTTTAGAATTGACTTGGTCGTTGAAATTCGAAACCATAAGAACATTAAGCAAGGTTTACCTCGCCAATCCTCATCTCTGTATCGTCTTCCTTGTCCATCGTCATCACTACCGCCCCCCAAAAATAGCCCACTTTCGACAACAACCTTTGTGCCATTCACCAGTGTTGTACCCAGACCTTCACAATTCAACTCAATTAATCCTAGGAATCCATCAACCCAACGCAACCTCCATTGTCATTGCTACCCCTGTTTTCGCCCGAAGCAGTTTCTATTTCCACATCGTCTCCTGTGACCATTGAGAGTCGACCTTAAAACCTAGCTTCCCAACTTGTTATTTCTCACTCGACACCTCATTGCCCAAACATCCAATCAAATCCTCCTGCAATGGTTTCTTACGTAGGCGTTAAAGTCACTGAAATTTGCACGACACCTTGTAGCACTCCTTTGGCCGACTCACAACCACCAAAGGACTCCATTGTTTGAAGTCGATAGCCATGGAACACTTCCTCCTCAAAATCGATACACTTTACCTCATACCCAAAACCATCCCAAACCTCCACTGCTTCACCACCTACACAAGACCTATAGCCACCTAGCCTAAACTCCTCGCAACTTATCTAGGACTTATTGCTACTTTTCCAGAATTCTAATAACACAGAACCCACTAGAAAGTGCTTTTAAGGGCAAAGGTGTACTCATGTCCCTCTAGTGGTGTAAAATGGGGTGGGCACAGCCCAGCCTGCCTGAAGCTTAGTCCTGTTTGGCCCGTTTCATTCATGTGCCAGATTTAAACAATCTATTAGTTAATATGCTAATACTAGGCCGACACATGGGTTGGCCCTTTTTTAATTAAAATATGCAATTGGTTTCTCACTTCTCAGTTCTTAGCAACCCTGCCAACTCTAGTAGTCTTTCTCTTCTAAGAGATTACAATGCTGCCAACTTGGCACTCGCAGGCTCTACCCTTCTTCCTCAATTACCATCGCCGGTTCTGCTCTTCTCACTCGTGTTTCTCCATGGCCCTTTTTTAATTAAAATATGCAATTGGTTTCTCACTTCTCAGTTCTTAGCAACCCTGCCAACTCTAGTAGTCTTTCTCTTCTAAGAGATTACAATGCTGCCAACTTGGCACTCGCAGGCTCTACCCTTCTTCCTCAATTACCATCGCCGGTTCTGCTCTTCTCACTCGTGTTTCTCCATCAAGCATCCCTACAAGTAAAATCTGAATATATGAAATATGCTCTTCACACTTGTCACCATACTCGTCATTGGTTTTGCTCTTCACAACCATGTATGCTTGTTTCCTTGAAGAATAATGGGGTTTCATTATTTGGTTTAAATATTTGAATTTTTATTAAACTTCAACTCTTGCCCAGGTAATTAGTTGTTCAGTCTGTTTTGAGCTATAACTATTTGAGAATCAAATTTGGGTTTGTTTCTTTTGAATGTGTGAATGTTATTTTTTGTCAATGTGTTGGGTTTCGACAAACTACGAACAAACAAATGATATAGAACATACCTAATATTTGTTCCGATAATGTTCTCATATGGGTACTGTTGAATTCCCATTATCCAATATTCTTCTTAGGTATATTTGTTCTTTGTTGAAATTGATATTTAATGGGTAATAAATGATATAATTTCTATGTCTTTGATATGAGTACTAGTTTGAGTCTCTGTTGGATTTCTATGATGGGTTAGATTCCATTGCTTATTGTGCAAAATAGTCCAAACTTGAAAAATAATAATAATATGTTTATTTAATAGTGTATATTTATTAGAATAAGTATCAACTATTTTTTTTCCAGCTAAATAACATGCTTGTTTTTTATTTATTAGATTTATCAGTAAAGGATCTCCTGCTGCATTTGCAAGTTGCGATCAGTGAGGTATAAACTTAAAATTTTTAAGTAATGATTATGGTAGATCATTGTCTAAGATGTTTGAAGAATGAGATAGTTACCAAACACAACCCACAGTCACATACACAAACTGTGGGTATGGAGCCATCCAACTCCGCACAAAGTTCTTCTCAAAGTAAACGCACCTCAGTTGCATGGCAACATTTTGATATCAAATTTTCGTCATCCAAAAATCAAAAAGAGTGGTTTGCAAATATTGGTCTAAGGATTATGTCTATAATGGTAGTGGCATTGGTCAACTTCTTAGGCATATCACTTCATGCCCCAATAGGCAATCTGATTTGGTTGCATAAGAAGGCACTACACATGCATTGAGGTATAACAAATTGAAAATGAGAGAAGGTTTGGTTCGTTATGTGGCTAGTGTTGAGCAGCTGTTTACTTTTATAGATATTAGATACGAACACTTTATGAGAATATGTGTATTTTTTTCTTTATGAGAAGTATGAATAGGTGCCAATTTTGGGCCACCTATATTGATATCAGTCATTTTTACAAATCGTCAAAAAATAAAATAAAATGAAGGATTGATGGGAAAGAAATAATTAATGAGCTCTCTAAAAATGATCCAAACTTTAGGAAGGAAAAGAGAAGAGAGGGGGGAGGGGGACGCTATTGGGCCATCCCACATCTAAATGGAATGGGCTGATCCAGTCCATATTTTAAAATGGGCTGGACTGAGCCTGGCACACAGCACAGTGGGCCTCTTCTTACTGCCCAGTCCGTTTTACACCACTAATCACCTCTCTTTAATATTTTCAGCTGCGTTAACAAACATGCCAGACGTCCAGGCCCTTGTGAAAGAATTCCTTATCAATCTCAAAAAACGGTGACTTCTTTTTGTTTATTATCAGGATCTTGGCGGAGATGTGTAATTTATGTACAAGTTTTAGTTATCTTCAATTATAATTAGCTTTTTCCTCAAATTTCTTTTGGGGGTGATTTTGCAGCAAAATTGAGGGCTCGCAAGCCACAGCGAGGCAGACTGCAGAGCTGCTAAGGATTGTGATATCTCAGCAGAGAGTGCCCTATGCGAACCAGGCTGGGGCTTTGATTGATGCCGTCAATTCTGTTGGAGAGCAATTGATTGCCGCTAACCCTGTAGGTTAGTTTTTTATCTCCCATTTGTTCCAATTATAATATTTTTAATAATAATAATAATAATAATAATAATAATAATAATAATAATAATAATAAATACAGTTAACATCAATAATAATAATAAATACAGTTAACATCAATAATAATAATAAATACAGTTAACATCAGTTACACTGTAGAAAAAGCAGCATTGGTAGATGCACTTACCAGTGAAACCAAACAACTAATCATTCAACTATCTATGAAATAATAAAAAATACAGTTAACATCAGTTACACTGTAGATGATGATGATAATAATAATAATAATACAGTTAACATCAGTTACACTGTAGAAAAAGCATAATAAATACAGTTACACTGTAGAAAAAGCATAATAAATACAGTTACACTGTAGAAAAAGCAGCATTGGTAGATGCACTTACCAGTGAAACCAAACAACCAATCATTCAACTATCTATGAAATCCATTGCCTTTTCGTTTAACATGTTTGTTTATTAATTGTCCAGTTAAACTATTCTTTGTCATATGAATAGTTTAAAATTTGTTTTATTTTAGAGCTTGCCGTTGGCAATATCGTGAGGCGTGTTCTGCACATTATCAGGGAAGAGAATGAGAATCTCTCTCTCACTACAGTTTCAGTGGCTGGTTTGAACTTATCAACTGCAAGTGATGATGATGATGATGATACTGATCACAATGACCGTCCTGTTCTATCTGCCGCTATTGTTGCTGCTGCTGCGAGAAGCACTTTGCGTCCTCCTTCTTTGCAGACCCTTCTTGAGGACCTACCTCATGCAACTGCTGCTCCTCGCACTTCTTCATCTGGGGGTGAATCTGAAGGAAAAAGCAAATGTCAGACTCTAGTCAACCACTCTTCATCTTATCTTTAGTCAACATCTAGCCCTTTTATATGTAACGCCTTCATATTTCTTTAGTCAACATGCACCACTCTCCACGCTTTTTAGTAACTCTATTTTTCCTTCTCTTTCTGAATATACACTTATAAGCTAGATGTTTCTGGAAACCAATAATTGATCCCAGCATTTCTGTTTCTTATGTTCGAGGAATTCCAATTAATAATTTTTCAAAGACAATGGTGTTCTTTTTTTGTTTGGTCATGAAAGATTAGTCCTTTTAATTATCCATTAATGTACTGATTTTTATCTGTTTATAGCCGCTGATAAAAGTTCACGAAGTCGGAAGCTGAAGCATGACATAATTGAAGCTGTCAATGAACTTATTCAAGATATTAATACTTGCCATGAACAGATTGCCGAGCAAGCTGTGGAGCACATTCACCAGAAGTATATCTTCTTCCACTCTGCCTTGACTGTTTAAGCTTGTCTTTCCATGTTACCTGTCCTTTCTAAATTTGATCCTTGTCTTGTCAAGCAAACCATATAACTAATAACCTTAATATTGCACCAGTGTTCATTTATAGCCGGAGGTCAAAAAAACCCTGTCATTAACCATTATACTGTCTTATCGCAACATTAAATCGCTCTTATAGTATGGTGCAGGTGGTTAAATTATTTTCTTTGCATGGTTAGTTGGGCCTGATTTGTCGGTGATAATCATTTTTGCCTTTACTTGCACTAGATTTGTTTTGTCAACAGCTTAACTTACTTTTGAAGCTTTTCCATGTAAAAGTGTGCGATCAAATATATTGCTTTTTATTTCATCTGACCCAGAGTTTCCTCTTCATTAATTGGTTTTGTCTACATACTCGAGGAGGTTCTTCAAATTTTGCTTTTGTGTGATGACTTAAGCAAAGGAGCAGTCTTTCACCACCACGGCCTCTTTTATTAGTTCTTTTATCTTAAAATGTATATATTGTTTTCTGTTTTATTCATACCCTCCCTATAGGTGCTTTTAGTTTGTCACATCTTTTTTTTTCCTCCCAGCTAATAGTGTTGGTAATATGACTTTTATTTTATAGTGAGGTCATTTTAACTTTAGGAAGTTCTAGAACAGTACTGGAATTTTTATGCACTGCAAAGGAGAAAAAAAGATCCTTTAGGGTATTTGTTGCAGAAGGAGCTCCAAGGTTAGTGAAACATGGTTCAAAATCAAATATCTCAGTTAGCTTACACAGTACCAAATAACTCTTTATCATTCAAATGTTTTTTTATATTTCTTGTTAATTAGGTATCAAGGGCATCTTCTTGCTAAAGAGTTGGTCACAAGAGGTTTACAAACCACATTAATTACTGATTCAGCTGTATTTGCCATGATATCCCGAGTTAACATGGTAGATAGCCTCCTTTGATCTTCTTTTTAATTTGGGTATATATAAGGTTTCATATTAGTCATAAAGTGTGCAACGTGAAGGTTATAGTTGGTGCTCATGCTGTGATGGCAAATGGTGGAGTCATAGCACCTGTTGGGTTGAATATGGTTGCCCTTGCAGCTCAAAGACATGCTGTCCCTTTTGTGGTTCTTGCCGGAAGTCACAAGGTAATAATCATTTGTTGATATCTTAGTGAAAGAGATCGTTATCATTATACTTGGAGAGTAGTATCTGGATGGTTGAAAGTCGTAGTTATTCTTAAAATTTATCTTATCAAATTCTTGGTGAGTAAATATAGAGTTAAATTAAGAATGTTATTGTGTTTTGTTCTTTAGTAGTTTCGTGTACTGTTTGAAAGGCCTAAGACCCGTCAGTTTACATGTAGGTAGACTACAAGTAGTATTGTTATAGTTAGAATATTATCAAATTGTGTTGTTTTTAAGAGGCCCAATTTTTTTTATAAAATGCCCAGCAGCCCTTAAATAAAAAAAAGGAAATAAAAACAAAATGAAGAAATGAAAAGACTTCTAAAAGAAGGAAACAGAATTAGCAATGAAGAAGATGAAGAATGCGTGGATGTTGATGAAGATAAAACCAGTAGTGACGAGGGTACTGTTGAGTGATGAGCGAGAATTTGAATTAATATACTCAAGAGATGAAAAGAAGAAACTATTAATGACCAATATGAGGGTGCTAATGAGTAATGAGTGAGGATTTGAGTTAATATACTCAAGAGATGAAAAGAAGAAACTACTAATGAACAAAATGGGAGTGTTGATGAGTGATAAGTGAGGGTTTGAATTAGTAGAATGAAGGGATGAAGATGAAAAAATTAACAATGAACATTACATTAAAAACATGTTTTGTGATTTATTTGTAGTTCATTTTGAAACTTGTTTTGTGATTTTATTTGAATTTTAACTTGTGATTTAAATGTTTATTTATATGGTTTGTAGCTTTATATCTAAACTACTTATTTTATTCTTCCATTTAATGATTTGTCTTAATCTTTAGTATATTTTTACTCTATATAATATGTTATTAATAATATAATGTATTTTTTTCAATTTTAAATGAGGCTTATGCCTCACACTGTCTTGAGGCTTATGTATTGCCTTATTTAGGTTAATTGTCTTAGTTAGGGTTTCTGCCTTTTGCACCTTGGTATTGCTTTCAGGATTTTTACTAAGATATGTCATTAGACATAAATAGCAAAGCTAGCCTATGAGTTGTTTGCCGTCATATCTCCACCGTCCATAGTATATGGTTGTTGCTCTTTCTTTCCTTTGTCGATGACAATGAGGTGCAAAGGGACCGGACCCAAGGCTTCTTGACTGAAAAAACTCTTGTTAATGTGTTGGCCAAGATAGAAGGGAAGCTGAACGTATCTATGTTCAGCTTGAGAGAGGGAGAGTTGAAATATTAGATATTTAATATTAAGTTTCGAATATTAGATATTAATTATCTTCCTTATTAGTTTAAGAGTAGTATTATGAGTCCAATTAAGATTAGGGCTTTAGGTCTTATTGTCTTTATAAATATACGTATAATATATCATTATTATTATGAATGGAGAATTAGAATGTATTTCTTTGATTTTTTCGTTCTCTTCTCTACTTATTTAATTCCATGATTTTCTAGTTTCTGCGTTCCTTCTTTACTTATTTATATTTCTTTATAATTTGTATTGGCAGACTTAAATATTGAATTGTGAACTTATGGAAATAAGTTTTAATCGGGAGGACAATGTCTCTGCATCTGAAAGCTGATCATAGCAACCATGTTTTACTGTGACATTCAAAATTGCTAGTTAGCCTCGTTATTAATTAAAATTTTAATTGTATATCAACAGTTTTTTTTATTTTTTTAATGTTAATTATAGTTTGACAATTAGTATACTGGTTTTGGTGGGTTACAGCTGTGCCCTTTGTATCCACACAATCCTGAGGTCTTGCTGAATGAGCTGAGATCCCCTTCTGAGTTGCTGGATTTTGGAGAATTCTCAGATTGCATGGATTTTGGAAGTGCAACTGGCTCCCCTCTTCTTCATGTCGTCAACCCAACTTTTGATTATGTGCCACCAAAACTAGTCAGTTTATTTATAACTGACACGTAAGTTAATCTCATTTGATAGAGAACTGCATGCCGTTGTTATCTGATGTATATTAGCATGTTGTTACCTCCGTTTCTTGGCAGCACTCTTGAATTACAACTGTTAGTGCAAATGCAATAGGGCAAACTTTAAATTTTTCTACTGTATTTCAGATATGTCTAACCTCGTTAGAAAAATAAACAAATAGAGGCTTTCTTCTGACCTTGACATGTTAATGCACCACCATATTTATCCAATTGCTTAGCTCCGTTTCTGGAATTGTTGGATGGCGTATAGCTTACCAGTTTTCTTTATTTGCAGAGGAGGTCATAATCCATCATACATGTACAAGCTTATTGCAGATTATTACTCCACTGATGACTTGGTGGTGAAACGAAGACCTACTACTGGGGGTTGAGTTTTTCTCCCACTTACCCCCATCATATATGAGGTAAGTAGTCTGTCCTTGTTTAGTTTCGAATAGTTTATTTGTTGAAGTTTATGTTTATAAGCTAGCTTAATACTGATTCTGTTATTTATTTACTTAAGGTTCAAAACATTTGAAAATTCTGAATCCAGGAGAGGGAGTAGTGATGACATGAATAACTTTTGTTGGTTCAGACTTGTAAATTTTAGTTGATCAATTAATTGAAATTTTCTCTCCCAAAAAAAAAAAAAAGAAAAGAAAAGAAAAGAGAGTTGCAAGAGGTACAATATGAGTTTGTCTGAGACACCTCCCCTATGCCATTGCCTCAAATGTCCTGGCATACTACAATGCATTGGAGACCTCAGTTTTTGAGCTTCTTACTCTGCAACGACTAAAGCAGTGATGAATAAGAATGAAATATTAGAAAGCCTTGAGGAAGTTCTCTAATGTTGAAGTGGCGTTAAAAGTTAGATGGAATATATTGTATGCTGGTGTTTACTTGTCAATCATTATTCCACAATTTCTCGAGCCATATATTATCTAGTTATGTCATCTGACATTTATTAATACTCTTTTCACAGAGCTGAGATATAGCGACTTTGAGAAGACTGGACTGCCTGGAAGAATGAAACTAAACAGCAATGTTTAGATTTTGGAGTATCAAAATATAGAAAATTGGTTAAAGATGAGTTTTCAAGAGAACCATGATTTGTGGTTGTGGGTGGGTGGGTGTTTGGGCGGGTGGTGGAATTAACATTCCCATTCCCAATTGGTTGATTGAGCTTAACTTACAGAAAGTAGCAAATTTTGTGTTTGTGGCAATATGCATGGATGAGAGTAAAAATTGTGGCGGAAGTATTCTGTACTTGAGGCTTTTATTTTTATTTTTTATTAATATCTTTCTCATTGGATGAGGTATTATCAAAAAAGCACATTAAGTTATTGTATTTCATGGAATGTATTTTCGTGGCGTGGTGTTTTAGTTTTATGGGGATGGATAATGTTGGATGATATTGAATTTGCTTCCCTAGAGGTTTTCAGACGACATGGTGTGTTTGATGTTTGTAGGAAGGACCAAGAAGTGAGATATTATACCAAAAAAAGACCGCTCAATTGTTGACTGACAACGTATATCATTGCAACCACATCTTGTAATTAAAAACCATTTTTATGTAGGAATAAGGTAATCATTTATAGTAATAAATGATTACACGAATATATTTGAATTTTAAATCTTATATATGATTTAGTAGGGCTGCATGAGTTTTTAATCGGGAAGAACCGACAAGTTGTGCTGCAAAACGTCGACACCCAACCAAAATGGCATAACCCAAATCTCTTCGGATTTTTTTGTTTAATTATGATTTTTTATTAATTAATGGTATTTTATATTTTTTTCACGTATATAATATTAATATTTATTTTGTAATAAATTATATTTTTTTGATTTTTTTCATCTCATTCTTTAAGATTTTTCATTTTTTGTTAATAACCATTTTTGTAGAAATATGTTCTATATTTATTATTACTATTACTTTTATATTATTATTCATTTCTATTAGCATTAAATTTATTAAAGTTTTTGTAATATTGTAAGAAAACAAAATAGAAGTTTTGAACATAAATAATCAAATTAGTGTTTCTAGATGAGCATCCGAAGCAATATTTTGTCATATTTATTTGTCACATAGGATAATGCATGTTGAGTAATCAAAATGTGTAAAAGTGACATAAGAATCAAATATAAAATCTTTGTAGGACATAAACGAAAAAAGAGAATATGTTTATAACAAATTACAAGAAAATATACATAAAAAATTTATAAAATTAAGAAGGGATTTAAATAATACTTAGAGATAATAAATTATAGGTTTTAAGTTTGATTCATTAGTAAGATTAAAAAAAATATTATCTAGGAGATGCAATGATATTAAGGAAAGGAAAAAGAAAGAATGAAAAAAATTTAAGATAAAAAAAGATGCTATAATCTCAACTAAAAAAAATATTGAAAAGAATTAGAAAAATAATTTAGGGTTTAGGGTTTAGGGTTTTAGGGTTTAGGGTTAGGGTTAGGGTTTAGGGTTTAGGGTTTAGGGTTTGGGGTTTGGGGTTTAGGGTTTGGGGTTTAGGGTGGGGTTTTAGGTGGTTTAGGGTTTAGAGTTTGGGGTTTAGGGGTTTGGGGTTTAGGGTTTAGGGTTTAGGGTTTAGGAGGTTAGGGTTTAGGTTAGGTTTAGGGTTTAGGGTTTAGGGTTTAGGGTTTAGGTTGAGGTTTTTTGGTTTGAGTTTAGGTTTAGGGTTTAGGGTTTGAAAATTTAAAATTTAGGAGTTTGGGAGTTTAAATTTGAGTTTAGGGTTTGGGTTTAAAATTTAGGTTGAAAATTTAAAAGTTTAGAGTTTAAATTTAGGGATTTAGATTTAAAATTTAAAATTTAAATTTAAAATTTAAAATTTAAAATTTAAAATTTAAAATTTAAAATTTAAAATTTAAAATTTAAAATTTAAAATTTAAAATTTAAATTTAAAATTTAAAATTTAAAATTTAAAATTTAAAATTTAAAATTTAAAATTTAAAATTTAAAATTTAAAATTTAAAATTTAAAATTTAAAATTTAAAATTTAAAATTTAAGGTAAAATTTAAAATTTAAAATTTAAAATTTAAAATTTTAAAATTTAAAATTTAAAATTTAAAATTTAAAATTTAAAATTTAAAATTTAAATTTAAAATTTAAAATTTAAAATTTAAAATTTAAAATTTAAAATTTAAAATTTAAAATTTAAAATTTAAAATTTAAATTTAAAATTTAAATTTAAAATTTAAAATTTAAAATTTAAAATTTAAAATTTAAAATTTAAAATTTAAAATTTAAATTTAAATTTAAAATTTAAAATTTAAAATTTAAAATTTAAAATTTAAAATTTAAAATTTAAAATTTAAAATTTAAAATTTAAAATTTAAAATTTAAAATTTAAAATTTAAATTTAAAATTTAAAATTTAAAATTTAAAATTTAAATTAAAATTTAAAATTTAAAATTTAAAATTTAAAATTTAAAATTTAAAATTTAAAATTTAAAATTTAAATTTAAAATTTAAAATTTAAAAATTTAAAATTTAAAATTTAAAATTTAAAATTTAAAATTTAAAATTTAAAATTTAAAATTTAAAATTTAAAATTTAAAATTTAAAATTTAAATTTAAAATTTAAAATTTAAAATTTAAAATTTAAAATTTAAAATTTAAAATTTAAAATTTAAAATTTAAAATTTAAAATTTAAAATTTAAAATTTAAAATTTAAAATTTAAAATTTAAAATTTAAAATTTAAAATTTAAAATTTAAATTTAAAATTTAAAATTTAAAATTTAAAAATTTAAAATTTAAAATTTAAATTTAAAATTTAAAATTTAAAATTTAAAATTTAAAATTTAAAATTTAAAATTTAAAATTTAAAATTTAAAATTTAAATTTAAAATTTAAATTTAAAATTTAAAATTTAAAATTTAAAATTTAAAATTTAAAATTTAAAATTTAAAATTTAAATTTAAAATTTAAATTTAAATTTAAAATTTAAAATTTAAAGTTTAAAATTTAAAATTTAAAATTCCGTTTAAATTTAAAATTTAAAATTTAAAATTTAAAATTTAAGAATTTAAAATTTAATTGGAAATTTAAAATTTAAAATTTAAAATTTAAAATTTAAAATTTAAAATTTAAAATTTAAAATTTAAATTCGTGAAATTTAAAATTTATTCGATTTAAAGTTAAAATTTAAAATTTAAAATTTAAAATTTAAAATTTAAAATTTAAAAGTTAAAATTTAAAATTTTAAATTTAAAATTTAAAATTTAAAATTTAAAATTTAAAATTTAAAATTTAAAATTTAAAATTTAAAATTTAAAATTTAAAATTTAAATTTAAAATTTAAAATTTAAATTTAAATTTAAAATTTAAATTTAAATTTAAAATTTAAAATTTAAAATTTAAAATTTAAAATTTAAAATTTAAAATTTAAAATTTAAAATTTAAAATTTAAAATTTAAAATTTAAAATTTAAAATTTAAAATTTAAAATTTAAAATTTAAAATTTAAAATTTAAAATTTAAAATTTAAAATTTAAAATTTAAAATTTAAATTTAAAATTTAAAATTTAAAATTTAAAATTTAAAATTTAAAATTTAAAATTTAGGTTTAAAATTTAAAATTTAAAATTTAAAATTTAAAATTTAAAATTTAAAATTTAAAATTTAAAATTTAAAATTTAAAATTTAAAATTTAAAATTTAAAATTTAAAATTTAAAATTTAAAATTTAAAATTTAAAATTTAAAATTTAAAATTTAAAATTTAAAATTTAAAATTTAAAAATTTAAATTTAAAATTTAAAATTTAAAATTTAAAATTTAAAATTTAAAATTTAAAATTTAAAATTTAAAATTTAAAATTTAAAATTTAAAATTTAAAATTTAAATTTAAAATTTAAAATTTAAAATTTAAAATTTAAAATTTAAAATTTAAAATTTAAAATTTAAAATTTAAAATTTAAAATTTAAAATTTAAAATTTAAAATTTAAAATTTAAAATTTAAAATTTAAATTTAAAATTTAAAATTTAAAATTTAAAATTTAAAATTTAAAATTTAAAATTTAAAATTTAAAATTTAAAATTTAAAATTTAAAATTTAAAATTTAAAATTTAAAATTTAAAATTTAAAATTTAAAATTTAAAATTTAAAATTTAAAATTTAAAATTTAAAATTTAAAATTTAAAATTTAAAATTTAAAATTTAAAATTTAAAATTTAAAATTTAAAATTTAAAATTTAAAATTTAAAATTTAAAATTTAAAATTTAAAATTTAAAATTTAAAATTTAAAATTTAAAATTTAAAATTTAAAATTTAAAATTTAAAATTTAAAATTTAAAATTTAAAATTTAAAATTTAAATTTAAAATTTAAAATTTAAAATTTAAAATTTAAAATTTAAAATTTAAAATTTAAAATTTAAAATTTAAAATTTAAAATTTAAAATTTAAAATTTAAAATTTAAAATTTAAAATTTAAAATTTAAAATTTAAAATTTAAAATTTAAAATTTAAAATTTAAAATTTAAAATTTAAAATTTAAAATTTAAAATTTAAAATTTAAAATTTAAAATTTAAAATTTAAAATTTAAAATTTAAAATTTAAAATTTAAAATTTAAAATTTAAAATTTAAAATTTAAAATTTAAAATTTAAAATTTAAAATTTAAAATTTAAAATTTAAAATTTAAAATTTAAAATTTAAAATTTAAAATTTAAAATTTAAAATTTAAAATTTAAAATTTAAAATTTAAAATTTAAAATTTAAAATTTAAAGTTTAAAATTTAAAATTTAAAATTTAAAATTTAAAATTTAAAATTTAAAATTTAAAATTTAAAATTTAAAATTTAAAATTTAAAATTTAAAATTTAAATTTAAAATTTAAAATTTAAAATTTAAAATTTAAAATTTAAAATTTAAAATTTAAAGTTTAAAATTTAAAATTAAAATTAAAATTTAAAATTTAAAATTTAAAATTTAAAATTTAAAATTTAAAATTTAAAATTTAAAATTTAAAATTTAAAATTTAAAATTTAAAATTTAAAATTTAAAATTTAAAATTTAAAATTTAAAATTTAAAATTTAAAATTTAAAATTTAAATTTAAATTTAAAATTTAAATTTAAAATTTAAAATTTAAAATTTAAAATTTAAAATTTAAAATTTAAAATTTAAAATTTAAAATTTAAAATTTAAAATTTAAAATTTGAAAAAATTTAAAATTTAAAATTTAAAATTTAAAATTTAAAATTTAAAATTTAAAGTTAAATTAAAATTTAAAAATTTAAAATTTAAAAATTTTAAAATTTAAAATTTAAAATTTAAAAATTTAAAATTTAAAATTAATTAAAATTTAAAATTTAAAATTTAAGGAATTTAAAATTTAAAATTTAAAATTTAAAATTTAAAATTTAAAATTTAAATTTAAAATTTAAATTTAAAATTTAAATTTAAAATTTAAAATTTAATTTAAATTTAAAATTTAAAGTTTAAATTTAAAATTTAAAATTTAAAATTTAAAAATTTACAAAATTTAAAATTTAAAATTTAAAATTTAATTAGTTAAATTTAAAATTTAAAATTTAAAATTTAAAATTTAAAATTTAAAATTTAAAATTTAAAGATTTAAAATTTAAAATTTAAAATTTGGAAATTTAAAATTTAAATTTAAAAAATTTAAAATTTAAAATTTAAAATTTAAAATTTAAATTTAAAATTTAAAATTTTAAAATTTAAATTTTAAAATTTAAAATTTAAAAATTTAAAATTTAAAATTAAAATTTAAAATTTAAAATTTAAAATTTAAAATTTAAAATTTAAAATTTAAAATTTAAATTTAAAATTTAAAATTTAAAATTTAAAATTTAAAATTTAAAATTTAAAATTTAAAATTTAAAATTTAAAATTTAAATTTAAAATTTAAAATTTAAAATTTAAAATTTAAAATTTAAAATTTAAAATTTAAAATTTAAAATTTAAATTTAAAATTTAAAATTTAAAATTTAAAATTTAAAATTTAAAATTTAAAATTTAAAATTTAAAATTTAAAATTTAAAATTTAAATTAAATTTAAAATTTAAAATTTAAAATTTAAAATTTAAAATTTAAAATTTAAAATTTAAAATTTAAATTTAAAATTTAAAATTTAAAATTTAAAATTTAAAATTTAAAATTTAAAATTTAAAATTTAAAATTTAAAATTTAAAATTTAAAATTTAAAATTTAAATTTAAAATTTAAAATTTAAATTTAAAATTTAAATTTAAAAGATTTAAAATTTAAAATTTAAAATTTAAAATTTAAAATTAAAATTTAAAATTTAAATTTAAAATTTAAATTTAAAATTTAAAATTTAAAATTTAAAATTTAAAATTTAAAATTTAAAATTTAAATTTAATTTAATTAAATTTAAAATTTAAAATTTAAAATTTAAAATTTAAAATTTAAAATTTAAAATTTAAAATTTAAAATTTAAAATTTAAAATTTAAAATTTAAAATTTAAAATTTAAAATTTAAAATTTAAAATTTAAAATTTAAAATTTAAAATTTAAAATTTAAAATTTAAAATTTAAAATTTAAAATTTTAAAATTTAAAATTTAAAATTTAAATTAATTTAAAATTTAAAATTTAAAATTTAAATTTAAAATTTAAAATTTAAAATTTAAAATTTAAAATTTAAAATTTAAAATTTAAAATTTAAAATTTAAAATTTAAAATTTAAAATTTAAAATTTAAAATTTAAAATTTAAAATTTAAAATTTAAATTTAAAATTTAAAATTTAAAATTTAAAATTTAAAATTTAAAATTTAAAATTTTAAATTTAATTTAAAATTTAAAATTTAAAATTTAAAATTTAAAATTTAAAATTTAAAATTAAAATTTAAAATTTAAAATTTAAAATTTAAATTTAAAATTTAAAATTTAAAATTTAAATTTAAAATTTAAAATTTAAAATTTAAAATTTAAAATTTAAAATTTAAAATTTAAAATTTAAAATTATTTAAAATTTAAAATTTAAAATTTAAAATTTAAAAATTTAAAATTTAAAATTTAAAATTTAAAATTTAAAATTTAAAATTTAAAATTTAAAATTAAAATTTAAAATTTAAAATTTAAAATTTAAAATTTAAAATTTAAAATTTAAAATTTAAAATTTAAAATTTAAAATTTAAAATTTAAAATTTAAAATTTAAAATTTAAAATTTAAAATTTAAAATTTAAAATTAAAATTTAAAATTTAAAATTTAAAATTTAAAATTTAAAATTTAAAATTTAAAATTTAAAATTTAAATTTAAATTTAAAATTTAAATTTAAAATTTAAAATTTAAAATTTAAAATTTAAAATTTAAAATTTAAAGTTTAAAATTTAGGTTAAAATTTAAAATTTAAAATTTAAAATTTAAAATTTAAAATTTAAAATTTAAAATTTAAATTTAAAATTTAAAATTTAAAATTTAAAATTTAAAATTTAAAATTTAAAATTTAAAATTTAAAATTTAAAATTTAAAATTTAAAATTTAAAATTTAAAATTTAAAATTTAAAATTTAAAATTTAAAATTTAAAATTTAAAATTTAAAATTTAAAATTTAAAATTTAAATTTAAAATTTAAATTTAAAATTTAAAATTTAAAATTTAAAATTTAAAATTTAAAATTTAAAATTTAAAATTTAAATTTAAAATTTAAAATTTAAAATTTAAAATTTAAAATTTAAAATTTAAAATTTAAAATTTAATTTAAAATTTAAAATTTAAATTTAAATTTAAAATTTAAAATTTAAAATTTAAATTTAAAATTTAAAATTTAAAATTTAAAATTTAAAATTTAAAATTTAAAATTTAAAATTTAAATTTAAAATTTAAAATTAAAATTTAAAATTTAAATTTAAAATTTAAATTTTAAATTTAAAATTTAAAATTTAAATTTAAAATTTAAAATTTAAAATTTAAAATTTAAAATTTAAAATTTAAAATTTAAAATTTAAAATTTAAAATTTAAATTTAAAATTTAAAATTTAAAATTTAAATTTAAAATTTAAAATTTAAAAATTTAAAATTTAAAATTTAAAATTTAAAATTTAAAATTTAAAATTTAAAATTTAAAATTTAAAATTTAAAATTTAAAATTTAAAATTTAAAATTTAAAATTTAAAATTTAAATTTAAATTTAAAATTTAAAATTTAAAATTTAAAATTTAAAATTTAAAATTTAAAATTTAAATTTAAAATTTAAAATTTAAAATTTAATTTAAAATTTAAAATTTAAAATTTAAAATTTAAAATTTAAAATTTAAAATTTAAAATTTAAAATTTAAAATTTAAAAATTTAAAATTTAAAATTTAAAATTTAAAATTTAAAATTTAAAATTTAAATTTTAAAAATTTAAAATTTAAAATTTAAAATTTAAAATTTAAAATTTAAAATTTAAAATTTAAAATTTAAAAATTTAAAAAAATTTAAAATTTAAAATTTAAAATTTAAAATTTAAAATTTAAAATTTAAAATTTAAAATTTAAAATTTAAAATTTAAAATTTAAAATTTAAATTTAAAATTTAAAATTTAAAATTTAAATTTAATTTACAAAATTTAAAATTTAAAATTTAAAATTTAAAATTTTTAAAATTTAAAATTTAGGAATTTAAAATTTAAAATTTAAAATTTAAAATTTAAAATTTAAAATTTAAAATTTAAAATTTAAAATTTAAAATTTAAAATTTTAAAATTTAAAATTTAAAATTTAAAATTTAAAATTTAAAATTTAAAAATTTAAAATTTAAAATTTAAAATTTAAAATTTAAAATTTAAATTTAAAATTTAAAATTTAAAAATTTAAAATTTAAAATTTAAAATTTAAAATTTAAAATTTAAAATTTAAAATTTAAAATTTAAAATTTAAAATTTTAAAATTTAAAATTTAAAATTTAAATTTAAATTTAAAATTTAAATTTAAAATTTAAAATTTAAAATTTAAAATTTAAAATTTAAATTTAAAATTTAAATTTAAAATTTAAATTTAAAATTTAAAATTTAAAATTTAAAATTTAAATTTAAAATTTAAAATTTAAAATTTAAAATTTAAAATTTAAAATTTAAAATTTAAAATTTAAAATTTAAAATTTAAAATTTAAAATTTAAAATTTAAAATTTAAAATTTAAAATTTTTAAAATTTAAAATTTAAAATTTAAAATTTAAAATTTAAAAATTTAAATTTAAAATTTAAAATTTTAAAATTTAAAATTTAAAATTTAAAATTTAAAATTTAAAATTTAAAATTTAAAATTTAAATTTAAAATTTAAAATTTAAAATTTAAAATTTAAAATTTAAAATTTAAAATTTAAAATTTAAAATTTAAAATTTAAAATTTAAAATTTAAAATTTAAAATTTAAAATTTAGAATTTAAAATTTAAAATTTAAAATTTAAAAATTTAAAATTTAAAATTTAAAATTTAAAATTTAAAATTTAAAATTTAAAATTTTAAAATTTAAAAAATTTTAAAATTTAAAATTTAAAATTTAAAAATTTAAAATTTAAAATTTAAAATTTAAAATTTAAAATTTAAAATTTAAAATTTAAAATTTAAAATTTAAAATTTAATTTAAAATTTAAAATTTAAAATTTAAAATTTAAAATTTAAAATTTAAAATTTAAAATTTAAAATTTAAAATTTAAAATTTAAAATTTAAAATTTAAAATTTAAAATTTAAAATTTAAAATTTAAAATTTAAAATTTAAATTTAAAATTTAAAATTTAAAATTTAAAATTTAAAATTTAAAATTTAAAATTTAAAATTTAAAATTTAAAATTTAAAATTTAAAATTTAAAATTTAAAATTTAAAATTTAAAATTTAAAATTTAAAATTTAAAATTTAAAATTTAAATTTAAATTTAAAATTTAAATTTAAAATTTAAAATTTAAAATTTAAAATTTAAAATTTAAATTTAAAATTTAAAATTTAAAATTTAAAATTTAAAATTTAAATTTAAAATTTAAAATTTAAAATTTAAAATTTAAAATTTAAAATTTAAAATTTAAATTTAAAATTTTAAAATTTAAAATTTAAAATTTAAAATTTAAAATTTAAAATTTTAAAATTTAAAATTTAATTTAAATTTAAAATTTAAAATTTAAAATTTAAAATTTAAAATTTAAAATTTAAAATTTAAATTTAAAATTTAAAATTTAAAATTTAAAATTTAAAATTTAAAATTTAAAATTTAAAATTTAAAATTTAAAATTTAAAATTTAAAATTTAAAATTTAAAATTTAAAATTTAAAATTTAAAATTTAAAATTTAAAATTTAAAATTTAAAATTTAAAATTTAAAATTTAAAATTTAAAATTTAAAATTTAAAATTTAATTTAAATTTAGGAAAATTTAAAATTTAAAATTTAAAATTTAAAAATTTAAATTTAAAATTTAAAAATTTAAAATTTAAAATTTAAAATTTAAAATTTAAAATTTAAAATTTAAAATTTAAAATTTAAAATTTAAAATTTAAAATTTAAAATTTAAAATTTAAAATTTAAAATTTAAAATTTAAAATTTAAAATTTAAAATTTAAAATTTAAAATTTAAAATTTAAAATTTAAAATTTAAATTTAAATTTAGGTTAAAATTTAAAATTTAAAATTTAAAATTTTAAAATTTAAAATTTAAAATTTAAAATTTAAAATTTAAAATTTAAAATTTAAAATTTAAAATTTAAAATTTAAAATTTAAAATTTAAAATTTAAAATTTAAAATTTAAAATTTAAAATTTAAAATTTAAAATTTAAAATTTAAAATTTAAAATTTAAAATTTAAAATTTAAATTTAAAATTTAAAATTTAAAATTTAAAATTTAAATTTAAAATTTTAAAATTTAAAATTTAAAATTTAAAATTTAATTAAATTTAAAATTTAAATTTAAAATTTAAATTTAAAATTTAAAATTTAAAATTTAAAATTTAAAATTTAAAATTTAAAATTTAAAATTTAAAATTTAAAATTTAAAAGGATTTAAAATTTAAAATTTAAATTTAAAATTTAAAATTTAAAATTTAAATTTAAAATTTAAAATTTAAAATTTAAATTTAAAATTTAAAATTTAAAATTTAAAATTTAAAATTTAAAATTTAAAATTTAAAATTTAAATTTTAAAATTTAAAATTTAAAATTTAAAATTTAAATTTAAAATTTAAAATTTAAAATTTAAAATTTAAAATTTAAAATTTAAAATTTAAAATTTTAAAATTTAAAATTTAAAATTTAAAATTTAAAATTTAAAATTTAAAATTTAAATTTAAATTTAAGGTTAAATTTAAAATTTAAAATTTAAAATTTAAAATTTAAAATTTAAAATTTAAAATTTAAAATTTAAAATTTAAAATTTAAAGTTTAGGTTAAATTTAAAATTTAAAATTTAAAATTTAAAATTTAAAATTTAAAATTTAAAATTTAAATTTAAAATTTAAAATTTAAAATTTAAATTTAAAAATTTAAATTTAAAATTTAAAATTTAAATTTAAATTTAAAATTTTAAAATTTAAAATTTAAAATTTAAAATTTAAAATTTAAATTTAAAATTTAAAATTTAAAATTTAAAATTTAAAATTTAAAATTTAAAATTTAAAATTTAAAATTTAAAATTTAAAATTTAAAATTTAAATTTAAAATTTAAAATTTAAAATTTAAAATTTAAAATTTTAAAATTTTAAATTTTAAAATTTAAAATTTAAATTTAAAATTTAAAATTTAAAATTTAAATTTAAATTTAAAATTTAAAATTTAAAATTTAAAATTTAAAATTTAAAATTTAAAATTTAAAATTTAAAATTTAAAATTTAAAATTTAAAATTTAAAATTTAAAATTTAAAATTTAAAATTTAAAATTTAAAATTTAAAATTTAAAATTTAAAATTTAAAATTTAAAATTTAAAATTTAAAATTTAAAATTTAAAATTTAAAATTTTAAAATTTAAAATTTAAAATTTAAAATTTAAATTTAAAATTTAAAATTTAAAATTTAGGTTAAAATTTAAAATTTAAAATTTAAAATTTAAAATTTAAAATTTAAAATTTAAAATTTAAATTTAAAATTTAAAATTTAAAATTTAAAAATTTAAAATTTAAAGTTTAAAATTTAAAATTTAAATTTTAAAATTTAAAATTTAAAATTTAAAATTTAAAATTTAAAATTTAAAATTTAAAATTTAAAATTTAGGTTTTAAAATTTAAAATTTAAATTTAAAATTTAAAATTTAAAATTTAAAAATTTAAAATTTAAAATTTAAATTTAAAATTTAAAATTTAAAATTTAAAATTTAAAATTTAAAATTTAAAATTTAAAATTTAAAATTTAAAATTTAAATTTAAAATTTTAAAATTTAAATTTAAAATTTAAAATTTAAAATTTAAAATTTAAAATTTAAAATTTAAAATTTAAAATTTAAAATTTAAAATTTAAAATTTAAAATTTAAAATTTAAAGTTTAAAATTTAAAATTTAAAATTTAAAATTTAAGATTTAAAATTTAAAATTTAAAATTTAAAATTTAAAATTTAAAATTTAAATTTAAAATTTAAAATTTAAAATTTAAATTTAAATTTAAATTTAAAATTTAAAATTTTAAAATTTAAAATTTAAATTTAAATTTAAAATTTAAAATTTAAAATTTAAAATTTAAAATTTAAAATTTAAAATTTAAAATTTAAAAATTTAAATTTAAAATTTAAAATTTAATTTAAAATTTAAAATTTAAAATTTAAAATTTAAAATTTAAAATTTAAAATTTAAAATTTAAATTTAAAATTTAAAATTTAAAATTTAAAATTTAAATTTAATTTAAAATTTAAAATTTAAAATTTAAAATTTAAAATTTAAATTTAAAATTTAAAATTTAAAATTTAAATTTAAAATTTAAAATTTAAATTAAAATTTAAAATTTAAAATTTAAAATTTAAAATTTAAAATTTAAAATTTAAAATTTAAAATTTAAAATTTAAAATTTAAAATTTAAAATTTAAAATTTAAAATTTAAAATTTAAAATTTAAAATTTAAAATTTAAAATTTAAAATTTAAAAATTAAAATTTAAAATTTAAAATTTAAAATTTAAAATTTAAAATTTAAAATTTAAAATTTAAAATTTAAAATTTAAATTTAAAATTTAAAATTTAAATTTAATTTAAAATTTAAAATTTAAAATTTAAAATTTAAAATTTAAAATTTAAAATTTAAAATTTAAAATTTAAAATTTAAAATTTAAAATTTAAAATTTAAAATTTAAAATTTAAAATTTAAAATTTAAAATTTAAAATTTAAAATTTAAATTTAAAAATTTAAAATTTAAAATTTAAAATTTAAAATTTAAAATTTAAAATTTAAAATTTAAAATTTTAAAATTTAAAATTTAAAATTTAAAATTTAAAATTTAAAATTTAAAATTTAAAATTTAAAATTTAAAATTTAAAATTTAAAATTTAAATTTAAAATTTAAAATTTAAAATTTAAAATTTAAAATTTAAAATTTAAAATTTAAAATTTAAAATTTAAATTTAAAATTTAAAATTTAAAATTTAAAATTTAAAATTTAAAATTTAGAATTTAAAATTTAAAATTTAAAATTTAAAATTTAAAATTTAAAATTTAAAATTTAAAATTTAAAATTTAAAATTTAAAATTTAAAATTTAAAATTTAAAATTTAAATTTAAAATTTAAAATTTAAATTTAAATTTAAATTTAAAATTTAAAATTTAAAATTTAAAATTTAAAATTTAAAATTTAAAATTTAAAATTTAAAATTTAAAATTTAAAATTTAAAATTTAAAATTTAAAATTTAAAATTTAAAATTTAAAATTTAAAATTTAAAATTTAAAATTTAAAATTTAAAATTTAAATTTAAAATTTAAAATTTAAAATTTAAAATTTAAAATTTAAAATTTAAAATTTAAAATTTAAAATTTAAAATTTAAAATTTAAAATTTAAAATTTAAAATTTAAAATTTAAAATTTAAAATTTAAAATTTAAAATTTAAAATTTAATTTAAAATTTAAAATTTAAAATTTAAAATTTAAAATTTTAAAATTTAAAATTTAAAATTTAAAATTTAAAATTTACAGAAATTTAAAATTTAAAATTTAAAATTTAAAATTTAAAATTTAAAATTTAAAATTTCAAAATTTAAAATTTAAAATTTAAAATAGAAATTTAAAATTTAAAATTTGAAAAATTTAAAATTTAAAATTTAAAATTTAAAATTTAAAAATTTAAAATTTAAAATTTAAAAATTGTTAAAATTTAAAATTTAAATTTAAAATTTAAAATTTAAAATTTAAAATTTAAAATTGGTAAAATTTAAAATTTAAAATTTAAATTCGCGATTTAAAATTTAAAATTTAAAAATTTTAAAATTTAAAATTTAAGAATTTAAAAATTTAAAATTTAAAAATTTAAAATTTCAAAATTTAAAATTTAAATTCATTTAAAATTTAAAATTTAAAATTTAAAATTTTAAAAATTTAAAATTTAAAATTTAAAATTTTAAAATTTAAAATTTAGAATTTAAAATTTAGTGAATTTAAAAATTTAAAGGAATTTAAAATTTAAAATTTAAAAATTTCCAAAATTTACAGAATTTAAAATTTAAAATTTAAAATTTAAAAATTTAAAATTTAAAATTTAAAATTTTAAAATTTAAATTTTAAAATTTAAAATTTAAAATTTAAAATTTAAAATTTAAAATTTAAAATTTAAATTTAAAATTTAAAATTTCAAAATTTAAAATTTAAAATTTAAAATTTAAAAATTTAAAATTTAAAATTTAAGAATTTACAAAGAATTTAAAATTTAAGAATTTAAAATTTAAAATTTAAAATTTTAAAATTTACAAAATTTAAAATTTTAAAATTTAAAATTTAAAATTTAAAATTTAAAATTTAGGCCAAAAATTTAAAATTTAAAATTTAAAATTTAAAATTTAAAATTTAAAATTTAAAATTTAAAATTTAAAATTTAAAATTTAAAGATTTAGAATTTAAAATTTAAAAATTTTAAAATTTAGGAAATTTAAAATTTAAAATTTAAAATTTAAAATTTAAAATTGTAAAATTTAAAATTTAAAATTTAAAATTTAAAATTTAAAATTTAAAATTTAAAATTTAAGAAATTTAAAATTTAAAATTTAAAATTTAAAATTTAAAATTTAAAGGAATTTCAAAAATTTAGAATTTAAATTTAAAATTTAAAAGTTTAAAATTTCAAAATTTAAAATTTCCAAAAATTTAAAATTTGTTAAAATTTAAAATTTCCAAAATTTAAAATTTAAAAATTTAAAAATTTAAAATTTAAAATTTAAAATTTAAAATTTAAAATTTAAAAATTTAAAATTTCGGGAAAATTTAAAAATTTAAAAATTTAAAAATTTAAAATTTAAAATTTAAAATTTCAAAATTTAAAATTTAAAATTTAAAATTTAAAATTTAAAATTTTAAAATTTAGCAAAATTTAAAATTTAGGAAATTTAAAGATTGCAATAAAATTTAAAAATTTAAAATTTAAAATTTAAATTGATTTAAAATTTAAAATTTAAAATTTAAAATTTAAATTTGATTTAAAATTTAAAATTTAGACAAAATTGTAAATTTGATTTATTCAAATTTAAAATTTAAAATTTAAAATTTAGTTAGAATTTAAAATTTAAAATTTAAAATTTAAAATTTAAAATTTAAAATTTAAAATTTAAAATTTAAAATTTACAAGAATTTTAAAATTTTAAAATTTAAGGAATTTCTAAAATTTAAAATTTACAAAATTTAAAATTAGTTTAAAATTTAAAATTTAAAATTTCCAAATTCCATTTAAAATTTAAAATTTAAAATTTAAAATTTAAAATTTAAGGAATTTTGGAAAATTTACCAAAATTTAAAATTTAAAATTTAAAATTTAAAATTTAAATTCCGGTCCAAAATTTAAAATTTAAAATTTTAAAATTTAAAATTTAAAGGAATTTAAAATTTTAAAATTTAAAATTTAAAATTTAAAATTTAAAATTTAAAATTTAAAATTTAAAATTTAAAATTTAAAATTTAAAATTTAGGAATTTAAAATTTAAATTTCCAAAAATTTAAAATTTAAAATTTAAAATTTAAAATTTAAATTTAATTTAAAATTTAAAATTTAAAATTTAAATTGTGGAATTTAAAATTTAAAATTTAAAATTTAAAATTTAAAATTTAAAATTTAAAATTTAAAATTTAAAATTTAAAATTTACAAAATTTCAAAATTTAAAATTTAAAATTTAAAATTTAAAATTTAAAATTTAGAAATTTAAAATTTAAAATTTAAAATTGGGAATTAAAATTTAAAATTTAAATTTAAAATTTAAAATTTAAAATTTAAAATTTAAAATTTAAAATTTAAAATTTTAAAATTTAAAATTTACAAGAATTTAAAATTTAAGAATTTAAAATTTAAAAGTTTAAAATTCGGGAACGGAATTCCCGTTAAAATTCGGGTAAAATTTAAAATAGTTAAAATTTAAAATTTAAAATTTAAAATTTAAATTTTAAAATTTAAAATTTAAAATTTAAAATTTAAAATTTAAAATTTAAAATTTAAAATTTAAAATTTAAAATTTAAAATTTAAAATTTAAAATTTAAATTTAAAATTTAAAATTTAAAATTTCAAAATTTCCAAAATTTAAAATTTAAAATTTAAAATTTAAAATTTAAAATTTAAAATTTAAAATTTAAAAATTTAAAATTTAAAATTTCCAAAATTTAAAATTTAAAATTTCAAAATTTAAAATTTAAAATTTAGAATTTCAAAATTTAAAATTTAAATTCCGAATTTAAAATTTAAAAGTTTAAAATTTAAATTTAAAATTGGGTTAAAATTTAAAATTTAAAATTTAAAATTTAAAATTTAAAATTTAAAATTTAAAATGGTTAAAATTTAAAATTTAAATTTTAAAAGTTTAAAATTTAAATTTAAAATTTAAGGGATTTAAAATTTAAAATTTAAAATTTAAAATTTAAAATTTAAAGTTTAAAATTTAAAATTTAAATTTAAATTTAAAATTTAAAATTTAAAATTTAAAATTTAAAATTTAAAATTTTAAAATTTAAAATTTAAAATTTAAAATTTAAAATTTAAAATTTAAAATTTAAAATTTAAGAAAATTTAAAATTTAAAATTTAAATTAAATTCGGTTTAAAATTTAAAATTTAAAAATTTAAAATTTAAAATTTAAAATTTAAAATTTAAAATTTAAAATTTAAAATTTAAAATTTAAAATTTAAAATTTAAAATTTAAAATTTAAAAATTTAAAATTTAAAATTTAAAATTTAAAATTTAAATTTAAATTTAAAATTTAAAATTTAAAATTTTAAAATTTAAAATTTAAAATTTAAAATTCCGATTAGTTAAAATTAAAATTCCGTTAAAATTTAAAATTTAAAATTTAAAATTTAAAATAAAATTAAAATTTAAAATTTAAATTTAAAATTTAAAATTTAAAATTTAAAATTTAAAATTTAAAATGGTGATTTAAAATTTAAAATTTAAATTTGATTTAAAATTTAAATTTAAAATTTAAGGTTAATTTAAAATTTAAAATTAAAGATTTAAAATTTAATTAAATTTAAAATTTAAAATTTAAGTTTAAAATTTAAAATTTAAAATTTAAAATTTAAAATTTAAAATTTAAAATTTAAATTTAAAATTTAAAAAATTTAAAAATTTAAAATTTAAAATTTTAGGGTTTGAATTCCAAAAATTTAAAATTTTAAAATTTAAAATTTAAAATTTAAAAATTTAAATTTAAAATTAGGTAAAATTTAAAATTTAAAATTTAAATTTAAAATTTAAAATTTAAAATTTAAAATTTAAAATTTAAAATTTAAAGTTTGATTTAAGGGTTGGAATTTAAAAATTTAAAAATTTAAAATTTTAAAATTTAAAGTTTAAAATTTAAAGGATTTTAAAATTTTAAAATTTACAAATTTTAAAATTTAAAATTTAAATTTAGAAATTTAAAATTTAAAATTTAGGAAATTTATTAAATTTAAAATTTAAAATTTAAATTTAAAATTTAAAATTTAAAATTTAAGAAAGTTTCCAAAATTTAAGAAATTTAAAATTTAAAGTTTAAGGTTTAAAATTTAAGGTTAAAATTTAAAATTTAAGGAATTTAAATTTTAAAATTTAAAATTTAAAATTTAAAATTTAAAATTTAAAATTTAAAATTTAAAATTTAAAATTTAAAATTTAAAATTTCCAAAATTTAAAATTTAAATTTAAGGGTAAAATTTAAAATTTAGGAAATTTAAAGGATTTAAAATTTAAAATTTGACAAAATTTAAAATTTAAAATTTAAAATTTAAAATTTTAAAATTTAAAATTTAAAATTTAAATTTAAAATTTAAAATTTAAAATTTAAAATTTAAATTTAAAATTTAAAATTTAAAAATTTAAAATTTAAAATTTAAAATTTAAAATTTAAAATTTAAAATTTAAAGTTTAAAATTTAAAATTTAAAATTTAAAATTTAAAATTTAAAATTTAAGGAATTTAAAATTTAAAATTTAAAATTTTACAAATTTAAAGTTTAAAATTTAAAATTTAAGAGATTTAAAATTTAAAATTTAAAAGTTTAAAATTTAAAATTTAAAATTTAAAATTTGGTCAAAATTTCAAAATTTAGTTAGGAATTTAAAATTTAAAATTCGGTAAAATTTAAAATTTAAAGATTTAAAATTTAAAATTTAAAATTTAAAATTTAAATTTAAAATTTAAAAATTTTGGACAAATTTAAAATTTGCCACAGAATTTTACAGAATTTAAAATTTAAAATTTAAAATTTAAAATTTAAATTTAAAATTTAAAATTTAAAATTTAAAATTTAAAATTTAAATTTAAAATTTAAAATTTAAAATTTAAAATTTAAAATTTAAAATTTAAAATTTAAAATTTAAAATTTAAAAATTTAAAATTTAAAATTTAAATTTAAAATTTAAAATTTAAAAATTTAAAATTCCAAAAATTTAAAATTTAAAATTTAAAATTTAAAATGTTAAGTGGATTTAAAGATTTAAAGATTTTAAAATTTAAAATTTAAAATTTAAAATTTAAAATTTAAAATTTAAGATTTAAAATTCGGTTAAAGTTCGGTAAAATTTAAAATTTAAAATTTAAAATTTAAAATTTAAATTTAAATTTATTTAGGAATTTAATTGATTTAAAAATTTAAAATTTAAAATTTAAAATTTAAAATTTAAAATTTAAAATTTAAAGGATTTTAAATTTAAAATTTAAAATTTAAAATTTAAAATTAAATTAAAATTGATTTAAATTTAAAATTTAATTTAAATTTAAAATTTAAAATTTAAAATTTAAAATTTAAAAATTTCAAAATTTAAAATTTAAAATTTAAAATTGGTATGGTAAATTTAAAATTTAAAATTTAAAATTACGTTAAAATTTTAAAATTTTAAAATTTTAAAATTTAAAATTTAAAATTTAAATTTTAAAATTTAAAATTTTAAAATTCTTAAAATTTAAAATTTAAAATTTAAAATTTAAATTGATTTAAAAATTTAAAATTTCAAAATTTAAAATTTAAATTTTAAAATTTAGAAGAATTTAAATTCATTTAAAATTTCAAGAATTTAAAATAAATTCAAAATTTAAAATTTAAAATTTAAAATTTAAGAATTTAAAATTTAAAATTTAAAATTTAAAATTTAAAATTTAGAATTTAAAATTTAAAAATTTAAAATTTAAAATTTAAAATTTAAAGAAAATTGTAAAATTTAAAATTTAAATTTAAAATTCTAAAATTTAAAATTTCAAAATTTAAAATTTAAAATTTAAAATTAAATTAAAATTTAAGGAATTTAAAATTTAAAATTTAAAATTTAAAATTTAGAAAATTTAAAATTTGATTAAATTAAATTTAATTGAATTTAAAATTTTAAAATTTTAAAATTTAAATTTAAAATTTAAAATTTACGTTAAATTTAAAATTTAAAATTTAAAATTTAAAATTTAAAATTTAGAAATTTAAAATTTAAATTCATTTAAAATTTAAATTTAAAATTTAAATTTAAATTTAAAATTTAAAATTTAAAATTTAAAAATTTAAAATTTAAGATTTAAAATTTAAAATTTAAAATTTAAAATTGGGTTAAAATTTAAAATTTAAAGGTTTAAAATTTAAATTTAAAATTTAAAATTTAAAATTTAAAATTTAAAATTTAAGGAATTTAAAATTTAAAATCGGGTTAAAATTTAAAATTTAAAATTTAAAATTTAAAATTTAAAATTTAAAATTTTAAAATTTTAAAATTTAAAATTTAAAATTGGTAAAATTTAAAATTTCAAAATTTAAAATTTAAAATTTAAATTTAAATTCCGGTGCAAAATTTAAAGGAATTTAAAATTTAAAATTTAAAATTTAAAATTTAAAATTTAAAATTTAAAATTTAAAATTTAAAATTTAAAAATTTAGAAATTTAAAATTTAAAATTTAAAATTTAAATTTAAAATTTAAAATTTAAAATTTCAAAATTTAAAATTTAAAATTTAAAATTTAAATTTAGGAAATTTAAATTTTAAAATTTAAAAGTTAAAATTTAAAATTTAAAATTTAAAGATTTAAATTTAAAATTTAAAATTTAAAATTTAGTTAAATTTAAAGGAATTTTAAGGATTTAAATTTAAAATTTAAAGTTCTAAAATTTAAAATTTAAAATTTAAAATTTAAAATTTAAAATTCGATTTTAAAATTTAAAATTTAAAATTTAAAATTTAAAATTTAAAAATTTAAAATTTAAAAATTTAAAATTTAAAATTTTAAAATTTAAAATTTAAAAATTTAAAATTTAAATTTTAAAATTTAAAATTTAAAATTTTAAAATTACTAAAGATTTTAAAATTTAAAATTTAAAATTTAAAATTTAAAAATTTAAAATTTAAAAATTTAAAATTTAAAATTTAAAAATTTAAAATTTAAAATTTAAAATTCCCGGGAATTAAAATTTAAAATTTAAAATTTAAAATTTAGAAATTTAAAATTTAAAATTTAAAATTTAAAATTTAAAATTTAAAATTTAAAATTTAAAATTTAAAATTTAAAATTTAAAATTTAGGAATTTAAAATTTAAAATTTAAAATTTAAAATTTAAAAATTTAAAATTTAAAATTTCCAAAATTTAAAATTACATTTTAAAATTTAAAATTTAAAATTTAAAATTTAAAATTTAAAATTTAAAATTTAAAATTTAAAGTTAAAATTTAAAATTTAAGATTTAAAATTTAAAATTTAAAATCGTTAAAATTTAAAATTTACAAATTTAAGAAATTTAAAATTTAAAGATTTAAAATTTAAAATTTAAAATTTAAAATTTTAAAATTCTACGAGAAATTTACACACATTTAAAAATTTTAGGAATTTTAAAATTTAAAATTTAAAATTTAAAATTTAAAATTTAAATTTAAAATTTAAAATTTAAAATTTAAAATTTAAAATTTAAAATTTAAGTTAATTTAAAATTTAAAATTTAAAATTTAAAATTCTAAGGAATTTAAAATTTAAAATTTAAAATTTAAAATTTAAAATTTAAATTTAAAATTTCCAAAATTTTAAAAATTTAAAATTTAAAATTTAAAATTTAAAATTTAAAATTTAAAATTTAAAATTTAAAAATTTAAAATTTAAAATTTAAAATTTAAAATTTAAAATTTAAAATTTAAAATTTAAAATTTAAAATTTAGAAATTTAAAATTTAAAATTTAAAAATTTAAAATTTAAAATTTAAAATTTAAAATTTAAAATTTAAAATTTAAAATTTAAAATTTAAAATTTAAAATTTAAAATTTAAAATTTAAAATTTACGAAATTTAAATTTACAAATTTTAAAATTTAAAATTTTAAAATTTTAAAATTTAAGATTTCGGGAAATTTAAAATTTAAATTTAAAATTTAAAATTTAAAAATTTAAAATTTAAAATTTAAATTTAAAGTTTAAAATTGTAAAATTACGTTAAAATTTAAAATTTAAAATTTAAAATTTAAAATTTAAAATTTAAATTTAGGAAATTTCAAAATTTAAAAATTTAAAATTTAAAATTTAAAATTTAAAATTTAGAAATTTAAAATTTAAAATTTCCAAAGATTTAAAATTTAAAATTTAAAAATTTAAAATTTAAAATTTAAATTTAAAATTTAAAGATTTAAAATTTAAAATTTGAAATTTAAAATTTAAAGTTTTAAATTTTAAAATTTAAAATGATTCGAGTTAAAATTTAATTCGCGAATTTAAAATTTAAGGTTGAATTTAAAATTTAAAATTTAAATTTAAAATTTAAGTTGGAATTTAGGTTGAGTTTAGGGTTGGAATTTCCAAAATTTTAAAAATTTCCAAAATGAGTTAGAAATTTAAAATTTAAGGTTGGAATTTAAGGTTGGAATTTAGGAATTTAGGAATTTAAAATTTAAAATTTAATTAATTTAAAATTTAAAATTTAAAATTTTAAAATTTTAAAATTTTAAAATTTTAAAATTTTAAAATTTCAAAAATTTAAAATTTAAAATTTAAATTTAAAATTTAAAATTTAAAATTTAAAATTGTTAAAAATTTAAAAATTTAAAATTTAAAATTTAAAATTTCCAAAATTTAAATTTAAAATTTAAAAATTTTAAAATTTAAAATTTAAAATTTAAAATTTAAAATTTAAAATTTAAAATTTAATTTAAAATTTAAAATTTAAAATTTAAAATTTAAAATTTAAAATTTAAATTTAAAATTTAAAATTTAAGTTCAAATTTAAAATTTAAATTTAAAATTCCAAAATTTAAAATTCAAAATTCTAAATTTAAAATTTAAAATTTAAAATTTAAAATTTCAAAATTTAAAATTTAAAATTTCAAAATTTAAAATTTAAAATTCGTTGGTAAAATTTAAAATTTAGAAATTTAAAATTTAAAATTTAAAGTTTAAAATTCCGGAATTAAGGAAATTTAAAATTTAAAATTTAAATTCGATTTAAAATTTAAAATTTAAATTTAAAATCCGAGTTAAAGTTGGGAATTTAAAATTTAAAATTTAAAATTTAAAGTTTAAAATTTAAAAATTGGTAAAATTTAAAAATTTATTAAATTTAAAATTTAAAATTTAAAATTTAGGAGATTTAAAATGCGATTAAAATTTAAAATTTGGGAATTTAAAATTTAAAATTTAAAATTTAAAATTTAAAATTTAAAATTTAAATTTAAAATTTAAAATTTAAAATTTAAAATTTAAAATTTAAAATTTAAAATTTAGAAATTTAAAATTTAAAATTTAAAATTTAAAATTTAAAATTTAAAATTTAAAATTTAAAATTTAAAATTTCAAAATTTAAAATTTAAAATTTAAAATTTAAAATTTAAGAATTTAAAATTTAGGAATTTAGTTAAAATTTAAAATTTAAAATTTAAAATTGATTAAAATTTAAAATTTAAAATTTAAAATTTAAAATTTAAAATTTAAAATTTAAAATTCTAAAATTTAAAATTTAAAATTTAAAATTTAAAATTTAAAATTTCAAATTTAAATTAAATTTAAAATTTAAAATTTAAATTTAAAATTTTGAAAATTTAAAATTTAAATTTTAAAATTTAAAATTTAAAATTTAAAATTTAAAATTTAGGAATTTAAAATTTAAAATTTAAAATTTAAGGAATTTAAAATTTAAAAATTTAGGAAATTTAAAATTTAGGAAATTTAAAGTTTAAAATTTAAAATTTAAAATTTAAAATTTAAAATTTAAAGTTTAAAATTTAAAATTCGTTAAAATTTAAATTTAAAATTTAAAATTTAGGAAATTTAAAATTTAAAATTTAAAATTTAAATTAAAATTTAAAATTTAAAATTTAAAATTCGTAAAATTTAAAATTTAAAATTTAAAATTTAAAAATTTAAAATTTAAAATTCGGGTAAAATTTAAAATTTAAAATTTAAAGGATTTAAAATTTAGAAATTTAAAATTTAAAATTTAAAATTTTAAAATTTAAAATTTAAAATTTTAAAATTTAAAATTTAAATTTAAAATTTAAAATTTGGTACAAAATTTAGAAATTTAAATTTAAAATTTAAAATTTAAAATTTAAAATTTAAAATTTAAAATTTAAAATTTCAAAATTTAAAAATTTAAAATTTAAATTTAAAATTTAAAATTTAAAATTTAAAATTTAAAATTTTAAAATTTAAAATTTAAAATTTAAAAATTTAAAATTTAAAATTTAAAATTTAAAATTTAAAGTGGTTAAAATGGTGCAAAATTTAAAATTTGTTGAAGGAATTTAAAATTTAAATTTAAAATTTAAATTCCGATTTAAAATTTAAAGTTTTAAATTTAAATTTAAAATTTAAAATTGGGTCAATTTAAAATTTAAAATTTAAAATTTAAAATTTAAAATTTAAAATTTAAAATTTAAAATTTAAAATTTAAAATTTAAAATTTAAAATTTAAAATTTAAAATTTAAAATTTAAAATTTAAAATTTAAAATTTAAAATTTAAAAATTTAAAATTTAAAATTTAAAATTTAAAATTTAAAGAATTTAAAAATTTAAAATTTAAAATTTAAAATTTAAAATTTAAAATTTAGGAAATTTAAAATTTAGAATTTAAAATTTAAAATTTAAGAATTCCTAAAATTTAAAATTTAAAATTTTAAAGGTTTTTACAAGGTTCAAAAATTTAAAATTTAGGCCAAATTTAAAATTTAAAATTTAAAATTTAAATTTAAAATTCTAAAATTTAGGAAATTTAAAATTCCCGTTAAAATTTAAAATTTAAAATTTAAAATTTAAAATTTAAAATTTAAAATTTAAATTTAAAATTTAAAATTTAAAATTTAAATTTAAAATTTAAGATTTAAAATTTAAAATTTAAGAGAAGTTTTAAAATTTCAAATTTAAAATTTAAAATTTAAAATTTAAAATTTAAAATTTAAAATTTAAAATTTAAAATTTAAAATTTAAAATTTAAAATTTAAAATTTAAAATTTAAAATTTAAGGTGATTTAAAATTTAAAATTTCAAAATTTAAAATTTAAAATTTAAAATTTAAAATTTAAAATTTAAAATTTAAAATTTAAGAATTTAAAATTTAAATTTATTTAAAATTTTAAAATTTAATTTAAAATTTAAAATTTAAAATTTAAAATTTAAAATTTAAAATTTAAAATTTAAGAAATTTAAAATTTAAATTGGTGCATTTAAGGTTTAGGAATTTTAAAATTTAAAATTTAGGGAATTTAAAATTTAAAATTTAAGGATTTAAAATTTAAAGTTTAAATTTAAATTTAAATTTAAAATTTAAAATTTAAAATTTAAAATTTAAAATTTAAAATTTAAAATTTAAAATTTAAAATTTAAAATTTAAAATTGTTAAAATTTAAAATTTAAAATTTAAAATTTAAAATTTAAATTTCATTAAAATTTTAAAATTTAAAATTTAAAATTTAAAATTTAAAATTTAAAAATTTAAAATTTAAAATTTAAAATTTAAAATTTCCCAAATTTAAAGTTTAAAATTTAAAATTTAAAATTTTAGGAAATTTCAAAATTTAAAATTTAAAATTTAAAATTTAAATTTAAAATTTAAAATTTAAAAATTTAAAATTTAAAATTTCCAAAATTTAAAATTTAAAATTTAAAATTTTAAAATTTAGAAATTTAAAGAGATTTAAAATTTAAAATTTTAAAATTTAAAATTTAAAATTTTAAAAATTTAAAATTTTAAAATTTAAAATTTAAAATTTAAATTTAAAATTTAAAATTTAAAATTTAAAATTTAAAATTTAAAATTTAAAATTTAAAATTTAAAATTTAAAATTTAAAATTTAAAATTTAAAATTTAAAATTTAAGAATTTAAAATTTAAGATTTAAAATTTTAAAATTTAAAATTTAAAATTTAAATTTAAAATTTAAAATTTAAAATTTAAAATTTAAAATTTAAAATTTAAAATTTAAAATTTAGGAATTTAAAATTTAAAATTTAAAATTTCAAAATTTAAAGTTTAAAATTTAAAATTTAAGATTTAAAATTTAAAATTTGCAGAAATTTAAAATTTAAAATTTAAAATTTAAATTTCCCAAAATTTAAAATTTAAAATTTAAAATTTAAAAATTTAAAATTTAAAATTTAAAATTTAAGAATTTAAAATTTAAAATTTAAAATTTAAAATTTAAAATTTAAAATTTAAAATTTAAAATTTAAATTTAAAATTTAAAATTTAAAATTTAAAATTTAAAATTTAAAATTTAAAATTTAAATTTAAATTTAAAATTTAAAATTTTAAAATTTAAAATTTAAAATTTAAAATTTAAAATTTAAAATTTAAAATTTAAATTGATTTAAAATTTAAAATTTAAAATTTAAAGTTTAAAATTTAAAATTTAAAAAATTTAAAATTTAAAGGATTTAAAATTTAAAATTTAAAATTTAAAATTTAAAATTTTAAAATTGAAATTTAAAATTTAAAATTTAAAATTTAAAATTTTAAAATTTAAAATTTAAAATTTAAAATTTAAAATTTAAAATTTAAAATTTAAAATTTAAAATTTAAAATTTAAAATTTAAAATTTAAAATTTAAAATTTAAAATTTAAGAATTTAAAATTTAAAATTTAAAATTTAAAATTCTAAAATTTAAAATTTAAGAGATTTTGGAATTTAAAATTTAAAATTTAAAGTTTCAAAATTTAAAATTTAAAATTTAAATTTAAAATTTAAAAATTTAAAAATTTAAAATTTAAAATTTAAAATTTAAAATTTAAAAATTTAAAATTTAAAATTTAAATTTAAAATTTAAAATTTAAAATTTAGAAATTTAAAATTTAAAATTTTAAAATTTAAAATTTAAAATTTAAAATTTAAAATTTAGAAATTTAAAATTTAAAATTTAAAATTTAAAATTTAAAAATTTAAAATTTAAAATTTAAAATTTAAAATTTAAAATTTAAAATTTAAAATTTAAAATTTAAAATTTAAAATTTAAAATTTAAAATTTAAAAATTTAAAATTTAAAATTTAAAATTTAAAATTTAAAATTTCCAAAATTTAAAATTTAAAATTTAAAATTTAAATTTTAAAATTTAAATTTAAAAATTTAAAATTTAAAATTTTAAAATTTAAAATTTAAAATTTAAAATTTGATTAAATTTAAAATTTAAAATTTTAAAATTTAAAATTTAAAATTTAAAATTTCGTTAAAATTTAAAATTTAAAATTTAAAATTTAAAATTTAAAATTTAAAATTTAAAATTTAAAATTTAAAATTTAAAATTTAAAATTTAAAATTTAAAATTTAAAAATTTAAAGTTTAAATTTAAAATTTAAAATTTAAAATTTAAAATTTAGAAATTTAAAATTTAAAATTTAAAATTTAAAATTTAAAATTTTAAAAATTTAAAATTTAAAATTTAAAATTTAAAATTTAAAATTTAAAATTTAAAATTTAAGAATTTAAAATTTAAAATTTAAAATTTAAAATTTAAATTTAAAATTTAAATTTACAAAATTTAAAATTTAAAATTTTAAAAATTTAAAATTTAAAATTTAAAATTTAAAATTTAAAATTTAAAATTTCAAAATTTAAAATTTAAAATTTAAAAATTTAAATTTAAAATTTCCAAAATTTAAAATTTAAAATTTAAAATTTAAGAATTTAAAATTTAAAATTTAAGAAATTTAAAATTTAAAATTTAAAATTTAAAATTTAAATTTAAATTTTAAAATTTAAAAATTTAAAATTTAAAATTTAAATTTAAAATTTAAAATTTAAATTTAAAATTTAAAATTTAAAATTTAAAATTTAAAAATTTAAAATTTAAAATTTAAAATTTAAAATTTAAAATTTAAAATTTAAAATTTAAAATTTAAAATTTAAAATTTAAAATTTAAAATTTAAAATTTAAGGAATTTAAAATTTAAAATTTAAAATTTAAAATTTAAAATTTTAATTTAAAATTTAAAATTTAAAATTTAAAATTTAAAATTTAAATTTAAATTTAAAATTTAAAATTTAAAATTTAAAATTTAAAATTTAAAAATTTAAAATTCCCGTTAAAATTTAAAATTTAAAATTTAAATTTAAAATTTAAAATTTAAAATTTAAAATTTAAAATTCTAAAATTTCTAAAATTTAAAATTTAAAATTTAAAATTTAAAATTTAAAATTTAAAATTTAAAATTTAAAAATTTAAAATTTAAAATTTAAAATTTAGAATTTAAAATTTAAAATTTAAAATTTAAAATTTAAAATTTAAAATTTAAAATTTAAAATTTAAAATTTACGGAATTTAAAATTTCAAAATTTAAAATTTAAAATTTAAAATTTAAAATTTTAAAATTTAAAATTTAAATTTAAAATTTAAAATTTAAAATTTAAATTTAAATTTAGGTACAAATTTTAAAATTTAAAATTTAAAATTTAAAATTTAAAATTTAAATTTAAGATTTAAAATTTAAAATTTAAAATTTAAATTTAAAATTTAAAATTTAAAATTTAAAATTTAAAAATTTAAAATTTCTAAAATTTAAAATTTAAAATTTTAGGAATTAAAATTTAAAATTTAAAATTTAAAATTTAAATTTAAAATTTAAATTTAAAATTTAAAGTTTAAAATTTAAAATTTAAAATTTAAAATTTAAAATTTAAATTTAAATTTTAAATTACATTAAAATTTAAAATTTTAAAATTTAAATTTAAAATTTAAAATTTAAAATTTAAAATTCTGCAAAATTAAAAGATTTAAAATTTAAAATTTTCTAGGAATTTAAAATTTAAAATTTAAAATTTAAATTCATTTAAGAATTTCAAAATTTAAAATTTAGAATTTAGGTGGAATTTAAAATTTAAAATTTAAAATTTAAAATTTAAAATTTCAAAATTTAAAATTTAAAATTTAAAAATTTAAAATTTTAAAATTTAAAATTTAAAATTTAAAATTTAGGAGATTTAAAATTTAAAATTTAAAATTTAAAATTTAAAATTTAAAATTTAGAAATTTAAAATTTAAAATTTAAAATTTAAAATTTAAATTTAAATTTAAATTTAAATTTAAAATTTAGGGAATTTAAAATTTAAAATTTAAAATTTAAAATTTTAAAATTTAAAATTTTAAATTTTAGGAAATTTAAAATTTAAAATTTAAATTTAAATTTAAAATTTAAAATTTAAAATTTAAAATTTAAAATTTAAAATTTAAAATTTAGGAAATTTAAAATTTAAAATTTAAAATTTAAATTTTAAAATTTAAATTTAAAATTTGAAATTTAAAATTTAAAATTTAAAATTTAAAATTTAAAATTTAAAATTTAAAATTAAAAATTTAAAATTTAAAATTCAAAATTTAAAATTTAAAATTCAGGTTAAAAGTTTAAAATTTAAAATTTAAAATTTAAAATTTAAAATTTAAAATTCACGGAATTTACAATTTAAATTCGATTTAAAATTTAAAGTTTAAAATTTAAGAAATTTAAAATTTACAAATTTAAAATTTAAATTTAAAATTTAAAATTTAAAATTTAAAATTTTAAAATTTAAAAGTTTAAGTTTTAAAATTTAAAATTTAAAATTTAAAATTTAAAATTTAAGGGCCAAATTTAAAATTTAAAATTTAAAATTTAAAAATTTAAAATTTCAAAATTTAAAATTTAAAATTTAAAATTTAAAATTCTAAAATTTAAAATTTAAAATTTAAAATTTTAAAATTTAAAATTTAAAATTTTAAAATTTAAAATTTAAAATTCCAAGAATTTAAAGAATTTAAAATTTTAAAATTTAAAATTTAAAATTTAAAATTTAAAATTTAAATTTTAAAATTTTAAAATTTAAAATTTAAAATTTCCAAAATTTCAAAATTTAAAATTTAAAAATTTAAATTTAAAATTTTAAAATTTAAGGAATTTAAAATTTAAAATTTAAAATTTAAAATTTAAAAATTTAAAATTTAAAATTTAAAATTTAAAATTTAAAATTTAGAAATTTAAAATTTAAAATTTAAAATTTAAAATTTAAAATTTAAAATTTAAAATTTAAAATTTAAAATTTAAAATTTAAATTTAAAATTTAAAATTTAAAATTTAAAATTTAAAATTCGTTAAAATCTTTTGGAATTTAAAATTCTGATTTAAAATTTAAAATTTAAATTCGATTTAAAATCGGTTAAAATTTAAAATTTAAAATTTAAATTTAAAATTTAAAATTTAAAATTTAAAATTCAAAATTTAAAATTTAAATTCGTTAAAATTTAAAATTCTAAAATTTAAAATTTAAAATTTAAAATTTAAAATTTAAAATTTCAAAATTTTAAAATTTAAAATTTAAAATTTAAAATTTAAAATTTAAATTTAAAATTTAAAATTTAAATTTAAAATTTAAAAATTTAAAATTTAGGAATTGATTTAAAATTTAAAAATTTTAAAATTTCAAAATTTAAAATTTAAAATTTAAAATTTTAAAATTTAAAGGATTTCAAAATTTAAAATTTAAAATTTAAAATTTAAAATTTAAAATTTTAAAATTTAAAATTTAAAATTTAAAATTTAAAATTTAAAATTTAAAATTTAAAATTTAAAATTTAAATTTAAAATTTAGGAATTACACAAAATTTAGGAATTTAAAATTTAAAATTTAAAATCGGATTAAAATTTAAAATTTAAAATTTATTAAGTTTAAAATTTAAATTTAAACATTTAAAATTTAAAATTTAAAATTTAAATTTAAAATTTAAAATTTAAAATTTAAAACTATTAATTGTTGATTTAAATTTAAAATTTAAAATTTAAAATTTAAAAATTTAAAATTTAAAATTTAAATTTAAAATTTAGGAAATTTAAAATTTAAAATTTAAATTTAAAATTTAAAATTAAAATTTAAAATTTAAAATTTAAAATTTAAAATTTAAAATTTTAAAATTTAAAATTTAAAATTTAAAATTTAAAATTTAAAATTTAAAATTTAAAATTTAAAATTTAAAATTTAAAATTTAAATTTAGAAATTTAAGTTCAATTCCGGTTAAAATTTAAAATTTAAAATTTAAATTTAAATTTAAATTTAAAATTTAAGAATTTAAAATTTAAATTTAAAATTTAAGGAATTTAAAATTTAAAATTTAAAATTTAAAATTTAAAATTTAAAATTTAAAATTTAAAATTTAAAATTTAAATTTAAAATTTAAAATTCGTTAAAATTTAAAAGGTTTAAAATTTAAGTTTTAAAATTTAGGGAATTTCAAGTTTAATTTAGGAATTTAAAATTTAAAAATTTAAAATTTAGGTTTAAATTTAAAAGTTTAAAATTTAGGTTGAGGTTAGGAAGTTGGATTTGAGTTTGAGTTTAGGGTTAGGTTAGAGTTTAGGTTCAAATTTAAAATTGGTAAAATTTAAAATTTAAAATTTAGGTGGGAATTTAAAATTTAAAATTTAGGAATTTAAAATTTAAAGATTTTAAGATTTTAAATTTAAAATTTAAATTTAAAATTTAAAATTTAAATTTAAAATTTAAAATTTAAAGTTTAAAATTTAAAATTTAAAATTTAAAATTTAAAATTTAAAATTTAAAATTTAAAATTTAAAATTTAAAATTTAAAATTTAAGGAATTTAAAATTTAAAATTTAAAATTTAAATTTTAAAAATTTAAATTTAAAATTTAAAATTTAAAATTTAAAATTTAAAATTTAAAATTTAAAATTTAAAATTTCCAAAATTCAAAATTTAAAATTTAAAATTTAGAAATTTAAAATTTAAAATTTAAAAATTTAAAATTTAAAATTTAAAATTTAAAATTTAAAATTTAAAATTTAAAATTTAACGATTTTAAAGATTTAAAATTTTAAGGAATTTTACTGAAATTTTAGGAGATTTGCAAAATTTAAAATTTAAAAATTTAAAATTTAAATTGGGTAAAGTTTAAAATTTAAAATTTAAAATTTAAAATTTAAAATTTAAAATTTAAAATTTAAAATTTAAAAATTTAAATTTCGGGTTAAAATTTAGGAAATTTAAAATTTAAAATTTAAAATTTAAAATTTAAAATTTAAAATTTAAAATTTAAAATTTAGGAATTTAAAGTTTAAAATTTAAGGAATTTTAAATTTAAAATTTAAAATTTAAAGATTTAAAATTTCCAAAATTTAAAATTTAAAATTTAAAATTTAATTTAAATTTAAAATTTAAAATTTAAAATTTAAAATTTAGGAAATTTAAGAATTTAAAATTTGTTAGGAATTTCACACAGGAATTTACAAATTTAAAATTTAAAATTTAAAGTTTAAATTTAAAGTTTAAAATTTTAGAAATTTAAAATTTAAAAATTTTAAAATTTAAAATTTAAAATTAGTTAAAATTTAAAATTTAAAATTTAAAATTTAAAATTTAAAATTTAAAATTTAAAATTTTAAAATTTAAATGCTTAGGAAATTTAAGGAATTTAAAAATTTAAAATTTAAAATTTTAAAATTTAAAATTTAGAAATTTAAAATTTAAAATTTAAAAATTTAAAATTTAAAATTTAAAATTTAAAATTACAAAAATTTAAATTTAAAATTTCCAAAAATTTAAAATTTTATAGAGATTTAAATTACGTTAAAGTTACTAAAATTTAAAATTTAAGGAATTTAAAATTTTAAATTGGAATTTAAAATTTAAAAAATTTAAAATTTAAAATTTAAGAATTAGAAATTTAAAATTTAAAAATTTAAAATTTAAAATTTGAAATTTAAAATTTAAATTTAAAATGCGTTAAATTTAGGAAATTTAAAATTTAAAATTTAAAATTTAAAATTTCCAAAAATTTAAATTTTAAAATTTAAAAATTTAAAATTTAAAAATTTAAAATTTAAAATTTAAAATTTAAAATTTAAAATTTAAAATTTAGGAAATTTAAAAAATTTAAAATTTAAAATTTAAAATTTAAAATTTACCAAATTTAAAATTTAAAATTTAAAATTTAAAATTTAAAATTTAAAATTTAAAATTTAAAATTTAAAGATTTAAAATTTAAAATTTCAAAAAATTTAAAATTTAAAATTTAAAATTTAAAATTTAAAAATTTAAAATTTAAAATTTAAATTTAGGAATTTAAAATTTAAAATTTAAATTTAAAATTTAAAATTTAAAATTTAAAATTTAAAATTTAAAATTTAAGGAATTTAAAATTTAAAATTTAAAATTTAAAATTTAGAATTTAAAATTTACCGAATTTAAAAATTTAAAATTTAAATTTAAAATTTAAAATTTAAAATTTAAAATTTAAAATTTAAAATTTAAAATTTAAAATTTCCAAAATTTAAAATGCGTTAAAATTTAAAATTTAAAATTTAAAATTTAAAATTTAAAAATTTAAAAATTTAAAATTTAAAATTTAAAAATTTAAAAATTTAAAATTTTAAAATTTAAAATTTAAAATTTCAAAATTTTACAATTGGTGCCAGATTTAAAATGTTAAAATTTAAAATTTAAAGTTTAAAATTTAAAATTTAAATTTTAAAATTTAAAATTTAAAATTTAAAATTTAAAATTTAAAATTTTAAAATTTCAAAATTTAAAATTTAAAATTTAAATTTTAAAATCCGATTAAAATTTCAAAATTTAAAATTTAAAATTTAAAATTTAAAATTTAAAATTTAAAATTTAAAATTTAAAATTTAAAATTTAAAATTTAAAATTTTAAAATTCTAAAATTTACACACACGTTTAAAATTTAAAGATTTAAATTAAATTTAAAGGAGATTTCGAAGGAATTTAAAATTTAGGAAGTTTAAAATTTAAAATTTAATTTGGGAATTTAAAATTTTAAAATTTAAAAATTTAAAATTTAAAATTTAAAATTTTAAAATTTAAAATTTAAAATTTAAAATTTAAAATTTAAAATTTAAAATTCCCGGGTTTAAATTTAAAATTCGTTAAAATTCCGTTAAAATTCGTTAAAATTTAAAATTCTAAAAATGTTAAAATTTAAAATTTAAATTTAAAATTTAAAATTTAAAATTTAATTAATTTAAATTTAAATTTAAAATTTAAAATTTAAAATTCGGTAAAATTTAAAATTTAAAATTTAAAATTTAAAATTTAAATTTAAAATTTAAAATTTAAAATTTAAAATTTAAAATTTAAAATTTAAAATTTAAAATTTAAAATTTACGTTCAGAAATTTAAAATTTAAAAATTTGAAATTTAAAATTCCGGGGTAAATTTAAAATTTAAAATTTAAAGTTTAAGTTACGATTTAAGGTTTAAATTCCGAGTTAAAGGTTAAAATTTAAAATTTAAGGTTACAAGGTTAGGTTTAAGTTTAAGTTTAAAATTTAAAATTTAAAATTTAAATTTAATTTAAATTTTAAATTTAAAATTTAAAATTTAAAATTTAAAATTTAAAATTTAAAATTTAAAATTTAAAATTTAAAATTTAAAATTTAGTTAAAATTTGCCAATTTAATTTAAAATTTAAGGTGTTAATTAAAAATTTAAAATTTAAAATTTAAAATTTAAAATTTAAAATTTAAAATTTAAATTTAGATAAAATTTAAATTTAAAATTTAAAATTCTAAAATTTAAAATTTAAATTAAATTAAAATTTAAAATTTAAAAATTTAAAATTTAAAATTTAAAATTTAAAATTTAAAATTTAAAATTTAAAATTCTAAAATTTAAAATTTAAAATTTAAAATTTAAAATTTAAAATTTAAAATCGTTAAAATTGGTAAAATTTAAAATTTAAAATTTAAAATTTCCAAAAATTTAAAATTTAAAATTTAAAATTTAAAATTTAGTGCCAATTTGAAAATTTTAAAATTTAAAATTTAAAATTTTAAAATTAAATTTAAAATTTAAGTTGATTTAAAATTTAATTTAAATTTAAAATTTAAAATTTAAAATTTAAAATTTAAATTTAAAATTTAAAATTTAAAATTTAAAATTTAAAATTTAAGAATTTAAAATTTAAAATTTAAAATTTAAAATTTAAAATTTAAAGATTTAGAAATTTAAAATTTAAAATTTAAAATTAAATTTAAAGGGTTTAAATTTTAAAATTTAAAATTTAAAATTTAAAATTTAAAATTTTAAAATTTAAAATTAGGTAAAAAGATTTAAAATTTAAAATTTAAAATTTAAAATTTAAAATTTAAAATTTAAAATTCCAGTAAAATTTAAGAATTTAAATTCTAAAATTTAAAATTCGGGCGGAAGAGGTGGAGGAATTTAAAATTTATTCAATTGATTTAAAATTTAAAATTTAAAATTTAAAATTTAAAATTTAAAATTTTAAATTTAATTTAAAATTTAAATTTAAAATTTAAAATTTAAAATTTAAAATTTAGAATCGTTAAAATTTAAAATTTAAAATTTAAAATTTCGTTAATTTAAAATTTAAAATTTAAAATTTAAAATTTAGATTCAATTTAAAATTTAATTAAGATTTAAATCGTTAAATTAATTTAAAATTTAAAATTTAAAATTTAAAATTTAAATTTAAATGATTAAAATTTAAATTTTAAAATTTAAAATCCGATTAAAATTTAAATTTAAAATTTAAAATTTAAAATTTAAAATTTCCAAAATTTAAAATTCTAATTTAATTAATTTAGTGGAATTGATCCGTTGATTTAATTTATTTAAAATTTAAATTTAAAATTTCAGAAAATTTAAAATTTAGGTTGAGAATTTAAAATTTAAAATTTAAAGAATTTAAAATTTAAAATTTAAATTTAAATTTCATTTAAAATTTCAAAATTTAAATTTAAATTTAAAATTTAAATTTAAATTAATTTAATTCAATGTTAAAATTTAAATTTAAAATTAGGTACCAAAATTTAAAATTTTAAGGAATTTAAAATTTTAAAATTTAAAATTTAAAATTTAAAATTTTAAAATTTAAAATTTAAAATTTAAAATTTAAAATTTAAAATTTAAAATTTAAAATAAGGTTAAATTTAAAATTTAAAATTTACGTTAGAATTTAAAGATTTAAATTTAAATTTAAATTTCCAAAATTTTAAATTTAAAATAGTTAAAATTTAAGGAATTTAAAATTATCCGGAATTGGTGATTTAAATTTAAATTTTAAAAATATTCGAAAATTCGTTTTTAAATTTAAAATTTAAAATTTAAAGGGTTTTAGGAATTTAGGGATTTAAAATTTAAATTTCAATTTAAAATTTAAAATTTAATTGATTTAAGGTTTGTTAAATTTAAAATTTAAAATTTAAAATTTAAAATTTAAATTTGGTCGGTGATTTAAAATTTAAAATTTAAAATTTAATTTCGATTTAAAATTTCGTTGAAATTAAATTTAAAATTTAAAATTTAAAATTTAGTTAAATTAAAAATCCCGTTAATTTGAATTTGGTGGAAATTTAAGTTAAAATTTAAAATTTAAAATTCTAAATTTAAAATTTAAAATCAGTTGGGCCAAAATGGTGGTACAAGAATTTAAAATTTAAAATTTAAGTTGAATTTAAAATTTAAAATTTAAAATTTAAAAATAGTTAAAATTTAAAATTTAAAATTTAAAATTTCAAAATTTAAAATTTAAAATTTAATTCAATTTCCAAAATTTAAAATTTGCAAAATTTCTGAATTTAAAATTTAAAATTTAAAATTTAAAATTTAAAATTTAAATTTAAGCCAAGAATTGCAAAATTTAAAATTTAATTTAATTTAAAATTTAGTGCAGAATTTTAAAATTTAAAATTTAAAATTTAAAATTTAAAAATTAGTTAAAATTTAAATTTAAATTTAAAATTTAAAATTTAAAATTTAAAATTTAAAATTTAAAATTTAAAATTTAAATTTAAAATTTAAAATTTAAAATTTAAAATTTAAAATTTAAAATTTAAAATTTAAAAATTTAAATTTAAATTTAAATTTAAAATTTAAATTTAAAATTTAAAATTTCAAAATTTAAAATTTAAAATTTAAAATTTAAATTCATTTAAGAATTTAAATTTAAAATTTAAAATTTAAAATTTAAAATTCGTTCCAAAATTTAAGTTCAAGGTTTAAATTTGATTTAAGGTTTTAAATTTAAAATTAAATTTAAAATTTAAAATTTAGGTTAAATTTAAAGGTTTAGGGATTTAGGGTTTGGGGTTTAGGGTTTAAGGGTTGGGGTTTAAAATTTGAGTTTAAAATTTAAAAGTTTAAAATTTAAAATTCGGTAGGGATTTAGAGTTTAAGATTTAAAATTTAGGGTTGAGTTTAGGGTTTAAAATTTAAGGAATTTAAAATTGAAAATTGGTGGTTAAAATTTAAATTTAAGGAATTTCAAAATTTAAAATTTAGGTGCCAATTTAAAATTTAAAATTTAAATTTAAAATTTAAATTTAAAATTTAAAATTTAAAATTTAAAATTTAAAATTTAAAATTTAAAAGTTGGTAAAATTTGAGATTTAAAATGTTGAAATTTAAAATTTAAATTTCCAAAATTTAAAATTTAAAATTTAAAATTTAAAATTTACAAAATTTAAAATTTAAAATTTAAAATTTAAAATTTAAAATTTAAAATTCAAAATTCCAAAATTTAAAATTTAAAATTTAAAATTTAAAATTTAAAATTTAAAATTTAAATTTAAAATTTAAAATTTAAATTTAAAATTTAAAATTTAAAATTTAAAATTTAAAATTCGGTAAAATTTAAAATTTAAAATTTAAAATTTACAAAATTTAAAATTTAAAATTTAGAAATTTAAAATTTAAAATCGTTAAAATTTAAAATTTAAAATTTAAAATTTCAAAAATTTAAAATTTTAAAAATTTAAAATTTAAAATTTAAAATTTAAAATTTAAAATTTAAAGATTTAAAATTTAAAATTTAAAATTTAAATTTAAGATTTAAAATTTAAAATGGTTTCAGGGTTTAAAGTTTAAAATTTAAATTTAAAATTTAAGTTTGATTTAAATTTAGGTTGATTTAAAATTTGAGTTTAGGAATTTAAGTTGGAATTTAAAATTTAAAATTTAAAATTTAAAATTTAAAATTGCAAAATTTAAAATTTAAAATTTAAAATTTAAAATTTAAATTTAAAATTTAAAATTAAAATTTAAAATTTAAAATTTAAAAATTTAAATTTAAAATTTAAAATTCAGTTAAAATCATTAAAATTTAAAATTTAAAATTTAAAATTTAAAATTTAAAATTTAAAAATTTAAAATTTTAAAATCGTTAAAATTTAAAATTTTAAAATTTTAAAATTTAAAATTCTAAAATTTAAAATTTGATTTAAATTTAAAATTTAAGGATTTCACGGAAATTTAAAATTTAAAATTTAAAATTTAAGTTGAATTTAAAATTCGGTAAAATTTAAAATTTAAAATTCGAGTAAAATTTAAAATTTAAAATTTAAATTAAATTTAAAATTTAAAATTCGCGGTAAAATTTAAAATAGGTTAAAGATTTAAATTGATTTAAAGTTGATTTAAAATTTAAATTTTAGGAATTGATTTAAATTCGATTTAAAATTTAAAGTTAAAATTTAAAATGGGTTAAAATTTAAATTCGTAAAATTTAAAATTTAAAATTTAAAATTTAAAGTTTAAGTTTAAAATTTAAATTAAATTAAAGTTCGTTAAATTTAAAGTTTAAAATTTAAAGTTTAGAATTACCAAATTTAAAATTTAAAATTTAAAATTTAAGGAATTTAAAATTTAAAATTTAAAATTTAAAGTTTAAAAATTTAAAATTTAAAATTTAAAATTTAAAATTTGAAATTTAAAAATTTAAAATTTAAAATTTAAAATTTAAAATTTAAAATTCATTGGTACGTTAAAATTTAAAATTTAAAATTTAAAATTTAAAATTTAAAAATTTAAATTTAAAATTTAAAATTTAAAATTTAAAATTTAAAATTTTAAAATTTAAAATTTTAAATTTAAAATTTAAATTTAAATTTAAGTTTAAGAGATTTAAAATTTAAAATTTAAAATTTAAAATTTAAAATTTAAATTTTAAAATTTCAAAATTTAAATTTAGGAATTTTAAAATTTAAAATTTAAAGATTTAAAATTTAAAATTTAAAATTTAAATTTAAAATTTAAAATTCTAGAATTTAAATTTAAATTTAAAATTTAAAATTTAAAATTTAAAATTTAAAATTGGTAAAATTTAAAATTTAAAATTTAAAATTTACATTTAAAATTTAAAATTTAAAATTTAGGAGATTTAAAGTTAAAATTTAAAATTTAAAGTTTAAAATTTAAAATTTAAAATTTAAAATTTAAAGGATTTAAAATTTAAAATTTAAAATTTTAAAATTGAAATTTAAAATTTAAAATTTAAAGTTTTAAATTTAAGATTTAGGAATTTAAAATTTTAAAATTTTAAAGTTTTCTAGGTTTACCAAAGGTTTTAAAATTTAAATTTAAAATTTAAAATTTAAAATTTAAAATTTAAAATTTAAAATTTAAAATTTAAAATTCAGTTAAAAGTTTGATTTGATTTAGGGATTTAAGTTTAAAATTTAAATTTAAAATTTAAAATTTAAAATTTAAAATTTAAAATTTAAAATTTAAAATTTAAAATTTAGAAGAAATTTAAAATTTAAAATTTAAAATTTAAAATTTAAATTTTAAAATTCGGAAATTTTAAAATTTAGAAATTTAAAATTTCGGAATTTAAAATTTAAAATTCGGTAAAATTTAAAATTTAAATTTAAAATTTAAATTTAGGTAAATTTAAAATTTAAATTTAAAATTTAAAATTTAAAATTTAAAATTTAAATTTAAAGTTTAAATTTAAAGTTCGTTCGGAATTTAAAATTTAATTTCAGAATTTGATTTAAAATTTAAAATTTTACTAAAATTTAAAATTTAAAAATTTAAAATTTAAATTTAAATTTAAAATTTAAAATTTAAAATTTAAAATTTAAAATTTAAAATTTAAAATTTAAAGTTAAAATTACATTTCGGAATTTAAAATTTAAATTTAAAATTTAAAATTTAAGGTTAAAATTTAAAATTTAAAATTCGTTTAAAATTCCCGTAAAATTTAAAATTCGAATAAAATTCGTTCTAAAATTTCAAAATCGGAATTAAAATTTAAAGATTTTAAATTTAAAATTTAAAATTTAAAATTTAAATTTAAAATTTAAAATTTAAAATTTAAAATTTAAAATTTAAAATTTAAAATTTAAAATTTAAAATTCGGGTAAAATTTAAAATTTAAAGTTGGAATTAAAATTTAAATTTAAAATTTAAAATTTCAAAATTTTAAATTTAAAATTTAAAATTTAAAATTTAAAATTTAAAATTTAAAATTTAAAATTTAAAATTTAAAATTTAAAATTTAAAATTTAAAATTTAAAATTTAAAATTTAAAATTTAAAATTTAAAATTTAAAATTTAAAATTTAAAATTTAAAATTTAAAATTTAAAATTTAAAATTTAAAATTTTAAAATTTAAAATTTAAAATTTAAAATTTAAAATTTAAAATTTAAAATTTAAAATTTAAAATTTAAAATTTAAGAATTTAAAATTTAAATTTAAAATTTCAAATTTAAAATTTAAAATTTAAAATTTAAAATTTAAAATTTAAAATTTAAAATTTAAAATTTAAAATTTAAAATTTAAATTTAAAATTTTAAAATTTAAAATTTAAGAACGTTAAAATTTAAAATTTAAAAATTTAAATTTAAAATTTCAAAATTTAAAATTTAAAATTTAAAATTTAAAATTTAAAATTTAGAATTTAAAATTTAAAATTTAAAATTTAAAATTTAAAATTTAAAATTTAAAATTTAAAATTTAAAATTTAAAATTTAAAATTTAAAATTTAAAATTTAAAATTTAAATTTTAAAATTTAAAATTTCAAATTTAAAATTTAAAATTTAAAATTTAAAATTTAAATTTAAAATTTAAAATTTAAAATTTAATTTTAAAATTTAAAATTTAGGAATTTACAAATTCCCGAGACCCAAAGTTTGAAATTTAAAATTCAAAATTTAGAGTTGATTTAAAATTTAAAATTTAAAATTTCAAATTTAAAATTTAAAATTTAAAATTTAAAATTTAAAATTCAAAATTTAAAATTTAGGAATTTAAAATTTAAAATTTAGAATTTAAAATTTAAAATTTAAAATTTAAAATTTAAATTTAAAGTTAAAATTTAAAGTTTAAAATTTAAAATTTAAAATTTCCAAAATTTTAAATTTAAAATTTAAAATTTAAAAATTTAAAATTTAAAATTTAAATTTTAGAATTAAAATTTAGAATTTAAAATTCAAAATTTAAAATTTAAAATTTACCAAAATTTAAAATTTAAAATTTGAAATTTAAAATTTAAAATTCCGAATTTAAAATTTAAAATTTAGAATTTAAAATTTAAAATTTAAAATTTAAAATTTAAAATTTAAAATTTAAAATTTAAAGTTTAAAATTTAAAATTTAAAATTTAAAATTTAAAATTTAAAATTTAAAATTTCGTTGAAGTTTAAAATTTAAAATTTAAAATTTTAAAATTTAAAATTTAAAATTTAAAATTTAAAATTTAGAATTTAAAATTTAAAATTTAAAATTTAAAATTTAAAATTTAAATTTTAGTTAAAATTTAAAATTTCAAATTTAAAATTCCCGTTAAAATTTAAAATTTAATTACAAAATTTTAAAATTTAAAATTTAAAATTTAAAATTTAAAGTTTAAAAGTTAAAATTTCGTTTAAGTTAAAATTGAAAATTTAAAATTTAAAATTTAAATTTAAAAATTTAAAATTTAAATTTAAAATTTAAAATTTAAAATTCAAAATTTAAAATTTAAGAGGTAAAATTTAAAATTCGTTAAAATTTAAAATTTAAAATTTAAAATTTAAAATTTAAAATTTAAAGTTAAAATTTAAAATTTAAAATTTAAAATTTAAAATTTAAAATTTAAAATTTAAAATTTAAAATTTAAAATTTAAAATTTAAGGTGCCAAATTAAAATTTAAAATTCGTTAAAGTTGGAATTTAAAATTTCGTTAAAATTTAAAATTACAAAATTTGGAATTTAAAATTTAAAATTTAAAATTTAAAATTTAAAATTTAAAATTTAAAATTTAAAGTTTAAAATTTAAAATTTAAAATTTAAAATTTAAAATTTAAAATTTAAAATTTAAAATTTAAAATTTAAAATTTAAAATTTAAAATTCAAAATTGATTTAAATTTAAAATTTAAAATTTAAAATTTAAAGTTTAAAATTTAAAATTTAAATTTGATTTAAGGTTTAAAATTTAAAATTCGGGAATTTAAAATTTAAAATTTAAAATTCCAAAAATTCGTTGAATTTAAGGTTTAAGTTTAAAATTTAAAATTTAAAATTTAAAATTTAAAATTTAAAATTTGGTTCGATTAAAATTCAAAATTTAAAATTTAAAATTTAAGTTAAAATTTAAAATTTAAAATTTAAAATTTAAGATTTAAATTCGTTAAAATTTAAAATTTCCCGGGAATTTAAAATTTAAAATTTAAAATTTAAAATTTAAAGTGCCGATTTAGGTTTAGTTGATTTAAGATTTAGGAATTCCAAGTTTAAGATTTTAAAATTTAGAGTTTTAGAGTTTAAAATTTTAAAATTCAGAGATTTAAAATTTAAAATTTAAAATTTAAAATTTAAAATTCCAAATTTAAAATTTAAAATTTAAATTTAAAATTTAAAATTTAAAGTTTAAAATTTAAAATTTTAAAATTTAAAATTTAAAATTTAAAATTCCAAAATTTAAAATTTAAAATTTAAAATTTTAAGGAATTTTAAGTTTAAATTTTAAAATTTAAAATTTAAAATTTAAAATTTAAAATTTAAAATTTAAAATTTCCGAAATTTAAAATTTAAAATTTAAGATTTAACATTTAAAATTTAAAATTTTAAAAATTTAAAATTTAAAATTAAAATTTAAAATTTAAAATTTAAAATTTAAAATTTAAAATTTAAAATTTAAAATTTAAAATTTAAAATTTAAAATTTAAAATTTAAAATTTAAAATTTAAAATTTAAAATTTAAAATTTAAAATTTAAAATTTAAAATTTAAAATTTAAAATTTAAAATTTAAAATTTAAAATTTAAAATTTAAAATTTAAAATTTAAATTTAAAATTTAAAATTTAAAATTTAAAATTTAAATTTTAAAATTTAAATTCCAAATTTAAAATTTAAAATTTAAAATTTAAGATTTAAATTTAGGAATTTAAAATTTAGGAGATTTCAAAATTTAAAATTTAAAATTTAAAATTTAAAATTTAAAATTTAAATTTAAAATTTAGAATTAAAATTTAAAATTTAAAATTTAAAATTTAAAATTTAAAATTAAAATTTAAAATTTAAAATTTAAAATTTAAAATTTAAAATTTAAAATTTAAAATTTAAAATTTAAAAATTTAATTAATTTTAAAAATTTAAATTCGTAAAATTTAAAATTCCGAAATTCGTGGTGGTAAAATTTAAAATTTAAAATTTAAAATTTAAAATTCGTAAAATTTAAAATTTTAAAATTTAAACACATTTAAGTTGAATTTAAAGTTGCAAAATTTAAAATTTAGGAACAAATTTAAAATTTAAAATTTAAAATTTAAAATTTAAAATTTCAAAATTTAAAATTTAAAATTTAAAATTTAAAATTGGTAAAATTTCAGTTGAATTTAAATTGATTTAAAAATTAATTCAATTTAAAATGGTTAATTGATTTAAAAGTTATTTAAAATCGTTAAAATTTAAAATTTAAAATGTTTAAGAAATTTAAAATTTAAAATTTAAAATTTAAAATTTAAAATTTAAAATTTAAAATTTAAAATTTAAAATTTAAGTGGAATTTCGAAGTTAAAATCGTTAGTTGAATTTAATTAAGTTAAGTTAATTTAAGTTTAAATTTAAAATTTAAAATTGGTAAAATTTAAAATTTAAAATTTAAAATTTAAAATTTTAAAATTTAAAATTTCGTTAAGTTAATTTAGGTTAATTTAAAATTAGTTAAATTGGTGATAAGGAATTTAAAATTTGGTTAAATTTAAGTTTATGCATTTAAATTTGAAAAGTTGGTTAAAATTTCCAAAATTTAAAGGTTTAAAATTTAAAATTTAAGTTGAGTTTAAAATTTAAAATTTAGGGTTTAAGGTTAAGGTTTAAGGTTTAGTTGGGTTAGGTTTAAGTTAGTTCGTTAGGTTTTTTTAGGAATTAGGTTAGGGTTTAGGATAGGGTTGGTTAGGTGCAGGTTGATTTAGGTTGATTTAAGTTTATTGAGTTGGGTTAAAATTTAAAATTAAAATTTAAAATTTATTCCAAATTTAGGAATTAAATTAAAATTTAAAATGAGTTAAAATTTAAAATTTAAAATTTAAAATTTCAAAATTCCAAAAATTCAAATTCAAATTTAAAATTTAAAGTTTAAAATTTAAAATTAGATTTAAAATTTAAGTTAAAATTTAAATTTAAAATTTAAAATTTAAAGGATTTAAAATTTAAAATTTAAAATTTAAAATTTAAAATTTAAATTTAAAATTTAAAATTAAAATTTAAAATTTAAAATTTAAAATTTAGGAATTTAAAATTCGTTAAAATTTAAATTTAAATTAGGAAATTTAAAATTTAAAATTTAAAATTCGGGGTACAAAAATTTAAAATTTAAAATTTAAAAGTTAAAATTTAAAGTTAAAATTCCGGAAAATTCGATTAGGTTAAATTGTAAAAGTTTAAAATTAAAATTTAAAATTTAAAATTTAAATTTAAAATTCCGGAAGATTCATTTAAAATTTAGGTTAAATTTAAAATTAAAATTAAAATTAAAATTAAAATTTAAAATTTAAGTTTAAAATTTAAAGGATTTAAAATTTAAAATTGGAAGATTTAAGGTTAAATTTAAAATTTAAAATTTAAAATTTAAAATTTAAAATTTAAAATAAAGTTAAAATTTAAAATTTAAAATTTAAAATTAAATTAAAATTTAAAAATTCGGGTTAAAATTTAAAATTTAAAATTTAAATTTAAATTTCAAAATTTTAAAATTTAAAATTTAAAATTTAAAAATTTAAAATTTAAGAATTTAAAATTCATGAAAAAATTACGCATTAAATTTAAAATTGGGTAAAATTTAAAATTTAAAATACATACAAAATTTAAAATTTTAAAATTTAAAATTTAAAATTTAAATTTAAAAATTAAAATGAAATTACAAAATTAAAATTTAAAATTTAAAATTTAAAATTTAAAATTTAAAATTTAAAATTTAAAATTTAGAAAATTTAAAATTTAGAAATTTAAGAATTTAAATTTAAAATTTAGGAAATTTAAAATTTAAAATTTTAGCAAATTTAAAATTTAAAATTTAAAATTTAAAATTTGTTTAAAATTTAAAATTTAAAATTAAAATTTGGTTTAAAATTTAAAATTTAAAATTTAGGTGAAAATTTAAAATTTACAAAATTTAAGAAATTTAAATTTTAAAATTTTAAAATTTAAAATTTAAAATTTAGGAAAAATTTATGGGTGAATTTAAATTTAGTTTAATTTAAATTTAAAATTTAAAATTTAAAATTTAAAAATTTAAAATTTAAAATTTAAAATTTGAAAATTTAAATTTAAAATTTAAAATTTAAAATTTAAAATTTAAAATTTAAAATTTAAAATTTAAAATTTCAAAATTTAAAATTTAAAATTTGAAGTTTAAGATTTGGAATTTAAAATTTAAATTTAAAATTTAAAGGATTTAAAATTTAAAATTTAAAATTTAAAATTTAAAGTTTAAAATTTAAATTTTAAAATTTAAATTCTGATTAAAATTTAAAATTTAAATTTCCCAGTTAAAATTTAAAATTTAAAATTTAAAATTTAAAATTTAAAATTTAAAATTTAAAATTTCAAATTTAAAATTTAAAATTTAAATTTTAAAATTTAAAATTTAAAATTTAAAATTTAATTTAAATTTAAAATTTAAAATTTAAAATTTAAAATTTAAAATTTTAAAATTTAAAATTTAAAATTTAAAATTTAAAATTTAAAGTTTAAAATTTAAAATTTGAAATTTAGAATTTAAAATTTAGGAATTTAAAATTTAAAAATTTAAAGAATTTAAAATTTAAAATTTAAAATTTAAAATTTAAAATTTAAAATTTTAAAATTTAAAATTTAAAATTTCCGAAATTTAAATTTTAAAATTTTAAAATTTAAAATTTAAAATTTAAAATTTAAAATTTAAGAATTTACGTTAAAATTTAAAATTTAAAATTTAAAATTTAGAATTTAAAATTTAAAATTTAAAATTTAAAATTTAAAATTTAAAATTTAAAATTTAGGAATTTAAAATTTAAAATTTAGAAATTTTAGGAAATTTAAAATTTAAATTTAAAATTTAAAATTTGAAATTTCCAAAATTTAAAATTTAAAATTTAAAATTTGAAAAATTTTAAATTTACGATTTAAAATTTAAAATTCAAAATTTAAAATTACAAAGTTTAAAATTTAAAATTTTAAAATTTAAGTTAAAATTTTAGATTTAAAATTTAAAATTTAAAATTTAAAATTTAAAATTTAAAATTTAAAATTTAGGAATTTAAAAGTTAAAATTTAAAATTTAAAATTTAAATTGAATTAAATTTAAAATTTAAAATTTAAAATTTAAAATTTGAAATTTAAAATTTAAAATTTAAAATTTTAGAATTTAGAATTTAAAATTTAAAATTTAAAATTTAAAATTTAAAATTTAAATTTGGTAAAATTTAAAATTTAAAATTTAAAATTTAAAATTTAAAATTTAAAATTTAAAATTTAAAGGAATTTTAAAATTTAAAGAATTTTAAAATTTAAAATTTAAAATTTAAAATTTAAAATTTAAATTTAAAAATTTAAAATTCCGGAATTTAAAATTTAAAATTCGAAATTTAAATTCGCGTTAAAATTTAAAATTTAAAATTTAGGTTCGTTGGAATTTTAAATTGAAGTTTAAGATTTAAAATTTAAAATTTAAAATTTAAAATTTAAAATTTAGAATTTAAAATTTAAAATTTAAAATTCGGGGTAAATTTAAAATTCGATTTGATTTAGGTCAAATTTAAAATTTAAAATTCACAGGTTAAAATTTAAAATTTAAAATTTTAAATTTAAAATTTAAAATTTAAAATTTAAAATTTAAAATTTAAAATTTAAAATTTAAAATTTAAAATTTAAAATTTAAAATTTAAAATTTAAAATTTAAAATTTAAAATTCAAATTTAAAAATTTAAAGTTTAAAATTTAAAATTCAAAATTTAAAATTTAAAATTTCAAATTTAAATTTAAAATTTAAAATTTAAAATTTAAAATTTAAAATTTGAAATTTAAAATTTAAAATTTAAAATTTAAAATTTAAAATTTAAAATTTAAAATTTAAAATTTAAAATTTAAAATTTAAAATTTAAAATTTAAAATTTAAAATTTAAAATTTAAATTTTAAAATTTAAAATTTAAAATTTAAAATTTAAAATTTAAAATTTAAAATTTCAAATTTAAAATTTAAAATTTAAAATTTTAAAATTTAAAATTTAAAATTTAAAATTTAAAATTTAAAAATTTAAAATTTAAAATTTAAAATTTTAAAATTTAAAATTCCAAAATTTAAAATTTAAAATTTAAAATTTAAAATTTAAAATTTTAAAATTTGAATTTAAATTTGAATTTAAAATTTAAAATTTAAAATTTAAAATTTAAAATTTAAAATTTAAAATTGGGCCCAAAATTTAAATTAAGTGTTGAAATTAAAATTTAAAATTTAAATTTTAAATTTAAAATTTAAAATTCCAATTTTAAAATTTAAAATTTAAAATTTAAAATTTAAAATTTAAAATTTAAAATTTAAAATTTAAAATTTCAAAATTTAAAATTTAAAATTTAAAATTTAAAATTTAAAATTTAAAATTTAAAATTTAAAATTCCCAAATTTAAAATTTAAAATTTAAAATTTAAAATTTAAAATTTAAAAATTTAAAATTTAAAATTCCAAAATTCGTTGAAATTTAAAATTTAAAATTTAAATTTAAAATTTAAAATTTAAAATTTAAAATTTAAAATTTAAAATTTCAAAATTTAAAATTTAAAATTTAAAAATTTAAAATTTAAAATTTAAAATTAAAATTTAAAATTTAAAATTTAAAATTTAAAATTTAAAATTTAAAATTTCAAAATTTAAAATTTAAAATTTAAAATTTAAATTTAAAATTTAAAATTTGGTAAATTTAAAAATTTAAAATTTAAAATTTAAAATTTAAAATTTAAAATTTAAAATTTAAAATTTAAAATTTAAAATTTAAAATTTAAAATTTAAAATTTAAATTTAAAATTTAAAATTTAAAATTTAAAATTTAAAATTTAAAATTTAAAATTTAGGTCAAAATTTAAAATTTAGAATTTAAAATTTAAAATTTAAAATTACAAATTTAAAATTTAAAATTAAGAAATTTAAAATTGAAAATTTAGAAATTTAAATTTAAAATTTAAGTTAAAATTTAAAATTTAGTTAAAATTTAAAATTTAAAATTTAAAATTTAAAAATTTAAAATTTAAAATTTAAAATTTAAAATTTAAAATTTAAAGAGATTTTAAAATTCGTTTTAAAATTTAAATTTGATTACGTTAAAATTTAAAATTTAAAATTCCAATTTGATTTAAAATTTAAAATTTAAAATTTAAAATTTAAAATTTAAAATTTAGGAATTGGAATTAAAATTTAAAATTTAAAATTTAAAATTTAAAATTTAAAATTAAAATTTAAAATTTAAAATTCAGAATTTAAAATTTAAAATTCCAAATTCCAAATTTAAAATTTAAAATTCGGGTTTAAAATTTAGAATTTTAAATTTAAAATTTGAATTTAAAGATTTAAAATTTAATTTAAGGTTAAATTTAAAATTTAAAATTAAAATTTTAAAATTTAAAATTTAAAATTTAGAATTTAAAATTTAAAATTTAAAATTCCAAATTTAAAATTTAAATTTAAAATTTAAATTTAAAATTTAAAATTTAAAATTTAAAATTTAAAATTTAAAATTTAAAATTTAAGAATTTAAAATTTAAAATTTAAAATTTAAAATTTCTAGAATTTAAAATTTAAAATTTAAATTTAAAATTCAAGAATTTAAAATTTAAAATTTAAATTGGAAATTTAAAATTTAAAATTTAAAATTTAAAATTTAAAATTTAAAATTTAAAATTTAAAATTTAAGAATTAAAATTTAAAATTTAAAATTTAAAATTTAAAATTTAAAATTTAAAATTTCAAAAATTTAAAATTTAAAATTTAAGAATTTAAAATTTAAAATTTAAATTTAAAATTTAGGAATTTAAAATTTAAAATTTAAATTTAAGTTAAAATTTAAAATTTAAAATTTAAAAATTTTAAATTTAAAATTTAAAATTTAGAATTTAAAATTTAAAATTTAAAATTTAAAATTTAAATTTTAAAATTTAAAATTTAAAATTTAAAATTTAAAATTTAAAATTTAAAATTTAAAATTTAAAAATTTAAAATTTAAAATTTAAAGTTTCAAAATTTAAAATTTAAAATTTAAAAATTTAAAGTTAAATTTAAAAATTTAAAGTTTAAATTTGATTTAGATTTAAAGTTTGAGTTGATTTGATTTAGGTTAGGTTTAAGGTTTAGGAATTTAGAGTTTAGGAATTTAAATTTAAAATTTGATTTAAATTTAAAATTTAATTTAAATTTAAATTTAAAATTTAAATTTAAATTTTAAAATTTTAAAATTTAAAATTTAAATTTAAATTTAAAATTTAAATTTAAATTTCAAAATTTAAAATTTAAAATTTAAAATTTAAAATTTAAAATTTAAAAATTTAGGAATTTCAAAATTTAAAATTTAAAATTTAAAATTTAAATTTAAAATTTAAAATTTAAAGCCCAAAATTTAAATTTAAAATTTAAAATTTTAAAATTTAAAGAATTTAAAATTTAAAATTTCCAAAATTTAAAATTTAAAATTTAAAATTTAAAATTTAAATTTAAATTTAAAATTTAAAATTTAAATTTAAATTTAAAATTTAAAATTTTAAAATTTAAAATTTCCAAAATTTAAAATTTAAAATTTAAAATTTCAAAATTTAAAGTTTTAGGTTGATTTAAATTTAAAGTTTAGGTTAGGTTGATTTTAAAATTTAAAATTTAATTTTAAAATTTAAATTTAAATTTAAAATTTAAATTTTAAAATTTAAGATTTAAAATTTAAATTTAAAATTTAAAATTTAAAATTTAAAATTTAGAATTTTTAGAATTTAAAAATTTAAATTTAAAATTTAAAATTTAAAATTTAAGAAAGTTAAAATTTAAAATTTAAAATTTAAAATTTAAAATTTAAAATTTAAAATTTAAAATTTAAAATTTAAAATTTAAAATTTAAAATTTAATTTAATTTAAAATTTAAAATTAAAAATTTAAATTTAAAATTTAAAATTTAAAATTTAAAATTTCAAAATTTAAAATTTAAAATTTAAAATTCGTTTAAAATTTAAAATTTAAAATTTGGTAAAATTTAAAATTTAAAAATTAAAATTTAAAAATTTAGAATTTCAAGTTAAATTTAAAATTTAAAATTTAAAATTTAAAATTTAAATTTAAATTTAAAATTCCAAAATTTAAATTGAATTTAAATTTAAAATTTTAAAATTTAAAATTTAAATTTAAAATTTAAAATTTAAAATTCCAAAGTTTAAAATTTAAAATTCCGATTAAAATTTAAAATTTAAGATTTAAAGTTTAAGTTTAGATTTAAAGTTTGATTTAAAATTTCAAAGTTAAAGTTTAAAATTTAAGATTTAAAATTTAAAATTTAAAATTTAAAATTTAAAATTTAAAATTTAAAATTTAAAATTTAAAATTTAAGTTAAAATTTAAAATTTAAAATTTAAAATTTAAAATTTTAAAATTTAGAATTTAAAATTTAAAATTTAAAATTTCAAAGTTAAATTTAAGAAATTTAAAATTTAAAATTTAAAATTTAAAATTTAAAATTTTAAATTTTAAAATTAAAATTTGAAATTTAAAATTTAAGGAATTAAATTTAAATTGAAAATTTGGTTAAAATTTAAATTTAAGTTGGTATAAATTTAAATTTAAAATTGAAATTTAAAATTTAAAATTTAAAGTTGATTTGATTTAAAATTTAAAATTTAGAATTTAAAATTTGATTTAAAATTTAGGAATTTAAAATTTAGGTTGGTTAAATTTAAAATTTAAAATTTAAATTTGTTTTAAAATTTAAGTTTAAAATTTAAAATTTAAAATTTAAAATTTAAAATTTAAAATTTAAATTTGATTTAAAAATTTAATTTAAAAATTTGAAGTTGAAATTTACGTTAAAAATTAAAATTTAAAATTTAAAATTTAAATTGATTAAATTTGATTTTAAATTCAAAATTCGTTAAAGTTTAGAATTTAAATTTAAAATTTAATTAAATTTAAAATGATTTCCGGTGCGGAATTTAAAATTTAAAATTTAAGTTAAAATTTAAAATTTAAAATTTAAAATTCATTTAAAATTTAAAATTAAATTAATTTAAAATTTCAAATTTAAAATTTAAATTCAAATTAAATTTTAAATTTAAAATTCTAATTTAAATTTAAATTTAATTTGATTAAATTTAAATTAAATTAAATTTTAAAATTAAAATTTTGATTTAAATTAAATTTAAAATTTAAAATTCTAAATTAATTAAAATTTAAAATTTAAATTCGTTGGTGAAATTTAAAATTTAAAATTTGATTCAATTTAAAATTTAAATTTAATTTAATTTAAATTTAAAATTTAAAATTTAAAATTTAAAATTTAAAATTTAAAATTTAAAATTTAAAATTAAAATTGCATTTAAATTTAAAATTTAAATTTAAAATTTAAATTTAAAATTTAAAATTTAAAGAATTTAAAATTTAAATTTAAAATTTAAATTTTAAGAATTTAAAATTTAAAATTTAAAATTTAAAATTTAAAATTTAAAGTTAAAATTTAAAATTTAAAATTTAAAATTTAAAATTTAAAAATTTAATTTAAATTAAAATTTAAAATTTAAATTTTAAATTTAAATTTAAATTTAAATTTTAAATTTTAAATTTAAAATTTTAGGAATTTAAAATTCGGTGGAATTTAAATTTAATTAAGTTAGATTTAGGAATTTAAAATTTTAAAATTTAAATTTAGAAATTTAAAATTTAAATTTCTGAAGAATTTAAAATTTAGGTTTGGAGATTTTAAAATTTAAAGGATTTAAAGTTTAGGAATTTAAAATTTAAAAATTTAAAATTTAAAAATTTAAAATTTAAATTTAAATTTAAAATTTAAAATTTAAAAGTTTAAAATTTAAAGGTTAAAATTCAAAATTTAAAATTTAAAATTTAAATTTTAAATTTAAAATTTAAAATTTAAAATTTCAAAATTTAAATT